>OY856412.1:376930456-377546289 GCA_963693085.1 Alisma plantago-aquatica
TAGGATGTGACATAGTTGTTGTATAAACGTGACCATGGATATTTTCATATGAGTGGAGGAAAAGTTATCTCGTTGAAAGGCATGTGTTCTTGGTGAGCTATGGTGTTGACACCTGAAAGATCTTCAATTCTCTCCCCCTTTTGGGTATACAAACCATCATCTTCACAACCAAGCAACCGTTTTTGGCCTACAACTTCTTCTTCTTCCTTTATATCACCCTTAGACCTTGAGAAGTGAGGAAGGTCAGAGATTGGACCTTGGGTGGCCGATCCATCTTCCTTTATTGGAGATCTTGTGCTAGATCAACATCTTGGTGGTGATTTTGTGGAAGTTTACTATTTTGGTAACTGATCTTACTCATGATCATGTTTCCTCTCTCTTGAAACCTTCATATTCTTCCTCCTTCTTGATCATGTGGTGTGAGCCATCCATGGTGTACATTTGTGAAGATGACTCCATCTCCTTCACCTTTCTTGTTTAGTTTGGATTAAGCTTGATTTGCTTCTTTCTTAAACTCCTTGGTTACTGTGATTTCTTTCTTCTTCTTGGAGGTGATTCCTTGGCTGAGGCTTTGAAGCTTGATTGAAGCTTTAATATCTTCAAAATCTTGGGAGTTGTTTCTCTCCAAATTCAGGTAGGTTTTATAACTCTTCCTACCTCAATTACGTGCAACTTAACTTGATTTCATATTACCATATATGCAGCTTGTTATACTTGTAATAGAAATAGATTTTGATCTGTTATACATGCATAAAATTCTTAGTTAGATTATTTTAAACATCTTACTTTAGATGATCTTCCATCCTCATATTAAGGTTGACAAAACCTATGATTTAGGGTGTTTACACTCTGTTTTTGACGTTTTACACTTCTAATATCCATGCGTTAGACTTTGGTTCATATCTGCCATGGGGTGGTGCAGGTGGTCAAGACAACCCTTGGACTTCTTCCACAATCAACACACCTTGGTATGATGGTTTCAGTCATAACACACCCGTTAACCCTAGACTGGACACTACCTATTAGTTGGGTCACGACGCAATGTTGCTGTAATATTTGACTTGGTTAACGGTCAACATTGTAGCTTAGATGGCTAAATGTTCAAGTTTTAACACTGGATAATAACTTGGTAATGATCCAAACATTTGTGTTAGGTCTAAAATACTTGATTTTCAGGGTGGTAATTTCATGTTCTCTATCTTGGTCTTGACGCCATGCTAGATTTTCACGACACACCTGGGAAGTAACGATCACGACACACCCATGGGCCACAGTCACAACGTTGCTATAGCTGTCGCAACATCACATTTCATGACCATGGTGTCATGGTCGTAATATCATGCTGATGTTGTTCTTGTGATGCGATCATGATGTCATGGTGTTAACCATCATCAATGATGAGTTGTTGAAGGGTTGTGATGTTGTGTTACTAGGGGTCATGATGCACTAAATTGGTGCGAAGTGCAATGCCTTGTGAGGCTGGTTAGGATCACAACATCCCATAGATGGTTGGTCATGACATCCCATACATGGTTAGGTGGTGACACATTGTTGTTGAACAAATTGACCCTCATGTGTCAAGGGTGATCAACACTCATGTGTTAAAAGCGGTTAAGATACATACGTGTAAGTATGAATATGGTTAGTACCTAGGGTAATGATTTATCTAAAACTAATGTGATTATGAATGGCTAACCATCAACAATGATACATGATTCTCCAATAATATGGAAAGTAATGGAATTAGGGTTCTGAAGTGGTATCATTCTATTAAACCCTAATCAAGTACATATAAACCCTAACCCTAATCTGATGATAACAAGATAAGTGTGTTCACTATATTTGAAGATTGTTATGCATGGATAGTATTTTCTCTCTCCTACTTGTGCAACACTAACTTGCAGGTGTAATAAATGGCATAGCTAAGTGAATTCTATGGTGAGCCCTATACAATACATAGTGGTAATTATGAGTGATGTTTAGGAATTTTGTGATATATGTTGTTGTAGCGGTTAATGAATTGGTCTAATGACCTAGCAAGTGATTTGTGAATAATTGAGGGATGGCATCCCGTAGTGATGTGTTGTTAATGATGACATTGAGAATGGAAGTATTACAATTGTCATATGATGATGATACAAGTTTTCACTTAATATGTTTTATATCTTTTAAAGTTGCATCTTACCTTAATTTTGTAGAATTTGTTTAGGGTTAATACATTGTAACTTGATTGATGCATTAAAAGATACCCAACTGACATGTCTAATCAAGTGAAACCTAATCATTTAGTTTCCATGTACCATAGATCCATCTACAACGTCAGTATCTATCCATATGGTGAAATGAGTAACTCCTACGGGAAAACTCAGAGTGCATATTGTTGAATATGCAAGGTGTAAGTGATAAATATTTCTTTGTATCCTTAAATTGTTGAAATAGTGATATATTATTTATTATTGAATGACCATGCACGAGTTCTCTAGTATTGTACCATGTACCAAGGGGGACTAGTTGTTTATGAGACCATAGATTGACTATGAAATGTAGTCTCTTCAGGACTATAGCTATGACCATTAGTTGTTGTCTTTTAGTAGTATGACTATATGACACTGCATTATAGACTTGAACTGACCAAGTAGTGTTGGTAATTATCATGGAGTCCGACTCTTCCATTGATCTTGTATGGTACTGATTTCATGTTAGCAGTGGCTGGTTGGATGTGAGTGGTATGCCTCAAATCCTTAGGGCATAAAATTTATTAAATAGTCGTGTAGTATATTTTCTTAAGGTCAAATATGAATAAAATTGGATGACCTCATGCCTTTATATTGATTTCTTAAAATATATTGCGATCAGAGAATTCAATTGTTATATATGTTCTTTATATTCCTTCTAAGAGTATAAAATGTTCTACTATTTAATTGTATTTGTTTAAGTTGATCAAATAGTAATACCTGATCTACTTTCTTTTCTTTTATATCATAAATCTTATAATAGATGTTGGTGAAGAGTTATAACTCTCTCTGGAACACTTGGTCTCACTTTGTGGGTTTCACAATGTTTTAGGTGGTTGTGGACATGGAGGTCGAGGTCGTGGTGCAGCTGTAGAGTAGTAAGGAGAACAATAACATTTAGACCTGTGACATGCTCCTTGTTAGAGTTTTGTAGAAGTCCTATGTGTCATCCCTATAGTTTCACATCTTTGGAGAGATTTTGTGTTTTGTATAGTGACATGTAGATTTTGGCCTTATGCCATGTTTGTTTAGAAAAGGCATGAAATATTGAACATGTTGTCATATGTAGCAGTTGTAGCTTAATAACCTTGAATGTATTATGTATTATCTTTTGGTACATGTGAAATAGAGATGGCCTATGTTAAAGGATTGATTGTAAAATACTTCTACTTGAATATTTGAATTGCAAATGGTTTTAATTTACCCTAGCTTGTAGTAATTTTATGATTAGTAATAATTCCACATTTTGTTTTGAGTAATCTCATATTGTATGGTGATGGTCATCACAAATGTTTGGTATCGGAGCTATAGGTTTGTTGAGTCTATAGGGACATAGTACTAGGGTTTAAGTCTATTCTAGTCCTCCAGTATATCTTATAGTCACTTCTTCTAATGAAGAAGAAGAAGTAGAGAAGAAAATATGTCTAGAGGACATGAAGAACATGTTGAGGAAAGCAGTGTTGTTGCACCAAGAAGTGGTTCAAGGAGGCAAGATAGGGCTGAAACTGTGCCTGAGATGCCTCAAGTCAATCCAACTGATATATCCAATCCTTCTTTTATGGATATGTTTGGGCAATTTATGGCCACTATGACACACATGGTGGATAGGATGCTTGTAAATCAACCTATGGAACTATTTTGAATACTGAAACCCAAAGTTCTAGAAAGAATTTTGAGAAACTTCGACGTGTAGGAGTGTTGGAGTATGTGGGTACATATGATCCAACTGATGTAGACATGTGGTTGACTAAGCAGGAAAAGGACTTTAGGATCCTTAACATCCCTGAGGAAGATAAGGTAAAACATGTTTTATATCTATTGTAAGGAAAGTGTTGGTCACTGGTGGACCATTGAAGAAGAGTAAATGCCGAATGTCATGATTACTTGGGAAGAATTCCGACGGGAGTTTGTAAATCAATACTTTTTGGATACCTACTTAGATGAAAAGATTGTACATTTTGAGAAAATTAGACAAGGAACCGTGACAATCAGTTCTTATGAAGATAAGTTTATGGAGGTTCTTAGGTTCTGCCCTCATATGGAAACAACAGAAGGAGATGATCAGACACTTTGAGAAGGGTTTGAGTACTGAGTTGTCAACCCTAGTGTCATCCTTAGAGAATAGAGAAAAGTTTGCAACTTTTATTGAATTAGATAGGAGGGTGGATAGATCAGTTATAGAGAAGCATGAGTCAAAGGATAAGAAGAGGCCTATGCAGTACCAAGGAAAATCTTCTGGAGGCAAGAATCCCAGGTACTCTGCACCTTAGTCTCAACAAAGGTCGGTTACTCACTCATAGTGGACACAAAGAGCAGAGACCATAGTTTTCCACCCACAGGAGCTTGTAGTGCAACAATAGTATCTATGAGAGGGCTGTCAAGACCATTATACTAGGGAAAGACTTGATTTAAGTGTGGACAAATGGGGGCATACTAAGTGGTACTACCCTGTGAAGGATGAAGAGGTGACTCAATAGATAAGGCAAAGTCAACAAGGGTCACAACATCCATAACAACAAAGTGGTGGAGGACGTGGTCAAGCATCACAAGTTAGATCTTCAGGTCAAGTTGGTAGAGGAAGGTGTGACAACCATCACTACTCTAAATGAGATCACTCAAAACAATGTGTGAAACTATTACTAATCACATTATTACCACAAAAAAGGTAAAATTAAAACCAATTTCAATTGATATTTCAAATGAAAGTATTTCATAAAGATCCTTCAACATCAGCCATCTTCATATCATATTTACCAAAATATGTTACATAATATATTTGAGGCTATGAAGCCATAACTGATACATATTCAACCTGTTTATAGACACAACCATTCTATACAATTATGACACAATCCAAAATCTACATGTCAATGAATATGTTTATCAAACCTCAATCAGTCTCTCTCTTGTTTTTGGGTTTGGGGCTTTGATCCATCTCTAGGTTAGGGCACCACCCCATGGTGGGCGGTGGCATCAGAATATCACTTGCTACTACCCCCTATGATGGCACATCTAAGCATGGAGACTAGTTCTCACTGACAACTGATGTCACTATGGCTAGGGACTGGGTGGGCTCAGTTGCTGGCCCTCCATCAAAGATTTGTGGCTTAGTGGTAGCCGATCCAAGATTCCCCTTCTACAAGGAGCGAGATCGGAATCTATGGACCAGGTGCAATGACCCCATAATGGAAGAAATGCAGGACTATCACAAGCATTTGACAATATTCCAGATTCGTGGTAAGAAGTTCCACCCTATCCCATGCAAAGGTTGGATGATTCACGGCTGGCAACCTAATTGGAGTTGTTCACCTAAGTGAAGGGTTGTTCCTTCCTAGATTCACGAGCGAAGCTGATCTTGAAGGAGCTCTTATCAAAGGACCATGGTTCTTTGATGATCAGCTTGTCCTGTTCAGGAGATGAACCCAAGAGGTAGACACTAGGAGCGAAGCATTCAAGACAACTCAAATCTGGTTCTTCCTCCCAAATGTTGACAGGAACTGGACATCTAGTGCAATTGTGGTTATCACCCATACCATTGGTGAGCCTAGAGCGATCGACATGAGTTTTGACGATTCTATACACAGATGTGCACATTTTTTCGTGGATATCTCAAGAGAGAGTGATCCTCCTCCTTAAGTTATGGTAGAGCTCCCGAATGGCAGGTTCGATGCAAATATGAAGCTCTACTTGATAGATGTGGCTCTTATAAAGTCTTTGGGCATAATACGGGGAACTCTCCTAGGGAGAGAGTCTTGTCCCTATCCTAACCCCCCATTGTTCCTAAGCAACACAAGCAGAGGCACATAAGGAATGAAAGATCTAGACCCCGACCTAAGTCTAGAAAGGGAAAAGAAAAGGCGGATAGTGATGATGGTGGTGCTTTCATCAACCCCCCTACAGGCTTTTCCCTGATGGAGGAGGACGCCCAACTACCTTCTAGATCCCCTGAGCCGCCTATAGGGAATGCAACTTCTGATGGTGCTCCGGGTACCTCAGCATCCCATGGAGATTCTATAGGACCACAAATCTGCACATCTAATGTGCCACCGAGTTTATCTAGGAGCAGTAGAGTGGGTGAAGATGTCCCACACCTCGACAACCCGTTCTCTATTCTAGATCAAATTGATGAAGGTACATCTACAGACAACAACCCAAGGTGAAGGAGAAGACCTAAGCAGACCATAAGATCAGCCAAGAACTAAGGGAAGAATTCCAGGAAGAATGCATCCTGCTCAACTGAAGGGAGTATGAACAACAATAGTAAGTAATGTATGTGCTCGCATGGAATGTGAGAGGATCATCCCTTGCTGATAGGCAAAGGGAGCTAAGAAAGGTAATAAATGAACAAGAAGTGAGCTTTATTTTCTGTCTGGAAACCAGAATCAAAAGGAAGGTGAAGGAAAGATTTAACACCCCATTCCCTATTAGGTATCATGCTCTATCTAACATTGACTACAAAGATGGCTACATGATAGTTGTGGGGTGGGATCCATTGATTTGAGATGTTGATCCAATCAATGTTTCTGACCAAGTTGTTATTGTGAGCTACTACAACAAGGGTGGGATAGACTGCATAGTCTTGGGTGTTTATGGTGAGAACCTTGAGAGTGATAGAATCCACATGTGGGAGATGATCAGAAGTACTACTCAACAGTCTATCCTATGGCTAGTTCTAGGGGACTTCAACAATGTTAGGAAGTCTAAAGAGAAGTATGGGGGGTCTTAAAGTCCCAAACAGAGTCATGGATGCATATAATGACATTGTTGAGGCAATGAGGCTAATTGAGTTAAACAAAACTGGCAGCTTGACTACCTGGTCCAATTATAGAAACTTGGTAGGCGCATTGTTGATGCTATTGATACGACACTTGTCAATGAGGCCTGGATGTATCTTTGGCCTAATGAGATAATCAAACTGGGTGATAACATCATGAGTGACCATTCATGGATGAAAATGGAGTTCCCCTCTAAGCATCATGTTCAATGGCCATTCCATTTCCTTAATCTCTAATGTGAATGGATATGTTTCAAAAAAAATGTTGAACTAAGCAGGTCTATTGAGGTCCATGGCAATCCCCTGTATAGAGTGTTGAAAAAGTTATAAAATACCAAGAAAGCCTTGAAGGTTTGGAGCAAAGAAAAGGTCAACCTAAAGAACCTAATCTACAAAGCAACAAAGGACTATGAAGACATGTCTATGAAGGTCAGGCTGCATCTTGACAATGTCTAAGAAATCTATAAAGAAAGAGAGATAGAAGGTAGACTAAGGAAACTAAAGAAAGATGAGGAAAGATACTTATGGCAATTTTGGATGAAGTGAATCTATGATGGTGATTCCAACACCAGGGTTTACCACTCAGGTAACAATAAGAAGGATATGAGAGAATCTATTCATGAGCTTATTAATGAGTAGGGGAAAGTGGTCGATAGCCAAGATGAGATAGCATCCTGGTCTATCCATTACTTCCAATTAATGTACAACTAGCTTGGCATTGATATCAGTAGTTATGGTGACCTTCTTCCTCACCGAAGAGTAGATGACAACATGAATGTTGAATTGTGCAAACCTCCTACTCATGATGAAATTAAGGCTATCGTCTTCTCCGTCAACCCCTCCAAGGTTCAAGGCTTGAAGGGTTTCATGGAAGATTTTTCCTGTTCATGTGGTATTATATCAAAAGTGATATCATTGAAGCCATCGAGTGGATAATTAATGGAGGGAACATGGTGTTGGTCGCAAACCATACCTTCATCAAATTGATCCCCATGAGTAAGGATGCAAACAATATCGCTGACAATAGACCTATATCCTATTACAATGTCCTCTACAAGTGTATAGCTAAACTCCTTGTTAAGAGGCTCAGGAATGTGTTGCCACACATCATATCTGAATAGAAGACTTCCTTCATTAAACACAGAAGAATAGATGATAGTACCTTGGTCACAGCAGAATTCCTCACAGGGTTGAACATCAACAAAGCCAACTTAAAAGTGTGTGTCAAGATTGACGTGGTGAAGGACTATGACTACGTTAGGTGGGACTCCCTGTGGGTATTCATGAAGTCCTTGGGGTTTGCTGACTATCGAATTCACCTGCTTAAAAAATGCACCCAGACCCCTTCCTTCTGAGTACTAATCAATGGGGGGGTTGGTTTGATCAAGGCTTCTAATGGGCTTCGACAAGGGGATCATTTGTCGCCCCTTTTTTTTCTATTCGTATGGAAGGGATTATCAACCTGATAAAGAAGGCTGAAGAGAGTAGGAAAATCAAAATTTTCTCTGTTAGAAGAGGGGGAGAGGAGACCCACCTCATTTTCAATGTCATGCTCTTCTCTATAGGTAATGCCAAAAGACTTTGGGAGTTCAAAAGAGTGTTGGTTGGCAAACTCAATGGACTCTACATCAGCTCCATCAAATAAATAATCTACCTCTCTAAATCATATGACCTAAGGAGAGGTAGGCTTTAAGTTGCCATAGGATTGGATGATGGTCATCTCCCTACAAGGTATTTGGGTGTCTCCATCACTAGAGGTAGGGGAACGATCAAAGATTATAATCCTTGCCTAGATAAGATGAGGGAAAAGATCAAAAATTGGAGTGGCATAAAGATGTCTTGCTGGGAGACTTGTCCTTATTAGATCTGTTCTTCGAAGCATGGTCTAGTTTTGGGGGGAGGCTTGTGAGATAACCACTACAGTTGCTGAAACCATGAAAAAGATTATAGACAATTTCATATGGGGTGGGGGTAACCACGGTGTGACATGGGATGTCCCAGCTCGACCCTTCTCTAAAGGTGGTGTCAACATTCTACACCCTCTCAACATCATTAAAGAGGGGCAAACAAAAAGATTGGATAGATTCTTGAGGGACAAAAGCAATGTATGGTCCTAATCGATGCCCTTGAGCTATGGCAACTTCCCTATAGGTGTTGGTCATAGCACTTCTAAGGTTTGGAGAACCTTGTGCAACAGGTAGATAGATTTTGGATCCATGCATTTTTTTGATGAACATGATATGGTGTGCTTGGTAAATCAATAAACCATACCATGGATCAACATTGACACATCAAAAAATGTTATTTGGTCAAAATTTCTGTGGATTCCCATCATTGCCCCAAGTGGAGCATGACTGCTTACAAAGCTATTCTGGGGTAACTCCCAACTAGAGATCATCTTTTCATTTGGGGTGTTTAGCGTGAGGGGCTTTGTCTCCTTTGTGAACGTGACATGGAAAGCCACAACCACTTTTTCCTTGGTTGTAGTTTCACCAGGTTCATTTGGGCTGTGATATGCCTTAAAAGTAATTGGGGCATCAACCACATCCAAAACCTGAGTGATATCCTTGAAAGTATGAAAACTTAGCTTAAGGAAAATAACAATAGGGAGTTTGTGGGTGTTTGCTTCATTGTGTTTGGCTATTTTGTCTAGGAAGAGAGGAACATGAGGATCCATACCAACACCATTCGTTTCGAATATGATATTATTAAAAAGATCACCATAGATATTTCTAACGTCATCCTTGTAAAAAAAGGTAGCTAATGGTGTGTCTAATAGTGTTAAAGTATACTGTGGATTTTGTTACTAACCTTGTATATAGATTTAGACTCGATAGGTTCTTTACTCTCTTCCCTTCTTTTTTGATGATTTTAGGCCTGAGGGCTCTTGTGTAACCTAGTCGCTTGCTACCTTTTGGAAAATATTTACCTACTTCTAAAATCTACATGTCTACAAATCTCCCCAAAGACCCAAGAGTACAGGGATGATACCTAGTACTTCTAACACAAGAATCCAACTAGAAGCATGTCCAACCTCTAACAGTTAATATTGTCCTTGCTTATCTACACCTACACCATGACCTCAACCTCCTCATCCATGACCACCTAAAAAGTTGTGTATCCCACATAGTGATACCAAACCTCCCAATGGGAGTTATAATTCTTCACCAACATCTATTATTAAGCATTGTAATATAAAAGAGTAGTAAATAGAGCAGGTGTTACTATTTGAGCAATTTAAGGAAATATAACTAAGCAGTAGAACATTTTATACTTTTAAAGGGAATATGAAGAACTTGTATAACAATTGATTTTTCTTATCGCATTATATTTCAAGAAATAAACATAAAGATAAGGTTTGGGGTCATCTAATATGATTTGTATTTGACCCTAAGAAAATATATACACAACTATTTTACCAATTTTATTCCCTAAGGATTACCACTCAAATCTAATCGACTACTGCTAAGTCAAAATTAGTACCATACAAGATCAATGGAAGAGTCATACTCCATTATCATCACCAGCACTACTTGATCAGTTCAAGTTTGCAATGCAGTGATTGCAATGTTATGACATATAGTCATACTATTAAAATACAACAATTAGTAGTCATAGCTATAGTCCTGTAGAAACAACAACTCATAGTCCAGCTATGTTTATGTAAACAACTAGTCTGCCTTGGTACATGGCACAAAACTAGAAAACTGACTCACACATGCCCGCCTAATGATAACAATATACTACTATTTCGATAATTTAAGGATACAAGGAAGTATAACACTTGTACCCCACATTTTCAGTAATATGTGCTATGAGTTTCCCCTAGGAGTTACTTGTTTCACTATCCAGGTAGTTACTAGCATTGTAGATGGATCTATGGTACAAGGAAACTATATTATTAGGGCTTCACTTGGTTAAACATGCCAATTGGGTATCTTAAATGCATCAATCGAGATAAATGCTTTAACCCTAAACAAATTCTACAAAATTAAGGTAGGATGTAACATCAGAAGATATAAAATGTATTAAGTGAGATCTTGTCACATCATCACATGGCACTTGTAATACAACAATTTACTATGTCATCAATTATACCACATCATCATTAGGTAGTCACTATTCAATCACATTATTAAGAGAATTCATTTTATACTATAATGAAGCACTTGCTAGGTCATTAGACTCAGTCATACAAAACTTCACAATTGATAAAAAATTATATTCTAGAAATGCTCACAATCATCTCCCTATTTTATACAACGCTCAACATAATACTAAGATAACCATACCCTTTGTCTTACATGCAAGGTTATGTTTTCATACTTAAGAAGGAGAGACACTATTATGGAATAAAATTCATCAAGTAAGGTAAGCACATATGTTACATGTTCACATGACCATGGTTAGGGTTCATCCTTATTCAACTCCCAAGCCCTAATTTATTACCTCCCACATGTACAAGGGTGTTAAGACTAAACACCATCATTATTAAATAGCCATGCATAATTATTTTTTTATACATTACCATTAGACTATATAACATCCGTGTACACACTTAAGTGTATTAATAATGCTCACTTGTACACCATAGGGTTTTAACTTGCAAGACATGTGTAAGTTAACTCTGACTGCAATGTGTGCATCATGTTACAATGTTTAGAACGCATGAAATGCCTGTTTCATGGCCCGCAACGTGTGAAAAGAGGGAAAAGATGAGTGTCGTGACTCGCGATGCACCTTGCATGCTCATTCATTATGCTCACATGTCTACTCGCCTACGACACTCACATGTATACTCACTTGTGATGCACTAAACCTGCTCGCTCGCCTGCGACACAACCCTACTGACATGGATGCAACGTACACCAGTACAATGTTGTAACTGTGAAGTGTGCAATGTCATCACACGTGCAACAACAAGGGTATCAAAACCCTCATAAGAAACCAACTTGACCTATAACACTGATGATACTACATTAAGCAGTTACACTGTGTTATAAAACCTGCTTAATATTGATGATAATCTCTCTCCAAAGACTTAAGCTCCAAAAGTTTCAACTGAGCTTTAAAATGTTGGCCAAGGGTTTTCCGCCAAGAAGAAGAAATCCATGATTTGAAGAGAGTTCAAGAAGGAAGGGGAAAATAGATCTTTGGTTGAACTAAAAAGAAAAAAAAATGAAAGAGAAAGAGAAAGAGAAGAGAGCATCCTCTTACTAGTTGCCACCATGTCAAAACATAGTCTAACGCCTTTGTGAAGAGGAGATCTCTCTCTCTCTTGTAAGGAAACCCACCATGAATGATCCACAACCAATAAGGAAGGAGAAGGTGGAGGTTTTAGAAAAGAAAACATAATCTAGAGAAGAAGATTACTTACCAAGTGATGATCCTCCAAGAATCACCACCAAAGGTTAATCCTAGCAAAATATCTTCCAAATGCACCATGGATCGGCCACACAAGAACCTAGATCTAACCATCCTTGTTCTTCAAGATTCAAGACAATATCAAGGTAGAAGAAAGAGTTGTGAGCTGAAAAATATCACTTGATGGTGAAGAGGATGGGTGATATACCCAAACATGAGAGAGGTAGAGGTGTTTGAGGTGTCATAATTTTAGATCATCTTAAGGACACATGCCCTTCTAGGAGATAATCGTTCCTCTACTCATATGTAAATATCCACAGTTATGGTTATCTAGCAGGGTGTCACAAATTACTAAGATCGGTCGGTCCCCTTGTCTCAGTCGAGACACTCTCATGCACACCTTTGTCTTGACCTAACCCTAATCTCCTTAGCATATGGTGTAGACATCTACACTAAAGGACAACTGTCATGACCATCTTATGTCTAGGGCGTCTCAGTCACAACCATCCTATCTCTAGGGTGTCTTGATTGTGACCATCAACACAAGTGTTGTAAATGGTCACAATCTCAAAATCGAAGATAGTCATCGTGTCAACTAAATAACCCTAGAAATCTGAATATTTGTTGATGATGTTCACATATTCTAGTATGATACAATCAAGGTGCCTTATATTACCATTTTCTCTCAAAGGATGATAAAGCATAAAAAATACTCTCTAATTGTAAAAATTGCAAGGTAACCCTCACTTATGGGTAATTTGCAAATTAGTCCAAAACAAGCACATATAGAAGATATAACTCAATCATTAATCAAATTGGTACCAATTAAAAATATAAGACTGACACATGATATTAGAACATCTCAAGAGCCTATATTAAGGTTTATGTAAGGAGTGGGATCCCAGAGGGAACCACTCCCTACTAGAAATAAAAAGGCAACATCCCCTGAACCAAACACCACATAGAATTTTTTGCCAAAGGGATGAAGACCGATTCATTAAAAATGTATATAACATAACACAATGAGTAGCAGTGGAAAAGAAATATATCCAACTATTACAACGCTTGATATCTCTTACATCACTGCACCACACATGGGTGAGTTACAAAAAAACTATAAGGATCTAACTGAGGATCATCTAACCACCTCTTTCAAGTCTCCCAAAAGCTCAGCTACAAAGGTTGTTTTCCAAGTCCACCTTGCTTAACATCTCCTTGATCTAAACCTAGGTATGGAAGCATACCCCACAAAAAGGAGAAGAAAAGGAAACATAAGCAAAGGCTGGTATGTGCATATAAATTAGGAAAATTGAGCAATATTATGAAAATAAGGGAAAACAAATATAAAAGTCTTCCCATGGAAAAGACAAGGACTACCCAAACAGGTCATAAAAGGAAAAGAGCAACAACAAAAGAGATACTTCCCATAACCAAACCAATAAAATCATTGAAAACTACTAGAGGGGGGATGAATAGAGTTTTATGAAGATTTTAACAATTATTTAACTCAAACAACCACAATGAAAATATTGGACAAGGAGACACAAGGTTTAGAGTGGTTCCAACCTTAGCAAATACTAAGGTAGTTAGTCCACTACCCGGTTGCTTACCCAACCGGGATTTGAAAAGAAATTTATTTTATTACCTCGCAAGGACTTTACATAAAATACAATTTCTTTTCCCAAACCCTTCAAGCAGCCTTCACCTAGAAGTAATCGCCCAACCTTGAAGCAGCCTTCCCTTGAAGTAGGTGCACCAACTCCCATTGCACCAGCCTTCTGAAGTAGCTTCCCGTGCGATAGCCTTCTTGAAGTAGCTTGAAGTCCCCTTCTCCACCTGAGAAGTCAACCCTCTCCGATCCGCAGCCTCCAACCCTAGGAGTAGCAAGGAGAGTACAAAGGATAAAAGGAACAAGAAGGAAAATAGAAATTACAATACCGTTGTAAGCACAAGGCTTGATTTGCCTATATCAAGCGTATAGATCTCCTTAACCAATGTGTATGACAATGTGATTGTAGTGGATAGGAGATACTAGCCTATAGGACACGAAATGGGAGCAATAGGAATGAATGGCAAGTGTAGGAATTGCTCTATTGCTCTAAAATAGATTGCAAGTGAGTATTCAAGCTCAAGTATAGCACAAGTATATCTTAGGTGTATTTTGGTGTCCTAAGGCATGTCCTATTTATAGGAATGTCCTATGGATACTTAAGGACGTTCTAGACAACTTCTAGGAGCTTCTAAGTGCTTAACTAGCCGTTAGATATAAGTTAGGTGCATTAGTAACGGCTAGTTACTTTATTCTGCAGTTGCTGTCAGAGACCATCTTGGTCGACAATTTGTTGACCAAGATACCTACTCGGTCGAAGTTTTGTCGACCGACAGGCTCTCTGGATCAACGTTCATTTGCAACTGCCAACTACTTTGTCAGCTGTGTCTAACGGCTACTTGGGTCAATCTCGGTCGAGAAGTTTGTCGACCGAGAGTATCTCGGTCGAGGAGTGTGATCGACCGAGATTGACTCTGTTTCAATCTTTTAATTAAACCACTAAGTGTGTGTATGAGTGTGCATATGTGATCCTATTTGAAGGAGATGACCTAACTAAGTGTGGTGTTTAGCTAGGAAGATCCAACGCTTGATTTACATGCAATCTAAGTACTTGTACATTATATATTTGTACAAGTTTTTACAACAGTGATTACATTGCATGAAAATATAAATATGTAAGCTTGTGGATTTTCCCTAGTTGCTTTGTCATCCACCTTAATCCTGCACACTCAAGTAGCTCGTTAGATTAATAAGAATGAAATGTTTGTCATCATCGAAACAAAGGGATTTATCATAATGTCCAATTTATCCAACAATCTCCCCCTTTTTGAAGATGACAAACATTTCCTAAAATATGAAATAAGGAAATATAAAACATGTGAGTTTCATACATGAGGATTACCTTTTGTAGCCATTCTTGTTTTGCAAGAAGATGAAACTCATTTATAATATTTATGTTTTTGATTTTATATTCTTTCTCCCCCTTTGTCATTTCAAAAAGATATCCAGGTTGAACATTTTATTTCTTCTCCCCCTTAATTTTATATTAAGCTCCCCCTTAAATAGATATCCTATTAGGAACATGGATTTATGTCTGATTTATCCACTATTTGTTTCTCAATCATTTGCAAAGGATGTTAAGCCTTGAAATGATATGAGATTCCCTTAAGCTTATGATGAATGTATATTTATCTCTCATCTATCAAGGGATGTTAAGCCCTAAATTAAATGAGAATCCTTTAAGCTTAGAGTACTTAAAAATGTCTCCAACCAAATGCAAGGGATGTTAAGCCCTGATTTGTTTAGAGAGTTCCTTTAAGTACAAGATATATCATTTTTATGAAAGGCATATATTTCTCAAAAAAATACTAAGGTTTTAACAAGCTTCAAATGATGTTTACAATGTTTTTGTAAGCTTCTTAATCAAATAGTCAAATTTGTTGTTATAAGCTCCCCCTTAATCTTACAATTTAAAGCAATTTAAAGCTTCTAAGGTCACAAATGATTTTAATTTTTGATTTTGACCGTATCTAAGGTATACTAAGATTAAGTACAATAAAATGATTTTCAACTAAGCATTTTGTCAAACCTTATTTTAGGTCGCCCTTGACTACGACCATAGCGCCCCTTGGTCAGATTTCATTTTAACCAAGAGGCAAAATTTCAGATTTCCAATTGAGCATTTATATGTGAATTACTTTATCAATTTTTAAGCATGTTTAGTGAATATGAGAACATCCTTTTTAAACATGAAAGCACAATTTGTATCTCAAGTCTTTTAAAGATACCAATTGAGAATTTTTCATAACATATGCATTTCTAGAGGACATATCACCAATGAATCATTTGCTTGCCTATGTAATGATAAAAGCATAAAGTAGATATTTCCTTTAAGCATAAATTTTAGTTTTTGACTAAAATTACTTAGAATTAAACCAACTGAATCTTATATAAACTTTCAAGGATGATTTCCATAATTTATATTGTATTGTTCAGTCATTAATCACAAGTGGGTAGCAATTTGAATCATTTTCAAAAGAAATTAGCAATTCTACAACAGTCTGAAAATCAGTGACATGCTCGGTCGACGATTGCTCGACCGAGTGTTCACTCGGTCGACAGATTCTCGACCGACCAAATTTCTGGAATATGTTCAGAATTCTTAATCAATTTCAAGCAAAAGAAATTATGCAAATTTGAACTCAATTGTGTTGAGATAAGACATTATGATATCAAGAATCAGTTTAGGTCAAATCTCAACTAGTCAATTTTAAGCTACTAGGTTTTAGGAATCCAAGCTAACTCATCATTCCTTTTCTTATATGGGCATAAAAATGAATAATGTCCAAGACGCATGCAATAATGACAACTAATAGCATCAACTTCATTTTTCTTTCTAGGAATTGAGTTCCTAGGTACAAATATAATCTTGGATGCTTTAACTCTTTTGGGTTTATTTCTCCTTGGATCGTATCCTAATCCTCTTCTTCCATTATAACTAGAGGAAATTTTCAGAATGTTTTTAAGCATGTCATTTCCTCTTAACTCATTTACATTTCTTTGTAACTTAGCAATATCTTTCTTTGCCTGATCTAAATTGGATACTAGAAAGTTTCTTTCTTTGACAACCTCATCATAATCTAAATGTGAACATAGAATAGGTTGTTTCTGAAGATCATTCACTTGAGTTTGCAAATTTGACTTTTCTAAGGAAAGAAGATTGTAATTAGCTTCTACCGATTTTAACTTAAGAGCATAATCTTCATTTTCCTTTTTGAGATTTTCATTTTCGGATACAAGAGCAAGAAGTTTAGCATTTAAATCTTTATTTGCTTTCTTAAGTTTCTTCTTGCACTCAATATATTTCTGATGAGTATCTTGAATACTAGCAATTATATCTTCTTTTGGTAGATCATAAAGACTTACCTCTTCTTCGTCTTCATTTGTTGTAGCAATGAGGCATTCTACTTCTTCATCATCGCTATCATCACTTGAATCATCCCATGCAGCTCGATATGTTTTTTCTTTCCTTTTGTGAGATGATTTCTTCCCTTTCTTGAGTGTTGGACAATCACTTTTCATATGTCCTTTCTTACCACATTCGAAGCACCTGGAAGAAGAAACACTAGAAGTTTTATTAGTTTTAAAACTTTTATATTGCTTACCATTTACAACGAGAGTTTCTTCTTCACTATCATCTTCACTTGTATCATGATTGTCTTTAGTTGAAGCTTTGAATGCAATGTCCTTCTTTTTCCCATGTTGACGTTCATGTTCTCTTCTTTCTTCCTCTTCTAGATCTGCCTCATGAGCTTCTAAATTGCCAATGAGTTGCTCCATTTTGAGTCGAGTGAGGTCATTTGCTTCTGCAATGGCTGTCACCTTTGGCTTGTATTTTGGAGGAAGTGATCGAAGGATTTTTGATACCTGATCTTCCTCAGGAACAGGTTTTCCTAGGGCACTTAAACCATTAACAATAGTAGAGAATTTTGAAAACATTTCACTAATAGACTCATTAGGATCCATACGAAAATGTTCAAACTTCATTTTAAGCATGCTAACTTTGGAATTTCTGACTTGGACTGTACCCTCATAGGTTATAGATAGTCTATGCCAAATATCATAAGCTGTATCACAATTAGATATTCTATTAAATTCTCCTACTGAAATAGAACAATATAAAATGCTTACAACTTTTGCATTCATTTGGGCCAGCTTTACCGTGTTTGCATCCCATTCCGCAAAATCATTTTGAGGAAGCACATATGGAGTAGACACTATCCTCCATAGATCCCAGTTGATGCCTTGGAAGTAGAACTGCATCCTTCTCTTCCAATATTGGTAGTTTGTTCCATCGAACGCCGGAGGCCTAGCAACAAGTGTCCCTTCAATGTTGAGGTTGTTGAGCATTCCATCACCCATTTCTTCAAGACCGTGTTAGGGTTCCTTGAAGCCTTGCTCTGATACCAATTGAAAACTACTAGAGGGGGGGTGAATAGAGTTTTATGAAGATTTTAACAATTATTTAACTCAAATAACCACAATGAAAATATTGGACAAGGAGACACAGGGTTTAGAGTGGTTCCAACCTTAGCAAATACTAAGGAAGTCAGTCCACTACCCGGTTGCTTACCCAACCGGGATTTGAAAAGAAATTTATTTTATTACCTCGCAAGGACTTTACATAAAATACAATTTCTTTTCCCAAACCCTTCAAGCAGCCTTCACCTAGAAGTAATCGCCCAACCTTGAAGCAGCCTTCCCTTGAAGTAGGTGCACCAACTCCCGTTGCACCAGCCTTCTGAAGTAGCTTCCCGTGCGATAGCCTTCTTGAAGTATCTTGAAGTCCCCTTCTCCACCTGAGAAGTCAACCCTCTCCGATCCGCAGCCTCCAACCCTAGGAGTAGCAAGGAGAGTACAAAGGATAAAAGGAACAAGAAGTAAAATAGAAATTACAATACCGTTGTAAGCACAAGGCTTGATTTGCCTATATCAAGCGTATAGATCTCCTTAACCAATGTGTATGACAATGTGATTGTAGTGGATAGGAGATACTAGCCTATAGGACACGAAATGGGAGCAATAGGAATGAATGGCAAGTGTAGGAATTGCTCTATTGCTATAAAATAGATTGCAAGTGAGTATTCAAGCTCAAGTATAGCACAAGTATATCTTAGGTGTATTTTGGTGTCCTAAGGCATGTCCTATTTATAGGAATGGCCTATGGATACTTAAGGACGTTCTAGACAACTTCTAGGGGCTTCTAAGTGCTTAACTAGCCGTTAGATATAAGTTAGGTGCATTAGTAACGGCTAGTTACTTTATTCTGCAGTTGCTGTCAGAGACCATCTCGGTCGACAATTTGTCGACCGAGATACCTACTCGGTCGAAGTTTTGTCGACCGACAGGCTCTTTGGATCAACGTTCATTTGCAACTGCCAACTACTTTGTCAGCTGTGTCTAACGGCTACTTGGGTCAATCTCGGTCGAGAAGTTTGTCGACCGAGAGTATCTCGGTCGAGGAGTGTGATCGACTGAGATTAACTCTGTTTCAATCTTTTAATTAAACCACTAAGTGTGTGTATGAGTGTGCATATGTGATCCTATTTGAAGGAGATGGCCTAACTAAGTGTGGTGTTTAGCTAGGAAGATCCAACGCTTGATTTACATGCAATCTAAGTACTTGTACATTATATATTTGTACAAGTTTTTACAACAGTGATTACATTGCATGAAAATATAAATATGTAAGCTTGTGGATTTTCCCTAGTTGCTTTGTCATCCACCTTAATCCTGCACACTCAAGTAGCTCGTTAGATTAATAAGAATGAAATTTTTGTCATCATCGAAACAAAGGGATTTATCATAATGTCCAATTTATCCAACAATCATGCCATACAAGCAAATACAAAGATATTAGGGCACACACCCCACAATCATCAATCTACATGCACGTGAGATAAACATAGCCCTTGAATAATATAAAGACAAAGGCAGCCAAGGCTTCACATCCTTGAAACTTGATAGAGAATGACACACTACCAAACTCCCAATATATAAAAGTTGAGCCAAGTCTTCACATCCTTAAAACTCGGGTATGGGGCACCGCCTACTCCATCCCAAAAATAGGGGCACACACCCAAAAACTAATGCAATTACACTACTCTAGTGCTACTAAATCACATAGCATGTAAAATGTAGAGGCAAGTAAAAATATAGTCAGATTATATAATGTTTCCATCACACAATGGACAACACATACATCCAAAAGCAAGTTGGAACAAGATATCACATATCTACAAATATACATCCACACCATAGCGGGCATATATAATCAGAAGTCCAACATGCACCAAGGCACAAGATAAGAGTGAAGAGAATATCCAAGATTACAACAAACATGATAGTTCACAAGAACCATGATATCAAAATATAAGAGTAATGTGTATAGGTTATTATCCATAGGACCAACAAAAATAACAAAATAGGTGAATTGCGCCTCAAGAATAATAGGGGATGCAAAACATACCTCAACTTCAAAGTATACTCTATCCAAATCCAAGTCTAGGTCCAAGCCTAGGCCTCCAAAGAACCTATGATGCATTTATGTGGAATTAGGTTTAGGTTTCCATTAATGATTCAAAACCCTAAAAATTGCCTTTTTATATTAGTGTATTAGGTTATCAAAACCATGCCATGTTTTAGTTATATTTTTTTGAGTTCAAAGCATATTTTATTGTATTTTTTTACTTATAAATTATTAGTTATGAATTTTACAATTAATTACTTATGCTGGTTAATACATTACAATCACATACTTTCAATATTAGATTTAGGCGACAAAAATTATACCATCAAAAGCTTACATTTTTCTAAATCCAATGACTACATATTTGAAATTTTTGGCCCAAAAGATAATTAGTTATGATTTTCATAAATTGGACCAATAAGGAAATTCCAAAATCCCTATTTGTCAAGAAAATATGGTCAAAGGTCAATCTTTGCTTAGTTGGTCCAATTGGGCTTTGCCAAATGGGGTGGCCCCTCCAGACAACTAAGTGCAGAGTCTCTGTGTTAAAGCAAAATGAGAAGAGGCAAAAAGACAATTTTTCCCCTACATAAGAAAAAGAAATCAAAGGAAGGCGAGGGTATAGCAGGGTAAACACATCAGGTCTTCTCCCCCCTGTGAAACCCCTGGCACATCCATGTAAGGCTGCAAAGCTTGTGAGAACCAATCTACTGTTGGTATGTATGTCCTGAGAGCCAATCATGGGATGATTGGTGGGATACATTAAGATTGATTTGATAAACATCAAAGGCAAGCTTCCAATTCTTTCTGGTTCAGTCATATGCAATAGTGATAGAACAGATTGAATGTCTAGAGAATGACAATACTCAATGACGTATGCTTTCAAGTTAAGGACCTGAACGATGAGATCATACAGATGCTAAGAGTTTGTACATTCTTGTTATGTCCCTAGTCGGACGTCATTGTGGAAGGTAGAGAGACAACAATGACACGTAAGACTAGATTGTGGTGTTGGTTGATGACAGAATCTCATTAGTCATGATATAGAGATATCAAACCAAACACATAGGTACTTGTTAGAGAACAAGTGTACCGGACAGACCCACCGTGAGTTTGACACATGGAACCATGACATGGTAGTCACAGTCAATACTCACAGTGATGGTGGTGAGTGTGATTCTTTGACCTAAAATCACTACACTCAACACATGTCGTTGGGCACATTTTGACATGATCAAACGCAGTCCTGAAACATGGGTTGTTATAAAGGTGATGATTGGGTGGATTTGACACATGGGGCTTTTGAGGGGTGAGTGATAGATATGGGATTTGTCCCTCCTGAGGGAGTATGATATCCATGGCCACTTGATGAGTAGAATTGAGAAAGGCGTGCACGCATTGTGAATCAGTATGTGATATTGAAGTCATACATATCTCTTCCAATCTACTCTGAGATCAAGAAAGTGAATGAAGATTGACAGGATGACTGTTCCATGCCTCGAGTTCATTTGGGATATCAGTGACAAAGGAATTATACATTCACTGTAACACCATTCACGGATTGTAGGATTGAAAGTTGTTCTCCAACTTTTTGTTTCACTTGGGTAGAACTGATGTGTGACTAGGCACCGCTCTTTGCTTGTGAAGTTATAAGTGTTATAGACTTTCAATGCCAACGTGAAATGGACTCGTAGGGTCACACACATAGGATTTAACCTGGAAGAGGAGTTTTATCCACAAACAATGTTTAGATCGATTACTAAAGGAGTTTAGTAGTTCAATTAAACACTCTATTAATTGATAGCTTAATATCATAATGTTCAAGGTGTTGGACATATTGATTGGAGTATCGGATTGATTGAAATCGCAATAGACGGATTCTGCACAATCTGCACTCCCAACCAATCGTCTCATGTGATGAACCGATTGGCTGAGCTTGGTGAACCGGTCGGCTCAAGTGTTGAGTCGATCGGCTCATGCACAGGGTGAAATGATTGCTTCAAGTGTTGAAATGATCGATTCAACTGGTGCAACCGAGCAAGTTGGGAAAGTAGGATTGGTGAGAATTTTCCTTGTGTTTCACTTGCCCAATTTGATTGGAACAAGGATTGGTATTTGATACCAATTAGAAACAAAAGAAGGAAAGTCGATCGGGAACTGATCAGGACCACGAACCGACCGGTTCAAGAGTGAACCGATCAGCTCATGGGTCCCAACCGATCGGTTGAGGTGTCAACCGACCGGTTCTGGTCCCCAACCGACCATTTCAGTTATGAAACGATCGATTCAGGTTGTGAGTTGGTTGTTTTTTTGGAAAATATCGAACCCTTCTACTCCTGCTTTTAGTCCCGTATTGCCCGTGATGGAGAACCCTATCCCGTGACCCTCCTTTATATATAGAGGTATTGGGGGCTTCTCAAAGTACAACTCAGTGCAAACCAGTTGCTCTGCAAAGTTGTCATTCTCTTGTTTTGGTAATCGAGAGAGCCCGAGCAAGTGCTACCCGATAAGGGAGGCACAGCAAGGGAAAGACAACTGCAGTTGCGACTGGTGGCAGGAGAGTGTGTTGGCAACTAGTACGTCAATAGGAGGGTGCGACTCCTTCCAATTCCTTGTGGGACAAGGACATTGGAGTTTTAGGTGGTCCGTGTGGACTACCTCAGAGGTGGGAGGTTTCTGCCGCTCAGCAGGACAACTGTCAACCCCGATAGTCCCGGTGAGACCAGGAGTCTTCAGTCCAGGTGCGACCAGGAGCTGCACAGACACTGTCCAAGACAGGAGGTGAAGACTGTGCAAGCCGTGAGGTATTGTCGCCGAGCAAGCCTTGGGACAAGGTATGATTCCACAAACCATCCTTTCCTATTGTATAGACGTTGACGTGTTTCCTTGATCTGGGTTTGGGGGAGAAATTTTTTTTGTTTCCGCTGCCTTCTCTGCCTCCCCTAAAACCCAACAGTGGTATCAGAGCCACGTCAACCGCTCTATATTTTAGGAATATTGATATGATCGATTTTGGTTTATCGCCTTTATTTATTGCATACGATGCGAATAAAATTGGATTTATGCATGTCCAATCCTAAATCCACAAATCCCAAATTACATATATGATATGTATTATGAATTCACTCGATATGCATCACCCTTAAACGAGTTTTGTGGTGGATGTATAGTGTGGTTATGGCCAATAAACCCTATATGTGTATGGTTTTATGTGGTTCCTTGCATCTCGGTCTGCGCACCGATCTTCCTTCTCCTATTCTTGATGTAACTCGAAATAATTGGAGATTTCTTTCCTACCTATGCTCCCCTCGAATGTAACTCGAGGTTTCTCCTTTTACAATGTAAAATAGGATAGATTTTATTTCCTATTATGTCAAAGAACGGAGGACATCGAGACGATAGCTGAGACGATCGGTTCAAGGCGTGAACCGATCGGTT
The DNA here is from genome assembly GCA_963693085.1 of Alisma plantago-aquatica. Classification (NCBI taxonomy): domain Eukaryota; kingdom Viridiplantae; phylum Streptophyta; class Magnoliopsida; order Alismatales; family Alismataceae; genus Alisma; species Alisma plantago-aquatica. The sequence goes on from OY856412.1 coordinate 376,954,345, forward strand.
GACGTTCCAGACGATCGGTTCAAGGAGTGAGTCGATCGGTTGATGACCGATTCAAGGAGCGAGACGAGTGGGTGACGACCATGATGAGATGCAAGACGACCAGGTGAACCGATCGGTTGGAGGAGCCAACCGATCGACTGGTGGCACCCAGACGACCGGGCCAGAACGAGCAAGTCATTCATGTGATGAGTTGATCTGCTCAGAAGGCAAAGCATAGAGTTCATCTTGTACAGGTTGCATATGATATAGACCTAGATGACCGTGATTCCTTTTGGCTCGAGGAATCACATTAGGATGGCCATAATCATCGCTTTTATCGTTTTGCATGTTTTCTGTGGGATATAGCATGTATATGATACATACTATGTATTGTGGTGATTGGATATGTATATGTATATAAAAACCAAATCCCTCGTTAAATATTAAGTTTTAGATGCCTCCCAAATGCGACACACATGGAAAGCTTGATCGACCAAGTATGGGCACGCCCTAGCGTGGTGCACCGTATATCTCGTGGAAGCGTGAAGGATGGATATGTGGGTCTGCCCTAGTAGGGTGCATATTCATCATGTTTGCTTTGGGTCAGACTTAACAAGGTGATCTAGATGGGATCAAGTACCTTGAGGCATGGAGGTGATCATGGCAAGGAGTTACATATGACATCTTATCAAGAGTTGCATATGATGCAACTGGCAAGAGTTACCTACCTGAGAGATCTATGTTGTGGGTGACAGCCCTAGCTGGTCCATGGTTTAGAGGATTTCAAGATCTTGCCCACTAGAAGGTTGTACGTTGTAATCTTCCGAATTGATGGTGAGGGCTATCAATTTGAAGTAAAATAGTGGGAGCGATAATTAATTAAAGGCCTAATTATATCGTCAACTTTTCAAATCAATCAAATAAGTCAAAAATGAGTTTTTGGACTAAAATTGCATATTTCCTTTTGTAGTACGAATGACGACAAACAACAATCACTTCTCTTTGTGATCGGTCCTTGAAAAGGACAAGCTAAATGGGACAAACTTCCATGACTGGTATCGGACATTGAGAATTGTTCTCACTCAAGAGCGAAAGCTCTTTGTCCTAGATACTCCAATTCCAGAGGAACCGGCTCCTAATGCACCAAAGACAGAAAAGGATGCTTACAAGAAGCATTCTGATGATTCCATTGATGCAAAGTGCTTGATGTTTTTCTCTATGAACCATGAGTTGCAGAGACAACATGAGAACATGGGTGTTATTGAGATGATTCAGCATCTCAGGAACATGTATGAAGATCAAGCACGGCAAGAGAGATACAATGTCTCAAGGGCACTGTTCAAGTGCATCATGACAGAAGGAGATCCAGTTGGTCCTCACACACTCAAGATGATTGGGTATGTGGAGAACCTACAAAGACTGGGATTTCCAATGAGCCAAGAGTTGGCTACGGACATGATACTACAATCGTTGCCAGAATCCTACAGTCAGTTTGTGATGAACTACAACATGAACAACTTTGATAGGCCACTGTCAGAGTTGTTGGGCATGTTGAGGACAGCCGAGATACAGATGAAGAAGGACAAGCCTAAGCCTGTGATGGTGATCACGAGCAATAAAGGCAAGTCCAAGCGCAAGGGCAAGGGCAAGGGCAAAGCTAAGAAAGGTTCTGATGCTAGCCAGGAGTCCAAGTCATCTTCAGCTCTCAAGGCCAAGGGAGGCGTGACCAAGAAAGGAAATTTCCACCATTGTCAAAAGACAGGACATTGGAAAAGGAATTGTCCTCTCTATCTAGAAGAACAAAAGAAGAAGGAGGTGATAGACGTCTCTACTTAAAGGTGTCATGAAAGTAAACTTGTAACACTTTTTGAGGTATATGATACCAAGATGTAAAGTGTAAAGCACTCATAATTGGGGCAAGTGTTGCCACCATAGATAGGAGTAATTTAGTTTATTTTCAGCCTAAAAGGCATGTAATACAGTTATGAACTATTATTTCATATTTGCCAAAAGATAGAAACACTTTATTTTGCATATTGTATGACAATGATGGCAATCAATAAAGAGATGTTTCAATGATCTTTGTGGCAATGCCTTATTTATCTTGTGGTATTTGAAATGCATAAGATAAAATGATACCTAAAAGTTAGAGATAACTCAAACAATCAAATTAGCATCAATCATGAGAAATTCAATTCTAGTTTCCATATGATGGATAAATCTAGACTCTTTTGGTTAGAGAACCAGTAAGAGACATGAATATCTTGGACATGATTAATCAATCTTCACTAAAGGTAATGGGAGAATGATTATGCTATTAGGTATAATACATATGATGTATTTACACACCTATTCGAACAATTGCTAATACTTCAAAAGGTGTTTAGAGAAATACCAATATGAATATCTTGAAGTGTTCAAGATTATCATAGATGAAGTGCAAATTTGGTAAAGTGTTAATTCTTGATGAGATAAAAGAATGAAATACTTGGACCAAATGTTTGAGATCCTTATGAGTGATTATGATAGTGTATCATAGTGAACTCATGATTAAGGCATGGTGATGTCTAAATCAAAGAGGAATCATACTCTAAAGAGTTAGAGAATGATTATCAAATAACTGAATTCTTCTTAATAAAAGAATACCCCACACTAATAAAAGAAATTAAGAGTCACAAGGGTTGTGAGTTCTTATATACTTAACACATACACCTCAATTTTCTATGTGATGAGTTGTTCATATGATGAGTCAACTATCTAGATGATTATGAGGAATCAAATTTTGAGTTATGGTTTATGACCATTACATCCTAAATGACATCCATGTGAACCATAAGGTATGACCTTGATCGTAGCACCCATTGGATAAAATCCATAAGTGCAAATGAATCTTAAGTGTTAAGATACATGGATAACATTTTGAGAAGGATGATGCTTGTTGATTGCAACTTAATGACTAAGACATTTGGCATATGAATACTAAAACTGCATTCCTATGAGGAATAAAACAAGGATGTGTACGTGACACAACCTATAAAGTTTATGAATCCACTAATGTAAATGAAGTCTATAAGTTACAATGGACTAATCAATGTGATTGATTGAGTACAAGTAACTCAAAATTGGATCTTTATTTTGATGATATAGTCAAAGGGTTTGACTGATATGTCAAAGATAAAGAAGGGATATGTGATTTAGTGGGAGCGTGTTCACATTCCACATGTTGATGTGAAATGGAAATGTTCTAGAATGGAAATCCAAAAGTGGAAATTATCTTTAAGGAAGATAGAGATGTTTCCTATGTGATAGGAATAGAGATCTATATAGATAGTTCTCGAAAACCTCTTGACCTGGAAAGAGATAGCATGCATTGGCAATATGTACTGAAGGGTTTAGTATGCATAGATTCAACGGGAGAAAACTTGTCCATGTTACATGGAGTTAGTATCCCAAGTCCAAGTGTCCAATTCTTATGAAGAATGGGAACACTAAGAATAGATATTGATCTATCATGTATGTAATCATCCCATTATCTTGCATGTATCGACATGAGAAGAACAAAATGCATTCATCATCTTGTATGTAGGACATGGCAATATGATGTGCTCATCCTGATAACTCGTATGTGGGACATGACGAGTGGATATCTGTCTATTTCTAGAAAGGGTTACTGGAATACCATGAGGACTTGATAGGTACTTGAGAAGTACTAGTTCTATGGAGATAAGGAGGAGTTCAATGTAAAGAGTTACATTGATGCGATCTTCCGAAAGGACAGAAAATTAATTGCAAAATATACATAGGATGTATAAAAGTGAAAGTTTGTTGATAATTGGAAGTGTTCCAATAAAACCACTTAAAAGGAAATGTCGAGTATCTATGCGTTAGAGAACAGCAATAGATACTATATGGATCTGGAAGTTCATGAGATGAACTTATACATATTCCACTCATTGATGACAAGTATGGAATCCTTGATCATGCAATGTGGCTAAAGGTTAGCAAAGGCATACTAGATTGCATATTACAGAAACTCCATCTCATACGTGTGACGTACATCGAAGAGATGTGAGACATGAAATTTATACTGACTTTGGCAAAGTGTTGCCATTACTCACTATATTCGCACCAGAGCACAGTAACATGTGGGACATGTTTGAAGATCACTATGAATATGATTCAAGGGTGATTGGCTCGTAGTGCAAGTGGGAGTCTGTTGGTATGTATGCCTTGAGAGCCAATCATGGGATGATTGGTGGGATACATTAAGACAGATTTGATAAACATCAAAGGCAAGCTTCCAATTATTTCTGGTTCAGTCATATGAGATAGTGATAGAACAAATTGAATGTCTAGAGAATGACAGTACTCAATGACGTATGCTTTCAGGTTAAGGACCTGAACGATGAGATCATACAGATGCTAAGAGTTTGTACATTCTTGTTATGTCCCTAGTCGGATGTCATTGTGGAAGGTATATAGACAACAATGACACGCAAGACTAGATTGTGGTGTTGGTTTATGACAGAATCTCATTAGTCTTGATATAGAGATATCAAACCAAACACATAGGTACTTGTTAGAGAACAAGTGTACCAGACAGACCCACCGTGAGTTTGACACATGGAACCATGAAATGGTAGTCACAATCAGTACTCACAGTGATGGTGGTGAGTGTGATTCTTTGACCTAAAATCACTACACTCAACACATGTCATTGGGCACACTGACATCATCAAACGCAGTCTTGAAACATGGGTTGTTATAAAGCTGATGATTGGGTGGCTTTGACAAATGGGGCTTTTGAGGGGTGAGTGATAGATATGGGATTTGTCCCTCCTGAGGGAGTATGATATCCATGTCCACTTGATGAGTAGGATTGAGAAAGGCGTGCACGCATGTGTGAATCAGTATGTGATATTGAAGTCATACATATCTCTTCCAATCTACTCTGAGATCAAGAAAGTGAATGAACATTGATAGGATGATTGTTCCATGCCTCGAGTTCATTCGGGATATCACTGACAAAGGAATTATACATTCACTGTAACACCATTCACGGATTGTAGGATTGAAAGTTGTTCTCCAACTTTCTGTTTCACTTGGGTAGCACTGATGTGTGACTAGGCACCGCTCTTTGCTTGTGAAGTCATAAGTGATATGGACTTTCACTGCCAACGTGAAATGAACCTACAGGGTCACACACATAGGATTTAACCTAGAAGAGGAGTTTTATCCACAAAAAAATGTTTAGATTGATTACTAAAGGAGTTTAGTAGTTCAATTAAACACTCTATTAATTGATAGCTCAATATCATAATGTTCAAGGTGTTGGACACATTGATTGGAGTATCGGATTGATTGAAATCGCAATAGACTGATTCTGCACAATCTGCACTCCCAACCGATCGGCTCATGTGATGAACCGATCAGCTGAGCTTGGTGAACCGGTCGGCTCAAGTGTTGAGTTGATTGGCTCATGCACAGGGTGAAATGATTACTTCAAGTGTTGAAGCAATCAATTCAGCTGGTGCAACCGAGCAAGTTGGGAAAGTAGGATTCGTGAGAATTTTCCTAGCGTTTCACTTGTTCAATTTGATTGGAACAAGGATTGGTATTTGATACCAATTAGAAACAAAAGAAAGAAAGTCGATCGGGAACTGATCAGGACCACGAACCGACCAGTTCAAGAGTGAACCGATCGGCTCATGGGTCCCAACCGATCGATTGAGGTGTCAACTGACCGGTGCAGGTCCCCAACCAACCGTTTCAGTTATGAAACGATCGGTTCAGGTTACGAGTTGGTTGTTTTTGTGGAAAATCTCAAACCCTTCTACTCCTGCATTTAGTCCCATATTTTCTGGGATGGGGAACCATGTCCCATGACCCTCCTATATATATGGGTATTGGGGGCTTCTCAAAGTACAACTCAGTGCAAACCAGTTGCTCTGCAAAGTTGTCGTTCTCTGGTTTTGGTAATCGAGAGAGCCCAAGCAAATGCTACCCGATAAGGGAGGCACAACAAGGGAAAGACAACTGCAGTTGCGACTGGTGGCAGGAGAGTGTGTTGGTGACTAGTACGTCAATAGGAGGGTGCGACTCCTTCCAATTCCTTGTGGGACAAGGACATTGGAGTTTCAGGTGGTCCGTGTGGACTACTTCAGAGGCGGGAGGTTTCTACCGCTCAGGAGGAAAACTGTCAACCCCGACAGTCCCGGTGAGACCAGGAGTCTTCAGTCCAGGTGCGACCAGGAGCTGCAAAGACACCGTCCAAGATAGGAGGTGAAGACCACGCAAGCCGTGAGGTATTGTCTCTGAGCATGCCTCATGACAAGGTATGATTCCACAAACCATCCTTTCCTATTGTATAGACATAGATGCGTTTCCTTGTTCTGGGTTTGGGTGAGAAATTTTTTTTGTTTCCGCTGCCTTCTCTGCCTCCCCTAAAACCCAACATCCACTGCCAACCGAGTCTCGGTGAGGATCTCAAGCAGAAAAGACCACACTCGAGTTCGCGAGGGATCAAGCATACACCCGAGGTACTGCTTGAACACAGGGCCCAAACATAGTAGAAGAACACCATGGACAAAGTGCTCGACCAAGCAAAGACCAAAAACAAGAAAAACAAACCCAAAATAGAGCAAACAACAATGTGGGTGGCATCGTAAGAAGAAATCAAACTAAAAGGAAGATTGACCATGATCTGAATGCCACTACAAATCCCCAGGCCAAGAGCCTAAGGTAGCAACTTCTCCTTGAGTAGGGAAGATCAAACCGTCATAACGGAGGTGAGTGGAAGCCTTCCACCAGCTTTGGGATGATCTGAAGGTTGTACACGTGCATGAAATTTCCTGAGGAAGGGTCCAACACCAAGTTACAGTCGTCGGAATAGATAGAGGGAGATGGAGTAGGTCAGGGTTATAGGCGAGGTGTTCAGGGTAATTGATGCTTGCAACGATCTCAGTTGGGGTCCAGGCTGCTTCAGGCGGGGTTGTATTTATAAGGTGAAGGAAGGAACAAAAGAAGGAAACATCGTTCGAGGGTATCATTTTGGGGATTCTCAATTGGGAAAGGGAAAGGCATGGAATGTAGGTATCAAATGGTATGGAATCATCTCCTGATCACACTAGAAGAAAAATCGTGAGAAAAGATGGAGTAGGGAAGGAGATAAGGAAAGTCAAATACTGAGGCACTATTTATAGCCTGGTCAGACTCCTACTCAAGGTAGTAGATGACTTTGTAGCCGTCGGATGTAACCTAACGGCCAAAAATGTGCGTGACCAAAAAATCAAAGCATAAATCAAATTGGAATATAGTGTAATTGCATTTATTTCTCTTTTTCTCTTTCTTCTTTTTAGGGTGCAAACAAAACCAAATTGGATGAAATTTTGCACATAGGCTAATTAAGGCATGTACATTTTGGTTATGAAATTAGGTTTTCCTTTTGAGGACTTTTTAAGTGTTAAATAAATCAAATCATATTTTCTTTTTCCTCATGCAATAATGATTTTAAGATTATCCAATTTTTATGAAACTTCACACACAAGTCATATTTAATGTGTTTGATACGAATTTGCCATCAATTTTACATGTTGGAGTTGTTTGTAAAATTATTTAATATTTTGAAGGTTCTACACACTTTCTCTCTCATGGTTTCACCTTTTAAGCACACTTTCTCCAAATTGGATGAAAATTCACCCAAAGGCTATACTTTCCATGTAGATTATGAATCTAAGAATATTTTCCTCTTTTGGATTCATGTGTTATTTTATTTGTAAATTTGGAGAAAGCTTAGATGTTTTCTTTCCTAGATGAATTATATTAATTATTATGTGAATAATGTCAAACTTGACTCCCAAGGTAATTGGGACCCAAGGAACATGATTTTTAACTTAGATTTCACTTTTGGGACTTCTTTTTATGAGATATGTCATGTGGCCCATTAGAGGCCCATTAGTTCATTATTCAACCAATTATATTCTTATTATCTCCATATGTGTCATATATGATTATTAAGCATGATTTATTATGTTATTCTCTGTATAATATTGTAACACATTTTATGTTACATTATTGGTTTAAATCTAATGTGAGAACATTAGGTTACATTAGGGTGATTTGTTCATGTATTATCTCATTAGGGTAATTGTTATAACCTCATTTTTCTAAACCATGTAATGAGATTTGTAAATATCCTTTTAATGATAAATGAAATCAATGGTTTATTTATTTGTTTGAATTAAATGGATTTCGTTCATAATAGCCTTGTTTGATTCCTTAGTGGGCTTTATTGGTTATTGACCCCAATTAAAAGAAAAAGAAAAAGAAAGAGGAAAAAGGAATTTATTTGAATGAAGGAATAAATAATAAAATGATAAGAAAAAGGCTAAGGATATTCCCAAGGTGGGATTTCTAGCCATTAAGGGTCCTTGAGTTACAAGGAGTCCAAATTGCAAAGATAATGCAACACAAAGGAGAAAGGATTAATTAAATATTGCTTTATTTAGAAGAAATATGAGATAAGGGTAACATTACAAGAAAAAGGTGCATATATGGCTAATGAATCCATCATGGATGAGATTTTCTGTTCACATAGTTTCTAATGGAAAGAGGATCAAAATAAAGAAAATATAAAAGAAATCTCATAATAGAAAAAAAAATAAGAAAATATTGGTGTGCATAAGTGAGAATTGAGCAATATTCTTTAAAAGCAGCATTATTAGTCACAATTGGCTAGTTTTCGTAAACACATGTTTTCTAAAAAAGGGAAAAGATGGGAGTTTTGGGGCTCGTGGGAGCTATTGCTTTGGCCCTAAGAAAACACCACCATTGTTTTTATAACATAAGGAAAAGAAGTTATTGGTGAGATAAGATTTCCCATAATAAGAGACAAATCTAGAAGAAAATTGATGGTTCCCTTTTCTTGTAGGATCTCGTACCTACTATCCATAAGCATACAGATTGAAACTCATAATCTTGGTACACCATCCTTAGACGTCGTAACCAAGAGGGGGTCCATACCTTTGCTGCCTCTTTTCCACACCTCAAGGATGCACCCTAGGGATGCCTAGAATCGTATATATAGGGACCCTCCAGCCTTGGGCCATGAGAAACTGGACTGTAGTCGTTGTGGAAGCTTGCTTGCAGAACGGTGGCATGCGGCAACTTCTTGGTCGGCCAGGTGAGAGGGAGACTCCGACCCCTCATTGAAATAGTAGGAGCCAGCAGCCAGGCTTCCGGGGTCAGAGACAAGACCGACAAGCAGCAAGCTAGTACTGCGCGTGCGACGGCCAGAGGGCCACAGAAGATGAGGCCACTGGTGTGTTGTGGCTCAACCAGGCGGAAGTGAGGATGCAGGTGAGAAGAGGGTCTGGGAGGATGACTCCCTAGATCAATGGAGTGGCGAGTACGATGCTGACTTGCTCGGTGTGGTAAGGAGATGAGCGTGGCTCAGGGCACACCCTCGTCGGGGTGCAGCGCTAGGGCAGGAGCACGGCACTATCCAACCAACTTGGCTGCCTCCGGCTTATTTGAGGCCATGGAGGAAAATTCTGGGGGGAAGGAAGGGCCCGACAACGTCCTGATGAGGTGTTGTGGCACCGCGATACTCTTGGAGTAAGGACGGGTTGGTTGTCGTTGTCGTCAGGGCAAGGAGCAGACTCCTTCACGAGGAAGGAGATGAAACCAAGTAAAATCACCTGCATACCACTGAGGCATAGAACGCCAGGTAAGGGTAAAATTGGCTTTTTGTTATGTTTTAAGTGTCACGAGGCTGATCAGGCCCGCAACATAAAGTATATCTGGAAAATGTCTAAAATAATGACATGGCCTAATCTAATTGGTTCAAATCTTGTTAACTTGGAATTATTATTGAAATTACTAGATTGCTCCGATGATAGTAAAATTATATATCATTTTGATTAGGAGAACGAGAGGAATCCAAATAAAATACTATTAGAATCTGATTATGCTTCCTGTTTGAAAAGTATATGCAATGCATGTTTAGAGGTGTTTAATGTAAAGGAAAACCTAGACTTGCCTTAATCGGATGGTTAATTGAATAAATTCATTCATGTAAGGCTAAGACCTGATTTTGCCATGTATAAGGAGTAAAACCTTGATAGTATTGAATAATGGACAGTTCTAGATTAGTAATCTTATATATGCTATTATAGTATTTTGAAACTAATGGGAAAAACTTCAGATAATCTCAATGTTGATAATGTGTATTAGATGTAATGAGTAGTATAATATGCTTAAGAAGATAATTAGGGTTTAACCTAATACGCATAAGTGAGATTGTAATCTTAGAAATTGTGATACGATGGAATTAGGGTTTTTAACCCTAATCCCTAGTCCAAACAAGAGATAACACTATATCCCTAGTTTAGGAGTACATCTAGATCTGATTAAGGTAATGTGAATACATGGTGACACATATGTAGTATGCTTTGTTTTAGATACTTGTTGAATACATGCTTTGTTGCTTGGATGTTTGGATGCATTCTTAAAGTACATATGATGTTCTACATGGTTTCTACAATGGAATAAAGTATGTGGTTACGTTTATGAATATCTCGAATTAGTTTTCCGAGGTTTACCGAAGTTTTCATCGATGTCATGAATTAATGTTGGATGATTTTAATTCATGCAAACTATAATGTGGATATGACTATCACATAAGATATGTGCCTACTAGCTCAGATCCTAGTCCCCTCTGTGGCTTATTAGTTGACCTAGTGCATGGCTACCTATGGGGTAGGTCCATCAGGTCATTGGATGACTTAGTACATATCTACCAATGGGGTAGGACCATCAAGTCACTTTGAGTTAGATATTAAGCTACCTTTTGGTAGTGACATGCGACTCTATTACCCTATGTATTGGCTACCTGCAAGGTAGGACCATGGGGGTAAGGATCTACCTAAAGAGATGTAGCATGCAAGTCCACTACAGGGATAACACAAAGTTGGGGGATAGGTAAGGATTGAGTAGTATGGCTTAAAACGTAATCTTGGTTGTTAAATGAATAATTGAAAATCCATAGATTCCTTTGTTTCCAAATGTGCTAGCACGTTACCATGAACATGATTTTATGTTCTTCAGAATACTTCAGCTTAAGTATAACCCATTTATTAAGGTTTCCCTCATCCCACAAGTTTGGAGGGACATTCAATCTCAGAATTCCCATCCGAATGGGATAGACTTTGCTGCAGTCACATAAAGCTTGCAAAGTATCTTCTTCGCTTGAGCAGCATCTGCTACAAGTTGCATCGGAGGTCACCTTCCTTCTATGCCTACATTTATTTGTAAGTATGGTGTTGTTATCAACTAACCAAAGGAACATTTTTATTCTTGATGCAACTTTGGACTTCCAAATGATGCTCCACTGGCCATCACGTTTGCTCTCCTTGCAATCTCTTAAGACTCTGTAAGAAGAGGACACCGTGAATCTTCCTCTCGGGTCCGGGCGCCATACTCTAACGTCTACACCTCCATGGACAGTAGGTGGAGGTATGGTAGTTATTTCATGCACTATTTCCTGAGGGAACCAACAGTCCAGAAACCCCAGGTCCCACTCTCCTTCAAGATTAACCAAGCTGCTCACCTGCAAGTCTTCTAAATCATCTGGTATTAGATGTTGCGCATACTCCTTCAGAGATTTCCCGCTCGGCAGCCATATGTCACTCCAGACATTTATAGAAAGACCATTTATCGGGCATATATAAGAATTGGAGGATACAAACTCGCTCCTTGTTTAGAATCACCGATCTAGCTATACCAGACAGATGTGCATTGGTAGTATTTGGCTTACCTGCCAATCTAGTAGCCATAGCTTTACTTCATATAGACTGTTTACTACTCATAACATCCCAAGTATGTTTCAGGACTAAGGTGTTGTTCCAGTCCCTCATTGTCTTTATGCCTAATCCTCCATTTGTTTTGTGGCTCACCAATCTGGCCCAAGATATAAGGTGTACTCCCTGCTTACTTCGGCCTCCTCACCAAATGAAGTTTCTAATGGCTCTATCAACTCTATCACACAATTGCAGAGGAAGTTTAGCCGTTTGCAAGATATAAGTTGGGATAGAAGTTAGGGTACTTTTAGCCAAACATACCCTCCAGGCCATAGATAAATAGTGTGCCACCCAAGAGTTCATTCTAGCATTCACCTTCTCTAAGACTTCATTGTAGGTATCCTTGTTTAGTCTACTATGTAAGAGCAGAACTCCTAGGTATTTTCCCAGGTTCAAGGTTTTCATCAAGCCACTTATCTCACAAATTCTATCTGCTTCCACCTTGGCGACTCTCCTTGAGAAATATATTCTTATTTTTTCGATGGAGATAGCTTGACCGGATGCCTGCTCGAATTTCCTGAAGCAATTCAAGATAGCGTTCATGTTTGAGTTATTAGCTTTGGAAAACATAAGAATATCATCTGCAAAGCACAAGTGTGCTATTCGTGGTATGTTTCTGTCCCATCTTTAAAGGAGTCCAAGATCTGTCCTAGACAACATCTTCTATCATCTGACTAAGCCTTTCTATACATAGAACGAAGACATAAGGGCTTAGCGGGTCTCCTTGCCTAAGACCCTAGGTAGCTTTGAATCCTTCAGTAGTTTCTCCATTCCAAGCGATAGTTTTGCGACCCCTTGTGATAGAGCGCATCATGTACTTACAAATGTTTTCCGGTATATCAGTTTTATGAAGTGTGTCTTCTATAAAACTCCAGTCCATCATATCATACGCTTTGGTTAAGTCAATCTTAATGGCCATAGCTTTAGTGTAAGATCTCTTCCTCATCAAGTACATGATCTCCTAGGCTACCACAATATTGTCAAAAAATGTCTGACCAGGAACAAAGGCGATTTGCACATGATTGATCCACTTCAGCAGCCAACATTTAAGTCGTTCCACCACCACCTTCGAAAAGATTTTAAGAATGGCATTGTTTAGGGAGATAGTCTGGAATTGGTTGCTCGATACAGGCCTGGTGACTTTAGGTATAAGAATGATAGTGGAGCCACACATTCCTTCCTCCATAGTAGCACTATGAACAACATCATTCACAGTTTGAACCACAGACTTGTGAAGAATACTCCAATTAGACTTGATGAAATGGGTAGTGGTACCATCAGGCCCAACTGCTTTGAACGGATTCATCTTTCCCAGAACCTCCTCAATTTTAAAAAAACCCCACTTCTCTAGCTATATGTGCTTGTGCCTCTTGTAGAATAGCAGAAAATCTTGAAGGGATGTTGTCGAACAACTTCTTATGTATGCTGTTAGGAGTAGTAAATAAATTTATGAAGTATTTGGTCACAATTTTGAAGATTTCTTTGGCTTCAGTAACCCAACCTCCTTGGGGACTTTTAATCGCGCAGATACGATTGGCCTGTTTTCTTTGGTTGACATAAGCCTGGTAAAATCAGGTGTTACTGTCACCTTCTTTGTGCCAGGTCACATGGATGCATTCCTTCCAATCTTCCTCCTTCTTGAGCAGCTGAGTCAATTCTTCATGCATGTCAGTGATGAAATTGTCTGTGATACTATCGTATTTAACGCCCAGATTTTTCTGAAGAATATCGATGTTTCGATGGAGCCTCATCTTATGAGAGTTTATATGTTTAGATCGCTGCGCCTCCCACTCAATTAAACGAGCTTGAGCGTTTCTAAGAGCAATCATATAATTGATGTTGCTATTCCAGCAATCCTTTAAAGTAGGCAAGAAAGTGCTATCCATATTCCGAGAAGCTTTGGTGGAGAATCTCCTAGTTTGTCTGTTAGTAGGCAAGGTTCTCACAAGCAACGGGCAGTGATCGGATTCTACTTTAGGGAGATCAGTAACTGTCACACCTGAAAATTTCAGAATGAATTCATCATTGGCAAGAACACGATCCTACCTGCTCTGTTTAAGGCCATGTCGGTATGTATACTTCTGACCCAAAAAACCCATGTCAGAGAGGCCTGCTTCAAGGATTGTTTCAGAGAAAGTTATAGCTTCCTAATTGTTGAATGATTGATATCCCATAGTTTCCGCAGGAGAAATGACAGTATTAAAATCACCTGCCACTATCCATGGCTCGTTGAAGTTGTTTCCTAAGTTGATAATGTGTTTCTAGAGTAAACTTCTGACGTGGATGTGAGGGTTGGCATACACAAACATGGCAAAGAAAGAATTGTTCACCTTACAAGATATGAATTGTCTATTAGTGTTAACAATCTCCGGCTTTATCTGTCTTTTGTTCCAACAAACCCATATACCTCCGGAGAAACCCCTTGCCTCTGATCTGTGACAATTAGAGAAACCTAGCCATTTGATTGTATCCGTAGCTCGATCAACACTTATTCTCGGTTCCAAAACAATAGTAATCATAGGTTTGTACAAAGAAACATATTCTTTCAGCACTCTACAAGTATCTTTGTTCCCTATACCCCGCACGTTCCAGCATAAGAAGCTAACCATATGTATCCTTTGGGTTGGTTTTGGATAGAACAGTTAATGGTCAGTTTCATGAACATGGTTCTCCTTGTTGGCCACTTCATTGAACGCTTCTAGAATGGCTGCTTTAGTGTGCGCTACTCTCAACCTGGGGCTTTTTCTCTTCCCTTCCGCCGAGAGTATCCACTTAGAATTTCCATGTCTTTTCATTTTTGTTCTGCTACCTTTTATTTCATTACTTGCATTGACTACCCTAGATAGGATCTAGCACCTTGAGGCATGGAGGCAATCATGGCAAGGAGTTGCATATGACATCTTATCAAGAGTTACATATGATGCAATTGGCAAGAGTTTCCTACCTGAGAGATCTATGTTGTGGGTGACAGCCCTAGCTGGTCCATGACTTAGAGGATTTCATCCAACCTCTCATAGCTCATATGACATCCCAAATGCATGTCCATCCAAACACCTGGTCTAGCTCATCATGCCATCTCTTTCTCTAACCTTCACTTAGGTTTAGGGTTAACATCATACTCAGAGGATGTACTAGGTCTCTACTTGTAATGGAGATCTCTATCTCCAAGATTAACTCTCTTTACTTATCCTCCTAACAAGAAGGTCTAGCCTCAGGTCTCTCCTGAGGGCATGACATCTTATGTCATACAACCTAAGCATGTATCTATTCTTTAGTTTGTGCTTTATCTATTAAGCTTATGTCCATGACATCTTATTTACATGCTTTTCATTAATTTTGGTGGAGGATTTCTTAAACCTTATCAATCTTACCCATACCTCAAGAGGGTGAGGAAAAGAGAGAAAACCCTAATCCTTAAGGTCCTTAACAGAATTTGTGATGAGAAGGGATGAATAAGATGAGAAAGTCTTAAAGGTATCTTATTTCGATTCATACCCTAAGACTTTGGCCAGGCAGTCACATGGATCCGGGAGTCCTCATATTCCGACTAGCGGTGCGGAGGAAAATATTGCCAGTCCCCGGTCGTGATCCTTTTCTAGACACCTCTGTCTTTTGGATAATCCTCTAATAACTCCCTTGGGTTCTATGGAGTTTGTAAAATTTAATAATTATTAATTGTTAAGTGAGGAACCTAGGCTTTGATACCAAACGTTACGACCCCACCTTTCAGTAACCCCCAATTAAGGGAGACCGAGAGGTCGAGGCCGCACCCATAATTCCCAGATCAAAGGTTCGACATATAACCAAGAACAATTATTAAATTTTAACAAACTAAACTAAAAAGTTGTAATAAATAAATTTTTGCATATCTTTGAAAAGTTTGGAAAATACTAAACTTCTAACCACAACTGAATCAATCTAACTAGTTCCTCCTTGTTCATTAATTCTTGAATTCACAATGTGTTGCTTTACTATTTGTACTTTTAAGATTTGTACCTAAATCGCTGACAAACAAAGTGACGGTCATCCGAAGCTGGTATGTGGGGGAAACAAATAATGTGCAACTATGTTAACAATGTAATCATTCAATTATTCATTTAACAACCAAGATTACATTTTAAGCCATACTACTCAATCCTTACCTATCCCCCAACTCTGTGTTGTCCCTGCAGTGGACTTGCATGTTACCTCTCATTAGGTAGATCCTTACCCCCATGGTCCTACCTTACAGGTAGCCAATACATAGGGTAATAGAGTCGCATGGCACTACCAAAAGGTAGCCCAATATCTAACTCAAAGTGACTTGATGGTCCTACCCCATTGGTAGCCATGTACTAAGTCATCCAATGACCTGATGGACGTACCCCATAGGTAGCCATGCACTAGGTCAACTAATAAGCCACAGAGGGGACCAGGATCTGAGCTAGTAGGCACATATCTTATGTTATAGTCATATCCACATTATAGTTTGCATGAATTAAAATCATCCAACAATTAATTCATGACATCGATGAAAACTTCAGTAAACCTCAGAAAACTAATTCGAGATATTCATAAGTGTAACCACATACCTTATGCCATTGCAGAAACCATGTAGAACATATCAGAAAGTGGAGATGAGCGGAGGCGTGGAGAGGGGCGGAAGGCGATCTGGGTTTCAGCAGCACGACGCGCGTAGCAATGATGACCCGGACGACGAGGGGGATGCTGATAAGGAAGTGAGTGGGAGAAGAAGATCCAGGAGTCCAGGATCCCATCGGAACACAGATGAAACGGCTAAGGCTTCGAAGATACAGGGCAACCACCAAGGCATCAATAAAGTGATAGCGCAGGTAGGATTAAATCTAAAGTACACCGGCATGAGAGGATCTACAGAGGAGTCTCAACAGGCAAAGACAAATACTACGGACTCAGGATCTATTGTCAGAGGCGCATCGGACAACATGGATAGCAATTTCCCGCTGCTGAGCATGCAGGCCGTGACGACACAAGTAAAGGAAACAACCGGAAATCAAAGCTGTTGGGGATCAGGTTCAGCCAGATCTGAACAAGATGGCATCAGGAGAGCGGATTCATATATGTTCCTAAGCAAACTATTTGAGGAACACCTGGCACCGGAAGCAATCAGTACCCGGGAACTTGAAGGCAAACCTTCCGTTCTCATCGATCCTATGGAGGAGGAACACCTGATACGGCCATGGAAATACACTGTTATTGTCAAGGCCTTGGGCACAAATGTAGGCTACATGACTCTAAGAGATAGATTACGAGCCATGTGGAGTCTGGTGGGGAGATTCAACATATATGAATTAGACCCTGAATCACTTTGTGGTTCAACTATCATGTAGAAGAGATTACGACATGGCCATGACTGGAGGTCCATGGAAGATTTTTGGCTGTCATTTAGTAGTATGGGATTGGTATTCTCAATATTTCGCTGCATCTCTGTGTTCAAACTATGTTCAACAGTGTAGGTTCGTTGCTTGGCAAACTGGTGAAGGTGGACGAACATACGACCAGGAGAACGCGAAGCATGTTTGCAAGACGTGCAATAGAGATCGATACGAATAAAGAATTGATACCTTCGATCTTTGTAAATGGCATAGAATATGAAGTAGAATATGAAGGTTTCCCGTTTGCATGCACTGCATGTGGAGAAGCGGCCCACACCTCCAAAGACTGTAGAGGGAATGCTAAAAAACCGTCTAACAACCCAGACAACAACTAGACAGTAAGGCAAGACCACGGAAACGAGGGGGACACTGAAACATGGCAGACACAGCAAAGAAGAAGAAATTCCAACCCAAGAAGATGATACAAGTAGGATATAACTCGGGAGCTTTCAACAACTTCCAAAAACCAGTTCGAGGAGTTGGAGGAAGAATGTGGAGAGGACTCAGAGAGGGTTGTAGAGGAGCCAAGTCACCAGAAAACACAAGGAAACACACTCATTTATGCGACACCGAAAGTCTAGAGGAAGAAGAAGATGAACAGTAACTTGGAGAAACAATTACAGAAAGAGGATGGTATAATAGACATCACGAATATAGTGCACAGCAGGTCAGTTGATAAAGGAAAAGGTGCACCCCTTGCAAACAAGAAAGTACATACAACCTTAAAT
This sequence comes from Alisma plantago-aquatica, assembly GCA_963693085.1. NCBI lineage: Eukaryota > Viridiplantae > Streptophyta > Magnoliopsida > Alismatales > Alismataceae > Alisma > Alisma plantago-aquatica. The sequence goes on from OY856412.1 coordinate 376,972,303, forward strand.
CCGGAAGTAGATGAATTATAGAATTGATAGTGGATACTGAAGAGCGAGAGGACACATGTATTACATATCCTGCAGTTGTAAACTCGATTGGTGAATTGCCCCGGCTGAAAGCAGATGGGAATGACTCCATACCAGTCCGACCCAAAGCCAACATGATGAATATGCACCCTGCTAGGTCAGACCCACACATTCATCCTTCACGCTTCCATGAGATAGACGGTGCACTACGCTAAGGCATGCCCACACTTGGTCGATCAAGATTTTCACGTGTGTCGCATTTGGAAGGCATCTAAAAATTAATATTTTAATGAGGGATTTGGTTTTTATATAGATATGCATATCCAATCACCACAATACATAGTACGTATCATATACATGCTATATCCCACAGAAAACATGCAAATGATAAAAGCGATGATTATGGCCATCCTAATGTGATTCCTAGAGCCAAGAGGAATCACAGTCATCTAGGTCTATATCACATGCAACCCGTACAAGATGAACTATGTACTTTGCCTTTCTGGGTTTGATCAACTCATCATATGACTGACCGGCTCGCCATCAGGATGGTAGGCTGGGTGCCACCAGCCGATCGGTTGGCTCCTCCAACCGATCAGTTCACTTGGTCGTCGTGCATCTCATCATGGCCGCCACCCACTCGTCTCGCTCCTCAAACCGGTCATCAACCGATCAGCTCACTCCTTGAACCGATCGTCTGGATCGTCAACCGATCGGTTCACGCCTTGAACTGATCGTTTCAGCTGCCGTCTCGATGTCCTCCGTTCTATGACATAACAGGAAATAAAATCTATCCTATTTTACATTGTAAAAAGAGAAACCTCGAGTTACATTCGAGGGGAGCAAAGGTAGGAAAGAAATCTTGAATTATTTCGAGTTACATCAGGAATAGGAGAAGGAAGATTGATGCGCAGACCGAGATGCAAGCAACCACATACAACCATACATAGATACGGTTTATTGGCCATAACCACACTATACATCCACAACAAAACTCATTTAAGGTCGATGCGTATCGAGTGCATTAATAATACATATCATATATGTAATTTGGGATTTGTGGATTTAGGATTGGACATGCATAAAGCCAATTTTATTCACACCGTATGCAATAAACAAAGGCGACAAACCAAAATCGATCATATCGATAATCCCTAAAGTATAGAGCAGTTGACGTGGCTCTGATACCACTGTTGGGTTTTAGGGGAGGCAGAGAAGGCAGCGGAAACAAAAAATTTTCTCCCCAAAACCTGGAATAAGGAAACGCGTCAACGTCTATACAATAGGAAAGGGATGGTTTGTGGAATCATAGCTTGTCCCGAGGCTTGCTCGTCGACAATACCTCGTGGCTTGTGCGGTCTTCACCTCCGGTCTTGGACGGTGTCTGTGCAGCTCCTGGTCACACCGGGACTGACGATTCCTGGTCTCACCGGGACTGTCGGGATTGACAACTGTCCTCCTAAGCGGCAAAAACCTCCCGCCTCTGAAGTAGTCCACACGGACAACTTGGAACTCCACACTCCTTGTCCCACAAGGAGTTGGAAGGAGTCACACCCTCCTGTTGACGTACTAGTGGCCAACACACTCTCCTGCCTCCAGTTGCAACTGTAGTTGTCTTTCCCTTGATGCACCTCCCTTTGCGGGTAGCACTTGCTCGGACTCTCTCTCGGTTACCAAAACCAGAAAGAACGACAACTTTCCAGAGCAACTGGTTGCACTAAGTTGTTCTTTGAGAAGCCCCCAATACCCCTATATATATAGGAGGGTCATGGGATAGGGTTCTCCATACCGAGAAATGTGGGACTAAAAGCAAGAGTAGAAGGGTTCGAGATTTTCCACAAAAACAACCAACTCACAACTTGAACCGATCATTTCACAACTGAAACAGTCGGTTGGGGACCTAAACCGGTCGGTTGACATCTCAACCGATCGATTGGGACACACGAGCCAGTCGGTTCACTTCTGAACCGGTCGGTTCGTGGTCCTGACCAATTCCCGATTGACTTTCCTTATTTTGTTTCTAATTGGTATCGAATACCAATCCTATTTCCCAAACAAATTGGGTAAGTGAAACGAAAGGAAAATTCTCACCAATCCTACTTTCCCAACTTGCTTGGTTGCACCAGTTGAATCGATCGTTTCAACACTTGAAGCAATCGTTTCACCCTGACCATGTACCGATCGACTCAACACTTGAGCCGATCAGTTCACCAAGCTCAGCAGATCGGTTCATCACATGAGCCGATCGGTTGGGAGTGCAGATTGTGCAGAATCAATCAATTGTGATTCCAATCAATTCAATACTCCAATCAATGAGTCCAACACCTTGAACATTATGATATTGAGCTATCAATTGATTGAGTGTTTAATTGAACTACTAAACTCCTTTAGTAATCAATCTAAACATTATTTGTGGACAAAACTCCTCTTCCATGTTAAATCCTATGTGTGTGACCCTGTAGGTCCATTTCACGTTGGCAGTGAAAGTCCATAACACTTATGACATCACAAGCAAAAAGTGGTGCCTAGTCACACATCAATGCTACCCAAGTGAAAGTAGAAATTTGGAGAACAACTTCCAATACTACAATCCGTGAATGGTGTTACAATGAATGTATAATTCCTTTTTCACTGATATCCCGAATAAACTCGAGGCATGGAACAGTCATCCTGTCAACGTTCATTCACTGTCTTGATCTCAGAGTAGATTGGAAGAGATATGTATGACATCAATATCACATACTAATTCACACATGCGTGCGCACGCCTATTTCAATCCTACTCATCACGTGGCCTTTGATATCAAGCTCCCTCAGGAGGGACAAATACCATATCTATCACTCACCCCTCAAAAGACACATGTGTCAAAGCCACCCAATCATCACCTTTATAACAATCCATGTTTCAGGACTGCGTTTGATGATGTCAAAGTGTGCCCAACGACATGTGTTGAGTGTAGTGATTTCAGGTCAAAGAATCACACTCACCACCATCACTGAGTACTGACTGTGACTACCATGTCATGGTTCCAAGTGTCAAACTCACAATGGGACTGTCCGGTACACTTGTTCTCTAACAAGTATCTATGTGTTTGGTTTGATATCTCTATATCATGACTAATGAGATTCTATCATCAACCAACACCACAATCTAGTCTTGTGTGTCATTGTTGTCTATCTACCTTCAACAATGATATCCGACTAGGGACATAACAAGAATGTACAAACTCTTAGCATTCGTATGATCTTATCGTTCAGGTCCTCAACCTGAAAGCATACGTCATTGAGTACTATCATTCTCTAGACATTCAATATGTTCTATCACTATCTCATATGTCCGAACCAGAAAGAATTGGAAGCTTGCCTTTGATGTTTATCAAATCAATCTTAATGTATCCCACCAATCATCCCTTGATTGGCTCTCAGGGCATACATACCAACATGAATCACATAGCATGTAAAATGTAGAGGCAAGTAAAAATTATAGTCATATTATACAATGTTTCCATCACACAATGGACAACACATAGATCCACCTGCAAGAGGGAACACGATATCTCATATCTAAAAATATACATCCACACTATAGTGGGAATGTATCATCACAAGTCCAACATGCACCATGGCACAAGATAAGAGTCAAGAGAATATCCAAGATTACCACAAATAAGATAGTTCACAATAACCATGATATCAAAAGATAAGAGAAATGTTTATAGGTTATTGTCCATAGGACCAAGAGAAAGAACAGAATAGGTGAATTTCTCATCAATAATAATAGGGGATGCAAAACATACCTCAACTTTAGAGTCTACTCTATCCAAAGCAAGTTCTAGGTCCAAGCCTAGGCCTCCAAAGAACCAATGAAGCATTTACGCAGAATTAGGGTTAGGTTTCCATTAATTTTTCAAAACCCAAAAAATGCTTTTTATAATTAATGGATTTGGTTATCAAAACCATTCCATGTTGTATTTTTTTTGTAGAACTAGAGAAATTTAATTTATCCCGCTCTCTAGCGCAAGCCAAATGACGGTTAAGTTGACATTGATGTCCACATCAGGCCAGTGAGGCTTATTGGATGCAAAATGGTAGGGAACAAAATTGTTAATGGTGTGTTTTGCAATGCCATCAGCCACACTGTTCAGTCTCCTAGGTACATACAACACTAGAAGCTGGTTGAAAGTGGACTTGAGGTGCTGAAATTGTCTCCAGTGGGGTAGGAGTAGAGCCGAGGTGGAAGACTCTTTATTTAGCAGAGTGATCGCCTGCTTGGAATTTGAAAGCAGAAGGGCATTATGGATTTGCCTGTCCTTGCACAGCTTGCCTGCAGCTAGAAGAGCTTGTGTCTCTTCCTCCAAAACTGAGATCGATTGGAACGGGACCCCCTCTCCATGGAAACCTTGTCCGGAGCTATCCACAACATGAAGACCGATGGAAGCTCTGCGGGAGGCTGTATGAAAAGCGGCGTCTGCAAAAATGATAGCTTCAAACTGACTGACCATCGCATGTTCCGGATGTATGTTCGTCTTACTTCGAGTTCCTGGATGTGGGATCCTACATATCAAAGCGGTTCGTTCTTTGATGAACGCAATACTTGACTGCACATTAGGACGACGGTTGTTGTGTACTTTATCATTACGAGCATGCCATATATGCCAGCACGCGACTGTCAAATGAACAAAGAGCTCGGGGTTTTTAGTTGGTTTGATGATGGCTTTGATCCAGGCATCTTCGTCGAGAGTGCTAAACTGATCCGGAATTGGAAGGTCTGCCCAAATATCCCGGACGTGCGTGCAATCTCTGAAGTAGTGTAGGAGGGTCTCTGGACTGTTGTTACACAGAGGGCATGTACTATCATTGATCAAGTGTCTACGTAGCTCCTCCATGTTGGTGAGGAGAGCACGGTGTTGAAGAAGCCAGAGGAAGATATGAATGCGCTCCGGTAGACGTCTCTTCCAAATACTGGTCTACCCACCCTGGACTGCAATAGATTTGCCAATCCGGGTGACCGCATAAGAAGATTTGACTGAGAAATTCCAGTCGTCCTCGTGGGGCATTTCCCATGTGTCCGGTGTAGGAGAAGCAACGGGGGCAGGTATGAATTTGATTAAGTGCCAGACCGCGGGGGGGAGGAAATAGTGGACAAAGCTCATATTCCATTCCCCGTCATCCAGTCTCATAGAACTGACTTTGAGATCCCTCAGTTCATTAGGTATGCGCCAGGATGGCTCATACTCAGTAATAGATTTGCCAAGAATCCATCTATCTGACCAGACATTAGTATCGGAACCCAAATGAATGATTCTGCTGCATGACGATGTCAGGCTTTCCATGTTCCTCTTGATGAAGGCCCAGACCGAGGAGCACGGTTTTTTACTAATACGATAACCGGAGATGTATTTGTCCCGCATCACCTGAACCCATAAGGTTGAGCCCCGATTGATGAAAGTCCAGACATTCTTCATCATAAGAGAGACATTTTGGTCTCAAGCATCTTTGATGCCCAACCCACCCTCATCCTTTGGTGTTGTGATCTTTGGCTACGATACCAGCGAGAGTTTGTGTTGCTCTCTCCCACCGGACCAAACAAAGTGCTTAACCTGCCGGTTGATAGTATCGCAGAGCTTAGGAGATAGACGAACCGTTTGCATGGCATAAGAGGGAATTGCCTGCAATGTTGATTTGGCGAGCGTGATTCTACCTGCAAGCGATAGATGACGGGTTGACCAAGACGTCATCTGATCCTTGGTGGTCATACTGATCTGTTGGTGCATAGCTTTGTTTACCCGATGGTGGAGGATTGGTACGCCAAGATAACGACCCAGATCGTCAGTGTGCTCAATACCCAAATGTCTGCAGAAGGCCCTCTTCTCTGCTCTTGTGGTATTGGCTAAGAAGAAACACCTGGGTTTGCTGTTGGACACGACTTGGTCGGAGACAGTAATAAAGTCATGGAGAGTCTTCAGGATTATATATGCTTGCTTAACATCCACTTCTGCCATGAGAAGGATGTCATCCGCAAACATGATGTGGGAAAGCGGTATCCCATTGCGTGACAACACAATAGGTTTCCATTTAGCTCCTTGCACGGCTTGATTAATGGCTTGTGAAAGGCGTTTCATACAGAGGACAGATAAGGACTTAGCGGATCTCCCTGACGTACGCCTTGGGTAGACTTGAAAGCTTCAAGAGGTATACCTTCCCAAAGGATAGCGGTGTTTCCATAGGAAATGATGTTCGAAATCAGCCTGACAGTGATGTCGGGGAGGTTCAATCTGGTTAAAGTGTCCACGATAAACGACCAACGCATTCTATCAAATGCTTTGGCCAGGTCGAGCTTGATGCACACCCATTTTTTCTGCCCGGTTTTGTTCTTCATAGAATGAATGACCTCCTGGACTAACAGAATGTTATCAATGATTTTACTCCCCGAAATAAAGCTAGTTTGGGTTATTGAGATCCATCTATTGAGATGAGGCTTGAGACGCTCGATGATGATTTTGGAGATTAACTTGAAGCAGTTGTTGTTAAGTGAAATTGGGCGCAAATCAGAGCAGCGTTGCGGGTGCCTTGTCTTCGGGATGAGGACCATAAACGAATCTACTAGTCCTTCATTGATATGTCCGGTGTTGAAAGCGTGTTGTACAGTGCTTATGATAGAAGCACCGACTGTACTCCAGTGCGATTGAAGAAAATCCATGTACACACCGTCTGGGCCTAGCGCCTTTGAGGGTGGCATAAGGTGGATTGTATCGAAGATCTCCTTCGGGCTCGGTGATCGGGCAATGAAGTTGAGACTTTGGGGCGTTACGCGGTAGAACTGGCCCATGTAAGCATCAAGATATCCTGGTGGAGCTTCCGGTGCGGCGTCTGTGGTCATAAGCTCGACGAAGAAGTCCCAGATGAGTTGTTTGAAGGTGACTGTATCTTCCACTCAATCTCCTTGACCACCACGAAGCCTGTGGATTTTCGTGAGGTGCCGTCGGGCTTTGACATAGGATTGAAAGAATTTGGTGTTGGCATCCCCATATTGCAGCCACTGGATATGGGATTTCTGATGCCAATCTTGTTCCTCATGGAGAAGCAATTGGTTGTATTGTTCTTGCAATGAAACAGAAAGCAAGTCATTAGCAATACTAGGATTCAAGGTGGAAGTTACCTAGCAGTGATCAATATGGGCGAGCAGCCTGGATTTGGCTTTGTGTGTCTGACGGGTATGAGATTTCTCCCATTTGAGAGTTACACTTTGGAATTGGGATAACATCGCATTAAAAGGCAAGGAGCTGTTCCATTGCGGTAGGATTTGCTCACAGAAATCCTTGTTGGCCACCCAGCTAGCCTTAGTTTTAAAGACAGTTCTCTGGCTGCTTCGATGGTTTGAGATGGATAGAAGAATAGGATTGTGGTCCGAATACAATCTCGGCATCATAATGGATTTGTACCCCCCGTCGATGGATAACCATTCATCATTGGCGATTACACGGTCGAGCTTCTCGACAAGGTTGCGCTTTTTGAAGGTATAAAAATGACCTTCCATAGGGGTTTCAGACAACCCAGTGTTGATCAGCATGTCTTTGAAGAGGGCACTTTTATGGTGGTCGAAGCTCCGGCCATCTTTCTTTTCCGGTATCTCCAACATCATGTTGAAATCTCCCACAAGTGCCCAGGCATCGGGGATGGTGGGGGTGATCTCCAGAAGTCTCTGCCACAGCAGTCGGCGCTTGTAGGGTTGGGGCTTCCATTGATGAAGGTCATATGCCAAGATCCATTGATCCTGCAATGAATAAATTGACGATGATTGGAAATTATTTCGACAGCACAACTAGCCTCGTTCCATAGGACCCAGATGCCCCCTGAGAAACCAATGGCCTCGACTCTATGTGATGCACTGTAGCTGAGCTTGCTAATAATGGAAGTGGCTAAGGTACCATTGCACCTAGGTTCAATTAAGACCAGGATGTGCAGTTTATAAAGATGCTTGTATTCAGAGAGAAGACGGGTTTTATCCTTAGATCGAGCTCTGCGAATATTCCAGCAGATAATATTTACCATTCTATACAGCTTAGAGATGAGGATAAGGAGGGTTTTAAAGGATAGCTGCACAGAGGCCCAGCACTTGGTTGTTGCCGTCTATGCCTGTAGCATCTCCGGAGCTATTGACAGCAGAGTCCTCCATGACTTTGTTTTCATCCACGAAATTCAATTGTTTCTTGGGTTGTGAATTGCTCACATTCTCCACCATATTGGCTAGCTTGCCTTTTTCCCTTTCTCGTCTAGGGCTAACCATCACATTCTGGTAGATTACCCTTCTATTGCGAAGGATAACTCCCTGGCTACCCACATTATTACCCCACTGGAAGCCGTCAGTGGGAGTCATCAGTGGATTGGTAGGGGTTGGGGCACCTTGAAAGCGGAAGATGTCTCTGACGTTTGGTGCTGCCTTCCTTCCTTCCGAGACCTGATTGTCCACGATGGTCACGGCAGAGATGTTCTCAGTGCTTGGCTTAGTGGAGCTTTGTTGCTTCAGAGTGGAGTTCTTTTTTTGTTTTTACGGCTTACAACTATTTCCCAACCAGAATCATCCTCCCCGGTTTCCATTCCAGTTGTATTAGTTTCCACGATCTTTGTTGTGCTAATATCTTTCCCCGTTGGTTGCACCGGCTTAGGCACCGTGGGGTTCTTGGCAGATAAGGGTACGTCCTTTTTAGGTTGTGTGCGCCTCATAGGTTTCGGTGCATGCATTGCGTCAGAATAAGTGATCGGCGCGATGGGCGCAGTGGTGGAAGCGGAGGCCTCCTGAGGATCGAACAGCTGGACGAAGGTGCATTCCTTGTCTACGTGACCCACCCTACCGCAGCGCATACAGAGGGAAGGGAGATTTTCATATTCAAGGCAATAGTGCATGCCATTGAGAAGGATCGCCGGCAGTAGCGGTTGAGTGGTGTCCACCTCCACAGCTAGCCTCGCAAACTTACCGCGATCTCCTGTCATGGTGGTTGTATCGATCTTGATCGTCTTCCCCACAAGATCATCAATACATGATAAGAGCTGGTTTTGATAGAGGAAGACAGGAAGGTCGGCCACACGAAGCCAGGCAACAAACCTACGCGGGATCAGGTCGGATGGCCAAAAGTTCGGCGACCAGGACTGAACAGATAGGTAGTTCCCAAAGATAACCCAGGGCCCTCCAGTCATAGCCTTGACGAAGTCTTCCTAGTTGCCAAGTTGAATTATGTAATAGCCTTTTTCAAGGTCGATGGCCCGGAACGTATCCGTCGGTGCCCAGAGCACGGATAGTCGATTGACTAGAGTGTAAAAGCCAATGTTACCGCCCATGCCATGTTTTAGGTTATACTTTTCTGAGTTCAAAACATATTTTATCATATTTTTTGACTTATAGATTATTAGTTATGAATTTTACAAGTTATTACTTATTTCGTTTAATCCATTAAAATCACATACTTTCAACATTCGATTTAGGCGACAAAACCAATGCCACTATTTATTGGAAATTTTTGCCCCAACTGATTATTCTTTATGATTTTTCTAAATCAGACCAATCAAGAAATTCCGAAATCTCTATTAGCCAAGAAAATCCAATCACAGGTCTAGCTTTGCTTAGTTGGTCCAATCAGACTTTTCCAACTGGGGCGGGCCTTCGAGATAACTCAGTGTAAGTCTCAATATTAAAAGTAAATGAGAAGAGGCAAAAAGATGATTTTACCCATGAATGAGAAAAAGAAATCAAAGGACAACGAGATTATAGCAGGGTAAACACATTGGGGCTTCTCCCCGCTACAAATCTTTTGACACAGCCATGGAAGGATACAAAGATCACAAAAAGCAATCTACTACCAACTGACTCTTTTTGAGGAACTCAAACAGAAAAGCTCACACAGAAGTTCAGGAGGGGTCAACCATACACCTGAGGTACTGCTCAAACACAGGGGCCAAATAGAGTGGAAGAACACCATATGTGATAGAGTGGACTTTTGGAATCCTTAAATCTCCAATAGCATATTAGAATCCATATTTTGAGTTAAGTTCCAAGTGTGTTGGTAAAGTTTGAGTGTTAATTGAGGTTGATATAATGATTAATGTCCCTAAGTTCATGTCCTTGTGATATTTAAGTTGATGGTCAAACATTTGAGTTTTGTCATCAAATTTGAGGACAATGTAGCTTGAGTGGTAGTTGAGCTATGGCCAAATTTTGGAGGCAATTGGATTCTTTTAGAAGGAGTTGTTTAGGTTTGAATACCATGAAATAATGTGAGTTTTGGTTTATGTGTTTACCAAAGTTTTGATTATTTAGCTTAGATCTCATTTTGCTGTAGTGTCATGCGACCTTACTCCTTGCTACAGATTGGTGAAGTGGATAGTCCCTAGCCTCAAATCCAAGCCGGTGGGGCTCCATCTCAGTCGTGCATGAGGCACTAATGGACATGTTTGTGCCATGTTCGCATTCAGTTACTAGTTTGACTAACGTGGAAACTAAATGCATGATCGTGGCTTTGAGAACGTGGGATGAAAATTGAGACAAGGGAGTAAGTCCCACCTACCCATCTGCACTAGTTGTCCACCACACTTCACAATTGGGGAGCATCATGATCGGAAGCAGTTGGAGTAGAAGACAGGAAGTGAGGAGGAGGTGGAGTTGTTTGATTCCTCATCAGGATTAGAAACTACAGCAGCAGTCCATGTTGCCTAGTTGTCATACAACGTGAAGGAGCCTTCATTAGTTGACTAGGAGTAGCAAGTGGCAACTGAGTCCTCACCGAAGGAGACCCATGGACATGGAAGCGGCATCAGAAGCAGTCTACGAGGAGGAGCGGCGATGGAGTGAGGAACCAGACTGGTGACCCTCAGTTTTATTAGCTCACTGGTAGGACTATCTACCATGGGTTTGCTCCCAATAAAATAAATAGATGACGAGGAAGACCTTCCATGATTCCTTGTCGGAGATCTAGCCACCAGCGACGTTGGAATCAAGCCCCAAGACCGGCAGCTTGTAACCTAAAGAATAGGGTCTCATGGCACGCGAGAAAGGGAGAGAGAGGCCAGACCACCCGGATCAACAATGAGAAGAATAGAGGAGAGACCTTTAGAAATGGAGGAGCTCTGGACTGGTGTTGTGTGAGATAGAGACCTGAGGAAACAGAGGAGCTCCGTGACTGAGTCTAGAGTTTCGAAACTCTGAGAGGGGCAGCTGGGAGAAGCAACACAGACGCAAGGAAAATGTGGGTTTTTTTCTAGCAGATGTAACGCAGTACGGCGGCGGCTGTGAGATAGGGCGACGCATACCCGTCTGGCAGAGAATGAGTGGGGTGTGCCACTTCATGTGGATCGTGAGAAAGGAGAAGGGCTAGGGGAGAAACCTTGAACCAGTCAAATCCCTTGAACTAGACCGGCCTAGCTGAAACAAGGAAAACCCAGTAGAACTCAGATCAGTGTAGGCCAGGGAAGAAGGAGCTACACCTCTCATAGGCCACGTGGCTGCACGTGATTGGCCAGAAAAAGGTAATGATTTAGTAAATGCCTAGATGTTGTATAATTCACAGTAATTAGCACGTGTATCAGAAAAATGCATGTAATATGCCGAAATGTTTGGAAACTTGTGTATAACAACATGGAACCATCATATTAGTCTTTTGATGCACTAATGTTTGTAATATCATGTAAGATGATATATACTTTTTTAATGGACAATAAATATCAAATGAAGACCTAAAATTATGAGGATGCATCAGTAATGCTGAAATGTATTTTAGAATCCATGTGACATCAGATATGATCATGTTATGACACATAATCATGCATTTATCTTAAGATGTCTATCTAGGGCTTATAACCCTAAATAAAATGCAATTAATACATTGATGATCAATAAATGATGAAATTTACAGAGTAAGCTCATATCAGTATATGGAACGCCAGATTTAATTATGAAATCATGATGATGCAAAAAATTCACATTATATGAAGAGCACCCTTAATACATGTGATGTAACCCTAATATGGTTAATGAAAGTGACATAATGTTAAATATGCTCACATAATAATGTGACCCATGAGTACGTCCCATTGATGAACTATAATCTAGAATATGACATTAGTAAGATAATTCTAAGATAAGAATGAAAATAGTGATGCACATATCCTAATGAGCTAAGTGAACCCTATAATGAACACGATTAGGGTTAACATGAGATGTAAGATGATGAGAATTTGATGATAGTATGTGGCCTTGCCTTAATCAGGGTTTGAACAGGATATAGACGACATGAGGAATATGTGAATAGGATGTCTCTTTGGAAGGTACACAATTATCTCTTACTTGGCTTATTATACAATATGCTTGTGTTATATGTGTACTAAATTACTTGGCATATGATATTGGATGAGATGATTGTTCTTGTATGATATGTTGCATGATTTTCCATACTAATTTCTATGAACACATGAAACATAATATATCTGTTCCATTATTTCTAAGCACTTCAACTCTTTGGTAGTAAAGTGCTGGAAAATAAGTACTTCAACTCTTTGGTATTAAAGTACTTGGAAGTGATCCAACTCTTTGGTAGTAGATCACATTGTGCAATGATCAAACTCTTTGGTAGTAGATCATAAAGGCCTAAATGCATTAAACTCTCAGGTAGCAAATGCATGGATGATATAATGGAAAATATGCTTAAAATATGTGTTCTCTTTTGATAATGAACTTCTTTGTGCAAGTATGTGATTTTATTACATTTCTTTTATAACTTCCAAGTATTTTTAAAACTTAATCTTATGTGTGACATCCAAATTGAAACCCTCACCTCAGCAAAAATCCCAATTTAAACATCCCACACTAGGCTAAGAAGAAGAAAATCAAGGGAGTCAGAAGGAAACAATCAGTAGCACATGTACATGAACAATAATAAAACCATACAAACATGTTCACCATTCAACATATCATTACAACATGAATTGTTACAACATTTGATATTACATATTGAACAACAAACTTCTAATATACATGTACTACAACTAAACAATAGGATCTTAAGACAACAGGTTCACCTATACATCATCTCTCCACACAACTCTCAACTATCCTAGTTCTTCAAGAGCATAACCACAACCTAAACAAAGATTACATGTGGTACACATCAACACAATATTCAAGAATATTGTACTGAGTATGCCTATGTGTCTTTTACATACCTCTTATCATATCTTGGAAATAAGACAAAATGTGACGTCCCCATATTTTGATTTCTCCAAACCCTATTGGGAATGAGAGGTCAGAATCTGAAAACATCATCCAATCATATCAGAAAGCGATGTGGAAGCATAATACGCATACATGAATAGACAACCATAACATTCTCAACATTCAACATGTAAATTTATACAACATGAATTTATTACATGATGGTTTACAATTACATATTGAATGAAAATTCTACAAGTCTGGATATGTATGCTAACATGATCATAGACAATAGGTACAACCTGAACAACTTGCTCACATCCTGTACTTTTCCTCCCATGCTATCTCTGAACCTAAAACATACGTGAAACAACAAATCAACGCACAAGGTGTTGTGTACGTGGGCAGAAAGATACATATATTTATGGCTTGCATAATTTTTGAAAAAGATTTGCAGAAGGAAAGAAAATCATAGAAAACACTTCTTTACTAAGCGAAATACGCCAATTTAAGTCATTTTCCTAGATGAATTGCATTATCAAGGTGGACTAGTACCAAAACATAAATATTGGGCCCATCCCCGTGTGCCAAGTACTCTAGGGAAACTCCCCGTACACCATGTGCTCTAGGGAGGTGTACTAGCCAACATTAATCCATTCCCTCGTAAGGGGGATAATGAGCACCTTAAATAAATAAAAAGCATCTACTTATCATTTATGTTTACAAGTGATAAAACATTGAGTACTATATAGTGCTACTACATCCAATATTTGCAAATAGAAGAGAGCATACATACATATCATGATTACAAGCAAGAAAACCATAGTCATATACTTAAATAAAAACCCACGTACCTGAGTTCAGAGATTTCTAATCATATCCATGATCATCTAGATAAACTGGTCAGCACCTGATTAATAACAAAATCATATACTAGCATTAGATTCTCATCATCTTAACCCTAGTTGTGTTCATTAGGGTTTATATTATCTCATTAGGATATTCCAATGTTTACTTGCATTATTGTCTTATATTTATCTTAATGATTTCATTTTCCAGATTATGATCCATTATCTGAATACTAGGTTCCATATTCTATTTTTGTGCACATAGTAACCCTAGGTTACATCATTAATCTAGATTAGGGTTTTAAACCATGTATTAATATTCCTCTTCATATAACATGGGTTTTGTTCATCTTTATGATCTCATAATTAAAACTGAGGTTCAATATACTGATATAAGTTTACTCTGTGAATTTCATCATTTTCTTGACCATGTATGCATTTATTGCATTTTATTAGGGTTATCAGCCCTAATTAGACATATTAAGCAAATTACATGATTTCGTACATCAACATGATCACAACTGATATCATATGCATCACAAACATAATTAGAAGTCTACTGACATGTTCCCATAATTTTAGGCCATTGTTTACTATTTATTATCCATGAAACAACTGTATATCATCTTACATGATATTGCTAAGATTAGTTCATCAAAAGACTGATATTATGGTTTCATATTGTTCAACTAATTTTTCTGAGAATAACGGTACCTTGTTTGTATTTTTCTCATAATCGAGCTAATTACTGTGATTTAATGAAGATTTGAGCATTTACTGAATTATTACCTTTTTCTGGCCAATCACGGTCGCCACATGGCATACGAGAGTCTGCGCAGATCCGGGTTCTGTTGGTTTTCCTTGGTTCATCCAGGTTGGTCCGGTTCAAGGGATTGGACCCGGTTCATCTTGGTCTGACCTGGTCCACGCGATCAGTCCCAAGTGGGACTCTGATCTTGTAGGGCGCCGCCGTGAGGGAGAGGCTTCGGCGAGCTCGTGACGGCTTCTGGCGTCTCCTTAGGTGCAGCTGATCACAAGGCTACCATCGAGGGGTCTCTCCGAGTCAGGGCGGCAGTTTCTCGGAGCTCGGCTCCCCATGGATCGTTGTGCCGCCGAGGCGAGCGGGGAAGGTCACCGGCCGCGGAGGGGAAATCAGCGAGGGGAGTGAGTGGAGACGTTGGGGGCTTGAGAAAGGGTCGATGAGCGTCAGTGGTGTGTCACACAACTCGAGGGGGAGTTTGATTGAGGTCACGACTAAAGGAAAGGCCCAACCAGTAGCTGCATCGTGGAGGAGGTTCCTGGATGGAGTTTGGTTGAGGGTGGATCTACTGAGTCGCGGTTCAGATAAATTGCAGGCCAGGGTAGAAGAAAGGGGTCTAGGCGAAGCTAATGGAGGCTATTTGTAGGCTCTTGAAGCTATGGGCAGTGAATCCCTAAAAACTCCACCGCTGGAGTGAGAAGGTCAGGAGGAGCGAAGGTTAGGAGGGCACATCGGCGCATGAAACTCGATCGTTGTTGGGATAGTTGGCTACGAAGTCGCGAGACGAAGTCATCTCGTCGGGCGAAGGGTTGAGATAAGGGGGTGAGGTGGCGCATCGGGTCTGCTCGAGTCTGTTCTCGCCTCTCCGCCCTTTACGGGAGGTTGAAGATGGGTCATTTACCCTTGGATCACGGCGGGAAGCTGAGGCCTTGAATCGGACGACTGAGGGTCGGCCCTTCATTAAACGGTCCGCGCCCAGCCTGAACCTGGGTCGCGTAACACATTTATTTGACCAATTAAACCGAAATCTTAGGTCCTAAGGTTGAGAACAAGGCAAATACACACATAATTTCAAATGCTTATTTCTCCTAATTGGGTGGTCCAATTGCAATGGAATTTTAGGTGTAGCTTTATAAATGTCATGATGTAGATGTGGCATAAATTTGGGAGTGAAATTCGAATGTTGGCCATGTCAATTGACTATATGTCATATTTCATGTAATTTGACTTTACAAGATTCTAGGGGTGGTATTAAGAGAAATTGATAAGCCAAAGATAATCAAGGTTGACATCAAACTCTAACATTGGTTCATATATACATAATTCCTCCAAGAAAATAGTCCACTACTCACTGGATCACTAAATGTATGATTGGTCTCATGAGAACTTAACTAAATTAAAATTTCACAATTGAATTCAATTAGGCATCATAGTCCTCCATCATATTTCCAATCACCTAATTTGGGTGAAGGAATCCATGATTGTATAACCAATTCCTCAATTTGGTATTTGGACATCTTACATAGAATGCTTGTCTCTCAATTATTGTATTAGTTATTAAAACTCAAAAATCTAAGTTATCACATTCACCCCACCTTATTTGGAATTTCGTCCTCGAAATTCAACTAATCACATCCTTAAGAGGCTATTTAGGAGTTCAACTTCACATACATCATCATTGATTAGGTTCTATGACCACCATAGTTATATGCACTCTAAGTTGTCATCTTAGGGTCTAGAGATTCTTGGGTGTGTCCACCCCACCTTATATATGTGGAAGCATCACTTAATGTCTTAGCCATAACATGACATTATGATATCTTAGGGTAACATCACCTCTTAGGGTACATGGTTTGTTCATAGTTTTAATGTTTAGGAGGAAAATCATTTATTATCCATGATATTCAGATCATTCATATCTAACATCATTAACATATTACAATGATTTCAGCATTAGAGGAGATTTATCTTCATCCTTGATATTAGAATTTTTCTAATTAAGAAGGGCTTACATAACATGTTTGACCATTAGGGTTTCACCCTATGGTGTGATATTTATACTCAGTTTAGAAGCATACATTAAGAAGGATCAAAGTTACACACTATATTTTTGATCATATATCCTATGATCCAAAAATATCTTATATCAAGTTCATGAGTTCAAGTTTTATGTCTTGCATGTATTATGTGAAGGAAAAAAAAGAATATACTAAGTTGATCCCATTATCTCAGCATCATGTCTTTCATGTTTCATGTGAAGGGAAAGAGAATATTTTAAAGTCAAACTTATCATGATTTCAATCTTGGGTACTACATGTATGATATCGGGGGGGAAATATAGAATAGGTCAAGCATATATGAGTGACTCCTCATATATAAATCATCCATATAGCTCAAGTGAGGTTTCTATCATCATATATTACAAAAGAGAAGAAGAAGGGAGGACATGTATTTTGAGTATATTTTTCACAAAGCATCATACTCTCGTAACCAGAGTTCATATATTACCTCACTTGCAACTAATGATGAGATTCTCAAAATATGTCACTCTAGCTAGGTCCTAACTCAGCCAAAGGATTGACTTTATCATATGGGTCATCTACCCATCATTTTATTTTACCCAATTCTCATATATAGATTTGAATCATGCATAAGGACTCAACTCAACACTCGAGAGTAATCTAGTGTAGGATTTTATTTTTAACACATATCTCATATATTGGAGGCTAGGTCCTATGACCTTCTCCCTATGGGTCTTACTCTATCTAGAGTTCACCACATATCTCATCCTACCACTAGACATCCTCCTTGTATAAGAGCTTGATGCTCATGCACACTCATCTCTATCTTAACTTAGCTTATCTTAAGTAGGAAAAGGGAATGTACTTTCACCATCACGACTTAGCATAGATCCTCTAAGAGTTGATTCGACTCATATACAACTCAAATCTTAATAAGGAAACTTATACCATCATAGATCAACTTAGATAAGATTCTATGTACTTATTTCCTTCATCTTTCTTTTGTCCATCTATCTATCACATAACCTTATGAGGCTCTAGACATCAAATCTAGATCTATTCTCTCTTCTAGACTGATGTCACTCCCTTTCACTTAGATTGCATGAACACTAACTACTCTCCAATGTGAGGACACATTTTTATATTTACATATAGGTAATAAAATATTATATAGTTTTTCTCCGAGAAAGAAGACGTCAGAGAAAACACTCGACGCTCGAGCCGATTGGAAAACAAAACCAAATCAGCAAAACCGAGTGTCCCACACATAGTAGATAGTCTAGTGTCATGTAACCTAGTGAAATTGTGAGAACGAGATGTAGACTAGTATAGCTACCCAATACATATGAGCTCTATATGGAAAGGGTTTCTCACACTTGTCTAAACCTAGTTCTCGAACATCTAGGTTCTAACCTAGAGGCTAGGTCAAACCTTATTCCTATAGAACAACTTACTAATTTTCTAAGGTTTAAAGTGAGAGGTGAGATTTAGGTTTAAGGTTTCATGGTGAGCAATTGTCAGGTGTAGCTAATGTTCATGCTCTGATACCAACTGTGACGTCCCCGGATTTTGATTTCTCCAAACCCTATTGGGAATGAGAGGCCAGAATCCGAAAACATCATCCAATCATATCAGAAAGCGATGTGGAAGCATAATACACATACATGAACAAACAACCATAACATTCTCAACATTCAACATGTAAATTTATACAACATGAATTTATTACACAATGGTTTACAATTACATATTGAATGAAAATTCTACAAGTTTGGACATGTATGCTAACAGGATCTTAGACAATAGGTACAACCTGAACAACTTGCTCACATCATGTACTTTTCCTCCCATGCTATCTCTGAACCTAAAACATACGTGAAACAACAAATCAACACACAAGGTGTTGTGTACGTGGGCAGAAAGATACATATATTTATGGCTTGCATAATTTTTGAAAAAGATTTGCAGAAGGAAAGAAAATCATAGAAAACACTTCTTTATTAAGCAAAATACGCCAATTTAAGTCGTTTTCCTAGATGAATTGCATTATCAAGGTGGACTAGTGCCAAAACATAAATATTGGGCCCATCCCCGTGTACCAAGTACTCTAGGGAAATTCCTCGTACACCGTGTTCTCTAGGGAGGTGTACTAGCCAACATTAATACAGTCCCTCGTAAGGGGGATAATGAGCACCTTAAATAACTACAAAGCATCTACTTATCATTTATGTTTACAAGTGATAAAACATCGAGTACTATATAGTGCTACTACATCCAATATTTGCAAATAGAAGAGGGCATACATACATATCATGATTACAAGCAAGAAAACCATAGTCATATACTTAAATAAAAACCCACGTACCTGAGTTCAGAGATTTCTAATCATATCCATGATCATCTAGATAAACTGGTCAGCACCTGATTAATAACAAAATCATATACTAGCATTAGATTCTCATCATCTTAACCCTAGTTGTGTTCATTAGGGTTTATATTATCTCATTAGGATATTCCAATGTTTACTTGCATTATTGTCTTATATTTATCTTAATGATGTCATTTTCCAGATTATGATCCATTATCTGAATACTAGGTTCCATATTCTATTTTTGTGCACATATTAAACCTAGGTTACATCATTAATCCAGATTAGGGTTTTAAATCATGTATTAATATTCATCTTCATATAACATGGGTTTTGTTCATCTTTATGATCTCATAATTAAAACTGAGGTTCAATATACTGATATAAGTTTACTCTATGAATTTCATCATTTTCTTGACCATGTATGCATTTATTGCATTTTATTAGGGTTATCAGCCCTAATTAGACATATTAAGCAAATTACATGATTTCGGACATCAACATGACCATAACTGATATCATATGCATCACAAACATAATTCGAAGTCTACTGACATGTTCTCATAATTTTAGGCCATTGTTTACTATTTATTATCCATGAAACAACTGTATATCATCTTACATGATATTACTAATATTAGTTCATCAAAAGACTAATATTATGGTTTCATATTGTTCTACTATTTTTTCTGAGAATAATGGTACCTTGTTTGTATTTTTCTCATAATCGAGCTAATTACTGTGATTTAATGAAGATCTGAGAATTTACTGAATTATTACCTTTTTCTAGCCAATCACATGTCGCCACGTGGCATATGAGAGTTTGCGCTAATCCGGGTTCTGTTGGTTTTCCTTGGTTCAACCAGGTCGGTCCGGTTCAAGGGATTTGACCCAGTTCATCTTGGTCTGACTTGGTCCACGCGATCAGTCCCAAGTGGGACTCTGATCTTGTAGGGCGCCGCCGTGAGGGAGAGGCTCCGGCGATCTTGTGACGGCTGCTGACGTCTCCTTAGGTGCAGGTGATCACAAGGCTACCATCGAGGGGTCTCTCCGAGTCAGGGCGGCAGTTTCTCAGAGCTCGGCTCCCCATGGATCATTGTACCACCGAGGCGAGCGGGGAAGGTCACCGGCCGCAGAGGGGAAAGCAGCGAGGGGAGTGAGTGGAGACGTTGGGGGCTTGAGAAAGGGTCGATGAGCATCAGCGGTGCGTCGCACAACTCAAGGGGGAGTTTGATTGATGTCACGACTAAAGGAAAGGCCCAACCTGTAGCAGCATCATGGAGGAGGTGCCTGGACGGAGTTTGGTTGAGGGTGGATCTACTGAGTCGCGGTTCAGATAAATTGCAGGCCAGGGTAGACGAAAGGGGTCTAGGCGAAGCTAATGGAGGCTATTTGTAGGCTCTTGAAGCTATGGGCAGTGAATCCCTAAAAACTCCACCGCCGGAGTGAGAAGGTCAGGAGGAGCAAAGGTTAGGAGGGCACATCGGCGCATGAAACACGGTCGTTGTTGGGATAGTTGGCCACGAAATCGCAAGACGAAGTCAGCTCGTCGGGCGAAGGGTTGAGATAAGGGGTTGAGGTGGTGCATAGGGTCTGCTCGAGTCTGTTCTCGCCTCTCCGCCCTTTGCGGGAGGTTGAAGATGGGTCCTTGACCCTTGGATCAGGGCGGGAAGCTGAGGCCTTGAATCGGACGGCTGAGGGTCGGCCCTTCATTAAACAGTCCGCGCCCAGGCTGAACCTGGGCCGCGTGACACATTTATTTGACCAATTAAACCAAAATCTTAGGTCCTAAGGTTGAGAACAAGGCAAATATACACATAATTTCAAATGCTTATTTCTCCTAATTGGGTGATCCAATTGCAATGGAATTTTAGGTGTAGCTTTATAATGTCATGATGTAGATGTGGCATAAATTTGGGAGTGAAATTCGAATGTTGGCCATGTCAATTGACTATATGTCATATTTCATGTAATTTGACTTTATAAGATACTAGGGGTGGTATTAAGAGAAATTGATAAGCCAAAAATAATCAAGGTTGACATCAAACTCTAACATTGGTTCATATATACATAATTCCTCCAAGAAAATAGTCCACTACTCACTGGATCACTAAATGTATGATTGGTCTCGTGAGGACTTAATTAAATCAAAATTTCACAATTGAATTCAATTAGGCATCATAGTCCTCCATCATATTTCCAATCAACTAATTTGGGTGAAGGAATCCATGATTGTATAACCAATTCCTCAATTTGGTATTTGGACATCTTACATAGAATGTTTGTCTCTCAATTATTGTATTAGTTATTAAAACTCAAAAATCTAGGTTATCACACAAAACTAATACACTTGGCAGTAATAGAAGAATATAAGAAAAGTGTATACTTGCACAAATATATTATTAGCAAAAGAAAACACATATTTTAAGCACATTTCCATCATATATCTCATACATCTGCCCCCAAGGGATTCAATGTTTTTAGGCCTTATGATCTGCTACCAAAGAGTTTGAGATCATATTATGTGTGATCTACTATGAAAGAGTTTGAGATCTAACACATGTGATCTACTACCAAAAAGTTTGAGATCACTTCAATGCATTGTACTACCAAAGAGTTTAGTGCTATCATATGATGGATCAGATATCTTATGTTTCATGTGTTCATAGCCATAAGTATGGAAAATCAAGCAAGATATTATACAAGAACAATCACTCCATCCAATACCATATTCCAAGTATTTTATTACATATAACACAAGCATAATGTATAATAAGCCAAGTAAGAGGTAATGGCATACCTTTCAAAGAGATAATCTAATCACCACATATGATAGCACTAAACTCTTTGGTAGTACAATGCATTGAAGTGATCTCAAACTCTTTGGTAGTAGATCACATGTGTTAGATCTCAAACTCTTTGGTAGTAGATCACACGTTATACGATCTCAAACTCTTTGTTAGTAGATCATAAGGCCTAAAACATCAAAGCCTTAGGGGCAGATGTATGAGATATATGATGGAAATGTGCTTAAAATATGCATTCTCGTTTGCTAATGAATATCTTTGTGCAAGTATATGCTTTTATTATATTCTTTGTTACCTCCAAGTGTATTAGTTTTATCTTATTGGTAAGACATTATAAGAGGTATATAAAAGACCCGTAGGCTTACTCAGTACAATATTCTTGAATGTTGTGCTGGCGTGTACCACATGTAATCTTTGTTCAGGTTGTGGTTATGCTCTTGAAGATCCAGGATAGTTGAGAGTTGTGTGGTGAGCCGATGTACAAGTGGACATGTTGTCTTAAGATCATGTTGTTTAGTTGTAGTACATATATATGTAGAAGTTTGTTGTTCAATATGTAATATCAAATGTTGTAACAATTCATTTTGTAATTATATGTTGAATGGTGAGCATGTGTGTCTGGTTTTATTATTGTTCATGTACATGTGCTACTGATTATTTCCTTCTGACTCCGTTGATTTTCTTCTTCTTAGCCTAGTGTGGGATGTTTAAATTGGGATTTTTGCAGAGGTGAGGGTTTCAATTTGGACGTCACACATCAGATTAAGTTTTAGAAAATCTGGGAACATCACAGGTGGTATCAGAGCTAGGTTAGCACTTTGTCGTCTGCATCCTTGTTGTGTATCGCCAGCCCAGTGCCTCCATACAGGGTGGCTTCTCTTGATCACTGTGGGTCACAAGAGGGTCTGCTCGATGCATCATCACCATAATCACTGACATCCACTGGATTATAAGCATCAATATTGATTTACTGACATATTCTCATAATTTTATGTCATCATTTGATATTTATTACTCATGGACTAAGCATTCTACATCGCACAGTTATCAGACTCCAAGATATGAGAATTATGAGATATGTAATACGATATGTCCTAAACTAGAATACTCCTGAGTGAATGAGTTGAGTCATTTTATGCATGCTTCCTATAGTCTTTTTGAAACATAGATGTCCTTGGGAGGACCAAACCCTAGAGTCAGAAAGAGAGCATGGTTATGTATGGATATGTGAATGAGGATATATGAGAACCTACCATCTGGGTGAGGGAGAGAGAATTCCAAGACCCTAGAGGAGGTAACTATGTGTTAGTTTCCATGAAGCCTCATGCTCGGGTTGGTGGTTCCTTATAGGAATCTAGTGGTTGCATATATGAGAGTGTTTTGGATAAGCATGTCTCATGGGTAGAGAACCTATGAATAGAATATCATAGTATGTTTTAGTTTGTGCTTATGTGTCTAGATCTTGTAAGTTGATCACTAGTGCCAATGAGGTATACCTATGAACCCTAGACAAATGAGGGAACATAGATATCATGCATATGAGATACTCATAAAGTTGAGTTAGCTCAGAGATATTGAGCATGGCACTACCCTCATGATATGGGTCAGGATAACCTTAGTTGGACTAGATGAAGTGGTGATATATGTTTAACAAGTCACTCACATAAGTTTTTTTAGCACAACATAACAATTATGACACCTTGATATTATCTAGATAGATAAGGTGGGTTAACTATAGTTAACTTCCTCCTAAAAGGCATATGTTAATGTTGAACATGTTCTAACCATTAGCTAAATAAAATATTGTCGAGGCCTTGATAATGAGTTAATCTTTAGTTAACTCCTTTAAAACATGGTAATATGATGTGAGAACCTAACGCATGGGTAAAGATAAGGATGCAACTCTAACATATGAGATATGTCATGACTTAACATGAGTCTTTAAACCCTTTGGAAGGGGTAGTTCACCCTAAGGGCTTTATTAATCTCCTAGGAGTGGTACATATATGTTTTGGACATGATGCTTATGGAGCTTTTCTCTTGGATATGTTGCACATAGGGTAGTGTCCTACATATGGATCAAGAACTTTTAGTTGTACCTTGAAGTATGATGATGCTTAATTTCGAGGACAAAATTTCTTTAAAGATGTATATGTTGTGATGAACTGGATTTTGGTTTAATTTCGAGGACACAATTTCTTTTCAGGTGTGTAGGATGTGATGGAGTGGACGTTTGGAATCCTTAAATCTCCAATAGCATATTAGAATCCATATTTTGAGTTACAATGAGAGTTCCAAGTGTTTTGGTAAAGTTTGAGTGTTAATTGAGGTTGATATAATAAATAATGTCCCTAAGTTCATGTCCTTGAGGTATTTAAGTTGATGGTCATATAGTTGAGTTTTGTCATCAAATTTGAGGATAATATAGACTGAGTGGTAGTTGAGCTATGGTCAAATTTGGGTGGCAATTGGAGTTTTTTAGAAGAAGTTATTTAGGTTTGAATACCATGAAATAATGTGAATTTTGGTTTATGTGTTTACCAAAGTTTTGATTATTTAGCTTAGATCTCGTTATACTGTAGTGTCATGCGACCTTACTCCTTGTTTTGGATTGGTGAAGTGGATAGACCCTAGACCCAAATCCAAGCTGGTGGGGGCTCCATCTCAGTCGTGCATGAGGCGCTAATGGACATGTTTGTGCCATGTTTGCATCTAATTACTAGTTTGACTAACGTGGCAACTAAATGCATGATCATGGCTTTGAGAATGTGGGATGAGAATTGAGATAAGGGAGTAATTCCCACCTACCTATCTGTACTAGTTATCCACCACACTTCACAGTTGGGGAGCATCGTGATCGGAAGCAGTTAGAGTAGAAGACAGGAAGCGAGGAGGAGGTGGAGTTGTTTGATTCCTCATTAGGATCAACAACTACGGCAGCAACCGTTGTTGCCTAGTTGTCATACAACATGAAGGACCCTCCATTAGTTGACTAGGAGTAGCAGGTGGCAACTGAGTCCTTGTCGACGGAGACCCATAGACATGGAGGCTGCATCAAGAGTAGTTTACATGGAGGAGCGGCGATGGAGTGAGGAAATAGACTGGTGATGCCCACTTTTATTGGCACACCGACAGGACTGTCTGCCATGGGTCTGCTCCTAGTAAAATAAATAGATGAGGAGGAGGACCTTTCATGATTCCTTGTCGGAGATCCAGCCACCAGTGGCGCTGGAATCAAGCCCCAAGACTGGCGACTTGTACCCTGAAGAACAAGGTCTCATGACATGTGAGAAAGGGAGAGAGAGGCCAGACCACCTGGCTCAACAACAAGCAGAATAGAGGAGAGACATGTAGAAATGGAGGAGCTATGCAGTGGTGTTGTGCGAGAGAGAGACCTACGGAAATGGAGGAGCTCCACGACTGAGTCCAGAGTTCTGAAACTCTGAGAGGGGTTGCGGTGAGAAGCAGCACAGACGCAAGGAAATTGTGGGTTTTTTTCAAGCTGAAGTAACGCGGTATGTTGGCGGCACATACCCGACTGGCAGAGAACGAGCGGAGCGTGCCGCTTTGTGTGGATCGTGAGAAAGGAGAAGGGCTAGGGGAGAAACCCTAAACCAGTCAAACCCCTTGAACTGGACCAGCCTAGCTGAACCAAGGAAACCCCAATAAAACTTGGATCAGCGCATGTCAGGGAAGAAGGAGTTGCGCCTCTCATAGGCCACATGGCTGCGCGTGATTGGCCAGAAAAAGGTAATGATTCAGTAAATGTCTAGATGTTATATAATTCACATTATTTAGCACGTTTATCAGAAAAATTCTTGTAATATACTGAAATGTTTATAAAAAATGTTTATAACAACATGGAACCATCATATCAGTCATTTGATGCACTATTATTTGTAATATCATGTAAGATGCTATGTACTTGTTTAATTGATAATAAATATCAATTGAAGACTTAAAATTATGAGGATGCATCAGTAATGTTGAAATGTGTTATAGAATCCTTGTGACATCAGATATGATCATGTTATGACACATAATCATGCATTTTGGTTAGAATGTCTATCTAGGGCTTATAACCCTAAATAAAATGCAATTAATACATTGATGATCAATAAATGATGAAATTTACAGAGTAAGCTCATATCAGTATATGGAACCTCAGATTTAATTATGAGATCAAGATGAAGCACATAACTCACATTATATGAAGAGCACCCTTAATACATGTGATGTAACCCTAATATGGTTTATGAAAGTGACATAATGTTAAATATTCTCACATAATAATGTGACACATGAGTACATCCAGATGATGAACTATAATCTAGAATATGACATTAGTAAGACAATTCTAAGATAAGAATGCAAATAGTGATGCACATATCCTAATGAGCTAAGTGAACCCTAAAATGAACACGATTAGGGTTAAGATGAGATGTAAGATGATGAGAATTTGATGATAGTATGTGGCCTTGTCTTAATTAGGGTTTGAACAATATATAGATGACATGAGAAATATGTGATTAGGATGTATCTTTGGTAGGTATGTCATTACCTCTTACTTGGCTTAATATACAATATGCTTGTGTTATATGTGTAGAAAAATACTTGGCATATGATATTGCATGAGATGATTTTTCTTGTACGATATGTTGCATGATTTTCCATACTTATTGCTTTGAACACATGAAACATAATATATATGTTCCATTTAATCTAAGTACTTCAACTCTTTGGTAGTAAAGTGCTTGAAAATAAGTACTTCAACTCTTTGGTAGTAAAGTAGTTGGAAGTGATCCAACTCTTTGGTAGTAGATCACATTGTGAAATGATCCAACTCTTAATGTAGATCATAAAGGCCTTAATGCATTCAACTCTCAGGTAGTAAATTCATGGATGATATAATGGAAAATATGATTAAAATATGTGTTCTCTTTTATTAATGAACTTCTTTGTCCATGTATATGATTTTCTTATATTTCTTTATAACTGCCAAGTATTAGTTTTATCTTATTGCCAAGATATGATGATAGGTATATAAAAGACACATAGGCATACTCAGTACAATTTTCTTGAATATTGTGCTGATCTATACCACATGTAATCTTTTGTTAGGTTGTGGTTATGCTCTTGAAGATCCAGGATAGTGAGAGTTGTGTGACGAGCTAATGTACAGGCAGACCTGTTGTCTTAAGATTCTGTAGTTTAGTAGTAGTACATGTATATGTTAGAAGTTTTTTGTCCAATATGTAATATGAACTTTTGTAATAATTCATGATGTAATTATATGTTGAATGGCGAACATGTGTGTATGGTTTTATTATTGTTCATGTACATGTTCTACTGATTGTTTCCTTCTGACTTCCTTTGATTTTCTTCTTCTTAGCCTAGTGTGTGGTGTTTAAATTGGGATTCTCACTGAGGTGAGGTTTCAATTTGGACGTCACACATCAGATTAAGTTTTAGAAAATTTGGGGACGTCACACCATCGCCAAAGTGCCTGATCAGCCAAAAATCAGTAATAAGAAAGATAAAAACAAAAAATTGTGAAAACAATAATGCGGGCTGCATTGCAAGAAGAAACTAAATTGAAAGGAAGACTTGTTGTACTCATAAATCCATTATACCCCCGGCCAAGAGTCGAAGGTAGCAACTAATCTTTGAGTAGGGGATATCAAACCATCAAAATGGAGGCGAGAAGAAGCATTCCACCAACTCTAGGATTATTTAAAGGTCATACACGTGCATGACATTTCCCAAGGAAGGGTCCAACACCAAGTTCCAGTCATCAGAATAGCTAGAGGGAGATGGAGTAGGTCGAGGGTATAGGCGAGGTGTTCGGGGCAATTGATGCTTGCAACGATCTCGGCTGGGGTCCAGGTTGCTTTGGGAGGTGTTGTATTTATAGGGCGAAGGAAGGAACAAAAAAAGGAAACATAGGTCGAGGGTCTCATTTTGGGGCTTCTCAATTGGGAAAGGGCAAGGTACGGAAAGTAGGAATCAAAGGGTACAGAATCATCTCCCAAATCACACGAGAAGAAAAATCATGAGAAAAGGTGTTGTAGAGAGGGAGATACAAAAAGTCAAATACTGAGGTACTATTCATAGCCTGGTCAGACTCCTACCCAAGATAGGAGATGACTTTGCAACTGTCTAATGAAATATAACCACCAAAAATGTGTGTGACCAATAAATCAAAGCATAAATCGAATTGGAATATAGTGTGTTTGCATTTATTTCTCTTTTTTTCTTTCTTCTTTTTAGGGTGCAAACAAAACTCAAATTGAATAAAATTTTGCACATAGGCTAATTAAAGCATGTAGATTCATATTATACAATTATATTTTCCCTTTGAGGACTTTCAATGTATTAAATAAATCAAATCATGTTTTCTCTTTCCTCATGCATTAATGACTTTAAGATTCTCCAAATTTTCTGAAAATCCACACACAAGTCATATTTAATGTGTTAGATATAGATTTTCCATCAATTATACATGTTGGATTTGTTTGTATAATCATTTAATATTTTGAAGGTTCTACACACTTTCTCTTGGTTTCACCTTTTAAGCAACTTTCTCCAAACTGGATGAAAATTCACCCAAAGGCTATATTTGTCATATAGATTACGAATATAAGATTATTTTCCTTGTTTGGAGTCATTTATTATCTTATTTTATATTTTGGGGAAACTTAGAGAAATGAATTAAATTAATTATTCTTATGTGAATAATGTGAAACTTGATACCCAAGGTAATTGGGATCCAAGAATCACGATTTTTAACTTAGATTTCAATTTTGGGACTTATTTTAATGAGATATGTCATATGGCCCATTAGTTCATTGTTCAAAAAATTATATTCTTATTATATACATATATGTCATATATGATTACTAAGCATGATTTGTTATGTTATTCTCTATATAATAATTGTTACACATTTATTTTACATTGTTGGTCTAAATATAATGTGAGAACATTGGGATATGTTAGGGTGATTTGTTCATGTATTCTCATTAGGGTTATACTAAACCTTGTTTAGCTTAGTCCTAAAGATCAAACTTGTAGGGTAGGGTTCGAGATCTAGTATGTTACAGCACATCACCCCTTAAAGGGATTTCGTCCTCAAAATAAAAACATCCACATATAAGAAAACAACTTAATCACCACCCCTTAAAGGATTCATCTTATTAAGTCAAAACTTTTCTTTAAGTACAAAGGGTTACACTATACTTCCTTACATCCTACTACATAAGCATCATACAAAAAGGAAACATAAATTGTAAAGCCTAACTATGGAACTATGGATTATCCCTCTGTTGTTCATCTTCATTAACTTCTTCACCATCCAAAGCAAAAACTCTTCCATCTCACCTATCCATAGGTCTTCCTCTATTATTGTTACCATTATTGTTGCGCTGATTCTAGGAGGTTCTTGCTATTTTTGCACTGGAGCTTGTCCATTACGATACTAAGGAAAATTAGGTCAGGTGTATCCAAGTTCACTGCAATAATGGCATACAACAGGAGTACTATGATGAGGTTTGTCCTAAGAACACTTTCCTAAAAGATGGTAACCATTGCACTTAGCACACTTGTCCCCTTTTTTTCATTTCCTGAGGGCTTCCTCTTCTTGTCAAACTCCCTAGGTTGAAATCCTAGTAAGATTCCATAGCTAAAGCTTTATCAACCATCTTCTGAAAGGTCAACGATAGTTGTGGGATAAGAGCATGATCCATGTTGTAGTTGAGTCCTTATAGATATAGGTTAGCTCTACGTTCTTCACTAAGTCCAGAAGCATATCTCTCAAGCCACATTAATTATTCAACATAAGTAGAATCAATCGTTGACCCTTGCTTCAAACTATACAACTCAACCTCCTTTTTCTTCAAGGCAGCAGTGCAGATATACTTCCCATGAAAAAGCACCAAAAGCTTCTCCCAAGTCATGATGGAGATATCACGAGTCATTGCTATTATGTTCCACTGAACTCGAGCAGGTCCATCCAAAACATATGAAGCAAACCTAACCTTCTGGTGTGGAGCACATGCCATACAATTAAAAGTCCCCTCTATGGTTAACACCCAATCATCAGCTTTGTCGACCATCTCTATTTCACCTTCACCCTTGAAGGAGGGTGGTTGCATCTTCATGAACTCCATTATTTAAAAACTCCTTAGGCTTTTTAGGTAGAGACATGTCTTTCAACTTCCCTACCACGGTAGTAGGAAAAACTTGTAAAAAAAAGGCCAACTCTTGCTCTAGTGTGATGACTATTCCGGTACTAGTAGAATCAGAGGTTGGGGTTTCTTGGCCTACTTGTGGTTCACTTTTGGTTGTAGGAGTTACTTGTGTCACTGGAGTAGTAAATGGTGGATCCATCCTTTGCGTCCCAAACCTAGGGTTCTAGGGTGTCTCATGACTATACTGGTTTCAACAGTTGAATTATCTCCCACCATTAGGGTTTTTCCTGCATAAGGCAAGGTACTAGGTATGTAACATCCCAGGATTTGAGGCCTTAGATAAAACACTCTTAAAAGGAATGATTGGACTACCCATATCACCAAGGTGCACCTACTTTTCTGGGAGCCCATCACTAAAGAACTTCATAGTTAAGCGTGCTTGACTTGGAGTAGTACTAGGATGGGTGATTAGTCAGGAAGTTGATCATGGCTTGCACGTTAGTGTGGACAAAGTGTGCAGTTAAGGCTAGTGGTGGTCTGTGGGGCCAGTCGTCATTCCTGAAACTCTAGTAGAGCATTGGGAAGTGGGCACGGGCGTTACAGATGGTATCAGAGCCAATTCTCCTCCAGTAGGTGGGGCCCACATGGGCATGGCATACCAGTCTTGAGTTGTACGGTCCAGGCATGTAGGAAAGGGTTGTCCATGGCTGACGTAGCCACCCTTGTGCTGGTATTCCGTGATTGGGAGCTGGGTGTCCATGGGCCATTGTGGGTCTGCACTGAAATGGGGAAGAGATTATGAGGCCTTATAGTTGAGCCTTGATGAGGACGTCAAGAATCTAAGTGGAGGAGATTGTAACATCCCAGGATTTGAGGCCTCGGATAAAACACCCTTAAAAGGAATGATTGGACTACCCATATCACCAAGGTGCACCTCCTTTTCCGGGAGCCCATCACTAAAGAACTTCATAGTTAAGCATGATTGACTTAGAGTAGTACTAGGATGGGTGACCAGTCGGGAAGTTGATCCTGGCTTGCGCGCTAGTGTGGACAAAGTGAGCAGTTAAGGCTAGTGGTGGTCTGTGGGGCCAGTCGTCATTCCTGAAACTCTAGTAGAGCCTTGGGCAGTGGGCCCGGGCGTTACAAGGTATAAGCAACCTAAGTTAAAGGTAAACATCCTAAGGGACATGAGATTGAAATAGTTGTATAATTGACAACTATAGACACGGATACCTTGTTGTAAGGAGTGAAATCCCAGAGGGGAACCACTCCCTACTAGTAATAAAAAGGCAACATCCCTTGAACCAAACACTGCATAAAATGATTCGCCAATGGGATGGAGACCAATTCATTCAAAATGTATGTATCATAACACCATGAGTAGCAGTGGAAAAGAAATATAGCCAACTATTACAAAGCTTATAATCTCTTACATCACTACACCACACATTGATGAGTTATAAAAGAAACTAAAAGGATCTAGCAGAGGATCATCTAATAACCTCTTTTGAGTCTGCCAAAAGTTGAGCTACAATGGTTGTTGTCCAAATCCACCGTGCTTAACCTCACCTTGATCTAAACATGCGGATGGACGCATACCCCACAAAAAGGAGAAAAATAGGAAATATCAACAAAGGCTGTTATGTGCATACTAAATAAGTAAATTGAGAAAAATTATGAAAATAAGGGACAACAAATATAAAAGGCTACCCATAGAAAAGATAAGGACTACCCAAATAGGGCATAAAAGGAAAAGAGAAACAACAAAAGAAATCCTTGCCATAACCAAACCAAGAAAATCATGACACAAGCACATACAAAGATAGTATGGCACACACCCCATAATCATCAACCCGGATGCATTTGAGATAAACATAACCCTATAATAATATAAAGACAAAGGCATCCAAGGCTTCACATCCTTGAAACCTGATAGAAAATGACGCACTGCCAAACTCCTAACACATAAAAGTTGAGCCAAGGCTTCACATCCTTGAAACTTGGGTTTGGGGAACCACCACCTCCATCCCAAAAACAAGGGCACATGCCCAAAAACAAATGTAATTACACAGGTCTCTTGGGGTTCTCAAGATTCGATGGTTTTCCTATTGAGGCTCCTAGATTGATGGTTCACCAAGTGAGGTGCAACAACTGATGGTGTTTCTAGGGTTTGCTCTTGTGGCCAAGGGATGACATGATCTATGGGCCACCTAGTTTTGAATGTTAATGGTCCTTCTGGGGTTGACATCTGATGCCCCCTGGTGTTAAGAAATGGTGGTTGACCTAGTTTTGCATGGATGAAATGTTTTGTTACTCTAGTGCTTCTGAATCACATAGCATGTAAAATGTAGAGTAAACTAAAAAGTATAGTCATATTATACAATGTTTCCATCACACAACGGAAAAAACATACATCCACATGCAAGTGGGAACAAGATATCACATATCTACAAATAAACATTCACAGCATAGTGGGAACATATCATCAAAAGTCCAACATGCACCAAGGCACAAGATAAGAGTCAAGAGAATATCCAAGATTACCACAAACAAGATAGTTCACTAGAACCATGATATTAAAGATAAGAGCAATGTGTATAGGATATTGTTCATCGGACCAGGAGAAAGAATAAAATAGGTTAATTTCTCATCAAGAACAATAGAGGATGCAAAACATACCTCAAATTCAGAGTCTACTATATCCAAATCCAGGTCTAGGTCCAAGCCTAGGCCTCCAAAGAGCCTATGATGCATTTATGTGGAATTAGGGTTAGGTTTGCTTTAATTATTCAAAACCCTAAAAATCACCTTTTTATTATTAGTGTATTAGGTTATCAAAACCATGCCACATTTTGGTTACACTTTTCTGAGTTCAAAACATATTTTATTATATTTTTTGACTTATAAAGTATTTGTTATGAATTTTATAAGTTATTACTTATGTAGGTTAATCCATTCAAATCACATACTTTCAACATTATATTTAGGCAAAAAAACCTATACCATTAGAAATCTTACATTTTTCTAAATCCAATGACTATTTTTTTGAAAGTTTTGGCCCAACAGATAATTAGTTATGATTTTCATAAATTGGACCAATCAGGAAATTCGAAAATCCCTGTTAGCCGAGAAAATATTGTCAAAGGTCAATCTTTGCTTAGTTGGTCCAATTGGGATTCACCAATTGGGGCGGGCCCTCCAGACAACTCAGTGCAGAGTCTCTGCATTTAAACAAAATGAGAAGAGGCAAAAATACGCACTCAACGCGCTCGCTCGCCTGCGACACAACCCTACTCACATGGTTGCAACGTACACTAGTACAATGTGGTGACTGTGATGTGTGCAATGTCATCACAAATTCAACAACAAGGGTGTTATGACCCTCAAAACAAACCAACTCATCGTGTGAAACTGTTGATACTGCATTAAGCAGTGACACTGGGTTATAAAACCTGCTTGATATTGATGATAATCTCTGTCCCAAGACTCAAGATCCAAAAGTTTCAATCGAGCTTCAAAAAGTTGGCCAAGGGTTTCCCTCCAAGAATAAGAAATCCATGTTTGAAGAGAGTTCAAGAAGGAAGGGGGAAATAGATCTTTGGTTGAACTAAAAATAAAAAAGAAAAAAAGGAAAGAGAAAGAGAAAGAGAAGAGAGCATCCCCTCACTAGTTGCCACCATGTCAAAACATAGTCTAAGGCCTTTGTGAAGAGGATATCTCTCTCTTTCAAGGAAAACTACCATGAATGATCCATGACAAATAAGGAAGGAGAAGGTGGAGGTTTCAAAAAGAAAACATAATCTAAAGAAGAAGATTACTGACCAAGTGATGATTTCCAAGAATCACCCCCAAAAGTTTAATCCTGGAAAAATATCTTCCAAATGCACATGGATTAGACACACAAGAACCTATATCTAACCTTCCTTGTTCTTCATGCTCCAAGACAGTCTCAAGGTAGAAGAAAGAGTTGTGAGTCGAAATATATTACTTGCCGGTGAAGAGGATGGGTGATATACCCAAACACGAGAGAGGTAGAGGTGTTTGAGGTGTCAACATATTAGATCATCTTAAGGACACATGACCTTCTAGGAGATAATCTTTCCTCTACTCATATGCAAATATCCACAATTATGGTTATCTAGCAAGGTATCACAAATTACTAAGATTTATTGGTCCCTTGTCTCGGTCGAGACACTCTCATGTACACCATTGTTTCGACCTAACCTGAATCTCCATAGCATATGGTGTAGACATCTACACTAAAGGATAACTATCACCACCATCTTATGTCTAGGGTGTCTCGATCATGACCATCCTATCTCTAGGGTGTCTCAATTGAAACCATCAACAAAAGTGGTATAATGGTCAGAACCTCAAACCTGAAGATAGTCATCGTGTCAACTAAGTAACCCTAGAAACCCTAATATTCGTTGATGATGTTCAAATATTCTAGTATGATACAATCAAAGTGCCTTATATTACCATTTTCTCACAAAGGATGATAAAGCATAAGAAATACTCTCTAATTGTACAAATTTCAAGGTAACCCTCACTTATGGGTAATTTGCAAATTAGTCCAAAACAAGCACATATAGATGGAATAACTCAATCATTTATCAAATTGGTTCCAATTGAAATTATAAGACTGACACATGATATTAGAACATCTCAAGAGCCTATATTAAGGTTTATGTAAGGAGTGGGATCCCAGACGGAACCACTCCCTACTAGAAATAAAAAGGCAACATCCCCTGAACCAAACACCACATAAAATTTTCTGCCAAAGGGATGAAGACCAATTCATTCAAATGTATGTAACATAACACAATGAGTAGCAGTGGAAAACAAATATATCCAACTATTACAAAGGTTGATATCTTTGACATCACTACACCACACATGGGTGAGTTACAAAAGAAACTATAAGGATCTAGCTAAGGATCATCTAACCACCTCTTTCAAGTCTCCCAAAAGCTCAGCTACAAAGGTTGTTATCCAAGTCCACCTTGCTTAACATCTCCTTGATCAAACTTGGGGATGGAAGCATACCCCACAAAATGGAGAAGAAAAGGAAACATCAGCAAAGGCTGGCATGTGAATACAAAATAGGAAAATTGAGCAATATTATAAAAATAAGAAAAAATATAAAAGGCTTCCCATAGAAAGGACAAGTACTACCCAAACAGGTCATAAAAGGAAAAGAGCAACATCAAAATATATACTTTCCATAACTAAACCAATAAAATCGTGCCATA
This sequence comes from Alisma plantago-aquatica, assembly GCA_963693085.1. Lineage (NCBI taxonomy): Eukaryota > Viridiplantae > Streptophyta > Magnoliopsida > Alismatales > Alismataceae > Alisma > Alisma plantago-aquatica. The sequence continues at coordinate 377,007,766 of OY856412.1, forward strand.
CAAGCAAATTCAAAGATAGTAGGGCACACACCCCACAATCTTCAATCTCCATGCACGTGAGATAAACATAGCCCTTGAACAATACAAAGACAAAGGCAGCCAAAGCTTTACATCCTTGAAACCTGATAGAGAATGACCCACTACCAAACTCCCAATATATAAAAGTTAAGCCAAGTCGTCCCATCTTAAGACTCGGGTATGGGGCACCACCACCTCCATCTAAAAAATAGGGGCACACACCCAAAAACTAATGCGATTACACTACTCTAGTGCTACTAAACCACATAGCATGTAAAATGTAGAGGCAAGTAAAAAATATAGTCAGATTATACAATATTTCCATCACACAATGGACAACATATACATCCACATGCAAGTGGGAACATGATATCATATATCTACAAATATACATCTGCACCATAGTGGGCACATATCATCAGAAGTTCAACATGCACCAAGGAACAAGATAAGAGTCAAGAGAATATCCAAGATTACAACAAATAAGATAGTTCACAAGAACCATGATATCAAAAGATAAGACCAATGTGTATAGGTTATTGTGTGTACGACCAAGAGAAAGAACGAAATTGGTGAATTGCTAATCAAGAATAATAGGGGATGCAAAACATACCTCAAATTCAAAGTCTACTCTATCCAAATCCAAGTCTAGGTCCAAGCCTAGGCCTCTAAAGAACCTATGATGCATTTATGTGGAATTAGGGTTAGTTTTCAATTAATTATTCAAATCTCGAAAAATATCCTTTTTATAATTAGTGGATTAGGTTAATAAAATGATGCCATGTTTTAGGTTATACTTTTCTGAGTTTATTTTATTATAATTATTTGACTTATATATTATTAGTCATGAAATTCACAAGTTATTATTTATATAGGTTAATCCATTAAATCATGTACTTTCAACAATGGATTTAGGTGACAAAATCTATACCACTATAATGCTTACATTTTTTTGAATCTAACTACTATTTATTCAAAATTTTGACCCAATAGATAATTAGTTATGATTTTCATAAATCAGACCAATCAGGAAATTCCAAAATCCTTATTAGCTGAGAAAATCCTGTCAAAGGCCAAGATTTGCTTAGTTGGCCCAATCAGGCTTCGCCAACTGGGGTGGGCCCTCCAGACAACTTAGCATAGAGTTTCAGCATTAAAACAAAATAAGAAGAGGCAAAAAGATGATTTTTCCCCTGAATGAGAAAAAGAAATCAAAGGACGGTGAGGGTATAGCAGGGTAAACACATCGAGAATTCTTTCCCCTATGAATCCCCTGACAGATGCATGAAAGGCTACAAAGATTGTAAGAAGCGATCTACTACCAACTGAGTCTTGGTGACAAACTCAAGCAGAAAAGTCCACACTTGATTTCTCAAGGGGTCAACCATACACCCGAGGTAATGCTCGAGCACATGGGTCAAACATAGTAGAAGAGCATCATGGCCAAAGTTCTCGATCAGCCAAAAACCAGTAACAAGAAAGATAAACCCAAAACTGAGCAAACAACAATGTAGGTGGCATCACAAGAAGAAATTGAACTGAAAGAAAGACTTACCATGCTCTAAAAGCCACTGGAAACCCCCTGGCCAAGAGCCGAAGGTAGCAACTGCTCCTTGAGTAGGGGAGATCATACCGTCAAGACGGAGGTGAGAAGAAGCCTTCCACCAACATCAAGATGATATGAAGGTCGTACACATGTGCATAGTTTCCCGAGGAAGGGTCCAACACCAAGTTCTAGTCGTCAGAATAGCTAGAGGGAGATGGAGTAGGTCAGGGGTATAAGCGAGGCATTCATGGTAATTGAATCTTGCAGCGATCTAGGTTGGGGTCCAAGCTTCATTGGAGGTGTTGTATACATAGGGGGAAGGAAGGAATAGAAGAAATAAGCATACATCGAGGGTTTCACTTTGGGGCTTCTTGATTGGGAATGGGGAAGGTATGGAAAGTAGGGATCAAATGGTTCAGAATCATCTCCCGTTCACACTGGAAGAAAAATAGTGAGAAAAGGTGGAGTACAAAGGGAGTTACTGAAAGTCAAATACCGAGACACTATTCACAAACTGGTCATACTCCTACCCAAGGTAGTAGATGACTTTGTAGTTGTACGATGTAATCTAATGGCCAAAAATGAGCTTGGCCAATAAATCAAAGCATAAATCGAATTGGAATATAGTGTGATTGCATTTATTTCTCTTTTTCTCTTTCTTCTTTTTAGGGTGCAAACAAAACCCAAATTGGATGAAATTTAACAAAAAGGCTAATTAAAGCTTGAGATTCTGATTATGCAATTAGATTTTCCTTTTGATGAATTTTAATATGTTAAATAAATCAAATCCTATTTTCTCTTTCCCGATGCATTAATGACTTTATGATTCTCCAAATTTTATGAAACTTCACACGCAAGTCATATTTATTGTGTTGGATATGAATTTGCCATCAATTTTACATGTTGGAGTTGTTTCTACAATTATTAAATATTTTGAAGGTTCTACACACTTTTCTCTCCGGTTTTCACCTTTTAAGAAAACTTTCTCCAAATTGGATGAAAATTCACCCAAAGGCTATATTTATCATGTAGATTACGAATCTATTTTTGGGGAAAACTTAGATCTTTTCTTACCTACATAAATTAAATTAGTTATTATTATGTGAATAATGTGAAATTTGACTCCCAAGGTGGACCAAGGAACATGATTTTTAACTTAGATTTCAACTTTGGGACTTCTTTTTATGAGATATGGCATATGGCCCATTAGTGCCCATTAGTTCATTATTCAACAATTATATTATTATTATCTCCATATGTGTCATTCATGATTATTAAGCATGGTTTATTAGGTAATTCTCTATATAATACTTGTGACACATTTTATATTACATTATTGGTCTAAATCTAATGTGAGAACATTGGGTTAGATTAGGGTGATTTGTTCATGTATTATCCCATTAGGTTTATACTAAACCTTGTTTGGTTAAGTCTAATGGATCAAACTTCTAGGGTAGGGTTTGAGATCTAGTATGTTACAATTTAAGCATCTCATTATATGAAGAAATTACAATTAAGCTCAAAGCTAGGTTAGGGATCTTACAGAAGGGGATGACAATAAGCACCAACTAGATTCTATGTGAGGAGTCAGTCAGAGGGTCATCAACCCAAGGGTTGTAACTTGTCAAATGGAAGTATTTCAATTTGACTTGTCTTCTTCTTATTTTGTATTTGTTCTGATTGACCCATGTGTGATGCATTCTTTTATCACTAGAGAAGTGATGGCTAGCTGTCTTGTACCTGTTAGTCATAGACAAGATAGTCTTCATCTAGAAACTCCTCTAGTTGGTTCCACTGAGTTGCGGGAAGTATGTCTATCACGTGTTCTATATTTTTTGGGACATAACATCCAAGTGGATCTCTTACCACTTGATATGCATGGGTATGATGTAATCCTCAGGATGGATACTTTGATGGCAACCTTTGTATATGGTGATGTTTCGTGGGTCTTCCAGGATGATGGGAAGATTCTTCTGACATGTTTGGTTTCAGCTATGATAGTAGAAAAATGGATGAGATAGGATTGTGATGCATTTTTGGCACACATGGTGGACACCAAGGCAAAGGGTCCTAGTATTCAAGAAGTTTCAGCTGTATAAGAGTTTGAGGATGTGTTTCCCGATGAGTCCCTAGGTGTACCCCCCCTAGAGTGATTGATTTTGAGATCAATCTAGCTTCAGGTACCCAACCCATAGCACAGACACCATACACTACAAAAAAAATTGTCTTTAACTACAAAAAAAAATTGTAGTGAAAACTCCATATTTTGTAGCTAAAGGCTTTAGCTACATATTTCTTTACATATACAAATTGTAGTATATGCTCGTATAGCTAAAGCCTTTAACTGTACTTTTCAAATATATAGTTAGATAATCCATTCTCTATAAATACATTTGTAATCAAAAGTGTAGCTAGATATTGTCTTTACATATTTAAATGTAAGCGTAATCATAGCTAAATGTATAATTACAATTGCATATGTAGTCATTATGTAGCAAAAAGATGAAGTTAATACATTTTATATGTAGTCAATGTATAGGGAAAGGTAGCAGTTACTACACACACATATATGTAGTTGGATTATGCATGTATCTACATATGTAGTGTCATTTATTACACATGCATATATGCGTAGTTAGATTATGTATATATTGTGTAATTTGTTAGTACAGAAGCTCTTTTAGTAACATAATTGTAGTAGTTAGACCAACTTATGCTCTATATGCCAACAATCTTACTTTAATTTATACTAAAATTTTGAATGTTCATGGTGAGGACATATATACCTTGCCCTATTATAATATGTGTATAAAGAAAATGATACACATATATTAATGATTCAGTGAGGTCTACATATATCTGGAAAAGAGTATGTATCTTTCTTGACTAGTTTTAGAATCCATATTGTCTTCTCCTTATGTTTTATGATTGGCATAGTCTGGGTTCTTGTTGTTGAACCATCGTGAACAAGAGCATGTACTTGGATCTAAAATGACAAACAAGACAATCTTGATGGTATAATGCAACAATCATAGCTGCACTGAATAGAACTTGGGCCTCATCTTCTGAAGGACATATTGATTCCTGGATTTCATATGTTGGTTATGAAGCATTTCATCCTACAACATGGTGATATCTATTTCATAGAGTTCATGGAGAGATAATTACACATGTAATCACAAAATCCATACTAACAAATAAATGAAAGAATTCACATTTGAAACATACTAGTATAAAGATTGGCATACCTATACAATCAAGAGAAGAGAAGGAAATGATAAACCATGTTAAATCTTGAAACTTTAGTAAGATTATCCAAGATGTCATGTCAAGATCCACATCCTCCCTAAATCACAAATGCATCAGTCATCCATATATACTAGATACCACTGTCTTAAGAACCAGCATATCAATATTGATCATATTTCAAGACTCTCCCACCTTAAGATAAATTGGTACACTTCCAACGGGCATATTAAGTAATTATGGGAACTCTTCATAAAGGAAAGTTGTGCAATACATTCTTCTCAAAGAAATGATACATAGTCCTTTCAAAAATAGGATGTTAGTTGGCTCAAATGAGTTCGATGAATCATGAGGTGGTTGTTGAAGAAAACTTCAAGAATCGTCTACCAACAATCATGCAGGCGTCAGTATTTGAGACCCAATAGAAAAGAGTAGTTATATATTATTAGCATACATCAGTACTAAGGAAGCCTCTTGTAGTGGGCATGGTGATACAAGAACCTCTGACTCTTTCTCTCATGGTGGAGCAAAACCATGCCCACTACAAGAGGTGATGCAGGAACTTCCCACTTTCTAACATGAAAAACAAAGAAAAAGATACGGGTAGGGTGTAGGTTCAATGAAATCATGTATATCACAATTAGATATAGATACCTAACAACTCCAACATGGTACAATATCAGGAGTAAGACCACAAATAAGATGGAGTATAGACAACACACCTTGTACAACAAGCAATGTAATTTTAGTAGTGTTCTATTGGTTTCTAACTAAATGCATTGCCCTTTACAAAGACCCAAAATAGGCTCGTGCAATGATCCTTGTAATAATGTAACAAACTCTAGCCATTTTGCAAGCCCATGGAATGTGGCGTTGTACACAAGGTTTTTTCAAAATCTAGGGCAAAAGTACCCCCATTTGCCCACCCAGCCAAACACACACGCGTGCACACACACAACCCAATCAGTGAATGATTAACTAGGAGCTTCTCAACAAAAACTTTCTTGTGAGTCCCTAAGATGGTGGGATTCCAAGGTTTGTCTCCCCATTGGGTACCTAAGTGGACACGTTCAATTGGGAACGCCTCTACTAAAGAAATATGTATGACTGGGAAGTGCTTTAACATGGCTCAAAAGTTGTCCCATCTGATATCTTCCTATGCAAGAAAACAAATGACAATAATAAGACACAACTCGACAACCCATCTTCCTATGCAAGGAAATGAATGAAATTGTTCAAACTTCTGAATAAGGACAACCTACTATGATGTACTTAGTAAACCTGATGAAGAAACTACACCATTGTAGTCCTTGAATCCAGATCACTATGTCTCTTCTACTATATAGTCTAGATGGAAAGGATGATCTCGATAATTCATACAATCAAGAGACTTTGGATTTTCAATTTTCTAGGTGAGGCCCAACTACAAGGGAGAATATGAATGAAAAGAAATGTTTTGAGGCCTTCATTCTTAGTAGCAATGGGTCCAATAAAATCATTATGTATGGTAACAAGTTAAATAGCCTGTTAAACTTGGTGCACTTGGAATAGGTTTTACATAACTAAAAAAGGTACTATGCATAATCTGTATGAGAAAACAAGGGCTGAGGTGAGATACCAATCCACATAAATGATACACTATTGTTATAATTTGTCCTAGGGGGCACTTAAAAAGATATGTATCTTCAAAATCTGATTTGCAACTAGAGCCACATCATAAAACATGCAATGATTTAGTAAAACTTTAAATGTCATCCGCAGACCATAAGACCTTATTTGAATCTTAAACATTACCATTTAAGTTAACAAATCTTGAATCTTTCTTCATGAAATAGAAACATCCTTCATCAATCTTTCCTAAGAACAACATGACTAGATATAGATAAAAGATTTATCATATACTATATCAATTAGTTATAGAAAAAATGCAGGCATTCCGGTGCTTCTTAGCCTCCCTTCGAAATTTCGGGGATTAATTTCTAGTTCCAAAACTACAGCAGATTGCCTTTCTCTGGAGTAAGATAAATTTCTGGAGAAATTGGGGTTGATAGAGAGAATGATTTTGGGCTATGAATAGTCCATTGTTTCCCTATAAAGTACGACATCAACTGACTTCTCATTGGAAATAAGGAGACTTTTTAACACCTAAACAACCTTTAGAACAAAAATAAAAAAAGAATTTGGACCAGTTACACATTAGCATATATTCCAGCTGTTAAAAAACAAAAGAATGTACTTTGAGGCAACATTTGAATTGGAAAATGATCATGGCAAAACATACCATATATAATATAGATCATAAATTTATGGCAGAGAACCAAGGAACTTGTCCATTTCAGCAACAATCACTATCAAGAGCCTTAGATTCAACTATAGGCATAGTATGCTCCATGAGAGGTTGGAATGAGCTTTGGTGAATGATGCATTTATAAGGCAATACCTCACATTCAAATTGAGCACATTCCTAGGATTTTATCTAACCAGATGTTGATTCTCCTAAGGTCCTCAAGACAGCAAGAGGCCACTCCAAAATTGGCAACTATAGGGTCTTGGTATACTGGGGTTGTGTTTTTGTTGATATTCTCACTAGACACTAGGACAACAATGTATATTTTAGTGAGGTCTTGACCATTGCCCGTAAGGTATGAAGTGGGGCAAAGAAGCAAAAAATAAGAAAAAAGATAAGCATAACCCGCTACACAATATTGAGAACCTACAAGCAAATTCGGCTCAAAGGTACGGTGAAGAAAAAAGCAACATGTACATGAATATGCAATCCGAGCTGAATGTAGTTATCAAAGTAAAGTGTCGGAAGCAATTGAACTCACATAGATTACGTGAAGAAAGGAGACAACATGAAATATTACCACATATATGCTAAGAAGAGACAAAGCAACATTATGATCTCCATGTTAAAATATAAAGAGGGATATTGGATCTTCAACAATGATGAGCTACAGATTCTGGCGGTGAATAACTTTATGATAAAGTTTTTTTTCACAGAAGCATGGACAGGATAGGAAAATTAATAGTGGATAGCCTTTAAAACACAAACAAAAACAAATTAGCATAATGGAGAATTCCGCTGATACTTCTTCCAAGTGAACACAAAACTTACTCGTCTACTTACATACAAAAAAGGCCATTAAATTGGCATTAACTTGCAGCTTGTGGTGGCTGTCTGTAGGTCCCTATTTCATCAATAACTCAGGGTAAGGAACAATTAGAAAGAGGAACCAAGTAGTTAACCAAAAATAAATTGAGGCTTCATGAAATTATATTGATTAAGAAATAGATTATTGCAAGAAAACTAACCCATGTCAACTATTCCTCGCTCCTCATATCCATCCTTCCTATGCAGCCTATAGAAATTACGATATTATGTATAAAAATGATATGCAAATACAAATTCCATAAAAGTCTTGTTAAACCAATTTAGGTAAGGTTGGCAACTCCATCCAAAAATTTACTAATACTAAAAGAATAGCATGTCACCAGCAACATGTATTGTAGATAGATCCTCCCTTAAGATAAAAAGAAATTGTGAATCTCTCTTTCAGATGCTATCATCATTTAGAGTTCATGACATGGAATGAAACCTATGTCACCAGTTACGAAAGGCATGTTAAGGCTTCAGCTCAAGGATACTCTGCATTAGTGATTGCCAGCTCGAGGACATATGAATCAAGATCTGGGTTGTTTCACACCCACAATTTCTGGACTATAGATTGTAGTCAACATTTATGACTAGGATATTACTTTGGGATATAGAGATGGTAGAGCAAATTTACCAAGATTTGGTCATTTAGAAGCTTGTACAACTATCAACAACAACATATGGAAAGCAAGAAGGATTGAAACAATCAGGTCACTATATATTCCTTTAATTTCTAGAAAGGAAAGAGGAATATTGAGGAAGGAGCGCAATAGTAAATATAATATGAAAGATGAATCAATGTGATGCATCAAAAGGGTTGTGTTGTCTGTAGTCTAACATGTCCTGTTTGGGTGGCGAATACAAAATTTTAATGTAATAGTGATGCTCCAGTTTGCTTTGATTTAACTTTTTTTATCCGAAATAGACCCACACAGGGTGTAAGGTTAAAATGGTGAAACTTTACAAATGGATCAATATGTTTGGGACTATAATATTCCCTTAGCTTCTTGGTATCACTATTGTGAAGAGGACCACAAGGATACAAATGAATACATGTTCTTATCTAGCTTACAATGGCATGAACTTTGGGTCTGGTATTAAGATCGGACATCCACAGTGAAAAACAGAAGTAGAATAAATATATATTCCATTTTCAAAATGCCTCCCGTCACTCTCCTTGCTTCCCATCAACACAGATTTGTCTATAGTTTGTCCACATGTCACTAGTATTTGTAAATAGACTCCAATTTTTCATTAGTTCGTCCATGACTAGAATGTGATTATAATAAAGAGCACATGAGCTTGCACATACATACACCCCCACTCCTCATATATACCACTTTAGTATTTATGTAATTATAAAGATCATATGAGCCAAACACAACATGTCCATCTTGACTGGGCCTGCTGGCTATTGAAGGTCAGAGCACCACAAAGATTTCATGTGAGCTGTTGGAAAATCCTACAAAGGAAAGCTTACAACTAAAGATGTTATCCAAAGAAGAGGTTTCAACCTGGCCTCCACGTTTTGTCTATGTAAACATAACAATAAAACAAATATTAACATTATATGGAACTGTAGTTTTGCTTTTGGGCTTTGGATAACGGCTATAAGCTTCATCCCCATCATCCAATTTGGCTGGAGTATGTACCAAAGATGACAGGAAGAAGCAATAGCCTTATAACCATACTTATTCTTCATAATATTTTTTATTTTTAGAAACCAAATCACTTTTGACAATGTTAATCCATCCAACAGTGCATGGAGTAGAGTAATTGGTGATTTAATAAGCCAAGTGCAGATAGGTTTTTGCTTTCTTGGAGCTATGCTCCCCCCCCCACTTATAAGTATTTGTTGGTGATAAGGAATAGAGTAGAATGCTTAATGATTAAAAGAAACTTTAGGCCCCAAAATGGAAAAAACTTGGGTCACAATAACAAGATGAACTCCCACTACTTTGATATCATCTGACACAACAATACACCAAAGTTTATTGTCTGATATATTAGTTTTTGGATTACTTTTATTAGAGAAAAAAGAAATGGTCATCCCAGTTTTGACTGTTACAACTCCCTAGATGACACTACTGTCTACCTTCACTGCCAATGACAAATCTAATTGTCAAAGAATGAAAGTAACAGATTTATTCATGTCACACATTCTACATGATTTTAACAATGCCTCTGACTGGCAGTTGCTTTTTTAATATTTGTTGTTGCAATGTTATAATATTCACCTCACAAGCTATAGTAAGTCTATTCATTATATTCTCTACTAAAACAAGTCTAATATCACACTAGTTTGAGCTTGTACACTCATGACAATCGTTAAGGAGGGAAGGGCCCAAGTCTATCAATCCACAAAATCCCTTACCCGTCTGCATCCCATACCCTTTTTCCTTCTCAAACCCTCTTACTAGATTTACCAGCAGTAGCTTGATTGTTCAGTCCAGTAGAATGGGGACATGCCAATACTATTGTCATTGTGCCTTCCTGTATACCAATTCACCAATATTCAATATATACAATAATTGCATAATATTAAACTAGCTTGTTGTGCAAATTTATCATGTATATTGATCTTATACTGGAAGCCAACATGAAGAGGTTAATATAAACTTCCAGTAGAGTTAAATTATGGATTTAATGAGTATTGAGCCAGATGGGGCAGCGAACTGAGGTGGTCGTACATTTTTTTTTCAATTGGTTTGTTCAACTTAGAAGAGGTTAAGATCTTCACTTCAGAAATTTTAGTACATTTACATCAATGTTATTTTGTTACCAGCATGCCAACCTCCCTTTTTGCAGATTATGACTCGGGAACACATGTTATAATTCTTTTCTGGCCAATCTTCATGCGATTATAGCATTTAAAATTCAATAGATAAAAATATCTTCCCACTTCTGACAGCTCTAGCGTCGCTTGTAAAGAGACTTAAAGGAGAACTACTATTCAAAAAGAATGCTTTAATCCTTTGGGGGGTGCAGTCCTTTTGCAAAATGAGCTTATCCTAACAGGTGAACCTATCCATTGCTTAACTCCTGCCATGACTTTATCTTCATATTTTTCAATCTAGAAAATTTAAACAGCACATAACGTACTCCACTCTGTATGCACTAGTCAAATTCAAATACTATAGATTCACTACATGTTGGTAGTATGTCAAATATGTAGAATATTTCATTTGTAAAATCACTATAGAGTTATAGACAAACAAGAGTCCTTACAAAAAAGAGAACATCATGAAGAAACTACTGTTAATTAAAGCAAACCACAACAAAAATGGTTTACAAGATACATCATAATCAATACAAAAAAAATGATTTACACTACCAGAATTCACACTGATTTATCTATAGATTGGTCGATTTGCACAAAAAAGAGCCAAAAGATGGCTTAAATGAAACAAGAATTAAAAATTAGTAGAGGATAATTGTTAGGATTAGCATTCGTACTACAATTGCTAAATAGCACAAATGTCTTTCTATAGGAATATTATCTAGACTACAAATCTATTTGTATTGGACAACACGTTGGAACTTCAATGTGGGCAACATGGTTTCTACAAAAGGAGACTACATTCGGTAACTTCAAAATGGCAAAAATACTAGTGTATCTAATGAAATGAACACTACGTTGGTTTCTTAGACTATATGTGGTTTTAGCACACATGATTCTAACACATCACAAGACAACAATGAAATTGCTAACAGGGAGAGAGATCAAGCTCAAAGGAGTAGGATGTGGTGAATTCCAACATAAAACTGGAGCAGGAAGGGGTTTAATGAGCCAAACTCATCTATAAAGGCACCGTGCACAATAAAAAGTGTAGGTTCTCAACATTCAAGCCAAGACAGTATATAGATGTACAATGAGCTATGCATTGTCTTAAACAAAGAAACAAATATGTATCTTGTTATGGACTATGCAACTAATTTTACCATTACAATGCCTATTTTAACTAGTACTTGGACAACGGATCGCATCCATAATGGATAATAGATTAACCAAGTTTATTGTGTTCAAACCCAGTCCATTCAGCAATATGCTTTGAATTTGTCTCAATGCATGTCACGTCCTGCTTTAGAAAGTGTTCGGTTGGGGGATACTTCTAACCACCATCGCCTAACATTCCTCAAAACATGTTTTTTTCCCCTCTGGTGTGTGTGATTCTCCTTTGAACGATGTTTGGTTGACCCATGTTCCAGCAAGCCACTATAGAGCCACTCCAATTAGTAGGTTGTTATCAACAACCATGAACAATAGGTGATCTTAATGTTCACCCAAGTGAGGCCGTCTTCACATACAGAAAGCTTCATCTGGTCTCTAATGAAATCAAGGTCCTATGGTATGTTTTGCACGTGTGGTGCCAATGATAGCAATGGCTGAGAGCATCAGTTTAGTCATTGTCACCAGTGGTAACGATTGATGTTCCAAATGCATTTTTCATCTATAGGTGGTAGAGAATTTCATTGTATGAGAGGTGGCCACCAATCTCTTTATGCGTAGCATGTTATATTATACATATATTTATGCTACATGTTAGATCATATTGGTTTCCCAATGTGAAAACATATTTAGCAGCTTGAAGTCACTAAGCTAGAGTAGTTGTCATTGGAAACCTCGTTGGTGTTCCAGGAATAAGCATCAAGCAGCTTCTAGGTACAAAGAACTTTAGACATGGACCCCACCTATTCTTTCTAGTATGATACTATGTAACAATTTGCTAAGATAGTAACTTAGAATCTTGGATAACAATTAGTTGGTACTCTTTCAAGTGTGAGGAAAAGATTTTTTTTGAGATTTCTATATCCTGTAACCCAAATAGAGGGGCTAATACTGAAAATGCAGATATTTATTAGATTGCAAGACAAACAGAATGAACTGAAAAAAAGATGAAGAAATTACATTTTTTTATCAAATGGCATTAGAAATAGATCTCTAGTGTTCAACCCAACAACTATAGTTAGTATAGGGTCAAGACATTTAAATATAGAACATAATACAAGCATCTTGCCAAGTATAGGTCCAATTAGACGCATGGCTAACAAACAACCTGTTTGAAAAACTCCAATTGAACTTTTTGAAGATCAAAGTCCAAAGAGTTTACTAAGGCGGGGACAATAGAGCAATTTACCTAGATTTTTCAACTCTTCCTTGTCGATTAAGGCGTTCTACTAATTTGCATATATTAATGGAATTTTGTACCTAAAAGTTTTCACACACGAAAGTAATACCTCGAGATAATGGAACAAAAACTAGAGAAATTATAATAATTTCTTGAAAGAACAAAACATTTTATTAGGTTTTTTCTTCAAAATTTACATAAATGTAATGTTGATCCACATGATCTTATTGGCATTCCTTTGAACACCATACCTTTTCAAGAGCTTCAGGTGATTGTAGAGCTCTAGATAAGAACATCTTATAAAATGAGCTGGAATTCACATGCATGCCTTGTCCAACAGATCTTATGTTGTTGCAATGCGGACTTGTGTTGGGTTTTTACTAGCAGGCAACTTCATTTACTAATTGAAGAATAGAGAGTCTTCAGAGAAAAATCCCTCTTCCACATCTAACAGCTCACAGGATCAACTGTTGGCATGTTGATTTTTTTAAAGGTAACAAACTTCTAAAAATGGGTTGTTGTAAGGGTCACATTGCACCGTTTTCTTGAACTAGAGGAGGTTCTTACTGTTAGGGAATCGATACAGTAGGTTCCATCTAGATAAAAAGGCAGATGGTACCATTCATGGTTTTAAATTGTTTTATAGATGGCTGGTTTTCAAATGACATCTGCTATCTTTGTGGTTGATAAAAGAATGGAAGCATAGAGACATAAACAACATCATCAACACAACAGTCAATTTTAGCTCCCAAGACCCCAGGTTTAAATTCCTACTATACCCGTGTTGTTGTACACAATAATTGATTTTGTTAGAATTTGTGTACTTATCCTTTATTTTTGAGTTCGTCATCTCCAAAAATATTCCTTTGATGAAATCCATATACAAATCATTGGTTTATGCAACACAGTTTCCATCAACGGAGAAGTAATATCTTGTACTATTTTATACCTATCACATATCCTGAATAAACTACTAGGTTGCAAAAGTCGTGACTAAGAAATGATGGTTTACAGATTCTTGAGATTTTCTTTTGCAAATAATCTTGAGGTGGTAGGTGTTGGTAGATGTTTTTAGTCACTAGATCCTAAGCCATTCTCCTTTACACCTCCATTACATGCCATATACAACATATTTTGTTCTGGATAGACAATACCTAGGGATGATTTCAAAACTGCATACAACGAAGTAGAGTGTCTTTCAAATTTTGGGATATATCTCGTAAGGGTTATTATGTTAGGTTACATGTAGTATCTTTTACTTGAGCATTATCTTGTGATACGGTCACACATGATTCGAAATGTAGAAATCAGTGACAATATACAGCATCTAAAAATCGTAAACAAAAGTAAAAAAAACTGGGGCACAAAAATTGAAACAAGCTCGTGCTTTGTACGTCCATGATAAATGTAGTCTGCTTAATCGTGGTGCACAATCGGTGTACCTTATACGTATGAGCATGCCCATGGTCAAGGTGAGATGGAGTTGCTTCCATCTCAAAATTGGTCATCCTTCTTCGGCCGTGCACCTTCCACCAATACTCGAGGTCTTCATCTATACCCCCAAATTAACTTCATGAACCAAAGCTGGAGAAGAGATACAACAGAGAGGAAAAGGAAGGAGCAACACAGCTTGTTTTGGGGGAGGAGGAAAATGCGAAGCAATCCATCAATGCAAGATTAGTAGAGAGGGTTGAGTTGGGTGGGGATGGGGAAGGGGCTGATTCTATGTATGGTGGAAATGTCAAAGAGAAAAGGTGGAAACCTGACTAAAAGTTAAAATATCAACGAGAAGATTGAAGTTGCATTGTAAAAAGAGTGTGCGGGACGATTTTAAATTTAACGCCATCGAAAAATGTTTTCCAAATGATATTTAAAAATGTAGTCAATTTGTAGTTATTTGAAGGATGTATTGAATTACGTTTGTTATATTTACAAAAACATAATTTGTAGGGAAACATGTCTATTAACAACATATAATAGATACGTAAGCATAATAATTGTAGTTAAATCATCATTTTTCGGTAGTGATATAGGATGGCACCAAAAGAAATGAAGGAGCTTAATAAATAGTTGCTGGAACTAATTGAGAAAGGTTTCATTAGGATGAGAACATCTCCTTGAGGTTCTCTTGTTCTGTTTGTAAAGAAGAAATATAGATCAAAGAAGATATGTATTGACTACCAATAGTTGAATAAGATGAGGATTAAAAATAAACATGTGTTGCCATGAATAGATAATTTGTTTGATCAACTACGGGGTGCCACAGTCGTCTCTAAGGTAGATCTGTGGTCAGGTCATCATCAGTTTTATATTAAGGTAGATGCAATACCTAAGTCGGCCTTTAGGATGAGGTATTGTCATTATGAGTTCATGATTATGCCGTTTGGGCTAACCAATGCACCAACAACATTTAAGGATCTGATGAACAGAGTGTTTATGCCTTATCTAGACCAGTTTGTAGTTGTGTTCATAGATGATATTCTTATTTACTCTAGAGATGGACAAGAACATGAGCAACATTAACGTCAGTCTTTGACTTTTTTGAGGTAGCACCAATTATATGAAAAGTTTCGTAAGTGTGAATTCTAGTTAAAGAAGTGGCTTTCCTAGGACATGTAATATCTTTCAGAGGAGTCTGTGTAGACCAAAAGAAAGTGGATTCTATGTTGGAATGGGATCATCCAAAGACACCTGGAGAGGCTCGTAGCTTCTTAGGGTTGGTAGGATATTACAGGAGGTTCATTAAGAACTTTAGTGAAGTCACTTTACCCCTAAAGAAGATTACCATAAAAGATGTTCCATTTTTTGGGATGATTGATGTCAACAAGCTTTTATGATCCCGAAGGAAAGATTAACTAGTGCACCAGTGTTAGTGATAACAGATAAAGGAAAAGGTTATATTGTCTTCTGTGATGCATCCAAGAATGGTTTAGGTTGTGTATTGATGCAGGATAAGAATGTAATTCCTTTTTCTTCATGACAAATTAAGAAGCACGAGGAGAACTACCGGACTCATGACCTAGAGTTAGTATTCATGCTCCATGCTTTGAAGATATGCAGACACTACTTGTATGGTGAGAAGTTGTTAGATCTTCACAACCAAAAAACCCCACAATATATCTTTTCCAAATAGAAATTGAACATATGATAACAATGTTGGATGGAGATGATTAAAGACAATGATTGTACTATAAATTACCTTCTAGGAAAAGTGAATGTAATGTAGATTATTTTAGTACGAAATCTTGTACACCATCATTCTTTGATAAAGTACAATTGAGTTCTTTAGTGTTCCATAAGAGAGACATGTTGGTTTGCTTACAACAAATGAATGTATAGTTGGAGGTGTCCATGCTAGCAGGTCTATTGGCATAGTTGTAAGTAAATCTGACATTGAATCAACAGGTCAAATATTTACAACAGAAAGACAGTACAACAGATTTAGGCATAGATGGGTAGTGAAAAGTGTGAGAGCTTTCATAAATATGAGAATGGAACAATATGTTATCATGGTGTTGTACCAGATGTGGATAATTTGAGGACGTTATTTCTAGAAGAGGGTCATTCTTCCATGTATGTTATTCATCCAAGTAGTACCAACATGTATCAAAATCTAAAATATATATTGGTGGCCAGGATTGAGACGTGATATAGCTGAGTTGGTAGCTAAGTGTGCAGTGTGCCAGTGGGTTAAAGTCAAGTATCAAAAACCTACAGGGACTTTGCAACCATTGCCTATTACCTCAGTGAAAATGGGATCATACCACAATGGATTTTGTGGTTAGATTTCCATGGGAAGACAAAGGTTGTGATTCCATTTGGGTAATACTCAATAGGTTGACTAAGTTAGCACACTTTCTACCAATAAAAACAACATATTTAGATGAGAAGCTTGTGTAGGTGTATGTCAATGAAATAGTACATCTACATGGTATCCCAACTACTATAGTATCAGACAGAGGTCCTCAGTTTACTAGTTACTATTGGGACCATTTGCATACAGTGATGGGTACACAGTTAAAGGTTAGTACTACATTCCATCCACAGATAGATGGACAATCTAAATGGACAATTCAGACCTTACATGATGTACTGATAGTATGTGTGTTACAATTTTTGGGGCAGTTGGGATATCCACCTTAGTTTAATAGAGTTTGCTTGCAACAATAGTTATAAAAGAATCATTGATGTGGCACCTTATCAATCATTATATAGAAGTCGATGTAGATCTCCTTTGCATTGGTATGAGATAAGAGAATATCATCTTTTAGGTTTTGAGTTAGTGGAATAGACAACATAAAAGATCAAAGTCATTCAGCTGCAATTGAAGGCAACATAGGGCAAATAGAAATCTTATGATGATAATCTTCATAGACCTTTAGAGTTCCAAGTGGGAGACATGGTGTATCTTAAGTATCTCCTTGAAAAGGTGTTCTAAGGTTTGGTAAGAAGGGTAAGTTAGAACCTAGATATATGACACCTTATCCCGTAGTTGAATGCACTGGAAGGTGGCTTATAAGTTGGAGTTGTCACATGAATTACAAAAGTTACATCCTATGTTTCATATCTCCATGTTGAAGAAGTGTCACCCAGAAACGAAGTTGACTGTTCAGTCTATGGAGGTGCACTACTATAGAAATGGCTTATAATGTCACATTTAAAGGCGTCGGTTGGTAATAAAAACCGACACCTGAAACCTACATCGTCGATTTACTATAAAATCTGACATATATTGTGAGGAGTGGCCAGACACGAGTATCGCTTTTTATTTAGCGTCGGTTCCTCAATATGCAACCGACGCCTAAACTCGACTGCCAAATCTAAATTTTCCAACGAAAAAAATTACCTCTAAAATTTAACATACCGCGTCGGTTGTTAACAAACCAACTGATGACTAAAGTTTTTTCGCAAGACAGAAAATTGGGCCCATTTTATCATTGGTCTTCTTGCAAAAACTGACGCCGATGTATTTTCGCGCTCTGTCCCTGTGAAAATTTTCACCCCCTTTTGGCGTCGGTTTTCAATAGCAACCCATGCTATTGGTACGTAGGTGTCGGTTTCTTAAACAATAGATGATGATGGTACATATAATAGCACCCGCGCAAAAGACTCTTCCCCATTATTTCTATTTCATTGCGATTTTGATCACCCACTAGGTCTGGCGATTGCCCCCCACCATTGTTGCTCCCTACCGCCGTTGCCCCCGCCGTCGTTGCTCCCCCGCATCGCCACCGCTCGCTGCCGCCGCCGCCAGTCGCAGCTCCTGCTCATGGTCTCGACCTCCTGGTTGCCCGGTTGCCGGTTGCCGGTTGCCGGTTGCAGCTCCTGCTCGTGGTCACCCGCTCACTGCCTCCTGGTCGCCCACTCGCCGACACCGCCTGTCACTGCTCCTACTCCTCTCCTCACTGACACCGCTCACCACCACCGGTCGCTTCTCCTGCTCCTACTTGCTACTCCGACAAACCACTTGCTACTCGTGGTACCCTTCTTCCTCCTCTTCTTGCTCCTTGCTCCTACTTCTGGCACCCTACCCTCAGGGTGCGGACAATGGGTTATCTACTGATTTGAATTCACTTATCTACTGGTTTAAATTTATTTATCTACTGATTTGTATTTACTTATCTACTAATTTGTATTTACTTATCTACTGATTTGAATTTACTTATGTGTTGATTTATATTTACTTAAATACTTATTTATATTTATTTATCTACTCATTTGTTCATCTAATGATTTTTTATTCATCAAATTATTTAAATTTAGGGCTTTGTATTTGTTCATCTACTTTTTAAAATTATTTAATCATCTACTGATTTATATTTGTTTATCAACTGAGTTGTACTTTTTTATCTATTGCTTTGTATTTGTTTATCTACTGATTATATTTATTTATCTAATCCTTTGAGTTTACTTATTTAGATGTTGCTATTGTAAATCAACCTAGGACATGAACAAATCTTGTGCTTGCATATATTTGTGCTTCTAATCCTAATGCTTGACCTAATACAGTATATTTTGATGCATGTTGAAATAAGATTTAAGCTTTTCCATTCTAGCATCCTAATTTGATTTGATTGTGTGCTTTGAACCTTGAAACATGCGTGTTAAAGATACATGGAATCCCTATATTGTATGATGCAGATTGATGATAATGTATGAGCTAGTTTGAAATTTTGAAATCAATTATGAATCTCTCCATCCCTAGGTCATACTAATTTATGTGTAATCTTTATCTTGATGATGAAAATGCATGGACACTCAAAATGTTGAAATCAATGTTATAGAATATGATACCTAGATTAAATGATATTACATGAAACCTAGGATATGAATGATGAAACTAGGATGTTAGGTATTGGAATGACAACGTACATGTATTTGCTGGCCTACAAACCCGTCCAAGATATACTCATTAGGAGTAAATCTTGGATAGTCCCATGTTTGGGACTGTTCTTGAACACCTAATCTCACTTAGGAAGTAAGTGTATAATGTGTATTGGGTTTTCATGAGAATTTTGGCAACATTTCTTCGTTTGTTCTCAAAGTACATATGTAATTGGAGAACAGCGGGGAAATGTTGTCAAAATTTTCTTGAAAACCCAATACACATTATACACTTACTAGTGAGATTAGGTGTTCAAGAATGGGATAGGTGGTACACATTTATTATATATAAGAATGACAGCACATGTATTTGTTGACCTAGAAACCCGTCCAAGATTTACTCTTTATGAGTAAATCTAGGATAGTCCCCGGTTTGGGACTGTTCATGAACATCTAATCTCACTTAGGATGTAAGTGTATAATGTGTATTGGGTTTTCAAGAAACTTTTGGCAGCTTTTCCCCGTTTGTTCTCTAAGTACATATGTACTTGGAAAACAGCGGGGAAATGCTACCGAAATTTTCTTGAAAACACAATACACATTTAACACTTACTAGTGATATTAGGTGTTCAAGAATGTGATAGGTGGTACACATTTATTATATATAAGAATGACAATACATGTATTTGTTGGCCTAGAAACCCATCCAAAATTTACTCATTAGGAGTAAATATTGGATAGTCCTAGGTTTGGGATTGTTTGTGAACACCTAATCTCACTTAGGATGTAAGTGTATAATGTGTATTGGGTTTTCAAGAAAATTTTAGCAGTATTTCCCCATTTGTTCTCTAAGTACATATGTACTTGGAAGACAAACGGGAAAATGCTGTCGAAATTCTCTTAAAAATCGATTACACATTATACACTTACTAGTGAGATTAGGTGTTCAAGAATGGGATAGGTGGTACACGTTTATTATATATAAGAATGACAACACATGCATTTGTTGGACTAGAAAACCATCCATGATTTACTCATTTGGAGTAAAACTTGGATAGTCCCCAGTTTGGGACTGTTATTGAACACTTAATCTCACTTAGGATGTTTTAACCATTAATTATATATAAGACCTTAAACCCTAAAGTTTTAACCATGCATAAACTCTAATATGTTAACCCTAGAGCCTAATTTTGTTGTAATATATACTTGTTTTCTCTTTGATCATAGAATGGATAGATCATAGATGTCCATTTGCAATCGCTGCACTCCAGAGTTTATTTTTGGTCTTGATCATTTTATTAGATTTTCCGAGGAACATTGGAAACAACCTGGAGATAGGTTCTACTGTCCATGTAGGCAGTGCAGTAACAACTTGAAAGTCAGCATTGGTGACGAAATCAAAACTCATGTCATGTGCAACGGGATTGTACAAGGCAATACGGAATGGCACTGGCATGGAGAGATTTCAAACCCGAAACCAGTGGATGTCGATAGCAGTGCTTGTATGGAAGAATAAATTACCTCTGATGACGTAGATGTGAACGAACCAGTTCCAGTAGACATCATTGATGTGATGCTGGATAGTTGTGGGGTAGAGCACACCGATCCACCTCTCATGTTTAGAAACATTATGCATGATGTTGAGATACCGTTATACAGAGGTTGTACTAAGTTTATGAAGCTTAGTGCTGTTTTGAGATTGTATAAGCTGAAAGCTAACAATAGATGGAGTGACAAAAGCTTCACGTCATTGTTTTCTTTGTTGAAAGAAATGCTTCCTGAAGGAAACGAGATGCCAATCTCAACATACCAGGTAAAGAAATTGTTGTGCCCAATGAGAATGGAGGCCAAGAAGATACACGCATGCCCAAATTATTGTGTATTATTTCAAAAGGACAATGTGGATTTGAATGATTGTCCAAAATGTGGTGTGTCACGGTATAAATTGATGACTTCGGGGTAGTCTAAAACTGGTTCTCCAAAATGTGGTGTGTCACGGTATAAATTGACGACTTCGGGGGAGTCTAAAATTGGTTCTCCTGCCAAGGTGATGTGGTATCTACCTATAATATCACAGTTTCAACGCTTGTTTGCCAATCCGTTAGATGCGAAGAATTTGAGGTGGCATGCAGATGTTAATAAAAATAATGATGGGATCCTAGGACATGCGTCTGATTCCCCACAGTGGAAGAAGATTGATCTATTGTACCCAAAATTTGGTGAAGAAGTCAGGAATCTAAGACTTGGTCTTCGTACAGATGGGATGAATCCATACGGGACATTGAGAAGCCAACATAGCACTTGGCTAGTCATGCTTGTTATATACAATCTTCCTCCCTAGCTGTGTATGAAAAATAAGTATGTTATGTTGTCTTTGTTGATATCAGGCCCTAAACAACCTGGAAATGATATCGATGTTTATCTTGAACCTCTGATTGATGACTTAAAGAAACTTTAGGGTGAAGGTGTGATGGCCTATGATGCTTCACAAAGAGAGACATTTCGTTTGCACGGTATGTTGTTTTGCACTATTAATGACTTTCCAGCATATGGGAATTTGTCTGGATATAGTGTCAAAGGAGCTAAAGTGTGTCCTATATGTGAAGAGAACACTGATTCAACAAGACTAAAACATGGCGGCAAGACTGTATATCTTGGTCATCGAAGGTTTCTTCCAAAATTCCATCCATATCGTAGGAAGTGCAAAGCATTCAATGGATGGAATGAGGAACAGAGTGCACCTAAACTTATACCAGGGGAGGTTGTTTATGAAAGAGTAAAAGAATTTGTCAATGAATATGGTAAGAGAACACAATGTATTATGGCCACATGGAGTGACAAATATTTATTCAAGAAGAAGTCAATGTTTTGGGATCTTCCTTATTGGAGTTCTTTGACAGTCAGGCATTGTATCGATGTCATGCATGTTGAGAAAAATGTCTATGATAGTATCATTGGCATATTGTTGAATATACCTGATAAGACTAAAGATGGGATAAAATCCAGACTGGACCTACGTGAAATGGGAATAAGGTCAGAATTAACAAAATTATGTGAAATGGGAAATCGGAGAACATACTTACCTCCCGCTTGTTACACGTTTTCTAGAAAGGAGAAGAAAGCTTTTTGTGAATGCTTGGTAAATGTTAAGGTGCCATAGGGTTACTCATCCAACATCCATAGATTGATATCAATGAATGATCTAAAGTTGATAGGTCTTAAATCTCATGATTGTCACACTCTATTGCAACAAATATTGCCCGTGGCAATTCGATCTATATTGTCGAAGCATGTAAGTTTGCAATCACCAGACTTCGTTTCTTTTTCAACAGTATGTGCAGCAAAGTTATTGACCCTGATATTGTCGACAATTTGCAAAGAAAAGTGGTTGTTACCCTATGTCAGCTTGAGATGTATATCCCTCCTTCGTTCTTTGATATCATGGTACATCTTGTTGTCCACTTGACTAGGGAAGTTAAAATGTTGGGACCAATTTTCTTGCATTGGATGTATCCCTTTGAACGATACATGAGCATTTTAAAAGTGATGTTCAAAACCATTATCGGCCTGAAGGGAGTATTATTGAGGATTATGTGGTGATAGAGGTTATGGATTTTTGCAATGACTTTCTCAGTGGTAATGACACTCCTGGTAATGACAAGAATATTGAGGAGCAATTTTACAAAGGAATTTTGGGATCACGGGTGAAAGTAATCAACCGTGAGCAGTTGGAACAAGGTCACTTGTATATATTACACAACATGGAAAAAGTGAGTGTTTATATCGAGGAACATACCAATTTCATCAAGAGACAATATCCTTGATCCAATTCAATGTGGCTTGCTAGAGAGCATAACAAAATATTTATTAAGTGGTTTGAAGATAAAATCTTACATCAACTATCTCAAACACTATATGATATTACTAAATCTATCAAATGCCTCGTCTTTAAACCAAAATTGAATGTTATGTCTTATGAAGGGTATGCATTAATGGATTCACATATTATACAAAGTGCCAAGATGATATGAGTGTCATCTAAAATAATGGGGTCACCCTACAAGCGTCGACTATGTTTTTTGCAAGTACAAAGGATAAGAGTCCACATGAAGCTAAAATGTCATATTATAGTGTCATTGAAGACATATTGGAGTTTGACTACATAGATTTTAGAATTCCTCTCTTCAAATGTAATTGGCTCGATAATACCAAAGGTGTTATAGTGGATGAATTGGGTTTCACTTTACTGAACTTTGAAAAGACTGGCGAGAAGGGTGAACCATTCATATTGGCATCATAGGAGAAACAAGTATTTTATATCGATGATCCTGCAAATGACAAATGGTCGGTTGTTCTTCATGGTAAAAGACAGTTCATTAAAGATCCTATATATGAAGAAGAGTATTATGGTAAGTATGATGACTCCATTCCATCCTCAGTTGGGTTGCGAACACCACCAAATATTGAAGCTAATGATGACTTGTATGTTTGCGGGGATCACAATGAAAGATTGTTCATTGATAAAAGATTACAATATTAGAGGCATGAATGTTTATATTTTTTATATGTTTTATTTTTTTGAATGTGAACTTTACAATATGAATTACTTTACAATGTGGATGTGAACTTTACAATGTGAATTACTTTACAATGTGAATGTGAACTTTCAGATGGCTGAGCATTCTCCTGATGACCATGCTGATGATTACCATGAGGGTGAGGACATCAATGCGTCGCCTCACAATGTAAGTTTTAAAAATATATCATATATTTCTATCTATATGTCCATTTATAGTTATATCCTATAAGTGTGTTTATTTTGTCAAATTTTAGGTTGATGATGCACATGTACCCTCTAAAGCACTTGAGGCACTTGATGAGCAGTACCAAAAAGTTAATAAGAGAAGGGGCATCACTATGATGAAGAAGTTAACAGCGCTAAGGGGCAATGGACCCAAACTGGTTGTGGATTTTGATAATGCAGGAAATTCAATTGGAGTGAACCGTAATTTGTTTGTTTCATATCTTGGGTATGTTACTCGTAGCCATTGTGGTTGTAAGATAGATTCTTGGCATAAAGTTCCTAAGGGGAAGAATGACTTAATATGGAAGGATTTATGCGTGAGTTATTATTATTTGCAATTATTTTTTTAGATTACTAATTTTTTAGATACTAGTTAATAGTAATTCTATTGCGCAGAGTATATTTGCATTGGATGAAAAGTTGCATTTTAAATGCATGATGCAACGCTATGGGAGGGTCCTAAGGAACTATAGGACAAATCTCACCTGAGAATACATAAAAGAAGGTGACAAGAAGAAGAAGACAACCACTAAACAGTGGAACTTCTTAGATCGAGAAGAATGGGACGTATTTGTTGCTTCAAGAAAAACTAATGAATTCAAGGTATTAGGCGCCACTCCCAATATAATTAATATACGTTGTATTCATCTATTCAAGATTAACATTTAGTGTTACTAACCAAATCAATGTGTATACTAACTAGGCCCTCAGTGAGGTGTAAAGAGCAAGGCATGCACTGAATGTGCATGACCACACAATGGGTCCAAAGGCCTATGTAGGCATTCACCAAAGACTACAGGCTGAGTCTACTGCTCAGTCTGCTTCTACTCAGGAGTCCTCTACTATAGGTACCACACCTCTGCCTTGCCATGATGTCTGGATAGCTGGGAGGAAAAACAAGAAGGGAGAAATAAAGAAGCCCGCAACTGCTGAGGTGGCAGCAAAAATGGTAAAATACAACTCTTAGAGCAATCGTTTGAATATTGATTATTTTTGGTGTTTACTTACTTACCAATTTTTGTTGATGGTGATTAGCGGGAGCTGCACGAGCTGAGGAAACAAAGCAAGTTTATCCCTGAGGGCACAAGGGATGAATTGACAGTTGTTCTGGGTAACCCAGAGCATCTTGGACGTGTTAGGGGTACAGGCACTGGTGTGTGCATCAAAGCATTTTGTGGGCCATCCCAGCACAAATATGTCCCAAAAGTAGGAATTTCACAAGAAGAGGTAACCTATTCTTTTTGTAGAATGTTACTATAAAAGGGATTTCAATAATCAGAAGTTAACGTTTCTTTTATCCATGTATAGGAAGATAAGATAGTTAATAGGAGAGTCGATGAAGTAGTTGATAAGAGAATCAAGGAAGTAGTTGATAAGACACTCCATGAAGCAATGAGCAAGTGGCAGGCATCTCTGACTGCCACTCAGACAGTACATATGGCATCCCGCTCTACTCCTACTGTAGAGGTTGGGAGTAATCCTATAGACCCACCACCTAGCACATCCATTGTAGGTATTTTTATGACATAGTAGCTAGTCTTTTCAAGATGATATGTTTTCAAGATGATATGTGTATATGTATATAACATTCTTTACATAAATTTGTAGGGGTTGAATCCATGTCGTCTAAAAAGTAAAGAATATGTTGTTGTAGAGGCGTCGGCTTACCCACCCCTTCAAGGGGAAATGTTTCATGGATCTCGATTACCAGATGGTTGGGTTCGTGTGAGCCCACTACATATATTCCCCCATTGGATTAATATTCCATTGCCATATGCCCACCCAGATTGTGAAACGCTTGGGGAGGCAGATGGCGGAGTGATAGTGTGGATGAAAGAGGATGTCGTCTATACTAAAATTGTATGGCAAATTTACATTACGTTAAATTGTTAGTGTGTATATATGAGGTCAATTGATCTGAAATTATATATACAAGTTAAAATGAAGCCACCCAGAGCATCTAGGCCTCCACCTCCACCTCCTACATTACCAATTAGGGTTCCACAAGACCTACCTACCCCGCTAGGTCCTAATTGTAGGGGTATGGCAGTATGGTTAGGGGAACATGATATAAATTTTCCTATAATTGTTTCTATAGATGCGGATGTTGCAGGTCAATCATACGAAAACAAACTATTTATACAAGATAGTTTGGAGTTGTTTCGCTATGATTGGCTGAATACATCTGTGATAGAGCTATGGATAAGGTGAGATCTTGTTTATACATCTATATACCTTGTGTAGGATCCGATGATCTGGTTTCTTATATATTAACACATATGTAATACATGTTTTGCAGCTACTTAGACAAGATATGTGCAGATTTTTCATTTGAACATGTAGGATTTTTTATTCCATCTTTGATTAGTTTAGTAGCTAAAGACCCTTCGTCAGTTCAACAATATTGTTGTGATGGAAGACGGTGATAATAGCTCCTTTCAATGTGGAGTAAGTTTACTTTGCTTATAATTTGGACTTAAGAAAATTACATTTTTATTTTCGAGTTATTAATTTTTAACTTTTTTACCTCTAGTGGTACACGTTGGGAGTTACTAGTTATTATCCCCGAGACGTTCACTGTCTATTATCTAGATCCTAAGGGGACTAAATTGAATCCAACATATGGTCACGCAATGAAAATGTCATTATTCCGGTGAGAAATATTTCATTTTTATATCTGTTAATATTTGTTGTTACATTACTATTTAATTATGCAGGTTATTGTGTTACATTAACATGTAGGGGTTTACATGAGTTCAAAAAGGATAGAGGAAAGGTCCTCAGGAAAAAGAACCATCCTATAATTTGGGAGAACGTGGAAGTAAGTTCCTGACTCCAATGTATATATTATTTATGTGAACTGTGCTTAGTTGTATTTTTTAATATTTTGTATGTTTCGATTTATAATGTGCTACACAAGACAATGGCTAGGCATGTGCATACTATGTGATGTGATTTATGCACATGATTATCAAACATGACACAGTGGACATCGATACCATACATGAGGTATTATATATAGTCTCATTAGATAATATGAAATATATCAATCTTATTTTTATATTATTAATTATATATATACATCATTCTCTTTGCAGGTGTTTAAAATTGATCCCACTATAGGTAAGGTATTATCAGATGTACATGCTCCCTATATGAAAGAAGAATTAAATGATGTAAGAGAAGAATGGGAAAAATCCGTACAATTAGTGGGGGTTTTAAAATATAATTGGGATGTTGATAGCGATAATGACTAAAGAATGTTTGTACATGTGTGAATGTGAAAATGAATGGAACTACAAATTGCTACATGAATGTTTCTACATGTGTATGAATGTTATGTGTGAATGTGAAAATGAAAGGAACTATAGGTTGCTACATGAATGTTTCTACAAGTGTATGAATGTTTCTACATGTGTGAATGTGAAAATGAAAGGAACTGTAGGTTGCTACATGAATGTTTCTACATGTGTGAATGTGAAAATTGAATGGAACTGTAGCTTGCTAAATGTGTTAATTTTACAGGTTTGTGGCCTGTTGTTGAATGATATCAATGGATGTCATAAACCTACAGTTCAGAACTGAACTATAGGTTTCTCCATCCTGCTGACCATCCACTGCAGGTCTGCAAACTGATAAGAAAAAAAAATCAAAACATAGGCGTCGTTTATTAGTTGAAAACTAACAACAAAACCTTATAGCGTTAGTTAATAGAAAAAAAATGCCTCCTAATGTGGCCATACAACACGGCCTTGCTGGCCAGCACGGCCATGGAGGCAGGTGTTATGGCGTCGGGTAATAGCAAAAAACGACCGCCTAATGTGGCCAGACAACATGGCCGTGGCGGCAGGTGGTATGGCGTCGATTAGTACTAAGAAACCGACACCTATAGTTACCCTTCTGCTGCCCTTTCTGTGGCACGAAGGGTTATGGCGTCGGTTTCTCCACTCATAACCGACACCTATAGTGCCCCTACTGGTGCGTTTTGGGTGGCGTGAAGGGTTCTGGCGTCAATTTTCAAAACGAAGCCAAAGGGTTCACCTTTTAGTGTTGCCCACATATGTGTCACTTTTTAACCGTCGCTAAAGGCCTTAAATAACTGACACCAAAGGTTGGTTCTGTAGTAGTGGTGGAATCAGATAATGATATATCTTAAATAGAAGGACATACATTGTTCCTGGATAGAAGGATCAAGAAGCTGAATAAGAAGGACATTGTTGTAGTTAAGGTTTTGTGGCATCATTGTGGCATTGAAGAAGCCACATGGGAACTTGTTTTGATATCATGAAATAGAAGAATATGATGTGGGATGCTTTGTTTGAATCATGTATGATTGGCATCATCATGAGATATTAGGGTTTCCAAGGCTTCTAGGGTTTTCATAATTGACTTAATGTTTTATCTAGGGTTTGATGTAATGACCTCTCTACCACTTGTGGTGAGGGTCGTGACCAAAACACATGCTCAGAATCATGCCCACAATTGAGACAACCTTATGAGAGGTGGGTTGAAACACCTTATCTTCTAGTGGCTCGACCATGTACATGTGACCTAGGATTTCCACCTTGAAGTGCCTTGACTGAGACAAGTTGGTGAAGGTGACGTCATGACCTCAACAAGAGGTCAACCAACCTAGTAGGATGCAACATAGTTGCTGGATAAACTTGACAATGGATATTTTCATGCGAGTGGAGGAAAAGTTATACATTGAAGGGAATATTACGGTGTTGACAACTCAAAGATCTTCACTTCTCTCCTCCTTTTTGGTATATAAAACATCCTCTTCACAACGAAGCAATCTTTTTTGTCCTACAACTTCTTCTTCTTCCTTTGGATCACCCTTAGAGCTTGAGGATCAAGGAAGGTTAGAGATTGGTACTTGGGTGGTAGATCCATCTTCTTTCATTGGAGATCTTGTTCTAGATCAACATCTTAGTGGTGATTTCATGGAAGTTTACTCTTTTGTTAAGTGATCTTACTCTTGATCACATTTTGTTTCTCTTAAAACATCCATCTTATTCGAACCTTCTGTGGTGGTTGTTTGTGAATATGAATCCATCTCCTTGGCCTTTCTTCTTTGGTTCAGATTAGGCCTGATTTACTTCTTTCTTAATCTCCTTGGTGGCCATGATTCTATCATCTTCTTGGAGGTGATTCCTTGGTCAAGGCTTTGAAGTTTGATTGAAGCTTTTTGAGATTGAAAATATTGGGAGTTGTTTCTCTCCAAAATCAAGAAGGTCTTATAACTCTTCCTACCTCTATTGTGTGCATATT
The DNA here is from genome assembly GCA_963693085.1 of Alisma plantago-aquatica. NCBI lineage: Eukaryota > Viridiplantae > Streptophyta > Magnoliopsida > Alismatales > Alismataceae > Alisma > Alisma plantago-aquatica. The sequence goes on from OY856412.1 coordinate 377,037,264, forward strand.
AAAATGATTTCATATTACCTTCTATATGGTTCGTTAAACTTGTAATAGCATGAGGTTTAGATCTGTTAGACTCACATAAAATTCTCAATTATCTTCTTTTAAATTTCTTACTTTGGATGGTCTTCCATCGTCACATTTAAGGTTGATGAACCCTATGATTTAGGGTTTTGTACACTCTATTTATGGAGGGTTAACCTGATGTTATCCAACTATTAGACCTTGATTCACATCTTCCATGGGGTGTTGCAGGTAGTCGAGACAACCGTTGGATTTCTACCTCGGTCGACACCCCTTGGTACGATGGTTTCAATCGTAACACACCCCTTAACCCTAGACTGGTCACTACCTATTAGTTGGGTCATGACACAGCGTTGCTGCAGTATTCAACTGGGTTAATGGTCATCATTTCAACATAGATGGCTAAGTTTTTAGGTCGTAACATTGAACTAGAACTTGGTAATGGTCTAGTCATTTGTGTTATGGCCAAAATACTTGATTGTCAGGGTGGTAGCATCACGTTCTATAACTTGGTCTTGAAGCCATGCTAAATGGTCGTGATGCACTTGGGAAGTAATGGTCGTGACACACCTATGGGTCATAGTCACGACACATGGTATAGAGGTCACGATGTCACATTGCATGACCATGGTGTTGCGGTCATAATGTCATGTTGATGTTGTTACTGTGATGTGATCACAACATCATTGTGTTAACCGAAAGTGATGTTGAGTTGTTGAAGGGTTGTGATGTTGTGTTACCAAGGGTCATTATGCACTAAATTGGTGTGAAGTGTAACACCTTGTGATGCTAGTTAGGGTCATGACATCCCACAGCTGGTTGGTTGCGACATCCCATAAATGGTCAGGTCACGATGCATTGTTGTTGAACAAGTCGACACTCTTATGTAAGGGTGATCAACAGTGATGTCTTAAAAGTGGTTAAGATACACACATGTAAGTATGAATATGGTTAGTACTTAGGGTAATATTTTACCTAAAAGTAATGTGCTTATGAATGGCTAACCATCAATAATGATAGTTGATTCTCCAGCAATACAAAAAGCAATGGAATTAGGGTTTCGAAGTGGTATGACACTATTAAACCCTAATCGAGCACATGTAAACCCTAAACCTAATATGATGATAAGATGATAAGTATGTTTATATATTTGAAGAATATTATGCATGGGTAGTATTTTTTCTCTCCTACTTATGCATCACTAACTTGTAGGTTCATGAAATGGCATAACTAAGTGAATGCCATGGTGAACACTATACAATACATAGTTGTAATTATGAGTAAGGTTGAGGCTTTTTGTGATATTGAATGTTTTAGGGGTATATGAATTGTTCAAATGACCAAGCAAGTGCTTTGTGTATAATTGAAGGATTGGCATCCCATAGTGATGTTCTTTTAATGATGACATTGAGAATGGTAGTATTACAAGTGCCATGTGATGATGAGACAAGTTTTCACTTAATACATTTTATATCTTCCAAAGTTGCATATTACCTTATTTTTGTAGGGTTAATACATTATAACTTGATTGATTTATTAAAAGATACCCAAATGGCATGTCTAATCAAGTGAAACCCTAATCATGTAGTTTTCCTATGACATAGATCCATCAACAATGTTAGTATCTACCCAGATGGTGAAATGAGTAACTCCTATGGGAAAACTTAGAGTGCATATTATCGAATATGCTAGGTGCAAGTAATAAATATTTCCGTGTATCCTTCAATTTTGGAATAGTGATATTTTATTTATTATTGAATGGCCATGCATGAGCCAGTTCTCTAGTGTTGTGCCATGTACCAGAGCAGACTAGTTGTTTGTAGGACCATAGCTTGACTATGAGAGTCTATCTCTACAGGACTATATCTATGACTACAAGTTGATGTCTTTTAGCAGTATGACTATATGTGACTACATTGCAGAGTTGAACTGAACAAGTAGTGTTGGTGATGGTTATGGAGTCCAACTCTTCCATTGATCTTGTTTGATACTGATTTCAACCTGTCAATGGTTGGGTAGATATGAGTGGTATGCCTCAAATCCTCAGAGCATAAAATTGGTTAAACAGTTGTGTGGTATATTTTCTTAGGGTAAAAATGAATCACATTGGATGACCCCACCTTAGCTTTATACTATTTCTTGAATTGTAATGCAATAAGAGAAATCAACTATTATACATGTTCTTCATATTCCTTCTGAAAATATAAAATGTTCTATGTTCAGTTGTATTTGCTTAAGTTGCTCAAATATTAATACCTACTATATTTACTATTCTTTTATATGACAAAGATTATAATAGATGTTGGCAAAGATTTATAGCTCTCATTGGGATGTTTGGTCTCACTCTGTGGCTTACACAACTTTTTAGGTGGTCGTCGACAAGGAGGTTGAGGACATCGTGCAGTTGCAGAGAAGCAAGGAAAACAATAACTATTAGAGGTGTGGCATGCTTCGAGTTAGAATTTTATAGAAGTCCTATGTGTCATCCCTATACTCTCAGGTCTTTGGGAAGATTTTGCATTATGTATACTTACATGTAGATTTTGGCCTTACATGTTTGTTTAGAAAGGGCATGAAATATTGAACATGTTGTAATATGTAACAGTTGTGGATTGATTGCCTTGAATATGATACATATTATCTTTTGGTACATTTGATATACAGATGGCCTATGTTAAAGTCTTGATTACAAAATAATTCTACTTGATATATTAAATTGCAAATGGTTTTAATTTACCCTAGTTTGTGGTAATTTTGATATTAGTAATAATTCCACGTTTTGTTTTGAGTAATCTCGTATTGTGTGGCGATGGTCGCCAAAAAAATCTTACCAACATTATTGAGTCTTGGGTGTCGAACTCAGGGAATTATGGGGCTAGAACTGCTGCTACCTAAGATATGATCAACTAGACCAATTGAAAAAGGATGACTTTGTTGATTGTAAATTAAAAGAAACAATAATTAACAATGAGAAGAAAGGAGTTAGTTGTGAAATCATAGATATGGATTCTCTTTGATATTTGGTTTCATTGTAGTGCAATATATAATTAATTTCAAATTATCAAAACAAACCATCATTGATGAAAAATAAATAGGGATATATTAATTATTTTACCCATTTTTACAGTATAACATACTATGTAATCTAGTAGAAAATTGAATTTCACTGTGTGATCATTTGTTCACGTTCTTACTTTTTCTTTTCTTCACCTTTGGGTCTAGGGGCAGCTATCCATCCCTCGCTGATGTGTCTGTCACGGCCGACATGACTTGGGTTTCATAGAACCTAAACTGTCCATAAAAAAATATGAATGTTGATAACGGGGCTATTTCATGGTCGTTCATGTATTTAATTTAGTGGCACCAACATGTGACTGTGGCACCGGTTTGACTGAATACAAATCTTACTAGGATGATGTTGGTAGTGAACAATTGATGGTGATTTACGATATCACAATTTTGTCGGTTTAACTTGAGAGTTTCCTTATGTTGTTGTAGGTCAGTGGTACATATAGTAGTGTTGATGGAACTGACATTGACTTTAAGTGTTTCTTGAATATGCAACATTAGATCAATATATGATATGATAATTTCATATAAAACATATGGAAAAAGTTAAGTTTGATGCACAAGGTTTCCAAAGGGTAACTTTTTGCAATATGAGTCAAAACACATTTTTTAGAATAAATATCATGAAAAAACCCTACAAATGGCATATGAAATCATGACAGAAATGTGTGCATCAAAATCTTCTAAGCTTGAATGTTTCTTTTCCTTGAGAAACACCACTCTTTTATTTCATTTAATAAGTCTAGAAGAATGCAATAAATGGAATTACTTTTCCTAACCGCTCTCCGCCAATTGGTCCAAATTGGCCCTCGCCAATGATTAAATAAGTAACTACTCGACAATGATTAATCAATCTTATAGATGATGTCTACAATAAAATTAATGAAAACACTATTAACTTGGATTAGTTAACATCATGGTTGGTAGTACAAACACTTGGTGCACCATGTGATCCCCCTATCTACATTGTTGTGATTTGAAATCTATTTTGGAAGCACTTCCTCATATAAGTATGGATGATGACAATAAGCATGATGGTGGCCTAACTTTTTAGGAAATGTGTGCATTAAGATGGGTGGCTTGAAATAGTAATCACAATAAGAATCTAAATAATTTATGCAAATAATAAATATGATATGCTTAAATAATGGATAGAATTCAAATGTATGTTGTATAATTAATATATTTCTTGTTTTTGGAGGTATGGTATATGCAAAGAATATGTCATCCTAAAGATTAGTACAGGTGGAAAGGTATATACATAAAGAATGTCTTCACTATCTACTTCTTTATTGATTAAAGAGAAAAAGATATTGAACTAAAAATTGCTTTTTCTATTATTCTCCTTTATATCCTTTTTTAAATACTAATAATCTCTACCAATTTTTTGGGAAAATTACTAAGATTCAATCTTCACCCTACTCTATGGTTGCTAGAAAAATCAAGAAGGTTGGAGAACATATATGTTTCCCTCAACTCAACTCCATTAATACAAAAGGTGATCATTAGGCATACATTCCATATACAAGAGGAAATTTGGGACTTGGTAGTCCATTTTGCTAAACAATCAACCAATAGATTTGAGGATCTAGGGTTATAATACATTTTTATATTCGGTTTAACAGACATGTATTGGTTGAATGCCTTAGTAATCCGTAAGTATTTTGCATGAGTGGCATATATATTTGATAAGTCTAGGCATGCCAATTTAGTGTTCAATTCAATGATGATGGTTCATGGTTCCATAAGAGTAGCTTGGGTCCCTTGTAGAATCGCATGGAGATCCACTTCAAGCATGTCTTGACGTCAAACCTCCTAGACACCTCCTCATATCTAGGCATTATTTTGATTCTTTAATACAAAGTTAGTATTTCCATTGGAAACATTTTCCACACAGAACCATTGTCATTGATTTTCAATGATCCTAAATGAGGGAGAGACCACTTAGGGGAATTTTGATCAAATCTAGGAAGTCTTCCATATCATGGATGAATGCCAAGAAGGTAAGATGGACTTTTATCTCAATCATGTCGATTTCCTAGGAGGAACTTGTGTTATAATTGATGAAGATAAGTTCATTTCTCCATTTCCATAAGTGGTCAACTATGGTAGCGAACCAAACTAAATGTTTACATTCTTTGTCCTTGTCCTTCAAATTCATAGAAAACCAAATCATGAGATCATTGTTGTATGTGATTCCAATACAAAGCCAATTTTTGATAGATACCCATAATTCTCTAGAAAAGGGGCACTCTTTCAGTACATGAAGAGTGGTTTCTGGCAATTTTCCACATCTAGGGCATGTATTGTTGGCTTTGTAACCTCTGGTGCACTGACTGGCTTTTGTAAAAAAACCTCATGCAGCGCCTTCCATATGAAGCACTTCACATGTTGTAGAGTCTTAAGTCACAATATCTAGGCCAAGGGCCAGGGTTAGGAGATCGAAAGTGTTGTAGAAGGCATCCAGCCATGACTATTGAACTGAAACAACCATAGTTGTTTCCTACACAAATCGAATCATCTTTTCCTACATCAGGATAATGGGGAATTATATAATGACCCACACCTCCTATTATCCCCGATTACGGTGGACTAAGGATGTAAGGGCATTATTCAAATATTACCATAGGTCCAAATTCAAGTAAATAACTCACGCTAATATCAACTTCAAATCAAAGTATTGTTTTGACTAAAGGAAGGTATATCTCCTCAAGGGAGTTACAAATATCTTTCAACGAGGAAAATAAAGAAAAAACAACATTTCATGAAGTAAAGAACATAAGAAAATTATCCAAAAATCCTCCATGGTTTCCTTGATAGAATTTTTTATACTTGCATATATCAATAGTTCTATCCTAAAACACTGAGAGACCAAAACACATGGCCAACATAATATTATACTGTGTACGTGAGTGCAACAAAAATGTGTTTTTAAATCTAACAACATAATCAAATAATTTAAAAATAACATAAATTCTGATTATTCATTATATTAAGCCCATAATCTTGCTCAATTGACTTGGTATATTAAAATTTGATCCCAAATTTAATTTTCAAAGTGTATGTCATGTCATCAAGCTTGTTGGTGTGTATCATTTCCTATGGACTCTTCCACCTAAATTTTTATTGTTCCTTGAACATTTTGATATGATTCTACTTTCCTTTCTAAGAATTGGGTTTCTCTCAAAACTACCATTGTATGTTATCAATTATCTGGTGGTATATCATGCTTTAGTTATAATATATACATATGATTTAATAAATACAACAAAAATTGATAACATTCAATGAAAACATCATGTTTCTCAAAATAACAGAAACTCATGAATATGGATAGCTTGATACAAGTAGTTTAATAATTAACCCATGTACCTTGTCATGTAGTTGTTGTCCATATTCAGCTATTCCCATCAACAAACATACATAATAAGTCACTAATTTATTAGATTTAGAGTTATAGAATCGTAAATATCTTCATAGGTTTACTAGTCAAACTCAAATTATGAGGAAAAGACTATCTTTTAATTAAAGGGGAACTAGAATTGGATTTTGCATATGAATACATCCTTTTTGTATATCTCATGTTATCTTGATCAAAAAGTATGTATGGTTTGTTTCAGTTTGATAGAAATTGTTATGCATTAACTAAGATTTGCCTTAGTTATAGTAGGTGTGGACCCTTGATAAAAAAATCCACTAACTAGAATGTTCTTTGATTTAAGAAATGTGTTGCACTTCTAAGGGCCCAACGTCTCCTCACCATCACCCTCATGCGCTCTACACGAAGGCACCCACCCACATGTACTCTAGTCTTACAAAAGAACAATGTCCCACCTCTGACTGGACCTCCACTGCCTTGCCACTACATTAGAGTGGTCTACATATTTGAAAAGGGTGACACTACCCTTGGCTCTAGCGTCACCTCCCAATGCTAGCGGTGACGATCTTAAGCCTACAACTCCCTATTTACTCCCGAACTAGGGTTTTAAGTCTTGATCTCTTCCTAAGAGTGTTATTGTGAGGAGGATTGCAAGGGAAGAGGGTGAAAGTGCCCTAGCATGCCTGGCCTCCCATGTACTCTACCACTACCTTCCATAACCAAAACACACCCATATTTGAGCCAATTACAGATCTAGCTGGGGAGGGTGTGTATCATGGGGGTCTAAAAAAAGGCATGTTTTTTTGAAAAATTCTATCTATAACTGCTTGTCCACCCGCGTGGTCACTTGAATATCTAGAAAAATTGAGTATTATCCCACAGTGAGATATCAACATCCATGATTGTGATTCTGCATTATATCACATGCAAAGACCATGCAAAAAAGTCAATTCCCCAAAAAATTTGTAATCGCTCATATTTTAATTATGTTCGCAACTGGTTCCCTCCATTTTTTCAAGGAGTTATATTAAAGACAATGTTGCATCCCTCTCTATTTCTCCCCACTTTGTACCTCATACTAAATCCGTGAGTAATTTATGTACATTAGTTGTTTCTTTAAACTGAAAATTACTTTTTTATTTTGTGTCTAATATCATTACAATGTTTCTATTTGTTATTGTAGATACATTAAACACAAATTTCATTGAACTTAAGTTTACTAGATTGAAGCATTAACTATACTCCATTCTTTAGGTGCTTTTACATCTTAATAAATGAAACATTTGTATTTACCATTACTAAGAAAAAATAATATTAACTACTAGAATCACCACAACATCATCCTCTTGCATTACAATAAACATATTCTCATTCGTACAATATTAACTCACAATAAGAAGATGTAATATTACTTCATGAGTACATTATATATCTTTACCTTTGTATAATATTAGGTCACATTACACTACCCAATTAGTGTGCAAACGTACAGTACTAACTCACATTTTAATTATTATTAGTTATTAAACTATATACACACATTGCTGCCTCAACTGCTAGTCCTACAATACCAACTTAGATATCAACTATTATTAGTTATTAAATTATATACTTATAAATATTGATACATTATTAAATCACATCATCGTACGCAACATCACAGATTGTAGTTTTTGCACATATATTATTAATATCATTATTAACTTATGTCCTTATACAGATGGATTTTGTTGACTACAAAAATTCTTCTTCTATATTGAATGAAGATAATCTCCTCATTCAAGTGGTTTTTTTTAATGATCTGGAGGTTGTAGTAACTTTCACGACGTACAATACTAGCACAAAGTATAATACAACAAATATTTCTTTTATATTGTGATTTTTTTGTAGCTTATCACCTTATATACATTGATTAAAGTCCTAATGAAAATGATTCTCACATTGTTCCTAATGAGATATAGGATTCCTTAAAGATAAAAATTGGCTTGTCATTTGATTGTATACTGGAAGTTAGAGATTTTTGCACCAAATATAGACAAATCAGTTTTGGTGTTCGAATAGAGCACTTTGTTAAAGAACCTAGTGATAAGTTTATTAGAAGAATAGCACTTGCATGTGCCAAATTAGGTCCACCCCCAAAAGAAAAGAAAGATTCCTTGTACATATATAAGTTGGATGCAAAGACAAATTATCCAACTCGTATTATACTTTGTCAGAATGTTGTTGGTATATATTATATTTATAAGTTTATATAAAAGCATAACCTTGAACTCCTAGAGCCTCATTTAGTCAAATATTACCTTCCAAAAGAAATATTCCTCATAACATCCAAAGAATCATAGACCTAAATAACAGTGCATGTAGCAGAATTATTGAGCTTCAACTCACGTTTCACATACAATACAACTCATACTGTACATAATGTACAGTACTAACAACCACAATTCACAAGTATATGCGTTTTTAAATCTATGTCTAGTTTTGTTATTGAAGCAGGATCATTTGATAATCTTCCATTTACTCAGAAGGTCTTGATGAATTATAATTCATCATCTATAAACTTTCGTCTTAAAAAGGCAATGCTCAAGTTATTTAGAAATATTTTGTTACAATGCATAAAAAAACAATAATTTCTTCTGTGTTCTTGGTATAGATGATCTTGGTGTTCTGTATTTTTTGGGACAAACTCAAAATCAAGGCATGTCGTACAAATACTTTAGTGATGTCATCACATTTGATACCACTTACCTAACCAGCAAATGTAAAATATATATTTTCCCCATTTGTTGGCATTTATCACCATGGTCATTCATTTTTAATGAGATGTGTACTATTATATGAGGAAACCACAAAGATTATATATGGTTATTCAAATAATGGCTTGAATGTATGGGTGCCTCTTTATGTACTTTTTTCAAGTACAATACTATTGGAAAAAAATACAAAATCTACTATGCTCTGTTAGTATTGTATGACTTAGCCGTTTCCATCTTTTTGTCATTTTAGGTGGTGTAGAACCAAAGGACATCGTCATTGATTAGACCCAATATATTATGAATGTTGTTAAAATAACTTTATCTAATACATGTCATCGACTGTATATGTAGCATATTATGAAAAAACTTCCTAAAAATTAGAAAAGAAATCACATGTTTCTAAACTAGTAATGGATGTAGTTTATGAGAGTACACCTGCAAAGGAGTTTGAGAACACTTGGCAGCAAGGTATCCAACTCGCGAAGAAGAAATAAGAGAGTTGTCTTACTAGTACTTTTGAACTAAAACAACTTTGAGTGCCCGTTTATGTCGGTATTTTTTTGGGCCGACAAGTCTACAACACATTGAAGTGAATCTATGAATGTATTTTTTAATGACTAAGTGAATTCACGTTCATGACTAAAGTAGTCTGTTTCTAAATATGATTGAGCTCTTCAATAAAAAAAGCTAGTATACTTTGAATCTTGCAACAAAAAACCACATCTCCGAAGAACACTCAAGACTGAGGCACAATGCACTGAGTCATATACTGTTATTATTTTTTTAAAACTCCAAAATGAGCTTAAAGAATGATGTTTGGTGAGTTTAAACTTTTATAAAGGAATTATTTCCAATAATTATTTATTGTTATTGAGCATAAAACTATAATAAAAATTCAGCTGAATACAAATCTTTTCTGAAATAACTTTACATACAATATAAAAATCAGGAGAAAAAGATTTAATGATTCATGTTTATGATTTGAGTCAAAGAAAATTTTATGCAGTCATATTTTATGCATTATTAGAAGAGATATCATGTTTCATAAATACAACTACAATATATATTGAACAAATTATGCCAAGATGTACATCATGATTATGACACTTCTCACACCCTTCTTGCTAGCATGGGAGATGGGCCAAATCGACGTGCATAGCACATATATAGTATATGTTGTGGATTTTGTAAATATAGCAAGATCATCTATTGAAAATTAGGAGTACGTCAAAAGAAAGGTAGCAGATGCATATGAAAGGATAAACGTCATTTTAGAAGAGAAATGTCAAATCATAACGTAAATGTTACTTTTTCGAATGGTGCATATACATTTTACATCTTAGCATTTTGGATTGATAATCTATTTTTATTTATTACATGAAAATAAACCAGTTATACAAGAGCCTACCGTATAATGGAAGACCATCATCTCTACAAAAAATGTCAAAGAGAGAGCTTTTGCAATTCAAGAAAAAAAGGACTTCTAAAAAATTCAGCAAAAGATTCCAATACAAATGTCCATACAGTTTTTCCAAACAACAACACAACACCCATAGATCAAAGTACATTTGGTGAAGAAGATAGAGTTCCGCAACCATTGTTAACAAATGTTAACCGTACAATACGTCCAGACCACGACACAATGGTTGTAGAAAAAATATCTTCGCAGCTGACAGTGAACTCTTCATTGATAAATCTAGCTAGGAATGAAAGTTTGTCAAATCGACTTGTTCAAGACCTAAATGAATCTCCTAATATTTTACATACTATAGAAGAAGTCAGCTCCCCTAGTGTGGAAGTGGATTTAAGTCTATCAAATCCTGCATATATTGAATAATTTCCGCCAAAACTTTTTTAAAATAAATAGATATATGTACGGACTGCATAGTAACTATCTACTCCAATTCTGAATTATAATTCGATCAAATGAAATGAAAATATGTTAATCATAATTGAAGGACAATTACTAGCATTCTCACATGTCTGTATATACACACACTACCCTTAAGTAAACTTTCATTAATAGCATACCATTCTTTACAATTAATCACGTACAATACGTATCCATAGGTACACATACGGTACCCTTACATTCACCAACATGATACTCTACAATTAACCGTTTACAGTAGTATACCTACAATTAATACGTTTATGTCAACATACATTACCCACGTACGATACGTCTGCATACATACACATACATTTATATTCTTTTTGTCGACCCCATTCAAAACAAGTATAAAATAAATATTTAATCACATACAGTACGTATACATTCACTCCTACATGTATTGATCACTTTCATTAGTTGCTCCAGTTTGTCATATCGTTCACTACAATTAATCATGTACAATACGTCTACGCACATCTACACACAACACTCTTAAATTATGCAACATGACCTTTTGTACACTCCCATTCGATTCAAGTATAAATTAAGGATTCCTCCTCAGAGAAGTAAGTATTATAGAACAACGTATATATACACACACTATTCTTAAATATACTCTCTTTAATTTCATATCGTTCACTACAATCAATAAGTACAGTACTGTTGTACGCCAACATGGACTAAGGTTACGTGATCCGCCACAGTCAACTCACTCGCTTAAGAAGTCATAGACTAAGAGGTATATTATTTAAGAAGAAGTTAAATAGACAATTTCACTAACAATAAGAAGTTTATTAAACAAGTAATACATTATCCTTCCTTTTCTGTTCATGTATGAGTTTTACAAAACTTTTATTTAGTTTCAGGACTTGTGAACCTGCGTACATGGAGGAGGCAACAATATTGTTTGGCAGAGACTTATGAAGGTCTATTGAAGACATTGTGGTTTGTGGAGGTCCCTTTTTTGGAGACCTCCAATGGAGGGTGGCCTCATTACCCATTCGGCTTGGTGGATTGAGACTATATTCAGCAGTCGAGGCTTCCTCGTACGCTTTCATGACATCTAGGGTCTAATCTTGGGCTCTTCATGATAACATCTTGTGAGATAGTGAGATTCATGGTATGGACTCTGATTTTGATTATGCTCTAGATCGCTTTCGTGTCATGATTCCCTCCTTCGACCTCAGTTGTTTTTCTAAAAAAGACACCTTCCCCCCAAAGGTCCAAAACGCTTTGGCGAGTGCTCTTTTTAGTAAAATAATTGTGGACATGGAGGTTATGTTTGACATTACCGTTAGTCAAAAGGTAGTTTTTGGGTGTCTTCAAGCTAACAGGCTCAAGATTTTCTCCTTACTATTCCTATTGATGGACTTGGCCTGCACATATCACCAATGGAGCATCGTAGTATCCTCAGATATCGTCTCATGATTCCTTTATTTCCATCTGATGATATATGTCCAGTTTGGCCTAAGGCGTGCTTGGACACTTTTGGGGAGCATGTGGTTCATTGCAGGGAGCTTCCAGGTTTTTAAGTACATGCATGATCTTTTTAGAGATGTTCTATTTGATGTACTCAGATGTGCTAGTGTTGCTGTTAAGAAAGAAGCGCATGTGAACTTTTGAATTGATGCACAAGAGGGGAGATCCACATTTAGACCTACCGATTTTTAATTTTTGGATGAGTCAGAGGAAAACATGTGTGTGTGATTTGACAGGAGTTTCTTCGCTGCTGGGATGAAGAGTGGAGCCTTTACAGCAGAACATGCTGCCTTTAAAGTTACTTCAGCCAAAATGGTCAAGCATGAGAAAGCGTGTATTGAGAACCAACGCGCCTTTATCCTTTTTTGGATTTGATACTTTTGGATTCTAAGCTTCAGAAGCTATGAAGTTTCTTAAGACGGTTCAAAAAATTATGAATAGTAATGTCATGGCACTTAAGTGCATGGATGTAGTGTTTCAAAGGATTCATTTTGCCATCCAAAAAGGACTTGCGAAGTAGTTTGTTGCCCGCTTGCCTTCTACTTCGATGTAATATTCTATTTTCTTTTTTATCAACGATTTTATACATTAACCAACTTATATTCTTAATAAGAAGGAGACTAAGCGAATGGTCATTGACCTCACCACTTTTAGCATCTCCACAATTTCAAAATTTGGATTTCTGAAAAGAAATTAACAAAGTTTTTCAAAGTTTTCCACTGAAAAGAAATCAGCAGATTTTATACGTACACGGCCATCTACATTAACCAATTTATACACTTAAAAGAACAAGACTAAGGGAATGATCATTGTCCTCTCCACCATTAACATCTCCACAATTTAAAAAATTGGAATTCTAAAAAGAAATCAACAATGTTTTCCAATGTAGATACACGTGCAGTACTTATGTGCTTTTATATTAACGTTGTACCTTTTGCTTCAACTAGTAACGTGGTAACTTTTGCTTCAACTAGTAACGTGGTAACTTTTGCTTCAACCAACAATTACAATTTAATTGCACTCCAAAATGTACAATACTATTATAGACCAGCATATCTTAATTTAAACTAACAGATAAAGTATTGTTGGCTTTCATATCACATACATTTTGCATATACACACGCACAATACATTTTTCTATGCGCACACACGCACATATTACTCGTTTTTTGTTACCAAGTGTGCTTGATGTGCAAAGGTACTTGACTTAGTAATATTCGTTATACATTTGTCAAAGTGATTTCCCTCGTACAATACATCCTTTTTGTTTTTTTTCCCAATCATCAATGTGAGACAATGATACATTTGTCAAATATGTTCTATCAATAAATATAAAATAACATTAACACTAGTCCCCTCATACAATACCAACATATAGACTTTGTCCCACCCAACTCTCTCAAACAATACCAATAATTTTTGTACCTTAAATCAAAATAGCAATGGAAAAATAAATGATACTTCATTCAAACAGTTGTTGTAATCACCAATAAAGGCAACATACATTACACAATTGAAGTATTATACTACTTAACCGCAAGCTCATGATCAGAAGCATAGAATCCTCAAAGTGGATGGACATCATCATCATGTGTGTTAGGTACACTAGTATTTTCATGCAACTGTCAATCCACCTAATAACACACATTGCACAATCATTAGAATGTGGTGGTTCTTGCAGTACATCCTTATCAAAACTCATATTCCAATCTTTTACAATCCCTTCATTCTTAAACGAAGCATACTTGACAAAATTTTCCTGTCAGAACATATAATTTGATATTACACACATCCATAAATAATACTCGCCACCTACAATGTTCATGTACCAACCACATTCTTTGTATCACATCAATTTTATTGTGAGCTTGCCCCATCTCCAAGATATTATAGTTCATGAAAACCTTTTTCCCAGAAGAAGTAGTAATGAGATTCTAATGATCTCCTATAAGTCAAGATAGTAATGAAACATTTTCTTTTCTAATTCTTTCTATCTTAGAAATTAAATACCATTCCTCCATGATTTTACTCTCTTATCACCTCTGGTAATGATGGATTAAATATGAGATGATCACCACAATTCATCTCCCTATAAACTTCCTATTTAAGTCCATGACCTAAAATTGAATTTTAGATGTATTACTTAACCTTAACAAAAAAATAGAAATTTGAGTACAGTATAACTGCTATTTATACAGTACTAGTAATGTGCAGGCTAATACTTCAAGTAAGAAGTTTACACAATAATCACAGTAAATCCACATTATTACTACTACTAAAAAATATTTATTTGCCTTATGGTAATTACATGGTTCAACACCATACCACCTACTCTCAATAGTTCTTGCAAATATTTGATCATTATCATTATTGTTGGAGATCTAAATATTACAAAATATCTTCCACGATAAGTAAGTAGCATGAAAATATCAAAATCATCAATGGCATCATATAGACAAAAATTTTATACATCACCAATCAAAATATTATTTACAATATGCTCGTAATGTACATCAAATACCTTTATAAGTTTTTCTTTATCACCTTCACTTAGATTCTCAATGACTTTACTATCAAATTCTCATATTTTCTTGAATGGGGCCCTACAATACTTCTTATATCACCTTAGGCTTTCGTGTGTGTGGTTTAGTCTTAATATTTTTGGCAAGGCAATTTGGACTCAACTTATTTTCAAACTTTTTTCCATATGGTGAAATAAAGCATCAATGCATTGTTGTGTGTTGAAGAATAATTAAAGAAGAATTATTGCATATTATTTCCAAACATATTCATAAACTAACTTTTATGTGCTTGCATCTAACTGCATGTTCCTCTTTACTCGTTAGATCAACCAAGTCACAATGAATTTTTTTTATCGAACCATCTCTAGTATCTCCTAAAACTTCCAACATCTTTTGTGATGCATATATATTATCAATCTATTTATTCAAAACAATCTAACTTTCCTCTTCTCTGATTTTTTATATAAATAAAAGATACAACAAAAAAATAGTCATTACAAAAAAAACTACATTTAGTTCTATACTTGAATGCAGACAAGAACAATTTTTAAATATAGTACGGGAGATCAATAAACAAACTCATCTTAGTTTAGAACAAGCATGACATGCGACACTATCACACACTCAAGTATTAATTTGAACATCATATTAATATATTTCGTACAGTACTAATGTGTAAATGGTCGTAAAGTACTTGTAAATGCAATTGTCCCAATTGCAACTATATAAGCAATGTCACGTTCAATGCATGAGACATCTATTTAATACATAGTTGGATATATAGATTTACCTCAACAACAAAAATTTTTCTTCAATATACATTACAACAAAAGAAATACTATTACATCAAATAAAATAATCAATACTCATATGTATCAGTCAGTACATTTGTTGGATATATAAATATATTAGTTTGCACGTGATTTGTATCAGTAAGTACATACATTGGATATACAGTTAGAAAAATAAAAAGGCATTAAAAGTAGAAAAAAATGTCTCGACCAAAAAAATAGTATTTTAGCAAAAATATACTAATATATATGTTGGATATATAAATTTACCTTATGTAATCAAACGTTACAAATTAAAGCAAAAAAGAATAGTAGTACAGACAAAAAAAATCACATTTAGTATCGTATTGACTGTAGATAACAACAATTTTAAACACGGTACAGGGAGATCAATACAAACATTCATCTTAGTTCAGAAAAATAAGAACACGTGACATAATCAGACCACACACCAAGTATTAAAATCAATAGTGTAATAATCCGTTTAGTACAAGTTTAATGTGAAATGGTCATGCAATAACAGTAATTACAATTGTCCCAATTAAGGCTATACAAGCAATATCACATCCAGTGCACGAGGCACACATCTAACACATATGTTGGATATAAAGATTTATTTCATCAACAACAAGTATGTCTTCAATAGCAACTTGTGTTGCGTTAACATCATGTTCTTCATCTACATCAGTGCACCACCATCAATTTTCTCTACAACTTCAATTTCACCATCAATCATATCTTAAGAGAAACATCCATTTTAAATACAATATGGTTCAACAGCCCACTCATTCTAGTTTACAAGTACGATAAAATGTGTTACAATAGTACCATACACAAAATTATTAATTCAATATCATACACATGCATTAAGTACATTACTTATGTAATTAGATGCATGGCACATGTACATATATGTGTTGGATGTGTAGATGTACCTCATCAACAACAAGTTTGTCTCCAACAACAGTTTGTGCTTCATTAACATCTACTGCTTCATCTAAAGCATTTACACCATCGTCAATCTTTTCAACAACTTTCATGATCATCCTTATTTGTAACCTATTTTTCATCCATTCTCAATCATATTATCCAACACATATTTGGATAGATTAATGATAAGTTGTACCCCATTATCCTGAATGACAACATACTTATCATCACAATATTAATTAGGACAATGACCATAGTTCCCCAAACATTAATAAAATCAATTAGCACAGTACTAATTTCCTATGTAAATTACATCAAAACATTTATTCATTTGTTCACTTACCATGTTCATTTTCATTTGTTCACTTCCTTCAGTGACCAATACCTATCAACTTTCAAAGATTTGTCTTCCCTACTCATTTTCTCACTTCTTATTCTTGAATCTCCTTCTTAACATTTGTGTCAATGCCTTCCTTATCCACATATTGTACTGCTATACTCTTTTTTTCTTATTTAATAACTAACTTCAACTTAATATTTTTATTTTCATCTCCTTTTTTAGCATTTTGTCTATTTTTTGTATAAAGAAATACATAAAATACATAGATAAAATAGTAAAAAAATCAAGAATGACCATTCTTATGGCCACTCCTTTTTTATTATTATCTTTAGACATTCTCTCTCTCAACTGCAAAAATACAAAAGTACAAGTAGTACAATACCATTTTAGCTTACTATTCCATTACTATGTAAGTACAATACGAAGCCACATTTCATATACTTTGTTATTAGCATAAAAAAATATACTTGTTATGACATCTTTTACAGTCTCGGAAACATAATTTGACAAAGCTTTATTTTTCTTGGTCTCAATTTTTTTTCAAACGATGAACAATTACAAAATCATCAAAAGATGATTCACTAGCTTGGATAGATTCATACCTATCTGTGTCTTCATCATGTACATCATCTGTATTATGTAATGACTACAAATTATCGACTACGACACATTGATGACCACAAATTATTAAGTATAGTACTAGAATGGTGTAATGCATGGGCCCATTGTCTAAGGCTCTAGTAGATATTGAGGAACGACGACTGACCCCACAGACTACCAGTAGCCTTAACTGTATGCTTTAAACTCATTCATGTTCAAGCCAGGGTCAACTTCCAGACTGGTCACCCATCCTAATACTACTCCAAGCTGAGCATGTTTAACTATGGAGTTCTTTAGTAATGTGCTCCCAGAAAAGGAGGTGCACCTTGGTGATATGGGTAGTAAAATCATTCCTTATTAGATCATTTTATCCAAAGCCTCAAATCCTGGGTTGTTACGAAATTCCCCACTTAGACTCTTCACGTCCTCGTCAAAGCTTAACTATATAGTCTTATAATATCACCCTATTTCAATGCAGACCCAAAAATGACCGATGGACACCCAGCTCCCGATCACGAAATACCAGTGTAAGTGTGGCTACGTCAACTATGGACATCCCTTTCCAACATGCCTGGACCGTACGACTCAAGACTGGCATGCCACATGCCCATGTGGTCCCACCTACTAGAGGGGTCATGGCTCTGATATAATTTGTAACACCCGGGCCCACTGCCCAATGATGTAATAGAGTTTCAAGAATGACGACTGGCCCCACAGACCACCACTAGCCTTAACTGTACGCTTTAATCTCACTCACGCGCAAGCCAGGATCAACTTCCTGACTGGTCACTCATCCTAGTACTACTCCAAGATGAGCATGCTTAACTATGCAGTTCTTTAATAACGGGCTCACAAAAAGGATGTGTACCTTGGTGATATGGGTAGTCCAATCATTCCTTATAAGTTCATTTTATCTTATGCCTAAAATCCTGGGTTGTTACAAATGGTGACAAACCTTTTTATTGTGGTTGTCATCGTTGCCCCTCATCTACTTCATCATCAACTCAAAATGTCGGATCAAGAATTCAATTTGCACAAAGCTCTTCAAAAGAAAATGGATGGCATTCTTTGATCTCTCATAGTCAAGCTTCACAACTTGCAAGTCTTTAGTCAACTCCTCAATTTAGTGAACCAACATTGACACTACTTCTATTTGTTTTTTTTTTTTTGAAATTTCTTCACATCTTTTCTTATCATATCTCGGCATTTCAAGCTCTATCTTCATGGCACCTACTTCATTTTCATTAGACTCTCCCCTAGCTTTCCAATTCCCTATATGAATCTTACTCCCAATCTAGTCAGCTCTGATGCAGTCTATACTAAATTTGTGCACAGTAATGTCATTTTTCTGCAAGAAGGTGCTCATCTTGCCTTCATGTTTTCATTTAGTAACCAATGGAAATGCACCATTTCATCAGCTTGGAGTAGCATATGGCACCCCATAAATCAAACCTAAAAACACATTTTGCACAAAAAAATTACAACGTACTATACAAGGACATACAATAATGCCAAGCTAATCATCACATATTGTACTAAAATAAGTAATAACATTGGGAAGAAATTAAGACCATCACTATCAAGATTGTGTTGCACCCTTTCAGATATCCTTTATTGTTGGAAGTAACATTAATAATTCCATTATGTAAATATTTTGTGATAGCCTTTGGCCAATTGTAGTTATCCAAAGACTCAAAATCATCTACGGAATCAAAGAAAATTTTCTAAGTTGCAAAACCACCATATGGGAACAAATAATCTGACATCATGATCAATATCCATATCCTGACAAAATCCTCTATTCTATTTTATCACTCTTTCTTCTTAACGCTTACAATGTTTCTATTTCATCCTTAACTTTTGGATCTGCACTAAAATAATACCCATGTACAATAGAATTCTTCCATATAGACTTATCAGAATCCAAAAATAATTCCTCCATTGCACGGTGAAAGTTGCAAATGTTTAAATAATTTCACTATTATGTAACTAACTGTCTAGTACATCAATAGTTCATAATGTACCTTTATTTTGTAATCTGGATATACCAGATACATGTTTTTCTTTTAAATTTACCATGATTTGGCAAGCACAAAACCTCTTTTAAATTTAACAACAAGCTAGATCTTCTATCAATGCCATGTCCAAAACATATGGACACTTCATTTTCAAAAATCCTCCAGAAGTAGTTTTTTTTCTTCTTTTGAATTTCTTCTTGTTCTTAGCGCTAGCCATTTCACATGCTTCTCTGAACTTTCTAAGGCTAGATCTTGATTGGAATCTATATTCAGTTTCCATCCTACTCAAAAGAATATAAATTATATGTTCAGACTTGATTGTGCCCGGTTTGGATTGATTGCTCTCAATTTCAACTTCATTGCACCCTATTTGGACTTAAATGCCTTGTTCAAACTTGATTGCGCCCAATCACGACTTGAATGCACCCTCTTTGGATTATTGCACCTTGTTTGGATTTGAATGCCCAGTTTAGACATGATTGTGCTCAATTTAGACTTGAAAGCGTCCAATTTCGACTTGAATGTGCCTAGTTTGGGCATGAGTGCGCCCAGTTAGTCTTGTGTAGACGTACCTAGTATTCGGATTTTATTACGCTCAATTTGAACTTCAATGCGCCTACCTTCAACTTGAATGCGCTCAGTTCGGACGCGATTGCCCAATTTGTGTCGTATCAATACACATTTTTTGTACAATGCACCATGTTTGTATGTATTGCACCCAATTTGTAACACATAAATAAATTTATGTACCATTTATTTCTTAAAAATATATCGATATTGGTCTTATTGGATTATATATTTTATAAAAAATCTAATGAATTTTATTTCGTTAAAAAATACACTACGAATTAAAAATCATACACGATATGAATTTCTGTTTCTTTTTCCCCCTCATTCTCTCTTCATAGACCAATCACATGTCACATCACCCTCGAAAATCAACCACCCCCAACTAAAATCACCTACCCCGGTTCTAGCGTCTGCAAAATTGACCTCCAAGGGGCGCTTGAACGCGCTTGACCCCCTGTGGGTGCCGCGTGAGGCACACATTTTCAAATTTAGAGAGTTCGCTTGAAATGAGTGAGGTCATGTGTTCATATCTATCATACCGATGGGTTCACATCCTAAGCGTCCTGGGAAATGTGCCCAGCTTGCTTTGAACGTACACTGTATCATTGGCCCCACATCAAGGGATCACATACAGAAGATCTGGAGCCCACGCCCTATAGCGTGTTAAAGCATGACAGCGAATGACCAGAGAAATTTTGCGGTACTTTGGTGGGAGCTTCCATATACCACATAAAATCCTGTTAAAGAGATAATCTAGGAATATAAGTGGATGCACTGTCGAGCGTTATCATCCAAATTTGCTCTTGCAGCTGGATCTGAGGTCTCTTCTGATGAGTTCACGTACGTCTCTTCAGCTAATTCAGTGTTGACCATTTTGAGAAACGTTTCCAGTTTAATTTGTTCCACTGTTGATCTCCCTTCTTATTACCTATCAGGCACACCTTAGATCTTGTCTTACAATATATGTTGACTCTCTCCAAAAAAAATTTAATGATATTTTATCCTTGTTTCTTCGACATCCTGCTAATTACCATAACAGGAAAGTAGGAAGCTGGATGATCTTTCTAATGCATCCGCGTAGTTCAATCTGGGGATTCGAGCCACCCACTTTCCCTCGATCCGTCTCAACTGTCTCCTATGACCCATCCGTTCGTATCTATCACGCGATAGCGTGTTAAATTCTGACAGCATATTTACTTTGGCTTCCAAAATGGTGTCCAACTAGCATGTTTCTAAAGAAATCTAGAAAAATCAGTGGATGAACAGTCGACGATAGCATCCGAATCTGCTCATGCGGCTGGATTTGAGGTCTCTTCTGATGAGTTCAGGTACGTCTCTTCAGCGAATTCAGTGTTGATAATTTTGAGAAACGTATCCAGTTTAGTTTGTTCGACTGTTGATTTTCCTTATTATTTCCTATCATGCACACCTTAGATCTAGTTTTGTAATATATATTGAATCTCTCCAAACTTTTGTTGTGATATTTTCTCCTTGTTTCTTCAACATCCTGCTAATTAAAACGACAGCGGTGCACATCTTCCATGGATCATAGATGGAACCAGTACATGAAAGAAGGCAGCTGGATGATCTTTCTAATGCATCCACGCCGTAGTTCAATCTGGGGATTCGAGCCACCCTCTTTCTTTCGACCCGTCTTAACGGTCTCCTATGACTCATCCGTTCGTATCCATCACGCGATATCGTGTTAAAGCATGACAGCGTAACTAGAGATATTTCGCGGTACTTTCGGGAGCTTAAGTATGTTGAATTATCACCATGTGATTCAATGTATTATTGGATTACTTCAGTAGTTGCGGCAAACGAAAGCGTGTTACAGCTGTGTCTTTCTATTTTGCCATCACCCACAGCCCAATTTCTGTCGCCAATTGTGTAGTTTACTTATGATCACCGGATCTTGTCAAGGTTGTAGTGGTATATATTTATCATCCTGCTTTTTTCAACCTTCTGCTAAGCATACCAAAAGTGTATAGATGGAAGCAGTACAAGTGAAGGGTAGACTGGATGTTGTTTCCGATGAATCTGCTGCTCCTCCAGCTCAGTGTGAGGATTTGGACTCACACTCTTCATCTCGGTCCAGCTCAATGGTCTCCGATGACTATGAATATAACCCGAACGATTTTCCTAGGCTGAATGAGATTGAGGAGCTCTCATGTCGTTCTTTCTCTTGGTCATCGTCTCCTTCTGGTTCACTGACTGAAAGTTTAGCAAGGTCAGTGCTCATTCGGGATATTTTTCTAGTTTATTTCTCCCACTTGTAGACGTTGATATCCATTATTTCTCATATTTCATTCTGCAGACCTGCATCTGTTCAATATAATAAGAATTGGCCAAAGAAATTAGCGATAAAGTTACAGGCCAAAATGGAGCACCTCAATGTTCTTCTTTCTCTGTCCGAGGCTGACCTTGCGGCTGTTTTTGACAATTCTACAAGAATAGAAGTGATTGCAGAAGCACAGAAGACCCTTGACAAGGCATCCCACAATACACTGGAGCTCAATGAGAAGGGTTTGGATGACATAGTTAGAGAGCTAGAGAAGGCGGCAACCAACATCTCGGGCCTGCTAGTACCAACTAAATTGGCGCTGGCAAATCTAATCCAGCTAGCGGACCTAGTTGCCAAGACAGCAGAACAAGTCGGGGCTCCATACACTTGGCACAGCGAGTGGCAAGCTCTCAAATCCAACGCTGAGTGGCTTGCTACGCTTCTATGGTGGGCAGCACTCAACGATCTTTCAACGGGACCCTTGTCATTTATTATTGTCCGTGTTGAAGAAACCTTGTTCCGAGCCGCCGCGGTGGCTAAGAAGTACCGCAATACTGGCAACATAGCTAGCCGCATATTCGCCATCGTCAAAATGGACTCAATTAAGAAGATGTTGGAGGAGCTTGAGGAATCTATCACCGATGTATCCTGGCTCCTATTGATGTCCATGTATCCTTCTCCTGAGCAAGGAGGCGACGACGCCGACGAGGATCACATCCTTTTTCTGATCCGAGAGGGGATCGCTAGGTTGGTGAACAGTCCTCCAGAGATCATGGCTGCCGCTGCCACATCGCTCTTGTCTCTTGCGCATGACAGTGACCAATATGGGATGACTATCATTGAGGAGGGTGGAGTTGAGCCACTGTTAATGGTGGCCCAAAAGTGGGGAGCTGAGGCGCAAGAGAGCGCCATCAAAGCGATGGGGTTTCTCTGTCGTAATCTGGAGAACGCCATTATGCTAACAGAAAACAAGGTCTGCTCCGTCTTGGCCGGTGTCCTCATGGATGGACCCATTCAAGCGCAGACCAATGCGGTCTGGGTCATATCCCAACTCGCAGCTCACGACATTCCCGGAAGCCGCTTCAGTCATTTGACAGTTCTTTTTATTCCACTTGTGTACTACCTCATCAGTTACGCCATGTGCGATGACCACTTTGTAGATCCGGATAGTATCCGGGTACTCGGCTTGTTGGTGAACCATCTTGACTTAAGGTGGACGGCCAACAACAAGAAAATTTTCTTCCAGCTTATGCTCCATCTCCCGATTCTCATGGAAAGGGGAACCAGAGAGGTCCAGTACGACATTGCAAATCTACTCTTGGAGATTGCCCACAAGGGCAGGGGCGACGTCACATTCGGGAAGTTTTTCTTTCAAGAAATTGACGAATGGAAGTCTTCGATCGACCAGTTGCAGGAAATCGTCAATAAGGCCGAGAACAATGAACGTCTTGTAAGCAGGATGATGGAGGTGAAAAAGGCATGGTCTTAGAGGCCGTCGTCGCTCTACTAATTGACGCATGAATATTATATTTCGCACGAGGAAAGAACCCAGGCGAACCCCCGATCGCCGTTGCAAACCTCATCATCTGTGTGACATTGCAGGGGGTTGTCGGGATGCGTAACAAATCTCCAGGTCGTGGCTGCAGCTGCCGCATTGTCGGGATGCTAGCATGTTCGGTATGTATTATGTTTGTAATGATATATTGATAATATGTATTATGTATACCGCATAGTAAATATATGACTATAGAGATGGACTTGTTATAAATGCTTGTAGTTGCACTTATATATAAGGAGTTCCGCTTTGCTGTTCCTTGTTTCATGAGGAGCAGGCTACTCCGTTATTAATCAACTTGCACGTGTCCCTGCTCATGAATTTGTAGGGTGGGGATTATATTCGGGTTACACATGGCATTATCTTAAGCAATGTGCAGCCTGCTCCTTGTTTAATTAGGAACAGTAGTAAATCCTACGGGAGGTCTTAAGTTCAATCAATTCTGTAGACATTTTTCATTTTTATAATTCATACAGAAGAAAGATGCTACATATATAATTTTTGACATGATAAAATATAGCTAGATTAGGTGTAGTGATAAATGTTGAAACAATCAAATAGTCTGCTAGAGTTGTGTGTAGACGATGAGGCTTCTCTGTCATACGTGTAATGTTTGTTAACAGATAGACTCGGTCTTGAGGATCTAAATATGTATAGCAGAATCACGTTCCAGGCATCCTATAGAGTCTGTTGTATTGTATTCTTTTACTCTGTAAATACAGATACAACAGTGATGTAGTGTGCTTAACAGTAATACATACTTCTCTCGTTAGTTTTATATGGTATCGAGAGCTTTACCACCACTACTAGAAACACCATGTCAGCCTCCTCTTCTACCACCTCTAACTCCATCGTCTCCTCCTCATTAGGAATGACACCAAATTTTGGGCATCTGATCAATGTGAAGCTCACCAGAACCAACCATCTGTTGTGGAAGGCCCAATTTCTTCCATACATGCGCAGCCAACAATTACTAGGCTACGTCGATGAACCACTGTTTTGCCGGAGAAGATGATTACGGAAGCAACAATAGACGGCGCAACTCAGATTTCTAATCCCGCATATCAATAATGGTTGCAGCAGAATCAATTAGTGTTGAGCACGCTTTTGTCATCTCTGTTTGAAGAGATCCTTGGACAAGTCCTCTTTCTCACTACTTCTACCGAAGTATGGACAACACTAGAGAAGATGTTCTCTTTGGGATCCAAGGCCAGGATTATGCAAATCCGGATGCATCTGGCTAATGTCAAGAAAGATGATCTCTCTATTACTAACTATTTCAACAAAGTTAAAACCCTTGCTGATACTCTATCATCCTTCAGACTTCTATTGAGGGATGATGAAATTGAATCCTATATGCTCACTGGCCTTGGAGAAGAATATGATCCCTAGTGACCACCCGTTTTGATCCCTTCTCATTGAGAGATCTATATGCACACATGCTCAGCTTTGAGATGCGCAAGGAACAACAACAAGGATCATTGCAAATTTCTGCAAATAATGTGGTCCGTCCACACAATCATGGAGGTATGAACAACTATAGAGGCAGGGGCAGGAATATTAGTCCCCATGCCCGCAACAACAGCCATGGGCATGGCACCCAATCATACAGTAAACCGAAATGTCAAGTTTGTCAGAAGCCAGGCTATGTAGCATGAAAATGCTATCATCGTTTTGATCTTTCTTATCAGGCTGAAGAAAATCGTTTGGCTGCAGTAGCTGCAACACCATCTTGTGGTGTTGACACAAACTGGTACACAGATTCTGGAGCAACCGACCATATCACCGTTGAACTAGATAAAATGACAGTTCAGGAAAAATATCAAGGAAAGGATCAAGTGCAAACTGGTGCCAATACTTCATCTTGGTAAAACTCACATTCCTGCTATTTCTCATCATCTTAACCTCAAAAATATACTACATGTTCCTAGTGCTCATAGAAACTTAATCTCTTTGCATAAACTCGCCATGGATAACAATGCCTTCATTGAATTTCACCCTTATTATTTTTTTAATCAAGGATCGAGCCATGAAGAAAATCCTTCTTCAAGAAACATGTGAGAAGGTTCTCTATCCACTGAAGGCATCATCCACCTTGTGCAAGACAACCTTCACTAGCGTCAAAGTCTCTCTAGAACTGTGGCATCTCCTATTAGGACACCCTTCTTCAACTATTATTGATCGTGTTCTCCACTCAATCAATCTTCTTGTTGCTTCCAATAAAGGAGTTGCTCATGCTTGTAATGCATGCCAAGAGGCTAAAAGCCATCAACTTCCCTTCTCCATTTCAAATAATGTATCGTCCTCTCTACTAGATCTCATTTTCACTAATGTATGGGGTCCAACACAAATCTCTGTAGGAAGATTTCACTACTATGTCAGTTTTATTGATGATTATAGAAAATTCGTTTGGTTCTATCCAATAAAACTATAGTCTGATGTTGCCCTTATTTTTACCCAATTCCAACAACATGTTGAACGCCTACTTAATAAGAAAATCATTTATGTCCAGTCTAATGAAGGAGGTGTATATCAAACATTGCATAGATGTTTGAAAATAATGGCATTTGACATCTTATTTCTGGTCCACATTCTCACAAAAAAAATGGTTCAGTAGAATGAAAACATCGACACATAGTCGAAGTAGGTTAGTCCCTGCTTGATTAGGCATCCATGCCTCTAAATTCTGGGATGAGGCATTCAGTTTAGCCAGCTATCTAATCAATAGATTATCCACTCATGTCATTCAAAATTCCACACCTATTGAAAGACTTCTTGGCACTAAACCAGACTACTTATTTTTGAAAACATATGAATGCGCTTGTTGACCTAACTTACGACCCTATAACTCTCACAAACTATAGTTTTGATCCAAATAATGTGTCTTCATTGGTTATAGCCCTTTTCACAAAGGAAAGAAGTGCTTGGATAGGACCACTAGGCGTGTTTATATTTCTAGGGATGCCATATTTGACGAATATGTTTTTCCATTTGATACCAACTCAGTATCAACACCGTATCACTCTTTCCACCAAAAGATGTACTACTCCCTCTTAATCTACAAGTATCATCTCTCACAAATAAGCCTTCATCCGCTCCTATTCCAACTATGAGTAGCCAAATGAATGATAATGGTACTTCCTTATTCAGCAATGTTAGCACTAATCCTGTAGGTACAATTCTGGATGTTTCAGAATCTTCAGCTACAACTATGATTCCACTAGAATAGCCACCTACAAGTATGAGAACAAGTCTTCAAAATAATATCCAGAAGCCTCTCAAGTTTACCGATGGCACTATTAGATATATAGCAAACGGGAGAATGGCCCTATCAGCTTCAACTACTTAAATTGAACTAGCACATCACCTTGAAGCCATAAAAGACCTGAATTGGCTGCAAGCAATGGATTATGAATATCAAGCCTTGATGTGTAATAAAACGTGGCATCTAGTCCCATGAAATCCTGGTCAAAATGTCATTGACTGTAAGTGGGTTTTCAAGCTAAAACACAAAGTTGATGGCAATATTGATCGATATAAAGCACAACTGGTTTCTAAGGGATTTAAACAAAGGTATGGCATGTATTATTTAGATACCTTTAGTCTAGTCGTGAAACCCACAATAGTTAGACTTATTCTTGGATTAGCTATATCTCGTTGATGGATTTTATGAAAAATTGGTATTCAAAATGCCTTATTACAAGGAGATTTAGAAGAAAATGTCTTTATTAAACAACCTCCTAGTTATGAAGACACATGATATCCCCAATATGTTTGCAAATTAGATAAGTCATTGTATGGTCTCAAACATGCACTAGAGCATGGTTCTCCAAATTCAGCAGTAGACTAGAAGAGCTTGGCTTTGTATCATCGCATATTGATGCTTCCTTATTTATTTATAATAAACATGGAGTTACAATTTATATGCTAATCTATGTTGACAATATTTTCATTGCAAGTTCCTCCCAACAAGCCACACAACAACTGATCAATCAACTGTATACAAAATTTGTTGTAAAAGATCTGGGTCAACTACACTATTTTATTGGTGTCAAGGTGATACACAAGAAGGAGGGTTTCACGCTGACACAATAGGGGTATATCAGTGATATACTGAACAGAGAAGGTATGAAATTTTGCAAAATAACAACTACTCCAATATCCTCCTCCAAAAAGTTGACTAAGACTGAAGGAGTACTTCTAACCAATAGACGAAGCAACAAAATACTGAAGAATTGTTGGATCTCTACAATACTTAATGATTACTAGGTCGGACATTTCCTTCTCAGTAAATAAAGTTTGCCAATTCTTACATACTCCAACATCACTCCACGGGTCTACCGTAAAAAGAATACTACCATACTTGAAGCACACACAAAGTATGGAGCTCTATTTCAAAAACTCTAATTCCAATCTCATTAGTGCCTTCAATGACTCAGACTGGGCTGGCTACTCCGATGACAGACAACTGGCCAGTGATTTTGCAGTATATTTTGGCAAGAACTTAATATCCTAGAGCTCATGCAAATAACATACAGTTTCCAGGTCAAGTACTAAATCAGAATATAAAGATCTAAAGAATGCAACAACTGAAATCATCTGGATTCAGTCACTTCTGAAGGAAGTGGGAATATTTCAAATGAGACCACTGTCTCCGTGGTGTGATAACCTAGGCACGACATATCTCTCTGCCAACCCTATTTTCCATGCACGAACAAAACACATAGAATTTGATTTCCATTTTGTGTGAGAATGGGTTGACAAGAAGCTTTTTGAAATTGGCTTTACATCATCCCAAGATCAGACAGACGATATATTTACTAAACCTCTTC
Organism: Alisma plantago-aquatica; assembly: GCA_963693085.1. Lineage (NCBI taxonomy): Eukaryota > Viridiplantae > Streptophyta > Magnoliopsida > Alismatales > Alismataceae > Alisma > Alisma plantago-aquatica. The sequence goes on from OY856412.1 coordinate 377,066,301, forward strand.
TAGTTCATAGCTTCACTCATTTTTGACACAATCTCAACCTATGCTAAGAGGTTGTAATAGAGGGGGTGTGCTGAAATAGTCAGATAGTCTGTTAAAGTTGTGTGTAGATGATGAGGCTTCTCTGTGATACGTGTATTGTTTGTTAACAGATAGACCGGGTCTTGTTGATCTAAATATGTATACCAAAACTACGTTCGAGGCATCCTATAGACTCTATTGTATTGTATTCTTTTACTCTATAAATATAGATATACTATAGCAATGATGTGGTGTACTTAACAGAAATACATCCTTCTCTCATTAGTTTTCTATTAAACATGTTTGTTTGTGTGCTTTAAGTCATGAGTTCAAATCTTACATTAGGTATTTAATTTTTTTCACCCCCTCAACCACTAATTCCTAATAACGAGGAACTCAACATTACTATCACTTAGGCATTTAAGCAGAGTCATCTGGGACAAGATGCCACCCTTAAAAGTAGTATAGTCATTCTGAAGCACCCAAATTTGTAATGCAAGCTTGGATATGCAAATAAGGAATTAAGGATACAGGGGAGCATAGGAGTTTTAGATCAAGGGTTGTATATCAATAAGTTATACATGCAATTATCATCAACGCTTCTTTTTTTATTAATGTCGTTGTGATGTGATCTAGTATATGAGATGGGGCCAGAATTCCCTATTTCAGTGATAGATTGGTTGCATTTAATTTGTCATCAGAATACCAAATTAGTTTTCTTAGGGATGAGATTTTAAGGTTCTGATACGAGTGTCTATATGTGAATCGTCAAAATGTACACGTCGTAAGCCAAGATGAAATATTCTTCCGTAGTCAATGCAATACAAGTTACTAACGAATGAGTGTTTTTACTTTAGAAGTACAATTTTATAGCAAATCCATGGCACACAATATTGACTTGAGGTAATCCCACTATATGTGGATGTGAGATTGTGGGGATGAAAATTTGGATACAGATTCATCTGCAAGAATTCACAACAAAGATGTAAATTTTAGATAATAGTTGACCAAAAAGATAAATTAAAATTCTCATATTTTATATGTGAAATCACAACAAACAGATACAAGGAGAACAATATAACATCATGCATGAGCATTGTAAACTAAAAATAACCCATATCTGAATCAAATAAAGACTTATTAAAATTTATCACTAAATGTTGTCTATAATACATATATGTACAAAAAAATTACATTAAAAAACCATCACACAAAAGTAGATTATCTGACAACTCTTAAGGCTAAGTTAAAAGTTATTCATGATTCATATCATACTAAAATGCATGGCTCGTCAGATTGGTTTACTTCAATCTATAAATATTAAACTACAAAAATGAAATTCAAAGGTCCCACTGAGGGATTTAGATTCACAATTATGCCTCACTATTCTAGAGGATGTTTTAGTCAATCTTAACCACACATCTATGTGGTGTTTTCACAGCAACAACTAATTCAAACACGTCCAGAAAAACAAATCCAATTGATTGAATTTGAACTTCCCATTGGGTGTATAAACTCCAAGTCATCATATGGAGTGAGCATATGACTGAGGTAGCCCGAACTAACTCATCCCCGACCCACATAACTTGATTTAGACTACCTCCATATAGGTTACATGGGTTTCATAGGCTAAACATTCAAACCTAGATAAATACACAACTTCAGGAAAAGGAAACCCAAACTCAAATATATGTATTCCTTATTTGTACATGTATATATAATCATCACTAATACAAACATTACATCTTTTGAAGATAGTATTAGTGCCTAATTTCCTAATTGTATTTCATCTTATATGTGTATAATCTTATTTCAGACCTATTAGTTTGTGTAACACGGTGTATAAGATTGCATCAAAAGTACTCGTTAATCGCCTCAAACCACTTATGGACCAGATCGTCTCGATGAATCAAAATATTTTTATCCCAGGAAGGATAATAACAAATAATACCCTAATCACTTATGATCTCATCAATAAAATGAAGATGGGTGCGGAAAATTTAAAAAAAGGCAGTATGGCTCTTAAACAGGACAGTCTAAGGCCTATGATTAGGTTGAATGTGATTTTTGGACCATGTGCAAAGGAAGTTGGGGTTTGGTCTCAAGTAAAGAAAGAAGATCTATGAGTGTGTTTCTATTGCTAGTGAAGCTTTTTCCATCAATGATGTTCATATCACAAGGACAAAGCCATCCTGAGGACTGTGACAGGGTGGCCCTCTCTCTCCCTATCTTTTTACTTCATGTTTTGATGCATTCTTCACATCTATTCTTCTTCTATTGGAAATAATTTGTTGCATGCGATCAAAATCAGTAGATATGCACTATTTATTTCTCATCTTTTCTTTGCAGATGATATCATCCTATTTGCTAGAGCCTCTAGTCATGAGTGTCTGGTTATAACTAATATTATTATCTGGTATGAACAACCATCAGAAGAAAAGATTAATCTCAACAAGACTGAAGTGGGTTTTAGCAAAGGAGTGAAGCACAACATAAAATAAGAATTGAAGAGTCTCCTCAATGTGCATGATGTTGACAAACACATAAAGTATCTTGGCCTACCCACAACAATAGGTAGATCCAACATACATGTTTTTAGCTTTGTGAAGGAGCGTATTTGGAAGAAAATATAAGGACGGAAAGAGAAGATGTTATCAATCTAGGAAAGGTCCTGATAAAAGCTATAACACAATCTATACTGCCATACATTATGAGCATCTTTCGGATACAAGTGAGAATATTGAATGAAATCTAGAGCAGTATATCAATATTTTAGTGGGGAGAAAAAGGAGAAAAAAGAAAAATCTTATGGAAATGGTGGGTAAACCTTTGTAAACCAAAAAGCAAGCGGAATGGGGCTCAAGGATATGCATTCTTTCATAGGTTCTTCTAGAAAAATATATCTATAGGTCCTTTCAAAGACTGGCTCCCTTACATATAAAGTTCTTAAGGCCAGATATTTTCCAAAGGAGCTTTATTCTTGACTCTGGAAGGGGATACAATCCCATTTTCACATGGAGAAGTCTATGAGGAGCAAAAGTTGTGATTTTGGAAGGCATAAGGTGGAGAGTTGGGGATGTCAAAGATATAAACAACCAGACGGATAAGTGGGTTGACGACAAGGATGATACACTATTAGATTTTTCCATAGATACAACTAATTCATCAATATATGTAACAAATTTGATAGATGATGATACTGGCATGTGCAATGAGAATGCAATAGCAGGTTTGTTTCTAGAGGTAGTCTATATGGAAATTAGGAGTGCTCCTCTTAGTATTAGAAATCTATCTGACCTACCCTATTGGTGGCCAAAAGCATATATAATATTCTCCATAAAGATGACATACTGGTTAGGACACCTGGGAAAAAGAGATAATATGACCACATTCTCTATTAGCAATTATATAATATACTGCACAATATGGAAGTCTGGCTGGCCACCGAAGCTTTCCCACTTCCTATAGAGAGCGTGCAAAAGGAGCTTGATTATGACTGGCATGTTACATGATAGACATTAGTGTCCAATTTGTAAGCTCGAGTAGGAGACCATCCCAAAAATGTTGTTCATATGCGGTGAACCTTCCAAGATTTAGAGGGAATCAATTTTGAATCATTGGTTGAATCATATATATGATTTACATCTGGGGGCAGTGCTAACTTACCTAGTGAACAAGCTAGGTGCATAAGAAATGGATCATGTTGAAACCTGCTTATGGGGGTTTTGAACATATCAGAACATCAATGTCTTCAATAGTGGGGGTCAAGATCTGAGAAGAACCATCCAACAACAAGGGTGCTTTATCAAAGACTATTGATCCATTAATAGCAGAACACAAAAACCCAAAGGTAGTGTCTCACACGAGGCAAAGGATGAATGGAGAGAACTTGTAGATGGCAGAGTAAAATTGAATGTTGATGTTGTGATTGGGACATATGGGTGGATAGGGGTTTGGGAGTAGTTCACGACCACTGCGGGAGAATTGAGGCCATTATGGATCATATGAACCACCTATCTTGCACACCTACTATTGGAGAAGTGTTTACATTACATAGGTGTGTGGAACAGGCAATGGAGCTGAGGATGTCAAGATAGACTTCGAGAGTTACTTGTGGGTTTAATTTTCTTCCTTGAAGGAATGTTTGGGAAGGAGAGAAGACATCAACCTTTTAGTAATGGACATGATCCATGTTGCTAGGTGTTTTTAGTGTGTTTCCTTTTATTTTGTCAATGGGTATTGTAATAAGGTAGCTGTCACGGAACCGAAATCCCAGTCCCATGAACCAAACTTATATCAAGGGCAATATGCAGAAGCGTAAAGCTTAGCAGACATGAACATATAACAATATAAAGGCACCGACATAGTCTCAACATTCAACAAGTATAAATTATACAAAATGCATTATATTCATGAATTCAATTACATATTTCCATAGTCAAGGTACAAGTCATTCATGTGCACTAAATCTGGATCTGACAATAAGTACACCTAGCATAGCTCACCAAACCCATCATCTTTCTAGCCATCTCTGAACCTAAAAACAACATATGAGAAAATGGGTCAACACACGAGGTGTTGAGTACGAGGCAGAAAGATACATATATATAAGCTTTGCATAATTATGAAAAGATTTCAAGACTAAACGAATAAGAATAAACATCTTATTTGTTTAACAAATTCAAAACCATATTTTATGTCATTTTACTCCATTATACCAACAATATCAAACATGTTTAAGGCCTTTGACCAACTTCCCTTCGGAAGGGTCCGTAAGGGTGCTCAAGCTTAGCTAACCCTTTTATACAAGAGGGACCTCAAAGGACATCACCAAGAGTTAACCCTTTATCAACAATATTATAATGGAGTTTTGTACATTTATGTGTTCAAGTTATAAAACTGACGAGGCAAACATCAAGTATGACATAGCAATACTACATGGCAATATTGGGCAAGTAAACAAACCATCATACAATACATATCATTTCAAACAAGAAAGCTAGTCATATAACTAGATAAGGCCCATACCTAATTCAGAGATATCATAACCAAACATATCCTTCACGATCTAGCCACATGGAAAACATGATTATCAACAAGATTACATATTTGCATTAGATTCTCATCATTAACCCTAATTAGATGTATTTTAGGGTTTTGGTCAAGGTGGGTTCCAAGTTACTTATTGGTTCATTATATGATCTCATATTGATTTAGGGTCCATCATAAGAGTGCGGTTCAAGTTTTATATCATTTTGAAGTTTCATGTGGATGTGACAAGATTTAGGACACTTATGCTCAAATTATGCCACGAGACTCATATTAGAATAACCAAGGTCATGATCATCAAGATAGGAGAACCCACCATCAAACATGGTTTAGATCAGCAACATTAGGTCATAAGAAACATATTCCAAAAAAGGTGCAAGATTAGAAATCTAGGCAAAGTTCAACATTATAGTCCAAAGTAGTCACAGATGTACAATTGAGGTCATTCATGAACAATGGGTTGATTAGGGCCCTCATTAGGGTCACAAGAGAAAAAGAGCTACTGATTTCACTACAGCAAAACCGCCCATTAGTGACATTTATTTAAGTGACATTTGTAAAAAAAGCCACTATCTTTCTAATATACAGTCATTTTTAATTAAAATGCCGCTGAACCACCTATTATAGGATTTCTAAAAAGGACATAACATTAAAGGTGTTTTTATTTCTAATTAGTGGCAATCTTAAATTGCCATACCAAATTAGAAAAGTAATTGGTAACAAAATATTTACTTCCCGATCCAAGTTTTCCCCTTGGCGCTCCAAAAATTGAGATAGTCTGATTGATCTAGTGCCCCTTCGCTCCGCTCCTCAGACCAGCGCGTGGAGCGTCCTGGCAGATCATTGCCCTAGCTAGGTGCTGGTGGAGACTGGTGGAGTCCGGAGAGGGAGTGCGGGCGCATCTATCTTGCAGACTGGTCGTGCTCTTCTTTGGTGGATGTCCTGCGAGGGGGGTCCTCTCCACCGATGAGTGGAGACCGATGCTGGTGGAATGCTTCTGCTGGTCTGAGTGCGGTGCGACGCCGAGGACTCAGGGAGCAAGTCAAACATGACCCCTCTACTCCAAAACCTCCTCTCCCCGACTCCCTACCACTCTCCTTCCATATCGATCTTCTAGATGTGCTTCCTAGCTTGGAAGACCACCCAGGGTGCGATGGGGTCGGGGAATCAGTCCCCTGGTGACCTGGTTGATGGTGGCCAGCTGAATGAGGATGCTTCTCCCCTTTCTTCGATTGCAAGTGGAGGATGTTTTCTACCATCGGGTGGGGCGGTTGGTGTCTCTATCGCCTCTCCCTTGTCGGTTGGATCTGGACGGCAAGGTGATGGGTAAGGCGTTGGAGGTGTTTGCTCCTTTCAGGCAATCTCGGTGTCGATCAGGGATGGGGAGAGGCCCCTGAGGCTGGAAGATGTGAGGGAGGTTCTCGAAGTTTTTCCTCAAACACCTGGTCCAGAACCTGATGAAAACTACTAGAGGGGGGTGAATAGAGTTTTATAAAGATTTTAATAATGATTTAAACTCAAACAACCACAATGAAAATATTGGATAAGGAGACACAGGGTTTAGAGTGGTTCCAACCTTAGCAAATACTAAGGAAGTTAGTCCACTACCCGGTTGCTTACCCAACCGGGATTTGAAAAGAAATTTATTTTATTACCTCACAAGGACTTTACATAAAATACAATTTCTTTTCCCAAACCCTTCAAGCAGCCTTCACCTAGAAGTAATCGCCCAACCTTGAAGCAGCCTTCCCTTGAAGTAGATGCACCAACTCCCGTTGCACCAGCCTTCTGAAGTAGCTTCCCATGCGATAGCCTTCTTGAAGTAGCTTGAAGTCCCCTTCTCCACCTGAGAAGTCAACCCTCTCCGATCCGCAGCCTCCAACCCTAGGAGTAGCAAGGAGAGTACAAAGGATAAAAAGGAATAAGAGAGAAAATAGAAATTACAACTTATCCTTTGAAGCACTAGGCTTGATTTGCCTATATCAAGCGTGTAGATCTCCTAACCAATATGTATAGAAATGTGATTGCAGTGGATAGGAGATACTAGCCTATAGGACACGAAATGGGAGCAATGGAAATGAATAGCAAATGTAGGAATTGCTCTATTGCTCAAAACAGTATTACCAATGTGTATTCAAGCTCAAGTATAGCACAAGTGTAGCTTAGGTGTTATTTAGTGTCCTAAGGCATGTCCTATTTATAGGAGTGGCCTATGGATACTTAAGGATGTTCTAGACAACTTCTGGGGGCTTCTAAGTGCTTAACTAGCCATTAGATATAAGTTAGGTGCATTAGTAACGACTAGTTACTTTATTCTGCAGTTGCTGTCAGAGACCATCTCGGTCGACAATTTGTCGACCGAGATACCTACTCGGTCGAAGTTTTGTCAACCGATAGGCTCTCTGGATCAACGTTCATTTGCAACTGCCAACTACTTTGTCACTTGTGTCTAACGGCTACTTGGGTCATTCTCGGTCGAGAAGTTTGTCGACCGAGAGTGTCTCGGTCGAGGGTTGTGGTCGACCGAGATTGACCCTGTTTTCAATCTTTTAATTAAACCACTAAGTATGTGTATGAGTGTGCATATGTGATCCTATTTGAAGGAGATGACCTAACTAAGTGTGGTGTTTAGCTAGGGAGATCTAACGCTTGATTTACATGAAGTCTAAGTACTTGTACATTATATATTTGTACAAGTTTACAATTGATTACATTGCATGACATTTACAAGCATTCAAGCGTATGGATTCCCTAGAACTTTGTCATCACGTTGTTCCTGCACACTTAAGTAGCTCGTTAGATCAACAAGAATGAAATGTTTGTCATCATCGAAACAAAGGGATTTATCATAATGTCCAATTTATCCAACAATCTCCCCTTTTTGAAGATGACAAACATTTCCTAAAATATGAAATAAGGAAATATAAAGCATGTGAGTTTCATACCTGAAGTTTACCTTTTGTAGCCATTCTTGTTTTACAAGTGAGTGCTGGCCATCAAGATGAAACTCATTTATATTTATATGTTTGATTTTATATTCTTTCTCCCCCTTTGTCATTTCAAAAAGATATCCAAGTTAAATATTTTATTTTTCTTCTCCCCCTTAATTTTATATTATGCTCCCCCTTAAATAGATATCCTATGAGGAACATGGATTTTGTCTAATTTATCCACAACTTGTTTCTCAATCATTTGCAAAGGATGTTATGCCTTAAAATGATATGAGATTCCCTTAAGCTTATGATGAATGTAGATTTATTTCTCATCTATCAAGGGATGTTAAGCCCTAAATTAAACGAGAATCCTTTAATCTTAGAGTACATAAAAATGTCTCCAACCAAATGTAAGGGATGTTAAGCCCTGATTTGTTTAGAGAGTTCCTTTAAGTATAAGATATATCATTTTTATGAAATTCATAGATTTCTTCATAACTAAGAGTAAAAATACTAAGGTCGTAACAAGCTTCAAGCAATTTGTTTCTAAACTTCTTAATTAAATTAATCAAATTTGTTTTTATGAGCTCCCCCTTAATCTTACAATTGAAGCATTTTAAGGCTTCTAAGGTCACAAATGTTTTTAAATTTGATTTTGACCTTTATCAAAAGTATACTAAGATTAAGTAAAATAAAATGATGTCCAAATAAGCATTTTGTCAAAGCTTATTTTAGGTCGCCCATGACAACGACCATAGCGCCCCTTGGTCAATTTTAATTTTAACCAAGAGGCAAAATCTGCAGATTTCCAAATTAAGCATTCATATGTGAAGTATAATTTCTGCAGATAGCTATAAATATCAATTTGAAGCATATTAAGATATACCTATTATAAAGACTTAATATGAGCATCATAGTGAAGTCTTTGATTTTTCTAGAATGCATGTTTTACATTTATTGTGAATGATGTTTTATATGCTTTTGGGTACAGAAATATCAAATCCCATTTCTTCTTATGCCCTTATCATAAGATTCTTTTAGAAACATATATTTTGAAAGCAAGATTAATATCTTTAAAGTCAAGATATTTGCTTTTGATTTCTTAGAACAAGCAAATAGATAAAAACATTAATATTTTGTTCTAAGAGGCACCGTTTGGCTTGGCATCACAAGCTGTGTCCACAATTATTATCTATTATGTCAAGATGCTTCTATGCTAATGACATTTGCAATTATCCGAATCACAATGATCATTCATGATTTGTATATATGAATCAAAGCCTATGTTAAACCAATGAATCCATAATGATCATGATGAAGCATGTTAAGTGATTCTCAATATGAAAACATTTTCTTAAAATGAATGCATGATTAATATCTCAAGTCTTTTTAAAGATATCAATTTGAGAAATTTTATAACATTTTGTTCTTTGCAAGCATTTTCTAATAGTCATATCACCAATGAATTATTTTGCTTGCTTATCATCAAGAATCATGCATGCAATTATCATTTTCTATTTGTGTTAACACAACATCATGCTTAATGATGAAATAGTGAAAGCATGTCCATGATGTAATGATAGAACAATAGAATGATAATTTCATGAAATATAGTGATTGTAATAATTTAAACATATGATTTCTATCTAGATAGATGCTTTAAAGAAAATCATGTAAAACATTATAAAATAGGGATTTCTAAACTTGATTTTCAATTTTATCTTATTTAGAGAATGATGTCATTTATATTAAAAAAAAATCTTCAACTTGTTTTGTAAAACAGTCATTAACAACAGATAGATAGCCATTTATTTGTTCAGTAATTTCACTGCAGACTGAAATCAGTGACCAGTTCGGTCGACGATTTCTCGACCGACTGACTGCTCGGTCGACGATTTCTCGACCGACAAGGTTTCTGTTTTACCTACAGAACTATTTATTGATTGCAAGTAAAATGTAGACTATGTCTAAATCAATTATGCAGTTTAAGAATCAGTTTTAGTTGAGATAAAACATATGAATATCGAAGTAACATTTAGATCAAATCTCAACTAATCATATTCAAAATTTTAAGTTTTGAGGATCTTAATTGAGATAAGTGTTCAAGTTAGAGATTTTAGTTACTTAAATCATTTTGTTATCCCTTTATGTTAAGTTGAGATAGACATAAGGATGTGCAATTTAAAGTCTTCGGTCATATCTCAACTTAGTCTAATCAATTCAATTTGGGGATTTCGGAACCCATACTAACTCAACATTCCTTTTCTTGTATGGGCATGAAAAAGAGTAATGTCCAAGACGTGAGCAATAATGGCAACATATAGAATCAACCTCAAGTCTTTTTCTATGGTTTTGTTCTAGGTTGTTCTTTGGTACAAATGTGGCTTGATGTGCTCGTGTCTTTCTCCAACTAGGTTGTTGATGAGTTTTCCCTTTGGGCTTATAACCTAGTCCTCTTCTCCCTATTTGATGATAGGAATCATCCAATATTCTATCAAGGATTCCATTGTTGCTTAACCTACTAACTTCTTGTTGCAACTTAGCGATCTCATCCATTCTTTTCTTAATATCTAGTTTTGCTTGATCTAGATTAGATGATAAAGAATTCATTTCTTTCACTATATTATCATAATCTAGATGTGTACACAAAATAGGTTGTTTTTGAAAATCATTTAACTTTGCAAGTAATTCAACCTTTTCTTGATATAGAAGATCATAATTTGTTTCTAGAGTAAAAATCTTCACATCACTACTACTTAGAGATGATTTCAAAGTACGATTTTTAGAAACAATGCTATCTTTTTCAAAACCAAGAGTATTCAATTTAGCATATAAATCGTCATTTTCGGATGTAAGAGCAAGAAGTCTAGCATTTAATTCATTGTTTGTTTTGCTAGATTTCTTTAATTTCTTATTGCACTCAATATACTTATTGTGAGTTTCTTCAAGACTAGAAATTAGCTCTTCTTTTGATAAATCAAGAAGGCTTACCTCTTCTTCTCCTTCTTCATTGGTTGTAGCAATGAGACACTCTTTGTTTTCATCTTCCTTCTTTGATCTCCATGGACAGCTGGATGTTGTGTGACTTGTTCCTAAGCACCACTCGCATCTTGTTGAAGATTTGTCCATTCTTTTCTTTTGCTCGCGGTTGTAGACACCTCCACCCTTCATTCTTCAAGACCTGGTTAGGGTTCCTTGAAGCCCGCTCTGATACCAATTGAAAACTACTAGAGGGGGGGTGAATAGAGTTTTATAAAGATTTTAATAATGATTTAAACTCAAACAACCACAATGAAAATATTGGACAAGGAGACACAGGGTTTAGAGTGGTTCCAACCTTAGCAAATACTAAGGAAGTCAGTCCACTACCCGGTTGCTTACCCAACCGGGATTTGAAAAGAAATTTATTTTATTACCTCGCAAGGACTTTACATAAAATACAATTTCTTTTCCCAAACCCTTCAAGCAGCCTTCACCTAGAAGTAATCACCCAACCTTGAAGCAGCCTTCCCTTGAAGTAGATGCACCAACTCCCGTTGCACCAGCCTTCTGAAGTAGCTTCCCGTGCGATAGCCTTCTTGAAGTAGCTTGAAGTCCCCTTCTCTACCTGAGAAGTCAACCCTCTCCGATCCGCATCCTCCAACCCTAGGAGTAGCAAGGAGAGTACAAAGGATAAAAAGGAATAAGAGAGAAAATAGAAATTACAACTTATCCTTTGAAGCACTAGGCTTGATTTGCCTATATCAAGCGTGTAGATCTCCTAACCAATATGTATAGCAATGTGATTGCAGTGGATAGGAGATACTAGCCTATAGGACACGAAATGGGAGCAATGGAAATGAATAGCAAATGTAGGAATTGCTCTATTGCTCAAAACAGTATTGCCAATGTGTATTCAAGCTCAAGTATAGCACAAGTGTAGCTTAGGTGTTATTTGGTGTCCTAAGGCATGTCCTATTTATAGGAGTGGCCTATGGATACTTAAGGACGTTCTAGACAACTTCTGGGGGCTTCTAAGTGCTTAACTAGCCGTTGGATATAAGTTAGGTGCATTAGTAACGGCTAGTTACTTTATTCTGCAGTTGCTGTCAGAGACCATCTCAGTCGACAATTTGTCGACCGAGATACCTACTCGGTCGAAGTTTTGTCGACCGACAGGCTCTCTGGATCAACGTTCATTTGCAACTGCCAACTACTTTGTCAGCTGTGTCTAACGGCTACTTGGGTCATTCTCGGTCGAGAAGTTTGTCGACCGAGAGTGTCTCAGTCGAGGGGTGTGGTCGACCGAGATTGACCCTGTTTTCAATCTTTTAATTAAACCACTAAGTATGTGTATGAGTGTGCATATGTGATCCTATTTGAAGGAGATGACCTAACTAAGTGTGGTGTTTAGCTAAGGAGATCTAACGCTTGATTTACATAAAGTCTAAGTACGTGTACATTATATATTTGTACAAGTTTACAATTGATTACATTGCATGACATTTACAAGCATTCAAGCGTATGGATTCCCTAGAACTTTGTCATCACCTTGTTCCTGTACACTTAAGTAGCTCGTTAGATCAACAAGAATGAAATGTTTGTCATCATCAAAATAAAGGGATTTATCATAATGTCCAATTTATCCAGCACCTGAGGCCCCGACGTCTAGTTGCGATGAGTCGGGTGGTGTTGGGGGAGATGACTGCCTTGCTTGGGGTTCTACGGATGAGCATGGCGAGGAGTCAGCAATTGTGACCCCATCCTCCTCTGATCAGGTGTTAGACTGGCTGCTGGAGTCATTGCCGGGGGTGGGGGTGCCCAAGGGGTGTTTGAAGTTATGCCCAAATAGCAGGGTTCTGTCAAAACTTCCACAAAATTAAGGTGAAGTCATACATCTCCACCAACCCCTTTGGTTTGTATGTATTACACCACCACCCATTTGCCTTTACATTCGTGTTTAATACCCCTAGTTTCATTTTTATATTTAATCTGCAATTATGCCAAATGCATTATTACATAACAAATGCATTGGGGGGACTGCTCATATCAACTGCATCATTAAATCTGAAACAGACTCACTATATTCTTTCATGGAGAAATATATTCTAAAATCTCACTCAATGATATATTTTGTTTATTTCTAATTGGATACATGCATTTTACAATGTATACATCCTTTTTAGGGAACATGTTCTTTGATAATCTCCCTTCTTTGCCTTGACGTATGGATCTCTGCACTTTTCTAGTTGCAGTTCATATGCTGGAGACAAAATGAAGTTGAAGGTTTTACAGTCTCTGTGTGAAAAGTTGCTACAAGAAAATCATATATTTTGGATTGTTTAGTGGTCATCTTAACCCTTGATGCCCCTGATAAATTATGTATAATAGTTATTCCCACTGATACTTCCGTACATACATTTTATTATGCTTGCTTGAACTCTGTTTGAGTAAAAATAAAAAGAGACTCGACTTAAGAATTGAAATGTTCATCTGCTCCATGTCTCCTTCTAGGAAGAATGGGAGGCTTACAAATTATTGAAAATATAGTACTCTGGTGGATGTTACTGATAATATCATACTAAATTGTTTAGAAATCAATTATCTCAGTTTGGCTCTAATTAACCCACCATTAGAATATATTTTATTTATTACATGGAGAACAAGCCCCTAATACTAATAGTTTGGCTATCCTAGGTTCATATAAAGGAGTTTTGCTTAAGGCCTACTCCCTGTATACCATAATGACTAATGAACTTCACCACATTTTTCCTTTATCCTATTCTATGATTGTTTGTTGTATCCTATTCATCTAATTTCTTTTCTCATTCTATGAGGTGAATATATAGCCGGATACTATTTTTATTAGAAAGACTTCAATTTTGAATCATCACAGTTACGCTGAATATAGGAAGTAGGAACCAAACTAGTTCAAATTTTAGTCATGTATAAGGTGGCAGTTCTTATTAGGGTTTCAATGGGTGGGCAAAGCTAATGGTCCTACTAAGGTTGTGAAATCTAAATCAGCTAACCTTCACATTTGAACATTCTCTTGATATTGGGAAGTTTGGGAATGATATTATATCTGAGATGTTGGCAGCAAAGTATGGTGACTTGACATTTTAATCTCGGGTAGTGAAGATATATTGAGTTTCCAGCTTTCTTTAGTGTCCCTATCCACAGTGGCATTCTGGTTTTGTCTTGCTGGACTGATATGATGAGGTTTCACCTTTTTGAGGATAAATTTTACTTGATGGTCCACTAGCACTTCTAAATGCTTGAAAGTTTTCTTGTTCTTGCTCTTCCAGATGAACTAGTAGTCGATCACAAATTTTATATACAAAGATGAATCTTTTCTTAGGTTCATATCTACCCAGAAGCCCATGTTGTCATTATGTGCATTACTAATCAGTTTAGCTCCTGTCAGACACTGCCACAAGCATTTGCATGTTTGTATCATCTAATAACATGCATGCTATACCCCTCTTCCTTCCTACATCACAGACAGTTATTGTCATCAATGAAGTGGGGTTGCTTCCTCCTTTTATTCGACATGATTGCCTTTTTGCAGGTAAACCATAAGACCACTCTGAATTGCATGCATAGTGTTGGTAAATGTTGCCCAATGGCTCATTTCCCTAGGCTACCCTATTCGACTCTAATCTTGGATCTGATGTTTCAGGTTATGGGCATTCTTGCTCTGATCTAGAACTGTAGGTGCATTTCAACTACTTACAACTGTCAAAGAGTTGGGATGTGAGGTATTTTATGATACTAAAATGTATCATTTTCTTGATTTTCTAAGTTTCTGGTATTGTAAAGTGTAATTGATCTTCAGTTCATTGATACAGTCATTGGATTTATGGATTTAACCATACATGGTATGAAGTAGCTGAATATTTTTTGTGGAGTGTTTTATTTGTGGCTGGATGGAAAAAATAATGTGTCTATAGTTGAAGTTATCTCATGGATGGCTGGGTTATGATGTTTTCTCTGTTATTTACTGATGTTTGAGGTTCATTCATTTTCTACTTAGCTTACTTCTTAACAAGTACGATCATCTACTATTTAAAAGATTATGTGTGCGAGCCAGACTTTGATTAGTTAGTTGTGTCAGCTAGACTCCGATCTAACATCATTTGTGGGTTGGAGAAGAAAAGTTGATATCTCGCATCATGATTTTGAGATCAAAGATACTATGTCACCACTTTGCACTGTCTAGGTTATATTCTAAGTAGCAGTCAAGAAAAGACAAGGAGAAATGACTCTCCATATAGCATACTTCATGATGAATAATCAACTACTCATCTGAATTGAGCATATCCAATGGCATAACAATTGAACTACTGAATCAATGTAGTACAAGATCCACATCTCTTGAGCAATAAAAAGAGGTCGTTCCCTACACCATTTAAAAAAATAGTAAGTGAATCTTAAATAACCAATCTCTCTATCATGATGATATAATGGTACGATGTATCTTGTAGGCATCCACAGTGTTAATAGTATATTTTCCAAGACTAAAGCACCTTAGCTGGATCAATGTTGTAATCTTGGTTGCCAATCCTTGTTATGATCTTATAGGAATTTTTTTATTACACTACAGGTCTATAATCATATTACAACCTGGTAAACACTTCTATCTGTTCAGACACCAAAATATTATCCAAAATTACAAAAAACCTTCATTATGTAATTCTCATGTAGCAAACCTCCAATTTACTTACATTGATTTTCACCAGCTATAGGAGGAGTATCACCCTTGTTATAACTAGCAGGTACCCATCTATCTGACACGAGTTCAAACTAATCATCATAATGTCTATACAAGCAAAGTGATAAAAAAATCCAAAATGGCATGATCCCACATAGAATTCCCATGAGAACCATACATCAGGTTGCACATATAATCAGAGTGCTATTCTTTCTTATATTCATGGCTAATTTCCTGGCTATCTCTTCTCTATCCTAACCTTCTTATTTTGGTTTATTGGGTGTGCCCCCACATCATCATTGCCCAATAGATTGGCTCATGTTATCATGGCATTGGAGTGGATGCTTCCACACTAGAATAGGCATGAATATCTTCATACCATGGTAACCCACTAGTTACCCCTTGATCTCTATTCTAAATGATGTAGTTACGTACTTGGTTTCATTAAGTGTGTCTAAATACTCATGCCTATTTTTATTGGAAGTTTAACACTTTTGATTGCAGGAAGTTCCCAATCATAGTTCTGAGAGTGCAACTAACCTTCTGAGTTATGTAAGTGTTACTGAATTTAGCTTCACATTTACATATATCACATGAATATCCAGATGTATTATTTCTCATAGTAGAAAGAGTGTAACTATTCTAATTCTGTTTTAAGTTAATAATTAGTTATATCATGAATATGACTGTCATTCATGGCATGAAATGGAAAAACATGTAATATTGGAAGACACTAGATTGTCTTCGAAGAAAGTCCTTCCATGAGAAGAGCTCCACCCAATGTGAGGGTAGATGAAATGATTGAGATGATGAAGAATAAGTTACCTGGAGTGCCTAAATTTCTCCTCTGTATTCTTTCTCAGCAGAAAAATTATGATGTTTATGCTCAGCCTTTTTTTTTAATCTCCTTTGCTTGATATGATCACCTTCTAGTTGAAGATATTCATGTATGTTTATTTCCCCCATTAATTTCTGATCCTTCAGGCCCATGGAAGAGGAGGAACCTCCTAAAGCATCACATTCTTGACATAGTGATACATCTTATGCTTGATATGATCTATACACTCCAGCTTGAGGGGGAGTGTTAATATATCTATTTTATATTTCATTTATTTATATTCTGTAATTTCTATTTATTGTTGGACATCTATGTAATTATCTCAATTCTCATATTAATAAAAGGAAGAGGATGTGTTCTGTATCCCTTCACTGCTACATCGCACACAACCTTGCGGCACATTGCGTTCACTAAGAACTACAGGACGCAAATCTCTGAACCATGATAAGGAACTTTGTGGAACCACTAGTCATGCATGGCATGGTGAAACACTTTCAGATATGCAAAGAACTCTGAATTACTTAACTCCTGCACTATTGTAATAATTCCAAAATGTATGATATGATATTTAAGTAGTATGGACTTCAATAGGGTGACAAGTCTTTGATTCAGCACATTTGAGAATTCAGATGAGTGATCCATTGGATGAGCTGCACACTTCCTCTGGCCAGTGTTGTCCACACGAAGTAGAAACAAAGGATCATTCGACTATCATTAAGCTCTTATTGGGTCTTCGATGCAAGTATGAGGGAGCATGCAGTCGAATTCTATTTAGAGTTAAATATCATCCTCGATGAGTCATATTCTCAAGTATCATGATGCCTTTCTAGAGTTGGGTGCCTCTATTCTAACATCGTCTTCTGTTAGTAAATCTACTATGCTAGGCTCAGTCTGATTCTGCCACTCATAGTCATGGTCGTGGAGGACGTAATTAGAGTCGACAAATAGTTGACAATGAGCATCTCATCAGTTACCAGAGTGCACTCACTGAGGGAGAAAGGTCCACACCAAAAGAACTTGTTAAAATTTACAAGAGTTTCCCACTAATAAGAGAAGATGCTCAAGATGGGTCTACAAATGAGATCTCGATAGCTGAAGAGTACAATCAACTTACACAAATTTATGCTTCATTACAAGCTTCTTGTAAGGGTTGCATCTCCTATTCCTAGGCCAAATGGCTTACATCTCCCAAACCACCAAAGTAGCAGCACGCCTAGTTCTTGATTCAAGGGCCACATATCACAGCACAGGTTTACCAGAATTGTACACTGTCTAGATCAGATGGCCTTCATTACCCTATGTCACTCTTGCAGATGGTTCTACATGCAAATCAGGTTCTCGAGCTGCAGTCTAGGGCACTAGAGCTATCTCTCATTTTACCTGATGTGCCTACTATATTTCTCATTGGCATCTCATGATTTTCGTATAATCTTGTCTCCATTAGTAAACTGCCTCATTATCTTCATAATGTTGTAACTTGGTTTTTTCTGTTATGTAGGACCTGAAGACATAGAAGATGATAAGTAAAAGGCATGATTGTGCTGGCTTCTACTACCTTGCCAAATCCCCCAAGGCGTGTCTTGATGCTTCATCTTTTTTCATTTGGGTAATGTCTTTAGGCAAGTTTCTAAGTTGGTTGGTCTAGAAAAGTTGAGTACGAGCCGTATCAACTGGGAAAACACCAACAATCCATTTTTAGGTCTACAGAACAAAATAAAGTAGAGTTTTCTTTTCATGAATTGATGTTATAGGATCCATCACATACTGTGAAAATTTGGTTTCAAGTCTCATGTGACCATTATTGATGATTATTCACAAGTTACATGGCTTCATTTGGTGGGTATATCTGAAATCTTATCCATATTTTAAATCCTTGTGCAATGGAATTGAAAACTAATTTGGTAAACTTCTTCATATCTGCTGTCAGAGAATATATCAGCCATATGTTTATCCAATCTCTCACATTGCATCACTCATTAATCTTCTTACCCTCATACTTCTCAAGATGCTGCAGTTGCAGTTGCTATACTGAGGTTCATTAGCCAGATGATGAAAGGATAAGGACCAGTCTTTTCTTCAAGTGTGACCACGTTAAACTAGAGTATTCCTACAATATTCAATAATTATGTGTAGGACTACATCATCAGCTCACTTTTGGTGGTTTTATAAGGCTCTCAATGAAGGAATAAAAATACACGATTTTACTTGCAATGTATTGGAATTTAGGGAACTTTTTGATGATGTAATTGTTGCTACATTCACATTTTCTAATCTGAATGATTGTCCTCAAACAAGAAGGAAGTTGAGTCAGAATCTGAAGAAAACTTTGTCCCTAGTCTATTTTTTCTTATTTTAAATCTTAGACCCTTCATAAGTTTGTTTGGATAGACTGAATGAATTTCCCTTGTGGCTTTTTATCCTATGAAGGTCTACGTTCGTATACTGATTCCAACTCTGTCATTTTTTCATAAAGAAATGAATAAATATATTTTCTTTGTCATCTGTATCCTTTATTTTCTTTTCTGTTGTGTTACTGAAATAGTTTCTTGATACTTCTTGTTCACAGCGCTTTGCGACTTGAAACAATCACTCTAGTTTCAAAATCTGAATGAGGAAAACCAAAACATGCATTTGGAGGTCAGATTCATTACATAACTAAAATTTTCAATTTTCTCTGTGCTGCTTTGATTGTAAATATACAAAAATTTATGCACTCTGTTATTCTGCATATGCAGGTAATTAGAGTTGGGAGGACTGATATTTCTATATTTGACATCGTCATTGGTGATGTTATTCCCATAATAATTGGTGACCATGTATTTGCAACTAAAATGCGGTATGATTATTTTGAGATGATTTAAGGCTTTCTCGTATCTTCAATAGAATTAACTTTTGTAGGTTCCTACTGATGTAATTTTGATTTCAAGGCACTTTATGGCCATTAACGAATCTAGCATGACTGATGAAAGCAAGATTGTAAGTATATATTTGAATTCAGTGCATGTACATGTATTTGTCCTATGACGTCACTATTAAGCATTGATAAAAATATTTATCATTTAGCAATTCCATTGAAGCTACAAGTGAATTTTAGGTCCACAAGGATCCCATCAAGACACCATTTTTGATGTATGAATGCAAGGTAGTTCATGGTTATGGAACAATTCTTGTACGTAAATTTTCAACTGTTTCCATAAAAGCTTCCACTTTCATTGTTTAGACATGCCTATAAAATAGTTTGATCAGTGTCTTTCTGTGGGCTGTATGGGTGCAAATTCAAGAACATTTTGTTATGAAAATTTTGCTAAAAAGTCTGCACTGATCTAGTACTATCTTTGAAGTCTTCAGTGATTTCTTAGATTTTTTCAGTTGGGTTTGTAATGAGCCTCTTGTCAGTTAAAATATTTGCACATTTGACACATAATAATATGAAACAAAAAAGTCATGTGGTACCTTGTTATCTTGCACTAATTTATCTAGGTATATTGCATACCAGTAATCTTCAGGTAAATTTTGAATTTATCTAAAAAAGAAGTTTAGGTTATCTTTGTTTCACAATTTTTGTCTCAATGTTTTAGATAGTGGATATTCTAATGTTGTTAACTAGTTCTGAGGTGCTATATTTACATCTTTTGATAAGAAGACTACATGGACTTTGCATGAATTGTGACTCCAGAGTGCTACAAAAATACCTATCACTTCAAGTATTTAAGATTTATAGCTTTTTTTAAATACAGTGACTGGAGGTGATTTCTATCATTATCATCTTCATTATCTAGGGCTCAGTCTCACCATGTATGTTGTTGTGGGCTAATCTGTGATCATCTATAAGTATATAAAAATGACTATTAATGATGGCTGAAAAAACCTGATTCTAAGCCTATAAATATAATCAGTGTAATACACATATTTGAGGATAATGTTTGGAAGCTCATGATATATATGAATGAGGTTGAAAAGTAGATATAGCCAATGTGTGTCTTTTTTTTTACAGAAGTTTTGGGCATGGTAGCAGTTGGAGTTGCCTACTTTATACTTGTGAACCGAGTAGGAAGGGGAGCAGCTGCTGTTCTAATTTCCTTTAGTTGGCCTATTTGAGGGTAATAGGAGAAGAACAATACAAAGCACCCAATTATAGTGTGGCTGTCGACCTAGTTATGCTTCCGAAGGCAATGACGATTTATGTTAATTGCAGAGGAGAGGAGACAGAACTACAAACTACATTGTATTGCAGTCTAGCCAATGTGTGTCTAACAGTTACATATTTGAAAGCTTGATAACTTAGATATTGTGATATCTTTTTGTCCGAGCCATTTTGGAATCACGGCTGATGTTTGCTGGCATGATACAAATAAAATATAAGTCACTTTTTAATGTTTCCAGATTTGATGCCAATGACGTGCAGGAATTATTTTCCTACATCACTTTCACCAGAATCAGACACCAACGGAACTACACTATGCTTAGCTGCCTTCTCTACATGTTTCAGATGGGCCCAACTGATTAGAAACTAAAAGGCAGCTCCAAGTGCAGAACCAAGGAGCATATTCCGCACTCGCCATCTCAAGGAACCACGAAATATGAGACCAGATACAACAGCAGTTGCTGAGCCAGCTCCAGCAATGCTGAAGACATCATGTATGCCACGTTGTTCAGTAAGAAGATTTTGCAAACCATAAAATGCAGCAGTAAACATTGGTGTTGTATTCAATATAAGGGGCAAGGTAAAACATCCTCCCCATGTAATTCAATATAAGGGGTAAGGTAAAATGTTGAATGAAAGTATATCATTGGTGTTGTATTCAATATAAGGAGTAAGGTAAAATGTCCTCCCCATGTAATTCACAATTGATTATAAATAAAAATTATTCATACTTTTAGAAAAGTGACTTTGTCTACAATTGACATTCATATAGAAATAATGATAATGAATTGAAAACTGAATGACTAACAACCATGACAATGTAGTAATACAGAACTAGTAGTCATTAGTGGTTTTTTTTATACGCCATTAAACTCAATAAGAACATTTTCATACACCAACATAATACAAAATAGTGGCATTTGTATAAAAGCCAATTGAAGGATAGTGGCTTTTTTATAAATGCCAAATGATGGTTTAGTGGCCTTTATGTGGCATTTATTCGAATCCACTAAAGACAAACCTTTAGTGGCTTTTACAACTTAAGACACTATCTTCCTAGTGGCATTGGAACTAGAGGCATTTTTTTAAATGTCAACAAATGCCGCTAAACCTGTTTACTGGCTTTTATTTATTTTTAGTGGCATTTCTGAAAGGCCGCTAATGAGTATGTTTTTTGTAGTGTTTGATGCTTAGGAGGCTATAAGTATATCAAAGATTCAAACTACATCATGATCATGCATTAAAGTCCATGAACAAACTACAACATGCATTAGGGACAACCATGGATCAAAAGGGGAGCTTAGGAGCTCAACTTGGTTCAAGGTGAACAAATACTGATTTCATGATTATGAGAGTGAATAGTCATTAAAGATGCAAGATTGATCATAATAGTGAATAAATGTTCTCAAACATGACTAGTGTTAGCATTTTCAAGAAATCAGAGAACAAACATTTGATTTAGGGTCTAGGACTAGGCCCAAAGTGTAGATCTCATCGAGTTGATCGATTTGATATATTGGTTTGCATATTTTGGTTAAAAGAACTAGGATATATGTATTTTTAAATGGATGCATTAGAAATTGCACCATCGACCTAGGATGTTACCTCTTTAACATGTGTATCTGGGCCGCTAGCCCCTGATCCAACAGTAGAGGAGGCTTCTTCCTCACATGCCACTCCCCAAATGCTACTTCTATTCACACCGTGGTGGACTCCTACCCAAGGTCATCTTCCTCTCTGCCTGCGGTTGCAGACCGCTACTGAGTTTTTGAGGGCGGCTCACGGTCGCCAGGAGTCACTGCCCGTCACGATCGCCAACCCTCGTTCACCGCCCGTCCATCCTCCACCTGTGCCCGCTACGGATTCCTCTGTTCTGTGTTCAGAATAGAGCACCTGTGGCTCCCACTCTTGAGCATCGTCAAGCTCACAATAATCCCTGAATGGGCTGCGTCCGAGCAGCGGCGGGTCTAAGGTACTTCGGCCGCCCACCAAAACCTCGATACTTGGCGTGATGGGGCAAGGTTGCTGCTGGTTGTCCTAGCTACCTGCTTAGCAAACTAGCAGGTCTAGAAAACCTAAGCAGGGGGCAAACTGGGGAAGAAAGAGGACAGAGAATTCAAGGAAGGAGGCGGACTAGGGTTAGATGGGGGCGGGTTATATATATTGAGCAAATTAGGGTTGTGAGACATAGTTCCCTTCTGTTACTCAACTGGGTGGAGGCGGAGAACCCTTCCTTTTTCCAGCCACCTTGCTAGTTTCTGAAAGAGGAAAGGGATGAGGGAATAGGCAAATGGTCCATGTGTTGATTTGGGCCTATGTAGGCCAGCCCAACAGAGAAAAGGGTACATAAATGAGCTAAAACAAGGTATAAATAGCCAAATTTCAAGGTGTCATAACTTGGACTCTGAAGGTCCAATCGATGTGATTCTTGAGTCATTAGATTCATATTTGAAAGATCTACCTCTTGGAATATTATAGGGAGCAAGTATATCACATTAAATAGATTCAAAAATTTCTTACAAAAGGTGATATGTTAAGAACTAAAAACTTAGGTCCATGAGCAAATCGTGTTACAAAGGTGAAACTCAAGCATATATTAATCAAAATGGGTCATCGACAACTTGAGTCATGGAATTAAACTCATGTTGAGTGATCTGAGTTAAAAATAGAGAGAGAAATAGTATAATGAAGGAGAGAGAAAAATTTAGGTTGTCACATCCTTCCCTCCTTACAAGAAATTTCGTCCTCGAAATTTGTCCAAGATCATGAACAAGAGTCAAAGTCAAAATCTACTGAGTATAGATATCCCTCCATGGTTGCCAACACATTCTTTGCATGGGATACGCACTTAGGTTACAGTCATCAAGGGTGTATTTATATCGACGATATTCAGATTTACTTATGGTTTCATCATACTATATCATCATCATGGAATTAGGTTTTCCCATTGCCTAGTATCCATATATTAGGTTTTTTTTTAATATCTTTATATGAGAACAATGTGTATCATGAAAGTCTATCTTATCAATTCTTAATCAAACATGTTCATTATCTTAAAATTAAACAATTTATTCATCATGTTCATTCGAGTTATGACCCCAAGAGCATCGACATATCCAATAAATCTTTTTTTCTGTACGAGATTAGGCATGTTACCCCTGATTGTTCAAGCTAAGATCTTATGACATCATCATATCTAGATCATGATTTCAAAGCTATATCTTTCATGTATGGTATGATTTCATACAAGGTCTATCTCAGGAGAGTGGCTCATTGCACATATATCAAGATTTTAACTTAAGTGAGATTCTTTCATGTATCGAGCATCATTCGAGGAACAATATTATCATCAATATCGAGGTTTTGAAACTTTCTCTCTTGTATCAAGAAAGAGCTCCACAAGCTCAAACCACTCAAGCTAAGATATATACATGTCCAACTAAACATGCTAACCACAACCATCTACTCATAACAAAAAAATTTCTACCCATCTTTCGAGAAACAAGGGTAACCACTAGATTCCTTTATATACAACTATAACCTGAGTATGAGGCTCATCGTGGATATCACACATCTTGTACATCATCTTAGGGTCTTGGGACATCTCCCTCACCTATATATCAAGCATTGAATTTTGAATTTCCTCTTTCTCTAGGGTTAGATATTTTCATAGGAAATCTAGGGTTCAAAACTTTTAAGGAAACCACACGCTAGGTCACTCAACTCATATACTTAGAAGTATTGTAGCTAGGGACTCGTCATCAAGTATTTCATCATTCCTATTTTTCAACATTTCAAATATTTTGGAGTTTAGGTCTCTAACCTTCTCCCGAGGTGGGTCGACTCATATCAAAAGGTCACCCTATTCATATGTCCCATGCTAAAGGTCCTCCTTTGTAAAGAGATTTAGGCTGGTGTTGGTCTCGAACCATATATCATATCTCAACATATACAAGACTAGGTACAAGCAAGGATGCCAACGCACCAGCTATGTTTAGCACATCAAATAAGTCACATGTATCATACAAGGTGCTAGGTTTAGCTAGGACTGCATGGTCCAACTCATATGATATCATTAAACATACTCAACCTTCCTCAAACAACTTGGGTCTTATCAACATTGACATCATTATCAATATCATAATCATCATCTTAGGTTTCTAGTTTATTCACTGGCCTAACCTATATCATGGCTCTAGACAACTATAGAGACTATCACTATCATATAAACTCTCTCATCTAGACTTGATGTTACATCTCTTTCTCCTAGGTTGCATGGAAACTCACTGCCTTTCTGTGTGTGGTAACATTTTTCATATGTACATATAATAATACTTGAAATATGTTTTTTCCAACGGTTAAACAGGCGATGAAAACCACCATACTCCATTTGAATAAAACCAAAATCAAAATGAGTTACCACACTCATGAGGCAGTCTAGTACCATGACACCTACAGAACTAGCAAGAACATGGTGCACACTTGTGTAGACATCCGAAGAACATGTCGCGAATCATGTCTAGGGAGCTAATTTACACAAGTATACACCTAGTTCTAGAACATCTAGGTTCTAACCTATAGGCTAAGTCATCCTAATCCACAAGGATATCTTATTAAGTTTCTAGGGTTGAGATAAATAGTGTGTTTAGTTTGTGTTTCATGTGAGCAATGTTTGGTGTAGTTATTGTTCAGGCTCTAATACAATCGGTGACAGAACTGAAATCCCAGTCCCATGAACCAAACTTATATCAAGGGAGATATGCGGAAGCGTAAAGCATAGCAAAAATGAACATATAACAAGATAAAGGCACCAACATATTCTCAACATTCAACCAGTATATATTATACAAAATGCATTATATTCATAAATTCAATTACATATTTCCATAGTCAAGGTACAAGTCATTCATGTGCACTACATCTGGATCTTACAATAAGTACACCTAGCATAGCTCACCAAGCCCATCATCTTTCTAGCCATCTATGAACCTAAAAACAACATACGAGAACATGGGTCAACACATGAGGTGTTGAGTACGGGGCAGAAAGATACATATATATAAGCTTTGCATAATTTTGAAAAGATTTCAAGACTAAATGAACAAGAATAAACATCTTAATTGTTTAGCAAATTTAAAACCATATTTTATGTCATTTCACTCCATTATACCAACAATATCAAACATGTTTAAGGCCTTTGACCAACTTCCCGTCGGAAGGGTCCGTAAGGGTGCTCAAGCTTAGCTAACCCTTTTATACAAGAGGGACCTCAAGGACATCACCGAGAGTTAACCATTTATCAACAATATTATAATGGAGTTTTGTACATTTATGTGTTCAAGTTATAAAACCGACGAGGCAAACATCGAGTGTGACATAGCAATACTACATGGCAATATTGGGCAAGTAAACAAACCAGCATACAATACATATCATTTCAAACAAGAAAGTTAGTCATATAACTAGATAAGGCCCATACCTGATTCAGAGATATCATAACCAAGCATATCCTTCACCATCTAGCCACATGCCAAACCTGATTAACAACAAGATTACATATTTGCATTAGATTCTCATCATTAACACTAATTAGATGTATTTTAGGGTTTTGGCCAAGGTGGGTACCAAGTTGCTTATTGGTTCATTATATGATCTCATATTGATTTAGGGTCCATCATAAGAGTGTGGTTCAAGTTTTATTTCATTTTGAAGTTTCATGTGGATGTGATAAGATTTAGGACACTTATGCTCAAATTATGCCACGAGACTCATAATAGAGTAACCAAGGTCATGATCATCAAGATAGGAGAACCCATCATCAAACATGGTTTAGATCAACAACATTAGGTCATAAGAAACATATTCCAAAATAGGTGCAAGATTAGCAATCTAAGAAACGTTCAACATTATAGTCCAAAGTAGTCACAGATGTACAATTGTGGTCATTCATGAACAATGGGTTGATTAGAGCCCTCATTAGAGTCACAAGAGAAAATTAGCTACTGATTTGATGCTTAGGAGGCTATAAGTATATCAAAGATTCAAACTTCATCATGATCATGCATTAAAGTCCATGAACAAACTGCAACATGCATTAGGGACAACCATGGATCAAAAGGGGAGCTTAGGAGCTCAACTTGGTTCAAGGTGAACAAATACTAATTTCATGATTATGAGAGTGAATAGTCATTAAAGATGCAAGATTGATCATAATAGTGAATAAATGTTCTCAAACATGACTAATGTTAGCATTTTCAAGAAATCAGAGAACAAACATTTGACTTAGGGTCTGGGACTAGGCCCAAAGTGTAGGTCTCGTTGAGTTGATCGATTTGATATATTGGTTTGCATATTTTGGTTAAAAGAACTAGGAGATATGTATTTTTAAATGGATGCATTAGAAATTGCACCATTGCCCTAGGATGTTACCTCTTTAACATGTGTATCTGGGCCGCTAGCCCCTGATCCAACAGTAGAGGAGGCTTCTTCCTCACACGCCACTCCCCAAATGCTTCTTCTGTTCACACCGTGGTGGACTCCTGCCCAAGGTCATCTTCCTCTCTGCCTGCGGTTGCAGACCGCTATCGAGTTTTTGAGGGCGGCTCACGGTGGCTAGGAGTCACCGCCCGTCACGATCGCCAGCCCTCGTTCACCGCCCGTCCATCCTCCACCTGCGCCCACTACGGATTCCTCTGTTCTACATTCAGAATAGAGCACTTGTGGCACCCACTCTTGAGCATCGTCGAGCCCACAATAAGCCCTGAATGGGCCGCGTCCGAGCTGCGGCGGGTCTAAGGTACTTCGGCCACCCACCAAAACCTCGATGCTCGGCGTGATGGGGCAAGGTTGCTGCTGGTTGTCCTAGCTGCCCGCTTAGCAAACTAGCAGGTCTGGAAAACCTAAGTAGGGGGCAAACTGGGGAAGAAAGAGGAAGTGAGAAGTCAAGGAAGGAGGCGGACTAGGGTTTATGGGGGCGGGTTATATATATTGAGCAAATTAGGGTTGTGAGACATGGTTCCCTTTCGTTACTCAACTGGGTGGAGGCGGAGAACCCTTCCTTTTTCCAGCCACCTCGCTAGTTTCTGAAAGAGGAAAGGGATGAGGGAACAAGCAAATGGGCCACGTGTTGATTTGTGCCTATGTAGGCCAGCCCAACAGAGAAAAGGGTACAAAAATGAGCTAAAATAAGGTATAAATAGCCAAATTTCAAGGTGTCATAACTTAGACTATGAAGGTCCAATTGATGTGATTCTTGAGTCATTAGATTCGTATTCGAAAGATCTACCTCTTGACATATTATAGGGAGCAACTATATCACATTAAATGGATTCAAAAATTTCTTACAAAAGGTGATATGTTAAGAACTAAAAACTTAGGTCCATGAGCAAATTGTGTTACAAAGGTGAAACTCAAGCATATAATAATCAAAATGGGTCATCGACAAGTCGAGTCATGGAATTAAACTCATGCTGAGTGATCTGAGTTAAAAATAGAGAGAGAAATAATATAATGAAGGAGAGAGAAAAATTTAGATTGTCACAGTATCCCTAACCATGGCCAATCTTGCTTTGGTTGAAGGTTTTCGTGTTGATGGATGAGTGGGACCTATCCCCTCCTCTATCATGAATGCTGATTTAGCTAATTTAAGTGATTAATAATGGAATTTTGGGTTTTTTTAAAGAACAATGATAAATAATAGTCTGCATGATTAAATTTATTCTATATATTGTCATTTACATGAAGATCATACTTCAATAGCTTATAAATCTTAAATTTAAAATCCAAGTTGCTTGGTTCTATTGATTCATGAAATCACTACCTTACATGACTTGCCTAGATAATGTTTTTTTAGATGTGCTTCAATTACCTGGTTAGAAATTCTCAGAAGAACATGAAAATGCATTAGTAATTTGGTAGACTATTTCATTCTCTAGTCATAATCTAGTAACTAATGCACTATAGTAAATGCGAGACTTGAAGATGTGTTTGGAACCCGACCTCAAGGCTAACACATAAGCATGCCCCAAAGTAAGTTGACATCATACTAAAATAAAAACTAAAGAAAACTTAACATCCAAAACACTAAGACGATATCAAAATAAACTTATTCCCATTATAATGTAATGTTTCAAGCATTAATAGTACGAATAATTAATCCATTAACATATAATTGTATATATTTTAACAATAGATAACTTATTTTCAATATCATTAGAAAACATCCATTTAAAATAGTATTAACAACAAAAAGTTGGTTTGTAAGGACCTCAATTGTAGTTCAGATGCAGAAAAACTAATGAATACTACTTTGTATGGTGATTGAGTTTAATTACTTGGCTTAACAATGCCCACTACATGCAAAAGGGATATATGATATTGCCTTGCTTAATATAATTAAATACTGTAAATATACATAAAGAGTCTTATTAATGGATTTATATCAGATGTTGAAGTAGTTACATGATAAAGCTACAATCCTTCACAGGGTACTAATGTCATAAAGTTTAGATTCAAGTCTGATCCCAAAAAGGCCAATAATTCAAAAGCCTACTCTGTACGAAATGTATTGGGTATATGAAGTATCCCAATCAGGAATGTAATAGCCTAGGATCAAACAAAAATATCTTTTTCTATAAACAATATTTATTATAATTTTGAAGAAAGAAAATTTCGAGGGACAATTGTGACATACCGCTAAAACCAAGATAGTGAAATGCCACGTGAAAATGTGCAGAACCATATTAAACATCATATTACTGATTGTTTGTAGAAAACATCATAACAGAAGAACTCTTACAACCCGATCCATATCAGGCAAGAAAACATGCTATAAACGTATATATACAGAGGCATGATATATGTCCATCACTTTATAGGATCTAGATGTCCCATAAGTACAAAGAGTTCATCACCTGTTTATATATACACAATAGGCCATACCAGGCCAACAACAGATAAGAAAATCCACAACATCTATATATCGTGAAACTTTGTCAAAACACCTTCGAGGACCTGAGAGTACAGGGATGACTCTAGGACTCTACTACAAAATGACCAAAACAGCAGCATATCCACCTCTTGCCTTTTACTGTTCCTCTTGCTGCTCAGCTACAACACCACGATCACCACCATGACCAGCATGACCACCTAAAAAGGTTTTCAACCAGTGGGTTGAGACACACAGTCCCATCGAGAAACATAACTCCCCGCCGAAACTATAAAACCTCAGAAAGAACTATTCATGTAAGACTGATAACTGATGCAAGCAGTTATATAAGTAGCATACTGAGCAGAATTGGCTATATAACATCTTACCAAATTACTAAGAGGCATATCAACAAATAATATATGGAACATGATTGACAAGACAAGTCAAATAAGAACTTATCATAACATATATGGAGTATGTAAATAACTGTAAGATATAGTCAGGACAACTATACAAACAAGGCCTCAACCAATGTTTCGTCCTAAGAAGATATATTATACAATTGAATTATGATTTATTATTCCCTAAGGAAGTGAGCTATACTGCTCAAATCCAACCTTTGGCTGTGAAGCCCAAGCCGGTGCCATACAAGGTCAATGGAAGAGCTAGACTCCACGACCTCACAACCTCATGGTCAGTGCACGAGAATCAACAAGAAGGACCGTAGTCTCATAGTTAAGTGGCCTCAGCCACACAGGGTCAGGCTACCCTCTGCCTAGCCCACTTTGGTATAGGTATTGACGCTAGAAAACCGAGCCAAGAGGTATGTTCACCATGCTCCACAATCACTGAGCCATGGGCCTATTCACCATGCTCTATCTCATATCACAAGCCATGAGCCTGTTCACCATGCTCTACCATACTAAGCCACAGGCCTGAAACCGTGCTCTGGAGTCTACAACTGAAGTTGCACTCTAATCCTCCTATTTTTGTCTAGAAGCAACCCCACATATTCAACAATATGTGCTCCGGGTTAACCCGTAGGAAAACCCATTTAACCATCACCAAAATCCTGACAATGATGGATCTATGGCCAGGGAAAACTACATGAAAGATTATTCTGTAGTTAGTTAGTGTATTTTAAGTGGATCGCAAGATTCAACCAAGCTATGTAACATGCAACTATATC
The DNA here is from genome assembly GCA_963693085.1 of Alisma plantago-aquatica. Lineage (NCBI taxonomy): Eukaryota > Viridiplantae > Streptophyta > Magnoliopsida > Alismatales > Alismataceae > Alisma > Alisma plantago-aquatica. Next base: position 377,097,094 of record OY856412.1, read on the forward strand.
AAGAATAACAAATATAAATCTCATTATCTTGTGTTACATGCCATCAAGGCTTTCAGTGCCATCAACATCATCTTAATCCATCACAAGGATCTCACATTACATGTTACCACTTATCCTCTTACCAATCATCAAGATCCATCACAAGGATCAACATCACAGGGATTCAATTCCACCATTAAAGTATTCCATACCATTCTATGGGTAATACCCATCACATATCACTGGTTTCATCATAACCCTTGATGTTCCTCATCATATCACAATCGTGCCATCATCATGGTCTGAGTTATTCAAAAATGGTACCTGCATGGTTAGCATAAGACTAGAGATACATTTGTATTATCATAAGGAACATCGATCCATTGTTAAAAGAGATCTGGTTATACCATTGGATGATCAAATATATTCATGATTTTATCATATATATAACTTTCCATTCCAACATTAAGGTACCAACTTATCATAAGGGCAATAATGTCATTTAAGATTTAATCATCCGTATTATGAACACATGAAGCATAAAGTTATAGATGATAAACCAAACACATTAGTTTATTATTATTACCAAAAAGATAGCATCCACTTTATCATGTACCTCACAGTATCATGGAAACCCTCCCTAAGGATTCATCCTTAAAGATCTCAAAACCATGGTCAAACATCAAGCTTATCGAAGGTTCATATTATCATAGCCAAAGGTGTTCACATATATGGGTTATCGGGTTAGACACATATCTCACTAGAGGTGTTTCCTACCCTCACTAGAGGTGTGTCGGGTAAGGCACAACTCTCACCAAAGGCATCTCAGCCCTCACCAAAGAATATCGGTCACCAACAAACCCTAGGGCACCAAGCCACATATCGGCCACAAACATATCGTACAACCATGAACCAAAGTGTATCGGGCTGCACTTCAACCCTATCGGCCAAGACCCCATACCACCCACTAGGGTTAGGGTTCTTCATATCGGGCAACCACCAAAACCATATCGCCCAAGGTTTATCACTGCCATCCATCTAGCGACATCATGGGCAGCGCTCCATGGCGCCTAAGGAGCTCCCATATCACCTAAGCCAGTCTATCATCCAAGCTAGGGTTTGGGACTCTCTATCGGTCAAGGCACCATATCAGTCAAGAAGTCAAGAAGATATCTACCTAGAATATCACCCAACCTCATCCCTTGAAGAAGGTTACCGGGAAAGACACAACCTTAGGGTATCGTGCACCCTAAAATAGAAGAGAAGGGGAGGGATGTCGGGCAACACAAAAATCTTGCCCAAGGGCTCAAAACAACCAAGACCACCTTGGCCAAAAGGGGGATCTAGGGTTCAACACACCCAAAACCATCTTAGGTAACAAGGCATCTCGGGTTACAACGGTATCAGGTAGGTCATCTTCATCCTCAAGACCACCACCATCAAACCCTAATAGATCAAGACATTTGGCTCACCACTCAACAACCAAGTGAGAGGGGTTTTGCACAACCTCCATCACACATCGAGAAGTAAGGTTGTCATCCCCAATGACCAACCCTCAACTAGGTCAACACTAACCAAAGGCTCACCTTTCAAATCCATGGTGAAAGAGGGGTATTGACCAAGAAACTAGAGCATAGAATCACCTCTCATCGACTAAGGAAGAGAGGGGTTTTGCCTACACCACTAGGGCTCGAGCTCATTTCTCAAAACCAAATGGGAGAGAAAGGGGTTTTGCCCAAGGAACCCTAAACTCAAGGTTCAGCCACAAGGTCCAAGAACACATCCAAACAACAACATAACCACTATATTCAACAAGATTAAGGGTGCATACTAGGGTAATAAACATATCTAACAAGATGCATGACCGATCAAGATAACATATAAACATGCAACATAAAAGAAGGTAGTATAGCTAGGGTTAGAAGTTATGTAACCCACCTCAAGCTCTAAAGCTCCAAGGCACCACCATTGACCAACACAAAGAAGAACAACTAGAAACCACCATGGATGAAGAGAAGGAAGAAGAAGAACAAGAAGATGCCATGGAAAGGGAGAGATACCTAACACAAGAGAGGGAAAGGGACAAGCTAGCAAGGTGTGTCACCCAAGATACCAGCTATATCGGTCACCACTTTCTCCTCTCTTCTCCTAGCTCGACCACCAAAGGAAAGGAAGCAACGAAGGAACCAAAGAGACCTAGAAAACAAGGGGGTCGATTATATACTAAGGGGTGAAGGGGGAGAGCAAGACAAGATGGTACCCACCCCTAGTACACTTGTCCAAGGATTGTGCCACATGCTAGCACCCCAAAAACACACATCCAAGACTTGCCACCCACTTAGCAAAGCAAGATCCACTTGTCCAAAGAAGGTGACACAAATGAGGCTAGGTGGAGGGTGTGTATCGCCCAAGGTGACAACCCAAAACACCATAGCCGATACACCTCCTTGCTCGATACAACCATCACTCCCTTGGCCGATACACCAAGGTCCAACCTGATACCAAGCCTCAACAAGGCTCAAGAAAGCCCAACAAGGCTCAACAAAGCCCAAGGCTACTCAAGCAAAGAGCCCAACCCATCCTCTCAACTCTAGAGGATGCAAGGAGAGAGAAAGACATCTCCCAAGGTGACAAACTTGCAAACCAACCCAAAAACTTGGGTAATTTGCAAGCTGCACCTCCATCTCTCAACAAAGCATAAAACAAACCCTAATCACAACTTTAGGTGATTAGCAAGAATCTAAACACAAGGTATAGGAAAAACAAATAGGGTATTCCCAAATGAAGGTTAGGGTCCTTACATGACATAAACATCTACAAAAGGATTTCGCCCCCGAAATCCAAAGAGAAATGCTAGGAATACTTCCTCCTCATCTCTTCCTCAAGATCCCACATGGCTTCCTCAATGCCACGATGATGCCAAAGAACCTTCACGAGAACCAAGTCTTTTCTCTTCAGCTTCTTCAGTCTTCTGTCGAGGATCATCACTGGACCTTCCTCGTAGGTCACATATTCATCAAGCTCAACCTTGACCAGTTGTATCGCTATCTCTGTACCTGGATGACTTTGCTTCAACATATTGACATGGAACACTAGATGCAACCTGTGCAACTTGGGAGGTAATTCTAACTTGTAAGCTACTTTGCCAACACGTGCTGTTACCGGATATGGCCCCATATACCTGGGAGCCAACTTGCCTTACCGACCAAACCTCAGCACACCTTTCCATTGAGAGACCATGAGATACAACTTGTCTCCTATATATAACTCTAGAGGTCGTTGACGATTATCTGCATACGACTTCTGTCTGTCCTGTACCGCTTTCAACTGTTGTTGTATCACTTTGATTTTCTCTGCTGTCTACTGTACTAACGCATGGCCCAAAAGCTGATATTTTCCAGACTCATACCAATATAAAGGAGATCTACACTTCCTGCCATACAAAGCCTCATAAAGTGCCATGTCGATACTCCCTTGGTAACTTTTGTTGTAGGTGAACTCTATCAAACTGAGATGCATGTCCCAACTACGTAGAAACTAAAAAACACAAGCCCAGAGAAGATCCTCCAAGGTCTGAATAGTCCTTTCAGACTGTCCATCTGTCTGTGGGTGAAAAGCAGTACTGAACCTCAACTGCGTTCCCAACGCTCTGTGCAAATGTTCCCAAAATTGACTTGTGAGCTGAGGACCTCTGTCAGAGACTATCGTTGCGGGTGCACTGTGCAGACACACTATTTCATCCACATACACCTGTGCAAGCTTCTCTACTGCATACGTCGTCTTCACAGGTATGAAATGGGTAGACTTTGTCAATCTGTCCACTATCACCCAAATGGAATCATGATTTCTAGCTGTCCTTGGGAGACCAACTATGAAATCCATTGTTACATGATCCCATTTCCACTGAGGTATCGACATGGGTTGCAACGTACCTGGTGGTTTCTGATGTTCAGCCTTATCCTGCTGGCATACCGCACACTTGGACACAAACTCAGCTACATCCTTCTTCAAACCAGGCCACCAATATAGATCCTTTAGATTATGGTACATCTTGGTGACCCCTGGATGCATAGCATACATCAATGTGTGTGCTTCATCAAGCACTAGCTTCCTCATATCATCAATGTCAGGGATCAACATCCTGTTATGATAATACACCAGTCCATCCTCAGACTCATGGAATCCATCACACTTCTTGCTACTAAACTCTAATATGATCAACTATACTGTAGCATCTTCCTGTTGTGCTTCTTTGATCTATAGTCTCAATGTAGGCTTCACTTGCATATGTGCCAACAATCCTGCCAATAAGGAGACTTCCAATTGTACATTCATTTGTTGTAAAGAGATGAACATATACCACCTATGGAATATCAAAGATCCCAACTGTGCCTTCTTCATAGGAAGAGAAGAAGACTTCCTGCTAAGTGCATCAACTATGACGTTTACCTTACCTAGATAATACTCGATGGTGGAATCATAATCACTAATCAACTCCATCTAGTGACGCTGTCGCATGTTCAACTCACTCTGTGAGAAGATATACTTCAAGTTTTATGATCCGTAAAGATCTGACACACTTCCCCATAAAGATAGTGTCTTGTTGGCTTGTTTACACTAACGACTTTCAATCATATAAATATGATCTTTACTCAACTAGCTATTTCCCGCAAGTATATGAGAGTAGTTCTAGTCAAGGTCGAACACAGGGAGCGTTGGTTAGCTATGAGAAAGAGTTATGATTTTCAATAATCTAGATCGTTTTATACAAGATGATTAGATTAGAACAACTAAATTACAAATTTAGAACAAAACAATAAATTATCACTTAGGAAAGGTTAATATTCAGATTTAGTAGGATCCTAGACTTGGGATTTCACTATCACATCATAGCTTATATTAAAATACAAATTTAAACATGTTAATTAGATGCCCAAGACTAAGGCTAAGACTAAGAAAGCTAAGGCTAAGACTAAGAAGGACCATGACAATAGCTCATCACCTAGACCAAAACCAGACGATTTGCAAAGGAGGTTTGTAGTCACCACTCACCTCCCAGTGAAGTGATGACGATTCTAACTCCATCCATCACTATCGTGCATGCATTTTATTTTGAATCACATACCTTGATCCTCAACTTAATCCCAACCACTCTCGCGGTCAAGGACAAGTTGCCAAAAGAGTAACACCATACTCTCAAACATATCTTCTTAGATTATGAAAGAAAGCATAAAACATGCAAGTATGATGGCCAATCACACAAACAAGCATTTCAAATCTGAAACAACTCTTGGAACATGCAAGAAACTAACATTTAGTAAGAAATTCATATGTTCATACAAGCTATGACATGGGAGCTACTCTCCCATGTCCAAGGAAAGGAAACTACTCATCCATGATAGTGTACAACAGAAAATGTGCAGAATTTTCAGAATTCAACATGGTTTAGAGAAGGAAAAGCTAAGTAATCCCAAGGTGAAACCCAAGAAAGGTAGAATTCCAGCTTGAGGATGAAATCCCACTCCTAGAACTTCTCCAAACTGGATAAACGTCCCTCCTGAGAAGCTGCACAAAGTTGGGGAAACTTGACTGCACCTTGGAGAAGACAATGGAGAAGAAGAGAAGAAGAAATGGGCACCTTTGGCAAGAAACCACCTCTTTTCTCCTCCAAATCACCCTCCTCTGTTTTAGGCTTTCTCTAGGATGAGGGAACTGACACAAATGACTGAGCATAACCTCCCATTAAGTTCCTACTTCGTTTTAAACAAAAACTCATATTTTTCAAAATGCTGCAACTGCCAAGTGCAAGCCGTGCACCCAAAGTGCACACCGTGCACCTGCTTTTGACAGTTGCCCAGAATGCACTGTGCACTACATGTGTAGAAGAAATGCACTTCGTGCAACTTTCCAGAAGATTTTTGATTTTCCTGATGCTCTAGGTGCATGCCGTGCATGTTGTGCACGATGTGCATTTGCATTTCTGCACTTTTCTAGAAAGTTGCACGACATGTCTTTAAAAAGACACGGTGTGTGGCTGCAAATCTGGAGTTCTACATTGAATTTTTGGAAAGTTGCATGGCGTGTCTTTTAAAGACACGGCGTGCAAATGGTTGTTTTGGGCTATTGTGTATTCTGCTCATAACTTTCGACGTGTAGGTCAGATGTACATGTCGTAAAAAGTGATATTTGCACAATTTCAAACCCCAAAACATGTAGATACTTGAGGAGTGATCCAATAAGAGATAATATGATATATTCCTCGTCATTTCATTTCAAAATATAGTACCTACAATCCAAACTATGAGACAAGTAAGAATAGCTAAAAATATAGAATCTAGCGTGAATAAGAGTTATAATTGAGTCAAAATAACATGGATATGCTACCAAACATGATTCAAAAGATGATATGATTTGTGCACATCAAATCCCCTTAAGCTTAAACTGTTTCTTGTCCTTAAGAAAAAAGAGCATAGAAACACAAATGAAGGAATTGCCAAGTTCATGCATAGATCAAATGAAATGAAAGATGTGTATAATACCAAACCAACCATGATCAACATGTTTATACTCATAGCCATCAATTCAACTTAAACACCCAAGAAAGAGATTTTTAGTTCAGTAGGGGTGGTCAAAATTAAATGAATCAATCAATTAAACAACATTAAGTAGAATTTGTATGACCAAGCCGAACAATTAGTGGATGTGCAACTCAAACTCTCAACTATTAAAGATATAAATGATGAAATCTTAGTTAAAATCAACAATTTTAATTGTATTCTCCTTTTTTCCCAAAAGTGATATGATAATGGATTATGGGGGTTCTGACACTCGGCTGCTAATGTAGGCAACATTAACTAGATTTCATTCATTTGTTTTGAAATTTTTTCATTGAAAGAGTGGTTGAAAATGCACTAAGAGCTTGGCAAGGGCATCCCGTATTCCAAATAATGTTGTAAAGTTGATTTACTCACAAAAATTGAAACCATTACATGTTTTAAGCAATCAAGGATGTGAAAGATGAATGTTCAGGCTAGAAGCATAAACCAGAGTTAAGCACATGTTGATGGCCAAAAGGTTTCATTTGGTTAATGCATGTCTTTTACAATTGCTCTAAATGATATTTCTCATCAAAAGAGGACAGCCAGTTAAGCATAGGAGTTATATCCACATATAAAAGATAAAACTCATATCATACTAGATTTACCACAAGAAGAGCAGAATTGAAAACAAAAGACTGAAATGTGAACATAAAACAAAAGCAAATGACAAGAAGCAAATAACATGAAAGGGAAAAGCTAAAAGAACTAGGTTACCATCTGGTTGCTTCCCCCTAAGCTTGAAATCTAATGTGTCCTCACTGCATAAATCAAACTAAAAAGGTTGCAATCAAGTACCTTATCATGGTGGAAACATCAAAGTCCATGGAGGACCGGTGCTTTGATTTGCAGTGAGAAATTGTCGTACTAAAGATTGATGCCTCCTTGAAAATATGTCCTTGATTTGGTGCAAGCGAAAGCACCTATGAGCTGCAGAAAGAATAGTCTTTTGTATGCCAATACTATTTGTCTTTTAATTCTCCTTTGAAGCATCATCAAAATATGAGTTGGGAAGTGTGTTCTCATTATAAAGCAATGTGTCATCTAGAGTGTGAGGAGGAAGGACATGTGGCTTGCTTGAAGAATCAACATGTAGAGGATGTGTTGCAGCTTTCTCCCCATGATTTGTAGCTTCATAATCCTCATAGGTATCAACATCATCATACCTTGAAGGATATACTTATATGACAACACCATTCTTCAATCTCACCAGCTTGAAATATGTATTATTCATCTTCGTTGGACTAGGAAAGAAAGGTGGAAATGCTTGTTTGCTAGAAAGAGCTTGCTGGGCAATTTGTTTCTCCAAGATGTGTGCATTAGTGGCAATATCATCCACCTTAGAAGAGAGTTGGAAAATGGCACCCTTCATTGATTGTCTTTGTTGATGAAACACCTCATTTTGCTGCATTTGAGTTGAAATAAATGTTTCAAGCATGAACTCTAATTGAGAAGTTACTTGTGGTTGTTGTGGCTGAATAAAATTTGGGTTGACATTGCTGTATCTGGTGGAGTGTAGCCCATTAGAGAATAAATAGAAGAAGCATAACACATAGAAGATGAGTGTCTAAGAAACCCACATGTATCAAAAATAATATTGGCAGCTTGAAATGGCTGTGTTCTTAGCTTCTCAAACCTTTGTGATAAAGTGTCTAGCTTTGCTGCAATTATGTCTATAACACCAATCGTGTGATCTTCCACTTGCATTCTGGAAGTAGTATGTGAAAAGGATGGGTGGTATCTTGTATCTAGACTCCATTGGCAATGATTTTCTGCCATATCTTCAATAATAACATAGGCTTCTCCATAAGATTTGTTCATTAGAGCTCCATTTGCAGCTGCATCAATAGACATCCTTATATTGTAGCACAAACCATTATAGAAAGATTGCAATGAAAGCCAATTGCTTAGACCGTGATGTGGAAAAAGATGTTGAAGATCTTTGAACCTCTCCCATGTATCATACAAGGTCTCTCCATCCCTTTGAGAATAATTGATGAGTTGACTCCTTAGCTGCAAAGTTTTGCTAGGTGGAAAATATCTTGCCAAAAAGACCTTTAGAAGCTCCTTCCAAGTGCTGATTGACTTCTTTGGCAAAGTATAGAGCCATGCCTTGGCTCTATCTTTAAGAGAGAATGGAAAAAGAATTAGGTATATCCCATCAGTAGGAACACCATATATCTTTATAGTGCTTAGCAACTGTAGAAATTCAGCAATGTGGAGGTTTGGATCCTCCAATGGTGTCCCTCCAAATGCATTCCGCTATAGCAATTGTATGATGGATGGGCTGATAGAAAACTCCTATTCCTCAAATTCTAAAATATTAATAGGCCCACTCATATGCATTGCAGCTGTACCAAATTAGTCCTTAAGAGGAAGGTCATTCTCCTTGATTAGTTCTTCATATGGATCTAGATAATTAGGTGGATGTGGCGTACATGGTGGTGGTGTATGTGGTATGGATGAAGGTAGTGAATCTGAGGGTGTGGAAGAATGTGGTATGGGTGTTGGTGGTATATATGATGGCGGTGAATTAGTTGTGATTTATGGTGGTGTGGATGTAGGTGGAATGGGTGAATGTCATTTAGATGATGGTGACATGGATGATGGTTGTGTGGGTTGTGACTCCTCCATACTTGTTTGGGTTTCACTCCTTCTTGCTCCATGAGGGATGTAAATGATGTGTTCATTTTCTGAATGTAGAGATATGCACGGTTCAAGGATCTTTTTATGAACACCCCATATGCTCCTGCAAATAAATAAGGTGAGTGAGATACAAAAGCAAACATGGAAGATAGAACAAATTATGATGATCATGATGAATTATGATTTATGGATATGATGGTGGATATGAAGGTTGTGATCTAGTCTCATTTACTTATCAACAACTCTTACTCTAACAGGAATATCGATGCTCCCCGACAACGGTGCCAAAAACTTGTTAGCTTGTTTACACTAATGAGTTTTAATCATATAAATATGATCTTTTACTCAAATGGCTATTTCTCGCAAGTATACGAGAGTAGTTGTAGTCGAGGTCAAACACAAGGAGTGTTTGTTAGCTAGGCGCAAGAGTTATGATTTTCAATAATCCAGATCATTTTACACAAGATTATTGGATTAGATCAACTAAATTACAAATTTAGAACAAAATAGTAAATTATCACTTACGAAAGGTTAAGATTCAGATTTAGTAGGATCCTAGACTTGGGATTTCACTATCACATCATAGCTTATATTAAAAAACAAATTTAAACATGTTAATTAACGTGCAAAGGAGGTTTGTAGTCATCACTCACCTCTCGGTGAAGTGATGACGATTCTAACTCCATACATCACTATCGTGCATGTATTTTGTTTTGAATCACAAACCTTACTCCTCAACTTAATCCCAGCCACTCTCGTGGTCAAGGACAAGTTGCCAAAAGAGTAACACTATACTCTCAAACACATCTTCTCATATTATGAAAGAAAGCATAAAACATGCAAGTATGATGGCCAATCACACAAACAAGCATTTGAGATCTAAAGTAACTCTTGGAACATGCAAGAAACTAACATTTAATATGAAATTCATATGTTCATACAAGCTATGACATTGGAGTTACTCACCCATTTCCAAGGAAAGGAAACTACTCGTCCATGATAGTGTACAACAGAAAATGTGCAGAAGTTTCAGAATTCAACATGGGTTAGAGAAGGAAAAGATAAGTAATCCCAAGGTGTAACCCAAGAAAGGTAGAATTATGGCTTGAGGAAGAAATCCCACTCCTATAACTTCTCCAAACCGAACAAACTTCCCTCCCAAGAAGATGCACGAAGTTGGGGAAACTTGGCTGCACCTTGGAGAAGATAATGGAGAAGAAGAGAAGAAGAAATGGGCTCATTTGTCAAGAAACCACCTCTTTTCTCCTCCAAATCACCCTCCTCTACTCTAGGCTTTCTCTGGGATGAGGGAACATACACAAATGACTGAGTATAACTGCCCATTAAGTTCCCACTTTGTTTTAAACAAAAACTCATATATTTCAAAATGTTGAAACTGTCAGGTGCACGCTGTGCACCCAAAGTACTCGTCGTGCACCTTCTTTGACAGTTGTCCAGAATGCACTGTGCACGACATGTGCAGAAGAAATGCACGCCATGTAACTTTCTAGAAGACTTTTGGGTTGCCTGACGCTCCAGGTGCACGCCGTGCATGTTGTGCACATCGTGCATTTGCTTTTCCGCACTTTTCTGGAAAGTTGCACGCCGTGTCTTTAAAAACACATAGTGTGTGGCTGCAAATCTAGAGTTCTGCATTCAATTTCTGCAGTGTTGCACGGCGTGTCTTTTAAAGACACTGTGTGCAAATGGCTGTTTTGGGCTGTTGTGAATTCTGCTCATAACTTTCGACGTGTAGGTCAGATTTACATGCTGTAAAAAGTGGTATTTGTGCAATTTTGAACCCTAAAATATGTAAATACTTGAGGAGTTATCCAATAAGAGATAATATGAAATATTACTCATAATTTCAATGCAAAATATAGTACCTACATTCCAAACCATGAGACAAGTAAGAATAGCTAAAAATATAGAATCTAGCATGAATGAGAGTGATAATTGAGTCAAAATAACATGGATATGCAACCAAACATGATTCAAAAGATGATATGATTTGTGCACATAATGTCTCCAAATCTTCAATGCATGAACCACCACTTCCAGCTCCAAATCATGTGTCGGATAACTCTCCTCATGTTTCTTAAGTTGTCGTGAAGCAAAAGAAACGACATGATCTTCATGTATCAACACACAGCCTAAGCCTTTCTTAGAAGCATCACTGAAAACAACATAGCCCTTTCCAGGCCCTAGCAACACCAACACTGGAGTACTAGTCAACTTCTCCTTCAATCTTAGAAAAGCTTGCTGGCAACAATCATCCCAAACAAAAGGAACGTCTTTCCTGGTGAACTTTGTCAATGGCAACACGATAATGCTGAAGTTCCTTATAAACCTCTGGTAGTATCCAGATAAACCCATAAAACTACGAACCAAAGTCCGCGTCTTCGGTTGCTCCCATTCTGCAACTGACTCCACCTTCTTGGGGTCTACTCTGACTCCTTCAGCAGATATCACATGACCCAAGAAAGTTACCTCCTTCAACCAAAACTCACACTTACTGAACCTAGCATACAACCGATGCTGGCGAAGAAGAGTCAACACTTGTCGAAGGTGATGTTCATGCTATTGATTGTCTCGACTATAGATCAAGATGTCATCTATGAAGGCTACAACAAACTGATCAAAGAACAGATAGAACACCTATTCATCAGATCCATGAAACCAGCTGGAGCATTGGTTAGCCCAAATGGCATAACCACAAACTCAAAGTGACCATACCTCGTCCTAAAAGCTGATTTTGGTATGTCATCATTTCTGATCCTCAACTGATGATATCCAGATCGTAGATCGATCTTTGAGAATAGTGTAGAACCACACAACTGATCAAACAGATCATCTATCCTCGACAAAGGGTACTTGTTCTTGATCATGAATTTATTCAACTGTCGGTAATCTATGCACAAACCCATCGATCCATCCTTCTTCTTCATGAATAGAGCTGGAGCAGCCCACAACGATGTGCTCAGTCTTATGAAACCTTTGTCTAGCGAATCCTATAACTACTTTTTCAGCTCTTCCATCTCTGCTGGACCCATCCTGTACGGTGTCTGAGCAACGTGTGTGTTCTTGGCACTAGATTGATCTCAAATTCAATCTCTTGAGGTGGGGGAACATTGGGAAACTCTTAGGGAAACACATCCTCAAACTCTTTGACAATTGGCACGTCCTGAAGACTTGGCCCTTTCATCTTGGTATCCACAACATGAGCCAAGAATGCTCTACAACCTTGTCATAACAACTTTTCTGCCACCATAGATGATACTAAACATGTCAGAAGAATCTTCCTATCCACTTATTACCATCATCATCGAACACCTCTAGCTTGGAACCACAATCTAGCACAACCTTATACCTCTCTAAGGTATCCATCCCAAGGATTACATCGAATCTATGAATATCAAGAGGTATGTGATCCACTTGTATGTTGTGTCTTGAAAAGGATAGAACACAAGATGGACACTCCTCTCGAAGCATCGAGGAACCATCAAGAGGGGTCTCTCACAATAAGCTATCTTTCTTACAACTAACAGGTAAAAGATAGCTATCAAGCATACTATAAGCGATAAAGGAGTGCGTAGCACCCAGGTCAACCAGAATAGATACAAAGTAGGAACAAGACAAATCAGAATGAAATAACTCCATCTGACCTGCCACCACTCACAGGTTGAGTATCACCTCCGGCTGACTCATAGCATAGAATCGAGCCATTTCTTGATATGTCATCCACGTCCTCTGCTTTCTTAAGCAGACGATCCAGCTTGTAATGCTTGACTGTATCCTCGCCCTCTGGCACCACTAGCCTACTGACTCTACCCCAACTACTGTGTTACTTCAACATCTCTTTTTAGGAAATTTGACCTGAAATGCCCGACCTGACCACAAAGATAACATGACTGGTCTCTTTGCTGCAGCCTAGACGGCCCTGTCACTGCTACTGAAGTTGTACTATACACCTTCGACGGTGAAGAACCATGTCCTCTTCCTTTACTCGGGGACCATTGTGACGGCGCACTAGAACCTTGCATCACAGATGGTGCACAAAACCTTGGCTTCTTATGGTTATCAAACATCTGCCGTTGAAATTGAGCAGGCCTTTTCTTGGTCATGGACTCTTTCTTCTCCTTAACTGACTGCTCAATCCTTCGAACAGATTCCACAAACATGGCAAACCACTTCCGATTTTCCATAGTAGCAACAGGTGGATCAGCTCGACACTCAAACCTTTCTCAAAATGCCTGATCCTCTCATCATCTGTGGCTTCCATGTGAGGGAAAAACCTCAACATCTCCATAAACTTGACCTTGTACTCAGTGATGCTCATCGATCATTGGCTGAACTGCTCAAACTGATTGACCTTCTCATCTAGATACGTCTTCGGGAAGTATCGACTCACAAACTCCCGCCAGAAGATGCCCCAATAGATAACCTCACCAGGCTGCTTCTCCTCCTCGATGGCCCACTAGTGGCCAGCACTACCTTTCAAAAGGTAGATATCGTGCTTTACTTTGTCTGCTTTAGGGATGCCGAGGATCTAGAAGGTATTCTCAAGACCTGTTAGCCACATATTTGCATCTACTAGATCAACCATCCCAGCATAATCTGAAGCCCCGACTTGACAAAGTTGATCGAAGGTCTTCCCAATACCTGAAGATTCATCATGGGGAGCCTGTGCTCTTGGGGGAGGAACTAGCAATATCTCCACCATGAGATTCATCATATCCATTACCTGCTCCATAAGGTGTTGATAAGTAGAGTTCTCAAGAATGGCTGGGTCATTTTGGAGGACCCCAGGCACCCGATCTTCATGTGCCTACACACTCACTCCATCAACTAATGCAGCGGCATTGCTCTCGGCAGCATGTTCTTCGTGATTCCCATACATCTTTAAGCTTTATCTTCTGCTATGGGTAGAAGGTTATTATGAGAAAATATGGAGAAAATCACAAGAACAGACACAAACCTAGTCCTAGATCCCTGTAGACTAATTGAACCTAGAGCTCTGATACCAAGCAACTCGTGACATCCCGTCATAACCAAGATAGTTAAACGCCATGCGAAAACGTGCGAAACCATCTTAAACATCATATTATTGAAAACATAGGTTAATTAAAACCGTTTACAGAAAAACATCCGAACAGAGGAACTCTTACAACCAGATCCATATCCTACAAGAAAACATGCTAGAAACGTATATATATAGAGGCATGATATATGTCCATCACTTTATAGGATCTAGTTGTCCCATAAGTATAAAGAGTTCATCACCTGTTTATATATACATAACATGCCATACCAGGCCAACAACAGATAAGAAAAGCCACAACATCTATATATCGTGAAACTTCATCAAAACACCACCGAGGACCTGAGAGTACAGGGATGACTCTAGGACTCTACTACAAAATGACCGAAACATCAACATATCCACCTCTTGCCTTCTATTGTTCCTCTTGCTGCTCAGCTGCAACACCAAAATCACCACCACGACTAGCATGACCACCTAAAAAGGTTTTAAACCAGTGGGGTGAGACACACAGTCTCAGTGAGAAACATAACTCCCCGCCAAAACTATAAAACCTCAGAAAGAACTATACAAATAAGACTGATAACTGATGCAAGAAGTTATATAAGTAGCATACTGAGTAGAACTGGCTATATAACATCTTACCAAATTACTAAGAGGCATATCAATAGATAGTATATGGAACATGATTGACAAGACAAGTCAAATAAGAACTTATCATACCATCTGTGGAGTATGTCAATAACTGTAAGATATGGCCAGGACAACTATACAAACAAGGCCTCAACCGGTGTTTTGTATTTGTCCTAAGCTAATATACTATACAACTGAATTACGATTTATTATGCCCTGAGGAAGTGAGCCGTACTTCTCAAATCCAACCTTTGGCTGTGAAGCCCAAGCCGGTGCCATACAAGGTCAATGGAAGAGTCAGACTCCATGACCTCACCACCTCATGGTCAGTGCACACGAATCAACAAGCAGGACTATAGTCTCATACTTAAGTGACCTCGGCCACACAGGGTCAGGCTACCCTCTACCTATCCCACCTTGGTACAGGTATCGATGCTAGAAAACCAAGCCACGAACATGTTCACCGTGCTCCACAATCACTGAGACATGGGTTTGTTCACCATGCTCTATCTCAAATCCCGAGCCATGGGCCTATTCACCATGCTCTACCATACTAAGCCATGGGCCTGAAATCGTGCTCTGGAGTCTACAAACGAAGTTTCACTCTAATCCTCCTATTTTTGGCTAGGAGCAACCCCGCATATTCAACAATATGCGCTCTGGGTTAACCCGTAGGAAAACCCATTTCACCATCAGCAAACTCCTGACGATGATGGATCTATGGCCTGGGCAAACTATATGAAAGATTCCTTTGTAGTTAGTTAGTGTATTTTAAGTGGATTGCAAGATTCAACCAAGCTATGTAACATGCAACTATATCAAGAATAAAAAATATAAATCTCATTATCTTGTATTACATGTCATTATGGCTTTTAGTACCATCAACATCATCTTGATCCATCACAAGGATCTCACATTACACGTTACCACTTGGCCTCAAGCCAATCATCAAGATCCATCACAAGGATCAACATCATAGGACATCAAGGTATTCCATACCATTCCATGGGTAACATACATCACATATCATTGGGTTCATCATAACTCTTGACGTTCCTCATCATATCACAATCATGCCATCATCATGGCCTGAGTTATTAAAAAATGGTAACTGCATGATTAGCATAAGAATAGAGATACATTTGTATTATCATAAGGAACATCGATCCATTGTTAAAAGAGATCTAGTTATGCCAATGGATGAGCAAGTCTATTCATGATTTTATCATATATATAACTTTCCAATCAAACATTAAGATACCAACTGATCATAAGGGAAATAATGTCATTTAAGATTTAATCATCCGTATGATGAACACATGAAGCATAAAGTTATAGATGATAAGACAAACACCTTAATTTATTATTATTACCAAACTGTTAGAATCCACTTTATCATGTACCTCACAGTATCATGGAAACCATCCCTAAGGATTCATCCTTAAAGATCTCAGAACCATGGTCAAACATCAAGTTTATCGAAGGTTCATATTATCATAGCCAAAGGTGTTCACATACTTGGGTTATCGGGTTAGACACATCCCTCACTAGAGGTGTCACCTACCCTTACTAGAGGTGTGTCGGGTAAGGCACAACTCTCACCAAAGGCATCTCATCCCTCACCAAAGAATATTAGTCACCAACAAACCCTAGGGCACCAAGCCATGTATCAGCCACAAACATATCGTGCAACCATGAACCAAAGTGTATAGGGTAGCACTTCAACCCTATCAGACAAGACCCCATATCTCCCACTAGGGTTAAGGTTCTTCATATCAGGAAACATCCAAAACCATATTGCCCAAGGCTTATCAGTGCCATCCATTAAGCAACATCATGGGAATCCCACCATGGTGCCTAAGGAGCTCCCATATCGCCTAAGGTAGCCTATCGTCCAAGCTAGGGTTTGGGACTCTCTATCAGTGAAGGCACCATATCAGTCAAGAAGTCAACAGGATATCTACCTAGCATATCACCCAAGCTCATCCCTAGAAGAATGTTATCAGGCAAGACACAACCTTAGGGTATCGTGCACCCAAAAATATAAGAGAAGGGGTGGGATGTCGGGCAGCACAACATCTTGCCCAAGGGCTCAAAACAACCAACACCACCTCAGCCAAAAGGGGGATCTAGGGTTCAACACACCCAAAACCATCTCAGGCAACAAGGCATATCGGGTTACAAGGGTATCGGGAAGGTCATCTTCATCCTCAAGACCACCACCATCAAACCCTAATAGATCAAGAGAGTTGGCTCACCTCTCAAAAACCAAGTGAGAGGGGTTTTGCACAACCTCCATCACACATCGGGCAGCAAGGTGGGTCATCCCCATCGACCAACCCTCACCTAGGTCAACACTAACAAAGGCTCACCTTTCAAATCCATGGTGAGAGAAGGGTATTGCCCAAGAAACTAGAGCATAGACTCTGCTCTCATCGACTAAGGAAGAGAGGTGTCTTTCCTGCACCACTAGAGCTCGAGCTCACTTCTCAAAACCAAATGGGAAAGAAAGCGGTTTTGCCCAAGGAACCCTAAACTCAAGGTTCGGCCATAAGGTCCAAGAACACATCCAAACAACAACATAACCACTATATCAACAAAATTAAGGGTACATACTAGGTCAAGAAACATATCTAACAAGATGCATGTCCGATCAAGATAACATATAAACATGCAACATAAAATATGGTAGTATAGCTAGGGTTAGGAGTTATGTAACCCACCTCAAGCTCTAAAGCTCCAAGCTCAAGGCACAACCTTCAACCAACACAAAAAAGAAGAACTAGTAACACCATGGACGAAGAGAAGGAAGAAGAAGATGCCAAGGAAAGGGAGAGATACCTACCACAAGAGAGGGAAAGGGACAAGCTAGAAATGTGTGTCACCCAAGATATCAGCTGTATCAGCCACCACTTGCTCCTCTCTTCTCCTAGATTGGCCACCAAAGGAAAGGAAGTAACTAAGGAATCAAGGAGACCTAGAAAACAGGGGGGGTCAATTATATACTAAGGGGTGAAGGGGGAGAGCAAGGCAAGGTGGCACCCGACCCTAGAACACTTGTCTACGGATTGTGCCACATGCTAGCACCCAAAAAACACACGTCTAAGACTTGCCACCCACTTAGCAAAGCAAGAGCCACTTATCCAAAGAAGGTGACACAAATGAGGCTAGGTGGAGGGTGTGTGTCACCCAAGGTGACAACCCAACACACCATGGCCGATACACCTCCTTGCCCGATACAACCATCACTCCCTTGGCCGATACACCAAGGTCCAACCTGATACCAAGCCTCAACAAGGCTCAACAAAGCCCAAAAAAGCCCAAGGCTACTCAAGAAAAGATCCCAACCCATCTTCTCAACTCTAGAGTATGCAAGGAGAGAGAAAGATATCTCTCAAGGTGACAAACTTGCACACCAAAGTTCTAACTATAGAGAAATATGGGCGACTCTCTCTCTGTAACTTTACCTCCATTCCATCTCTACATTGCATGCGTTCTAGGTCGGACCCGTGATGGGGGCCGACCAAGGCAGGGCGGCCTCCTATGTCCCATCCTCCACCTCTCCTGAGCAGACGCCGTCGGATTGGCATGATCTGAAGATTGATGTCACAATGGGGCAGTCTTGGGAAGAGACCATCTCCAGACTGAGGGTTGTCCACTGGAATTTCAAGCCTCTGTTGATGCCAGGCGACAAAAAGATACCTGAGTTCAAAGAGGGTGATTTGCATTCGTGGATGACTTTCTCTGATCCTGTGATGACGGTAATGGACAAGTACCATAAATGCTCGATCATTGTCCAAATCATGGGAAAGAGGGCCATTCGGGAACAGATACATGGTTGGATGCTGAAGACTTGGCGGCCAATGGGTGACCTTCAACTCTCGGCTCTGTCGGGAGGGCTCTTCCTTGCTCGTTTCACGCTGGAGGGAGATATGGTGGCGTCGCTAGAGCAGGGCCCCTGGTTCTTCGACAACCAGCTGGTGTTGTCTAGGAGTTGGACCCCTGATGCAGAACTTAGGCGTGCTGCCCTGACGTCTGCACCGGTCTGGGTAACCCTACCGGAGGTTGGTCATCACTGGACCAGGCGAGCCATCTCTATAATAGCCTACGGCATTAGGGAACCCAAAGTCATTGATTTATGGACTAGGGGGAGATGGAAGGTGCTGCCCACATCTGCGTGGACCTCAACGCAGAAAGGATTCCCCTACCTTCAATTATGGTGTCGTTGCCGTATGGAAAAGCTATGGTGGTGAAGGTGCTTTATGATGCGCTTCCATAGAGATGTGCAAGCTGTAGGGTATTCAGTCGTCCCTCTGGGCATTGCCCAGGCATCCGGGAGGTTCATATTGAACCTCCTTTGACTTGGGGAAGAGAGCCCGTGAAGGATCATCGTGTGAACAAAAGAGGGGGCAGAAGAGCTGGCTTTAGCCGGAGCAGACCTCCTGCACAGGTCAAAGCGGCTAACGGAGGGAAAACTAGAGAAATGACTCAGAAAGAAACACATACGAGCAATAACCTCGACAAAGGGAAAGGGAAAGTGACTACAGAGGTTGATAGTTTACTAGAAGCCATAGTTATTGAAGAAGGGGAGGTGGTTGTGGTTATGCCTGAACCACCCGATATAAACAATAATCATCATAAAGAGAAGGAAGTCAGTGAAGACATCAACAATGATGATAACCCTTTTGCAGCACTTGGGAATATCGACAATCAAGATATTCCAACAACAAGCAACAAAAGTTGAAGCCCAGTGCAGACAAGGAGTACAACAACAAAAGGAAAGAAGAAGGGTACCCCCGAATCTGGTGGAGGCTAGGGGAAAAATAAGGAAACACGATGACAGTGCTCGCATGGAATGTGTGAGGCGCATCCCTGCCCAAGACGCAGGGTAAGTTGAAGAAGATCATCAGGGGTATGGATGCAAAAATTATATTCTATTTTGAAACAAAAATCAAGTGGAGAATGGCAGATAGAATAAACACCTTTTTTCCAGAAGGGTGGGGCTATTTATCCAATCTGACGGAATGTGAAGGAGGAAGAATTGTTATGGGGTGGGACCCTTCTTGCTGGAAAGTCGAGTTGATACAAAAGACATACCAGATTATGACGATCAGCTACTTCAATAGGGGAAGTTACTCTTGCTTTATCTCAGGAGTGTATGGTGAACACTTAGACAAAGACATAGAAAGACTATGGCGGACCTTAAAAGATACCGCCCAAGATGCGATTCCTTGATTGGTGCTGGGGGACTTCAACAACACGAGGAAAGCCAGAGAAAAGAATGGTGGGTTGAGAGTTCCGGATAGAATCCTGGAAAGCTTCAATAATGCTATTGAAGATGCAAACCTCCTTGAGCTTAATAGATATGGAGGAATAGTTTCTTGGTCAAACAAACAAAATCATAAATGAAGAATTGCAAGCCTGCTTGACAGGGGACTTGTTAATGAAGCCTGGTTAGATGTCTTCCCCACGCTGCTGTTAACATGGATGGACACCCGTTTAGCGATCACGCCTAGATGAGGGTGTTCCTCATAGACACAAAGCTATCGTGTAGGCCTTTCAGATTCCTCAACCTGTGGTGCGGGTGGATTGGATTCAAGGAAGAGGTGGAGAAAAGTTGGAATACTACGGTCTATGGTAACCCTTTGTTTGTGGTACTTAAGAAATTACAACTCACAAAAAGCAACCTTAAAGAGTGGGAAAAGTAGAAAGTAAATATTCCTAACCGTCTTAGAAAAGCAAAAGAGGAGTACAGTGAGGCCGCAGCATGGTTGAGGCTTAACCCAATGTCACAGGAAGCTATTGAAAATGACAGACAAAAGGAAAAAAGGCTGAATGATATAGAGAAAGCTCAGGAGTCTTTCCTTTGGCAAAGAAGCAGGATGAGATGGATACAAGATGGGGACAGGACACCCGCGCTTATCACACGTCCATTAAAAAGGTGGAGATGAGGGACACGATCTGGGAGCTCATAAATGAACATGGTTAGAAGGCCAGAAGCAGAGAGGAGATATCTGAACAAGCTATTGATTACTTCTATAAGCTGTATAACAAGACCACAATGGAGAGACAGATGGGAGACATCAATATTCAGAGAAAAATTACTGAGCAAATGAATTACAACCTTGACAAGGACCCTACTGATAGGGAGATCCATGAAGCCTTAATGACTATAAATCCTGATAAAGCACATGGTCCAGATGGGTTTAATAACAAATTTTTCCAACATATGTGGCCTCTTATAAATAAGGACATATGTGAAGCTGTGAGATGGTTCTTGAAGGGTGGTAATACGATTAGGGCGGTTAACCACATCTTTATCAAGCTAATACCCAAGAAGAAAGAGGCTATGGAGATGGGGGATTACAGACCGATAGCTTGCTGCTTTGTGTTATATAAAATTATATCCAAGTTGCTGGCCAGACGACTGAAAGAGGCACTGCCACACATCATATCTGAGGAACAAAATGCTTTTGTGTAGGGTAGGAAAATAGCTGATTGCTCTCTATTGGCGACCGAATTCCTAAATGACTTTAATATCAAAATATCTAATGCTAAGACCTGCATGAATATAGACATAAGCAAAGCCTATGATCATGTAGATTGGGAGTTCTTGTGGAAGATGATGAGTATGCTTGGGTTCTCAACCAAATGGCTGAACACCATGCGTCAATGTGTGGAAACAACTTCCTTCTCCATCCTCATAAATGGCTCACCTGGTGGTATGTTCAAAGCTTAAAATGGCCTATGCCAAGGAGACCCCTTATCCCCACTACTTTTCACCATCGTCATGGAAGGACTCACGACGTTCATCAAAGATGTCGAAGATAAAGGACTTATCAAAATGTTTAAAGTCAAAGGAACAAAAGTAATGTCTCATCTTATTTTTGCTGACGATGTGATACTCTTCTCTGTTGGCCGTGCAAGTAGATTGAAACATTTCTTCAAAGTCCTTATGATGTTTGGGAAAGGCAGTGGGCTTTATATTAGTGCTATCAAATCCCGTGTGTTCTTCTCCAAGTCTTGTGACATGAGAAGAGGTAGACTAAAGAATGCTGCTTGAATGAATAGAGGCAAACTCCCTACCAGGTACCTGGGTATACCCATTGCAGGGGGAAGGGGCACTGCTACTGATTTCAAAATGTGCAAGGATGAGATAAGGGATAAAATCGAAAAATGGGACGGCCTTAAGATATCCATGGCGGGCAGTCTTGTTTTGGTTAGATCTGTGCTTCAAAGTAAAGTCAGGTTCTGGGCATATATGTGCCATATACCAAAACTAACACTGGATGCCATTAAATCATTATTTGCTTATTTTGTTTGAGGGGGAAAAGCCCATGGCATAGCTTGGGAGAAAATTGCTAAACCTTTCTGGGAGGGGGGTTTACAGCTCACTGACCCTGTAGATATCACGTGGATCAATACTATAAAGCAAATTGATAGGTTCTTACTGCACCTAATACTGCCTGGGCTAAATGGTTGACAAGTAGATATGGGAGAAACCTTTTGATGAATGAATAGAGCAAACCATCCCCCGTGTGGAGGAATATGTGCAAGACCTACTCAGAAATCCAGATCATGTACTCTATTAATGGGAATGGTGTCTGGGCGTGTGCCACCCACTCACCATGGATCATTAGCGGTTATGTGGTTGGGTTTGAATGGACTAAAGCTGTGTGGGTCAAGAACTACTATCCCAAATGGAGTACACTACTGTATAGAGCTATTTTAAAAAGGCTTCCCACACGTGACCGAATGAGCAGCTGGGGCCTGATTGTAGATACGATTTGTCCCCTGTGCCATAGTGAGGAAGAGTCGATACAACACACTTTCCTAAACTGTAGATATGCTGCTAATGTCTGGTCTATGGTCAGTTTGAGAAATGGACAAGGGCAAGTCCGGGACTGGAGCTTGGGGAGCATCATCCACCAGCTGTTGAGCAAAAACTGGCACAACAAAGCTGAGTTTGAGTTTAATTATGTTTGCCTGGCTGCTACTTGCTTTTTCGTGTGGCAGGAGAGAAACTATAGAGTACACAATGGCACTGAACGTGTTGTTGCCACCTTGGTGGATGAGATAGCTAAGCATATTAGGTGGGAGGTTAGAGCCAACCAAGGTTGGCTGTATAATCTGAATATACAAAGTAGAACCTACTGGGATCTTGGTATATAACCTGGTGGTGTGTTTTATTATGGCGTCTGTTTACAGATGCCCTACAATGATTTTGTATAGTATAGCTTAGTTGTACCCTTTTGGCAATATAATTTACCTATTTCCAAAAAACAATTTGCACACCAAACCAAAAACTTGGGTAATTTGCAAGTTGCACCTACATCTCTCAACAAAGCACAAAACAAACCCTAATACAACTTCAGGTGATTAGAAAGCATCTAAACACAAGGTTTAGGCAAAACAAATAGGGTAAGCCCAAAACAAAGGTCAGGGTCTTTACAGCAATAGTTGGTGGGAATGTGTATAAGAAGTAGACTATTGACTGATTATTCAAAATGGTATGAGAAAATAAGACTCATGGAGGTATATAGAATAGAAGAATATAAATGATACTAATTTTGTATTAAAAAAATCTTCATCATATTACAATTTATTAAAGAATATCACATTAATAGCCTAAAATAGGTAGAAATATAATAATGTCAAAACCATCATATAACAATTTAAGAAAACATATTTCTATAATTTTATAGTGGGTACGAGGCCAAAATAGGAAATTCTCCATGCCAATATTAGTTGTCAAACTAACCAATAGGAAATATTATAAAAAGGTAGACCATTCCCATATGTACTTCCAAGGGGGACACAACTACTAATATATAGTATACAATGCTACATGGAAGGGGTCATAAACATGGATCTGTTGACTTGAGAGTTATGCATTGTCCATATTTTGATAATGACTTAACCATTCCATAAATATGTATATAATATGTTTGTTTGAGGTCGATTTTAGGGATTGGACACATGAAAAGGATCAAATTCATCAAGCCCTAGATTGATTTAGTTTAAGTCAAAAGCAATACAAATGCATTTTTTTGGAAAACACCCTAAAACCCTTAGGATGATTTTTGTAATCTTTTGTATTTATGTAATTATAATGACCCTAACCTGGGTTATGAGTTAAACCCTATTTGTTTCGGCTAATAAAATTTCTTATAACTATAATATAACCTCCAAGGTGTTTTTTTATCATGTGACACACTTATGTTTCAAATTTGGTCTTGATTGAATGTTGTTTGAGCAATGTTCCTTTATTTTGGACGAAAGTGCAATTTACCCAAGACTAGGGGCTATATTGCAAAATGTCACATGTTGAAAATCCCTTAAGTTTTTTAGCATCATAAGAGAGAGAATTATGCAAGATGGAGGCTTGTGGAAAGCCTAAATGCCAAGTTGAAACTTGTTTGAATAATGCTAGTACCTTGTGCACCAAATTTGGTACAAATTGTAATTTACCCAAAATATGGGGTTGATATGCAAATTACCACCTCTAGAGTGTTCCTACTTCCTATATGTATCATTTAGAGGAGAGATAATGAATAAGATACCATGTTTGAATCAATTATTAGTAATGGTAATCTTGGTGATGAAATGACTAAGAAAATGGTTGAATATGAAAGCTTAACTTGAGTTGTATCAAGTTGAAAAGCTTATATATGAGTGCCTATCGGCCAAGGAGCCATAGGAGGAGCCTCATATCAGTTTTTAGACTCTTGGAAAAATGCATGTGGTGGCATACCATGCAAGGGTTGTGAGGTATCGTGCAAAGGTGCTGGATCAAGAAGGAGCTCAAGTCTTAACCCTAAGGTGAGGCCAAGATCATCTTCAACCTTGGATTGAAGCATGATTTTAGGGTTATGATCTTCCTTTCTTTTCTTCTTCACCAATTGCTTATCCATGGTGATTCCTTGTATATGAAGGATTTTTGAACAAGCCCTGGACTTTTTATAAGTCATCTTCAACCTTAGGAACGTGGAGATTTGGAGACTGGAGCTTTGAAGTTGTTCTTAAGGCAAATTATATAACTTGAACTGAACCATGTTATTATTCATCACCAAAATTCCTATATTTAATGAACTACTTTTAATTCCGAAATTTCCTGAAATATTTGATGAAATTATGAGTTCTAGTAGTTTCTTAGACATGTTACCATGAACTATAATAGTTAGAGCAAAGGTCTAGAGCTTGAAGATGATGGTATCCCCATATAAAAGTGATATCGGGTGCAAGAACACAAGCAAGCACCTCTAACCCGATATGATGATGCACCTACTTCACTAAAATGATATGGATATGATATTATACTTTCTTTCACAATATGGTGATGTCGTATACACCTCTTGCACAATATGAGGTCAAGCAAACACCTCAAAAGTGATATCAGGTTCAAGCAAACAAGCACACACCTCTCTGCCCGATATGGTGTGAAGCACACACACACCTCTCTGCCCGATATGGTGTGAAACAAACACACACACCTCTCTGCTTGATATGGTGTGAAGCAAGCACACACCTCTCTTCCTGATATGGTGTGAAGCAAGAACACACCTCTCTGCCCGATATGGTGTGATGCAAGCACACACCTCTCTACCTGATATGGTGTGAAGCACACACACACCTCAAAAGTGATATGGAAGCAAGCATACACCTCAAACCTGAGCTGGTAAGAACACATACACCTCAAGGGTGATATGGTAAGCATACATACACCTCTAAAGTGATATGGGTAGTAAGCACACACCTCATACCCGATATGGTGGAAGCACCTCAAAACCCATATGAAGGAAATCACCTTAGATGCAATGTACTTGATGAAGTAGCACATGAAGTGTCTTATATCAAGTCATACATTAAGATGTATGGAGTTTAATGAACATTGATTAAGTAGGCTAATGTACCTTGAAGGAAAGGTTGAGCCAACTTAATAAGTATGAAGTAATCAATATTCTAGTAAGGATAAGAGAGAAAATCATACTTTGTGTTGATAATAATTTAATGACAAATGATGAGAATAAATAAGTATGATCGAATACTTATGATATTAATGTATGCTCCTAGATGTGTGGAGCAATGAATTAGGGTTTGGATTCATAATATGAACTAGAAACCCTATTTGTCTATAATGGGAAAACCCTAACCCTAATAGTTGTTTCCTAGTGAGAGGTGACAAGATGTTTAATGGCCTTGTGAGCCAGGTGAATAGTTGTTTCCTAGTGAGAGGTGACAAGATGTTTAATGGCCTTGTGAGCCATATGAATAGTTGTTTCCTAGTGAGAGGTGACAAGATGTTTAATGGCCTTGTGAGCCATGTGAATAGTTTTTTCCTAGTGAGAGGTGACAAGATGTTTAATGGGCCTGGTGAGCCATGTGAATAGTTATTACCTAGTGAGAGGTAACAAGATGTTTATAAAAGTCTCATATAAGAAATGATAATGTTTAAAATAAACTAGGAATTGGAAACTTAGTAACATATTAATAATAATAAATGGATACAATAATAATAATGAAATCTTGATCATACATGCTTTATGCTTATAGCCAAATAAGGGCTATAGTGTTTTGAATATGCTTAAAGGAGATAAGAGGAATACTTGTACTATATAAACAATGTGAATAAGTATGATGGCTTGGCCAAGGTATAATTCCTAGTAAAGGTGATATGCTATTCAGTGATGAGATGCACATGATCGGCATAGTGTAATACCTATAATAGATGCACAAGATTGGTAATAATCCAATGCTTGGAATAATTACACAGGATTGGTAATAACCCAATGCCTGAAATAATGATTGGTCATAACCCAATACCTGGAATAATTGCACAAGATTGGTAATAACCCAATACCTAGAATAATTGCACAGGATTGGTCATAACCCAATACATGGAATAATTTCACAGGATTGGTCATAACCCAATACCTAGAATAATTACACAATATTGGTAATAACCCAATATCTGGAATAATTGTACATGATTGGTAATAACCCAATGCCTAGAATAATTGCACAGGACTGGTAATAACCCAATGCCTGTAATAATATCATAGGATTGGTCATAACCCAATACCTAGAATAATTGCACATGATTGGTAATAACCCAATACCTAGAATAATTGCACATGATTGGTAATAACCCAATGCCTAGAATAATTGCACAGGATTGGTCATAACCAATACCTGGAATAATTGTACAGGATTGGTAATAACCCAATGTCTGGAATAATTGCATAGGATTGGTCATAATCCAATGCCCGGAATAATGTCACAGGATTGGTCATAACCCAATTCTTGGAATAGTTGCACATGATTGGCTTAGTCCAATGCCTAGAATAGTTGTACAAGATTGGTTTAGTCCAATACCTAGAATAGTTGCACATGCTTGGCATAGTCCAATGCCTAGAATAACCTCACAGAATTGGCAAAGCCAATACCTGGACATAATATGATGATGTATATTCACATGATAGGTATAATTCAATATCTCGCTAGTAGATTGGCTGAGGCCAACAGATAGAAATGAGAATGATTCATGGATGTCATACCATGATAATGAGTATCACAAGATAAGCTGAGATGTTGACATAGTATGATGGGTAAATGATATACATGTTTTTGATATTCCTTATAAATAGAATAGATGATTTACTGCTCTATCATAGATAGTTGCAATGTTTTAAAAGATGAAAATGTTATAAATTTTTTATCCTCTGCTTAGTTTAATACTATTTAACTGTGATAATAACATTGTTGACGGAGAGTTATATCTCTCGCTGGGACAGTTGTCTCACCCCGTCAGATCCAAATTTTTTTTAGGTGGACGTGCATGAGGGGGGTTGAGACCGTACTACAGAGAAAGAACAACAGCAGCAGGGACATCAGTGAAAACTCAGGTTGAGTGTACTAACTGTCGTGTCTTGTAGATAGAAGTCTGATGTGTCGTCTATGTAATCCCAGGTCCTTGGAGTCTATTCGTAATGGTTTCATGAACAATTTGAGATTTTGGCTTATATGTCTCGAGGTTTTGTGTTGCTCCAATGTATGTTTTGATAGAGAAACTGTTATATGTTATCCTCGAGATGAGATGAAACAATGTTGTACAATGTAAATCATGATATGTTTGAGTTTTGGATCTTTCAGTAAAAGTTTTCTAGACAAGGATCTCCTTGCAAAATGGTTTTAAATTTTAGTGATTTTTGTTACTCCGTTATTTATGTTTATTCGACTTAATTAGTAACGATTTGTTTATCGATTTGATGACGGTCATTTCAAGTTTTCATATCAGAGCTTAAGGTTCACTGAGTCTACAGAGACATAGGACTAAGGTGTTGAGTTTGTTTTAAGTGTCCTGCATTATACCCTATAGTAACTTCCTCTTAGGCAGAAGAAAGGGTGAAGTTTAAAAATGGATGGAGAACATAAGGAACACATTGTTGAGGGCAATGTTGTTGCACCAGGAAGGGGTGTAAGGGATCATGCAAGAAAAGAATGAGTGCTTGAGAATTCCTATCTTGACCTAATCATGATAGAGAATCCTATGATTATGCTCTTGATAGACATGTTAAGACAATAGTGGTGCATATAGAAGACTAGATACTAGCATTTCAACCTAGGTTACCCGTCCTTAATGTAGAAACTTTGGGTTCTGAAAGGGTTCCTGAATGACATAGTCATGTTGGAACAGTGGAAAATTTGGGAAGGTTAACATATGGCAAGAAAATAGACTCTGCCATAATTATAGACAGATAGCACTTCTGTGATGGTAATGCCAATAAGGGGTAATAAGCTGAGAATTAAGGAAATGTCATTACAATTCTAGAGACATTTGCCTAGTTGTTATAAAAAGACTAGGTTTTTTGTGCCACCAGTGCAATAAATGCCTAGTGTACCAGGGTAGTAGCCACTAAGTAAAGGCAAAAGTCCTAAATTTCCACCTTTAAGAGCCCATGGCTTAGTCTCTACATCGGTAATAAGACCGCTAAGACCATGGTACGAGGACAAGACATGTTATAGATATGGACATGTTAAGCATACTAAACTCTTTCCTTTGAAAAGAAGGGAGAAAATCACTCAACAACTGAGGATGACTCGGCAGGGCTTACGAAAGTTACAACCCAATAGTGTAAAAATACAAGAGCAACAACATGAAATAACTAGACTATATGTGTTGAGTCAACCTGAAGCGATAGATGACCGCGAGGGGTAATAGTCAGATAGAGCTTTTTCATTTTGATATGTGTTATCTTGATGTTATTTGATAATCACAAAAAGGATTGCTGTTATGGACCTCCCTATTGATTTCCCTATGGGGACATAGGGAAGAAATGATGAGAACTAGAATTTATATTTTGTTCAGTATTATTTTAAATGTTCTATAATTACTCTTATCAGTGTGAAAGAGGATGAGATATAGAATTAATGCCTGGAGAAAATCTAGGAATATTAAGTCATGTGTTTCTGATGATATGAAAAGTAAGGAATATGATAGCACACAAAGTGCATACTACCTAATCTCAGTATATGTATACCCTGGCCAGGTATTCAACTATTGAAGATAAGGTGAGTATGGAACTCTTAGATAGTTATCTTTCTAATTACTATGATCAATTAGTCATTTTGAGACAATCTAGTGAGCATAAAAAAACTGGAAATGTGGCATGGATATTTTTATCACACCCTAAGTGCAGTAAATGGAATCTGAGATGATCTCTGATCAATTTGTGTGTATGAGGAAGTAAAAGAATAATCCTCATGATAAGAGAATGAGAACAAGGGAGATGATCCCTGTCTGATAAAGCTTGTGTGAATAGTAAAGATCTTTTCCCATGATGTGAAAATGGGAAATGTGATAAAATCACAATATGTTCATGAACATGTTAGACAATAACAAAGAAAGGAATGATGACATGTAATCATCCTTATAATTCCTATGTTGATGGCAAGGAACCTAGGATGAGATAAGAGTAAATGACCCATGAATAATTGAAAGTTCATGCAATAATCAGAGGAGATGATAATATCTTCTCTTTGATAAACAACCCTGGGTAATGATGGGGTGATAAGAGGAATATGTTTCTTTGTGTTCTTTCCTTTCAGGGAAATGACAATCAAGTGAGTCCTACGACACTTGATGTGCATTGATTAGAAATAATCCATTGATGGATACTTAGAAAAGCATCAGTTCGTCTTGGACTTTGGTTCTAAGATAAATATATGTGTAACAAGTAATGTCCCAAGATGAAAGAAAGATCCTTTTATATGTGTGTCTTTGGTAATAACAATAGAGCGATGGAAATTATGAGGATGTGATGTATTTTGACACATGTGATGGATACCAAGGTAAGGAATTCTGGTATCTGAGAAATATCAAATGGTATGGGAAAGTAAAAACATAACTCCTAATTAGATGATTTATGTAAGTTACCTAGAATGGCCAACTGTGAAATCAGTCTAGTTACATAAAATAGTGTGTACATCATATGTTAGGGGTCTATGCTCTGCATAAATATAACATCGATAATGATGTACTAATTGAAGGAACAATTGTAAAATCATTGTGGGAAAAGCTTGTCAAGCTAAAAATAATTCCTTAAGATACCCCTATCTAGATTTGTTAAGAAAAGTTATACATAACATCTAAAGATACCTCTAAGATAAGTTCTTAATTGATAAGTAACCTCCCATTATGACAAGAGAATGTACAACTAATGAGATAGTTGGTACAAGTAGTAAGAAAGTTTGATGTTGTATCATCAGATCAGATGGCACATCATATGCATGATAAGACTTGTAGTCCCAAGTGGATGACATAATGTAACTCTGGTCTTTCCTTGAAAGTGAAATGCTAAACTGAATAGTGGAGTATGGAAGACTCCCCAGAATCAAGAATCTTGTCACGTAAAGTTGTAAGTTGAGAAAGGTGGCAAATCAGTGAAGTTTGACACCAGAGTTAAACATGGTATGTATAATGTTTCTCTAACTAAGAAAAGTGTTACCTAACACAGAGTTGACTCTACCGTCAATAATGACAAAGGACAGTGGAGTATGTGTCCTATATGATAGATTCTATGATAACCCTGTCTGGAAGAACTTTGTGTTGATTAAAGTTCTATGGCATCTCCATGACATTAAGAAGTTATGTGGAGACTTGATGATATGATGAATGAATAATATCTGTCTCGCTTTACCTGGGATTTCTTGGACGAAATCCTTGTTAGGGGTTTATAACCTGTAATGACCCTAACTTGGGTTATGAGTTAAACCCTTTTTGATTTGGCTAATAAAATTCCTTATAACTTTAATATAATCTTCTAAGGTGTTTTCTTATCACGTGACACACTTATGTTCCAAGCAATATTGCTTTATTTTGGACCAAAGTGCAATTTAAAAAAGATGAGGGGCTATATTGCCAAATGTCACATGTTGAACATGCCTGAAGTGTTTTAGCATCATAAGAGGGAGAATTATGCAAGGTGGTGGCTTGTGGAAATCCTAAATGCCAAGTTGGAACTTGTTTGGATAATGCTAGCACCTTGTGCACCAATTTTGGTACAAATTGTAATTTACCCAAAATATGGGGTTGATATGAAAATTACCACCTCTAGAGTGTTCCTACTTCCTTTATGTATCATTTAGAGGATAAATAATGAATGATACACCATGTTTGAATCAATTATGAGTAATGGTAATCTTGGTGATGAAATGCCCAAGAAAAGGGTTGAATATGAAAGCTTAACTTGAGTTGTATCAAGTTGAAAAGCTTATATACGAGTGCCTACCAACCAAGGATCCATAGAAGGAGCCTCATATCAGTTTTTAGACTCTTGGTAGAGGCCATTTTGTACAAAGAACCTCAAGGAGGTGAAGTGTATCGATATACAACGTCTGTAGAAAAGTTGTATCCGGTTGTGAATAAAGTGATGATTTAGTTGATATATCTTATTCAAAGGGATAAGTAATGGACGAAATTTCATCTCTACATTATCCTCAATTATTTTGCATGTCAAGATAAATGCTGATGCATGCATTTACATGAGTCACCCATGCACAGACACGTGGCACCTAGTATCTCAAATTGATGGCACCTCATTTACACACTTTTTTCATGAAATTCAAGTATATATACCATTCCTTTCACCACTTAGTGAATGTGTTTGAATCCTACCACCTCCTTGCTCTTATATATCATGCATGGAGCCTTTGTTCCATGTATAGGTGATGTGGTATCGTGCACGAGCCTTGGGTATCAGCCATAGCATGTTGAAATTGGCCATGACATGTTGATATCGGCCAAGTGAAGTGTTTTGGCCACAAGTGAGGGGGATATCGGCCACAAATGGTGGCATATCATGAAATGGTTGTGAGGTATCATGCAAAGGTGCTGGAGTAAGAAGGAGCTCAAGTCTTAACCCTAAGGTGAGGCCATGATCATCTTCAACCTTGGATTGAAGCATGATTTTAGGGTTACAATCTTCCTTTCTTTTCTTCTTCACCAAATGCTTATCCATGGTGATACCTTGTATATGAAGGAGTTGTTGAACAAGCCTTGGACTTTTGATAAGTCATATTCAACCTTAGGAACATCGATATTTAGATCTTGGAGCTTTGAAGTTTTTCTTAAGGCCGGTTATATAACTTGAACTCAACCATGTTATTATTCATCACCTAAATTGCTATACTTAATGAACTACTTTTAATTCCGAAATTTCCTGAAATAGTTGATGAAATTATGAGTTATAGTAGTTTCTTAGACCTGTTTCCATGAACTAAATAGTTAGAACGAAGGTCTAGAGTTTGAAGATGATGGTAACACCTTATAAAAGTGATATCAGGTGCAAGCACACAAGCAAACACCTCTAACCCGATATGATGATGCACCTACTTCACTAAAATGATATGAATATGATACTATAATTTATTGCACTATATGGTGGTGTAGTATACACCTCTTACATGATATGAGGTCAAGAAAACACCTCAAAAGTGATATTGGGTTCAAGCAAACAAGCACACACCTCTCTACCTGATATGGTGTGAAGCACACACACAACTCTCTAGCCAATATGGTGTGAAGCACACACACCTCTCTTCCTGATATAGTGCAAAGCAAGCATGCACCTCTCTACCCAATATGTTGTGAAGCAAGCACACACCTCTCTACTCGATATGGTGTGAAGAAAGCACACACCTCTCTACCCGATATGGTGTGAAGCACACACACACCTCAAAAGTGATATGGAAGCAAGCATACACCTCAAACCTGAGATGGTAAGCACACATACACCTCAAGGGTGATATGGTAAGAACACATACACCTCTAAAGTTATATGGGTAGTAAGCACACACCTCATACTCAATATGGTGGAAGCACCTCAAAACCCATAGGAAGGAAAGCACTTTAGATGCAATGTACTTGATGAAGTAGCACATGAAGTGTCTTATATCAAGTCATACATTAAGAGGTATGGAGTTTAATGAATATTGATTAAGTAGGCTAATGTACCTTGAAGGAAAGGTTGAGCCAACTTAATAAGTATGAAGTAATAAATATCCTAGTAAGGATAAGAGAGAAACTCATACTTTGTGTTTATAATCATTTAATGACAAATGATGAGAATAAATAAGTATGATTGAATACTTATGATATTAGTGTATGCTCCTAGATGTGTGGATCAATATATTAGGGTTTGGATTCAAAATATGAACTTGAAACCCTATTCGTCTATAAAGGGAAAACCCTAACCCTAATAGTTATTGCCTAGTGAGAGGTGACAAGATGTTTAATGGCCTTATGAGCCATGTGAATAGTTGTTTCCTAGTGAGAGGTGGCAAGATGTTTAATGACCTTGTCATCCATGTCAATAGTTGTTGCCACGTGAGAGGTGACAAGATGTTTAATGGCCTTGTGATCCATGTGAACAGTTGTTGCCTAGTGAGAGGTGACAAGATGTTTATTGGCCTTGTGATCCATGTGAATAGTTGTTGCCTAGTGAGAGGTGACAAGATGTTTTATGGCCTTGTGAGCAATGTGAATAGTTTTTGCCTAGTGAGAGGTGACAAGATGTTTAATGGGCCTGGTGAGCCATGTAAATAGTTGTTTCCTAGTGAGAGGTAACAAGATGTTTATAAAAGTCTCATGTAATAAATGATAATGTTTAAAATAAACTAGGAAATAGAAACTTAGTAACATAATAATAATAATAATAAATGGATACAATAATAATTATGAAATCTTGATCATACATGCTTTATGATTATAACCAAATAAGGGATATAGTGTTTTGAATATGCTTAAAGGAGATAAGAGAAATACTTGTATTATATAAATGATATGAATAAGTACGATGGCTTGGCCAAGGTATAATTCCTAGTAAAGGTGATATTGAATTTAGTGATGAGATGCACAAGATTGGCATAGTGAAATGCCTGGAATAGATGCACATGATTGGTAATAATCCAATGCCTAGAATAATTGCACATGACTGGTAATCACTCAATGTCTGGAATAATGTCAGATGATTGGTCATAACCCAATACCTAGAATAATTGCATAGGATTGGTAATAACCCAATACTTGGAATAATTGCAGGATTGGTAATAACCCAATATTTGGAATAATGTCAGAGGATTGGTCATAACCCAATACTTGGAATAATTGCACAAGATTGGTAATAACCCAATACCTGGAATAATTGCACATGATTGGTAATAACCCAATGCCTGGAATAATGTCACAAGATTGGTCATAACCCAATACCTGGAATAATTGCACATGATTTGTAATAACCCAATACTTAGAATAATGTCACATTATTGGTCATAACCCAATACCTAGAATAATTGTAGAGGATTGGTAATAACCCAATACCTGGAATAATTGCACATGATTGGTAATAACCCAATGCCTGGAATAATGTCACAAAATTTGGTCATAACCTAATACCTGGAATATTACACAAGATTGGTAGTAACCCAATACCTGAAATAATTGCACATGATTGGTAATAACCCATTGCCTGGAATAATTGCACATGATTGGTCATAACCCAATACCTGGAATAATTGTACATGATTGGTACTAACCCAATGCCTGGAATAATTGCACATGATTGGTCATAACCCAATGCCTAGAATAATGTCATAGGATTGGTCATAACCCAATTCCTGGAATAGTTGCACAATATTGGCATAGTCCAATGCATAGAATAGTTGCCAATACCTGGAATAGTTGCACAAGATTGGCATAGTCCAAAGCCTGGAATAACCTCACAGGATTGGCAAAGCCAATACGTGGACAGAATATGATTATGTGTATTCACATGATAGGTACAATTGAATATCTAGCTAGTAGATTGGTTGAGGCAAACAGATAGAAATGAAAATGATTCATGGATGTCATACCATGATAATGAGTATCTCATGATAATCTTGAGATGTTGATATAGTATGATGGGTAAATGATATACATGTTCTTCATATTCCTCATAAAGAAAATAGATGATTTACTGCTCTATCACATATAGTTGCAATGTTTTAAATGATGAGAATATTCTAAACTGCTCATCCCCGGCTCAGTTTAATACTATTTAGCTATGATAATAACATTGTTGGCGAAGAGTTATATCTCTCACTGGGACAATTGTCTCACCCCGTGGGATCCACATTTTTTTAGGTGGACGTGCAAGAAGGGGGTTGAGATCGTACTGCAGAGAAAGAACAACAACAATGGGGACAATAGTGATAGCTCAAGTTGAGTGTACTATCTATCATGTCTTGTAGATAGAAGTCCTATGTGTCGTCTCTATACTCTCAGGTCCTTGGAGTCAGTTCGTAATGGTTTCATGAACAATTTGAGATTTTGGCTTGTATGCCTCATGGTTTTGTGTTGCTCCAGTGTATGATTTGATAGGCAACTGTTATATGTTATCCTCGAGATGAGATGAAACAATGTTGTACAATGTAAATCGTGATATGTTTGAGTTTTGGATCTTTCAGTAAAAGTTTTCTGGACAAGGATCTCCTTGCAAAATGGTTTTAAATTTTAGTGATTTTTGTTAATCTACCGTTTCTATTTATTTTGCTTAATTAGTAATGATTTGTTTATCAGTTTGATGCCGACCATTTCAGTAATGACTTGTAACTACGAATGGAAAAAATCTTGAGCCCTTAATTCGAATGCTTAATCACTTCAATAAACATTTTCCAAAATGCATTATAGGGTTTTTTTAGGTCGAGTTTTATGTGTGACAAACTCGACCAATCCCCTCACTGGATTTTTGAGAAAATTTTGTAATGACCCGACATCAAATCAAGTCATCACCAGTAAATAATTGCAGAATAACCATAAGCAGTGGATTAATAAAATATCTAAAAATTAAAAACATTTTGCAAAGAGATCCTTTTCTAGGAAAACTCTTAAAGGAAGAGCCAAAACTTTATATACATCATGGTTCACATTGTACATACATTGTACCATCTCATCTCAAGGATAACATATAACAATTACTTTTCCCAAAACATATACATAAGCAACTTAAAACCTCGAGGCATACTAGCCAAAATCTTAGATCGCTTATGAAACCATCACGTACTAAATCCAAGGACCCGAGAGTACAGAGACGACACATATGACTTCTATCTACAAGACACAATAGACAATACACTCAAACTGAGTTTTTACTATTGTCCCTAGTATTGTAGTCCTTCCTCTACAGAACGGTCTCTACCTCCTCATGCACATCCACCAAAAAATTGTGGATCCCACAGAGTGAGACAATTGTCCCAGCAAGAGATATAACTCTCTGCAAACAATGTTATTATCAAAGGTAAACAATATAAAATTGAGTAGAGGTTTTTTTATAATAATAAGCAAGGTTAATCACTATGGATAAGTCGATTAGAACATTCTCATATTTTAAAGCATTGTAACTGTCTATGATAGTAAATTATCTATTCACTTTATAAGGAATATGAAGAACATGTGTATTGTTTACCCCTCATATTATACCAAGATCTTCAAGATTATCCTGTGATAATATTATCATGGTATGATATCCATGAATCACTCTCATTTATAGTTTTTGGCCCCATCCAATCTGCTAGCCAGGTATTAGATTATACTAATGCTGTAAAAGTATAGCCATGCATTTGATTATGCCAATCCTATGAAATTATATCCAGGTATTAGATTATGCCAATCCTGTGAAATTATATCCAGATTGGATTATACCAATCCTATGAAATTATATCCAGGTATTGGATTATGCCAATCCTGTGAAATTATATGCAGGTATTGGATTATGCCAATCTTGTGAAAGTATATCCATGTATTGGACTATGCCAATCCTGTGAAATTATATCCAAGTACTGGATTATACCAATCCTATGAAATTATATCCAGGTATTGGATTATACCAATCATGTGAAATTATATCCAGTTATTGGATTATACCAATCATATAAGATCATGTCCATATTACTAAGGATCCCATAGTAGTTGGGATACCTTTATGTTTCCCTTCAATTTCATTATGGGATATCAATCCCCTAAACTCATCATTGAGTACCACATCCCCTTTACTAGGCATTATGCGTCGGTCAAGCCATCATACCATTCACATCCTTTATGTGATACAAGTATTCTCCATATCTCATTTTAGCATATTGAAAACACTATAGCCCTTATTTGTCTATAACCATAAAGCATGTATGACCAAGATTTCATTATTACTATTATAATCATTTATTATTATTATTATGTTACAGGTTTCCCATTTCCCTCGTTCATTTTGAACATTGCCATCTTTTACATCAATCTCTAGATCATGAGACTTTTATAAACATCTTGTCACCTCTCATTAGGCAACATCCATCTCTAGGTCATAATACCTATAAAACATTATACTTGTTTTACCAGTATTGCATATGACTTACATGACCCATTTAATCTATATTATATGAAACATCATATCTCATACATATCTATGCTCATTATCTCATGATACCAGCATGGTTAATATTTCATGATAACAACAATTTCAAATACCTACCATTACCATGCAATAAAAGAGAAATACAACCTTCCCATCATTAGGTTTAGGGTTTCCCTTTCTTATCGATTAGGGTTTCAAGTCATATCAACTTCCTTTATTAGGGTTTGGGTTTCCCTCTTTCATCAAGAATCAAAACCTTAATCCATACCCCACACATATTATGACTATCAATGTATACTCATTACAAGTATAAGTTTCTCTCTCACCCTTATTAGGATGTTGATTACACCATACTCTTATTAGGTTGGCTCAATCCTTCTCTCAAGGTACATTGGCCTATGATTATCAGAATGCATTGAACTCTATACATCTTGATTATCATTTAACATAACACACTTCATGTGCTACTTAATCAAGTATATTGGATTCAGGTGCTTCCACCATATCGGGAAAAGAGGTGTGTGTGTGTTCTTCACACCATATTGGGAAAAGAGGTGTGTGTATGTTTTACACCAGATCAGGCAAAGAGGTGTGTGTGTGCTTTACACCATATCGGGCAAAGAGGTGTGTGTGTGTGCTTCACACCATATCTGGCAAAGAGGAGTGTATGTGCTTCACACTATATCAGACAAAGAGGTGTGTGTTCTTCACACCATATCCCAAAAAGAGGTGTGTATATGCTTCACACCATATCAGACAAAGATGTGTGTGTGCTTCACACCATATTGGGCAAAGAGTTGTGAGTGTGCGTCATACATATCGGGTTTCTCAAATTAGGGTTTGCATATCAGATTTACCCCTTATTTTCATACCTTTTTCATTCCTTCGAGGCATCAACATATCATTGGGTTGATTGACAAGCTAGACAATTCGTTGAACCTTTCACAAACCATTTTACAAAATGATAGTGGTGTGGGGTTCCAAGGTATATCGATTTTCATATCATATTGGGTTCCATCACCATATCGGGTTAGAGGTGTGTGCTTCCACCCGATACCGGTTTGTACCTTGATGATGTCATCTTCATCAACCTCTAGACTTTTGTTCTTACTATTCTAGTTCATGGAAAATAGTCCTATGTCACTAATATAACTCATGGATTCATCAATTATGCAAGAAAATTTGAATTGAAAGTTAATCATCAACTATGGCAAGATTGATGGTAAATAATAAGATAATTGAGTTCAAGTTATATAACTCACCTCAAGAACAACTTCAAAGCTCCAAGCTCTAAATAATAACATTACCAAGGTTGAAGATGAGCTTATCAAAGGTTCAATAGTTGAGCTTCTTAGCACTATGCACGATACCTCACCACTTGTGGGCGATATCCCTCACTTGTGGCCAATATCCCTTCACTTGGCCGATATCACTTTGCTATGGCCAATACAAAGATCTATGAATGATACCCATCTTCCTATACATGATACCAAGACACTATGCATGATAACTAAGAGCAAGAGGGTGGTAAATGTCGAAAATTTCACTAATAGGTGAAATGAATGGTATATATAGTTGAAGCTATGTCATCATTTTAAGCTACTAGGTGCCACATGTCCATGCATTGTTGACAATTTTCCTTGCATTCACTATTATCTATATTGACATGAAAAACATTAGAGGATAATATAGAGATGATATTTTGTCCATCACTTATCTTGTTGGATAAGATATTTC
This sequence comes from Alisma plantago-aquatica, assembly GCA_963693085.1. Taxonomy (NCBI): domain Eukaryota; kingdom Viridiplantae; phylum Streptophyta; class Magnoliopsida; order Alismatales; family Alismataceae; genus Alisma; species Alisma plantago-aquatica. The sequence continues at coordinate 377,136,669 of OY856412.1, forward strand.
AACTGAATCACCACTTTATTCACAACCTGATACAACTTTTCCAAGGAAGTTGTAAACCAATACACTTTACCTCCTTGAGGTGCTTATCTCATCATGGACAAGGACAAGAGTTCAAAAACTAATTTTAGACTCCCTCCATGGCTCCTTGGATGATAGGTACTCTCATATGAACTCTACAACTTGATACAACTCAAATTAGGGTTTCACATTCAACCCTTTCTTGGTATTTTCATCACCAAGAATACCATCACTCATAAATGATTCAAACATAGTGTATACTTATTTATCTCTCCTCTAGATGATACTGGTAGGGAGTAGGAACACTCTAGAGGTGGTAATTTTCACATCAACCCTACATTTTGGGTAAATTACAACTTGTACCAAGATTGGTACACAAGACACTAGCATTATTCAAACAAGAACAAACTAGGAATTTGGTATTTCCACAAGCCACCACTGAGCATCATTCTCTCTCATATAAGTTACTTTAAACATGTGACATATTGCAGTACCCCTCTTCTTGGGTAAATTGCATTTTGGTCCAAAACATGAGAGCTTTACTCAAACATTATTCAAACAGGACCAAACTTGAAATATAAGTTTGTCACCTGATAACAAAACACTTTGGAGAATTATATTAAAGTTCTAAGCAACTTATTTAGGCCAAAAAATAGGTTTAGTACACAGTACCAAACTTGAAATATAGGTTTGTCATCTGATAACAAAACACTTTGGAGAATTATATTGAATTTCTAAGCAACTTATTTAGGCAAAACAAATAGGGTTAGTACTAAACCCAGGTTAGGGATGTCAAGTTATAAATCCCAACAAGGATTTTGTCTGCAATATCCCAGATTAAGGGAGACAATTGTTATTCATGCGTCATATCATAACATCTTGATGTCATGGAGACACCATAGAACTTTTACCAGCTTAAAGTTCTTCCATACAAGGTTATCATAGAATCTGTCATAAATGACACATACTCAACTGTCCTTTTTATCATTTATTTTAGAATCAATTTTGTGTCAGATAACACTTTCTTAGTCAGAAAAGTACTTTACATATTTTGGATAATTTGGGTGTCAAACCTCATTGCTTTGTCACCTTGACAACTTACATCTCTTATGTAATAAGATTCTTGACCTTGGGAGTCTTTCATACCCCTCACTTAGTTTAGCATTTCTCCTCCTAGGAAAGACTAGAGTTACGTTTTATCATTCATAGAAGAATTATCTTAAAGGTATCTCTAGATGTTATTTGCATAAGCTGCCTTAAAAAATTTAGGTAAGGATATTCTAAGAAGTTATACCTAGCTTGATAAACTTTTCCTAAGATAATTCTACAATTATTCCTTCAATTAATACATCCTTATTGATGTTATGTGTATGCAGAGCATAAACACCTAACATATGATGTCCATACTATCAATGTAACCAAACTAATCTCAAAGTGGCCCTTTATAGGCAACCAAGCATTAATCATCTTATTAGGAGTCATGTCCTCACCATTTCATACCTTTAAAACTTCTTGCACACTAGAATTCCTTACCTTGGTATTAGTTACATGTGTCAAAAACACATCACATCCTTATCATTTCCATCCTCCATTATTATTACCAAAACCAAACATATAATTGGACCTTTCATTTCTCTTGGGACATATACTTTGTCTTTGAACCAAAATCTAGGACTAGCTAATACTTTCAAAGTATCCTTCTATATATTACTTCTAATCCATGCATATCATGTGTCATAAGACTTACTTGATTGTCATGTCCCTGAAAGGAAAAAGCATAAGGAAACATAGTCCTTTTTATCAACCCACCATTATCTAGGGTTGTTTATAAAAGAAAAGAGATTATCACCTTCTTTTATTATTGCATGAACTTTCAACTGTTCATGTGTCATGCAACCTTGTTTCCTCTTAGTTTCCTTTCCCTTAGCATAGGAATTATAAAGATGATTATATGTCATCATTTCTTACCTTTATCATCATTATGATTACTAGATATGGGTATTCAAACCCTTAGTTCATCACTGAACATTGTAACCTCTCATCAGGTAATTGTTGTTGGTATGTATGCCCTGAGAGCCAATCATGGGATGATTGGTGGGATACATTGAGATTGATTTGATAAACATCAAAGGAAAGCTTCCAATTCTATCTGGTTCAGTCATATGAGATAGTGATAGAACAGATTGAATGTCTAGAGAATGACAATACTCAATGACGTATGCTTTCAGGTTAAGGACCTGAACGATGAGATCATACGGATGCTAAGAGTTTGTACATTGTTGTTATGTCCCTAGTCGGATGTCATTGTGGAAGGTAAATAGACAACAATGACACACAAGACTAGATTGCGGTGTTGGTTGATGACAGAATCTCATTAGTCATGATATAGAGATATCAAAACAAACACATAGGTACTTGTTAGAGAACAAGTGTACCAGACAGACCCACCGTGAGTTTGACACATGGAACTATGACATGGTAGTCACAGTCAATACTCAAAGTGATGGTGGTGAATGTGATTCTTTGACCTGAAATCACTACACTCAACACATGTCGTTGGGTACACTTTGACATCATCAAACGCAGTCCTGAAACATGGGTTGTTATAAAGGTGATGATTGGGTGGCTTTGACACATGGGGCTTTTGAGGGGTGAGTGATAGATATGGGATTTGTCCCTCCTAAGGAAGTTTGATATCCATGGCCACTTGATGAGTAGGATTGAGATAGGCGTGCGCACGCATGTGTGAATCAGTATGTGATATTGATGTCATATATATCTCCTTCAATCTACTCTGAGATCAAGAAAGTGAATGAACGTTGACAGGATGACTGGTCCATGCCTCAAGTTCATTCGGGATATCAGTGACAAAGGAATTATACATTCACTGTAACACCATTCACATATTGTAGGATTAAAAGTTGTTCTCCAACTTTCTACTTTCACTTGGGTAGCACTGATGTGTGACTAGGCACCGCTCTTTGCTTGTGAAGTCATAAGTGTTATGGACTTCCACTGCCAACGTGAAATGGACCTGCAGGGTCACACACATAGGATTTAACCTGGAAGAGGAGTTTTGTCCACAAGCAATGTTTAGATTGATTACTAAAGGAGTTTAGTAGTTCAATTAAACACTCAATCAATTGATAGCTCAAAATCATAGTGTTCAAGGTGTTGGACAGCTTGATTGGAGTATCAGATTGATTGAAATCGCATTTGACTAATTTTGCACAACCTGTATTCCCAACCGATCGGCTCATGTGATGAACCGATCGGCTGAGGTTGATGAACCGGTCGGTTCAATTGTTGAACCGATCGACTCATGCACAGAATGAAACGAGCGGTTCAAGTGTTGAACTGATCGGTTCAATTGGTGCAACCGAGCAACTTGGGAAAGTCAGGTCGGTGATAATTTTCCTTTCGTTTCAATTGCCCAATTTGATTGGGAATAGGATTGGTATTCGATACCAATTAGAAACAAAAGAAGGAAAGTCAATCAGGAACTGACTAGGATCACCAACCGACCGGTTCACATGTGAACCGACCGGTTCACATGTGAACCGACCGGTTGAGGTGTCCCAACCGACCGGTTCAGGTCCCCAACCGACCGTTTCACTTGTGAAACGATCGGTTTAGGTTACGAGTTGGTTGCTTTTTGTGGAAAATTCTCGAACCCTTCTACTCCTACTTTAGTCCCATATTGTCAGGGACAGAGAACCCTGTCCCATGACCCTCCTATATATATAGGGGTATTGGGGGCTTCTCAGAGAACAACTCAGTGTAACCAGTTGCTCTGCAAGTTGTCGTTCTCTCTGGTTTTGGTTACTAAGAGAGAACCCGAGCAAGTGCTTCCCGCAAAAGGGAGGTGCAGCAAGGGAAGGACAACTGCAGTTGCAACTGGAGGCAAGAGAGTGTGTGGGCGACTAGTATGCCTGTAGAAGGGTTTGACTCCTTCCACTTCCTTGTGGGACAAGGAGTGTGGAGTTCCAGGTTGTCCGTGTGGACTACTACAGAGGCAGGAGGTTTCTGCCGCTCAGGAGGACAACTGTCAACCCGACAGTCCCGGTGCCAGGAGGAGTTGTGAGTCCCGGTACGACCAGGAGCTGCACAGACACCGTCCAAGACCGGAGGCGAAGACCGCACTAGCTGCAAGGTATTGTCGCCGAGCAAGCCTCAGGACAATGTATGATTCCACAAACCATCCTTCCTATTGTATAGACGTTGACGCGTTTCCTCAGTTTGGGTAAAGGGGAGGAGAAAATTTTTTGTTTCCACTGCATGCTCTGCCTCCCCTAAAACCCAACAGTGGTATCAGAGCCACGTCAACTGCTCTATCCTTTAGGATTATCGATATGATCGATTTTGGTTTGTCGCCTTTATTTATTACATGCGATGCGAATAATAATGGCTTATGCATGTCCAATCGTAAATCCACAAATCCCAATATTATATATATGATATGTAATATTAATGCAATCGATACGCGTCGCCCTTAAACGAGTTTTGTGGTGGATGTATAGCATGGTTATGGCCAATAAACCCTATCTGTGATTGGTTGTGTGGCATCCAACTTATAAAACACAAGATTAACTAAGCGGAAGCAAATCATTTGCAGCGGATTACTAAAAATCACTAAAAATTAAAACTTTTTGCAAAGAGATCCATACATAGGAAATCTTCTTCTTCAAGAACCAAAGTATAACATTTACATTCTATTTTCAAAGTACATGTCTTGTACTATCTCTTCACAAGATTACAACATCAGCTGTCTCAAGACATAATATATAGACAGTATATAACTTCCAGACATTAAGTCAAAATCTCAGATCGATTCGTTAAAACACTAACTATAAACTCCGAGGACCTGAGAGTACAGAGACGACACATAGGACTTCTATCTACATGTCACGACAGACAGTACACTCAACCTGGGTTGTCACTGTTGTCCCTGTTGTTGCTGTTGTTCTTCCTCTACAAGATGTTCTCACTCTCCTCCTTGCTTGTCCACCTAAAAACATTGGATCCCACGGGGGTGAGACAATTGTAAATTGCCCCAGCGGGAGATATAACTCTCCGCCGACCATATTATTATCATATATTAAGCAATTATAAACTGAGCAAAGATTCTTTTTATATTGACAGATAGGATAATTCACTGTATGAACAGAATGAAATAATCTCCTTTCTTAAGGAGAACATTGTATCTACCCATGGTAGATTCATAATCCATTTATCTAATTGCAAGGAATAAAAAGAGATATGAATAACATTTATCAACTGACATTGCATAATAGAAGTATAACATCAGCCAATGAATTTCCGTATTCAATCCTATAGAAAACATGCTAAACGGCTGATTACATTTTACATACACACTTATGCCCTAAGGAGATGAGGTATACCGCTCATGCTCCAACCGACCACTGTGAAGTCGAAATTGGTACCATACAAGGTCAATGGAAGTTCCAGATTCCCATGACCTCCCACATCTCGGTCGGCGTGAGATCACATGCAGGACATCTTGTGTCTCTGCTATATATAGCTTTCCAGGATATACTGGAACTTCGCTATAGAGTTATAGCCCGTAGCATATACTCTCTTCAGGGTTATGGCCCGTAGCCAATGCCTGGTATTTTATTATGGAGTCATGGCCCGTAGCCATACTCTTATTGGGGTATGGTCCATAACCAATCCCATACATAGGGTATGGCCCGTAGCCAATCCTATGGGGCATAAGGATATTTTGCCCATTTACCCCCACATACTCAAAAGTATGCCCTCCGGGTTTGCCGCGGAGCACCCGTTTCACCATCACCAATTTGCTGACGATGATGGATCTATGGTCAGGGCTCTACATGAATAGATTTCACTTGATTAATTAAGTACATTGACATGTTCTTTTAGCATCAATCAAGTTCTCAAACATATTTTATTCAGACAAATGCTATAAAGAAACATGTACTATTTTCACCAATCACTTTCTCAGTCCTTATAGGACATTGGGATCTCAGTCCCTCATTTCAATACTGGGATTTCTCATCTCTCAACCACATCATTATCATGCTTATCAAATCTGGGTATTCATACCCTCAATTCATCATTGTCACTGTTACCATTTTCTAGGTAACTATTATCTCCAGGTCCTTAAACCGAGGCATGCATGATACTTGTTACACAAGTATCTCACATGGCTGTCAAAGCCTATTAAATGTTTTTTTACCTTTCATTAGGAAACATCAACTTATTCATGGGACTCATAAGGTCCATATACCTTTTGTTACTTTTGCTAAGCAACAACAACATTAGGCACATAAGGCCATTCATCATATTTACTATATAAATGTCATAGCTCAAGTCTGGCTATGTTCATCACTTCATGATGTCTACATGATCAATAGACATGATATCAGTCATATAAATCATTTATCACATTGTATGAAACAATAATAACAACAACATCCTTTATGAGGATTAGGGTTCTCTATCAAAAAGGACCTTTCATTCCCTTTACCCAGATTTAGGGTTAGGGTTTCCCATCATGTTTTAATTAGGGTTTCATACTCACATTATTAGTTCAGCCCTAATGTTTTGCTCCACACCTCTAGGAGCATACAAAGATATCATAAGTATACGCTTATGATCATTATTCTCATCATGTATCATTAATGATCATCAATTCAAAGTATGAACTCATTTGTCATCCTTGTCATGGTATGATTACATCATACTCAATGATTAGGCTTACTTCATTCTCAAGGTATATTAGTCACATTTATCAAAGTACCTTGAGTCTATTACATTTTTATTGTGACAATTGCATGACACACACTTCATGTGTTTCTTACCCAAAGGTATTGAATTAGAGGTTCATCAAGGTATGCCTACCCTGAAATGATGAATGTGATCTCTTTCATGTCTTGATGTATCACTTAATATATTTCAACCCACTGGATGTTATTATTTCCATTATATAATATTTCATACATCACTCATAAGAGTTTCTTGTCTTCATCTTTGTAAGATGTAAAAGGGTTGTCACTCATGTATAGAGTTGGATATATAAGGATCTCGGCATCATCTTGTCTCATGGACCCTTACTCACTAGAATAACCACATTACCAATCATATGGTCCATCAACCTTACCTTTTATTAGGGTATGTCTCATCCTAATACTATATACACTATCTCATCACATTTGTCATGTTATGTATTGGTCATAATGCACACATTCAAATGATCCAACCATCACTAATTGATACAGACTCATCTCCAATTGGGACATTGATAATATAAGGTTGGTCATTATCAACCACTCTAGGTATATCACCTATCAAGCTAATACCCATATCATTACTTGGTGTTACGCTCATCACTCCTAAGAGTGTCTTCCTTCACCTTAACAAGGTGTCTCGGGTTGGAGGTATACATATGTTCACCATATCAGATTGGAGATATATGAACATTCATCATATCGGGCTAGTCACCATCTAGGGTTAGTTATGACAGATTAGGGTTTGCCATATTGGGCTCAACCCATTATACAAGTTATTTGGAGTGTAGGGCACCAAACCATATTGGGCTACACCATCAAACATTAGGTTGCATCACCCATGTCAGGTTAGGGTTGGTTGTGTCGGGCACATGGTACATATATGTGTCGCCCATGATGCTTAAAAGGTATCAACTCATCACCATGTTGGGCTTCCATGTTGTATAGGGTTCTGTATCGTGCAAACCTATCATTTAACCCTATCGTGCAACCCTGTCATTCAACCCTATCGTGCAACCCTATCGTTCAACCCTATCGTGCAACCCTGTCGTGCATCCATGTCATGCAATAACACTTGTTACTTTTCTCTTATATCGGTTTACCCAAATTAGGGTTTCTTGTCAACATACAAGTATACAATTGATCTTGTATTGTGCATTGAGTCTATAATAGACTTCCTATCATGCAAAAGGTGTATAATACACCTCCATATCATTCAATAAGGTTTACAAACCTATTCATATCATTTTATAGAAATAGGTGCATCATCATATTGGGTTATAGGTGCTTACTTATGTTCTTGTACCCGATATCACTGTTATAAAGTGATACTATCATCTTCAAGCTCTAGACCTTAGTTTTAACTGTTATAGTTTATGGCAACAGGTCTAAGAAACTATTAGAACTCATAATTTCATCAACTACTTCAGGAAATTTTGAAATTAAAAAGTATTTCACGAATTGTAGCAATTTGGGTGAAAAATAATAACATGGTTGAGTTCAAGTTATAAAACCCGCCTTAAGAACCACTTCAAAGCTCCAAGCTCCAAAGATCCATGTTCCTAAGGTTGAAGATGACTTTATCAAGGGTCCAAGGCTCGTTCACAACTCCTTCATATACAAGGAATCACCATGGATAAGAAATTAGTGAAGAAGAAAAGAAAAGAAGATCAAAACCCTAAAATCATGCTTCAATTCAATGGTTAAAGATGATCTTTTCCTCACCTTAGGGTCAAGTTTTGAGTTCCTTAGCTCCTTGTCCGACACTCTACCACTCTTGGGCGATATGGACTTCCTCTTGACTGGCACAACTTTGCTTGTGGCCGATACCCCCTCACTTGTGGCCAAAATCACTTCAATTGGCCGATATCAACTTGCTATGTGCAATTTCAACATGCCATGGCCGATATGGTTGCTATGGCCGATACCCAAGGCCTATACACGATACCATTGTGCTCTTGCATGATATGGGAGCTCCATGCATGATACCTTAGGGTAGGAGGGTGGTAAGGGTCGCAAAATTGGACCAAGGGGTGAAACTAGGGGTATATATACTTGTTGATCATGAAGGAAGGCAAAAAATGAGGTGTCAATATTTTGAACTAGTAGGTGCCACGTGTCATGCATGGGTGACACGTGTCCATGCATGCATCAACATTTATTTTGTCTTGAAAAACAGTTGAGGATCATCTAGAGATGCATATTCGTCCATCACTTACCCATTTGGACAAGATATATCAATTAAATCATCATTTTAAGTCAAGCCGATACACATTTTCTAAGGAAATTTGTTTTCCATCATACCTCACCTCCTTGAGGTTCCATGGCCGATAGGCACTCATATATAACCTTTTCAACTCGATACAACTCAAGTTAAGCCTTCAAATTCAACCCCTTTTTCTTGGTCATTTCTTCACCAAGATTTCTATCATTCATAATGGAATCAAACATGGTGTCTCATTCATTATCTCTCTTATAAATGATTTATATAGGAAGTAGGAACACTCTAGAGGTGGTAATTTGCATATTGAACCTTAGGTTTTGGGTAAATTGCACTTTATACCAAAACTAGGTTTTAATGCACAACATTGTCAATCAAGCTCTATCTTGGTGTCCAGGTTTGTAGAAACCTTACCACTACATCATATTCATTCTTATGATGTCTCAACATCAGAGGAACATCTTATCATGTAACATTTGCAATTTAACCCCTCAACTTGGGTAATTTGCACTTTAGTCCAAAACAAAGGAAAATTGCTCAAACAACATTCAATCAGGACCAAACTTGAAACATAAGTTTCCCATGAGCCCTAATTACTTTTCACAAGATAAGATTAATCATATAATCATATTTATTAATCAAAACACCTAGGGTTAAAGCATAACCCAGGTCAGGGATGTTATAGGTTGTGTGTGGTTGCTTGCATCTCGGTCTGCGCACAGATACCTTCTCCTATTCCTGATGTAACTCGAAATAATTTGAGATTCTTTCCTACCTTTGCTCCCCTCGAATGTAACTCGGGGTTTCTTTTTAAAAGCAATGTAATAATAGGATAGATTTTATTTCCTGTTATGTCGAAGATCGGTGGACCTCCAGACGACAGCTGAGATGATCGGTTCAAGGAGTGAACCGATCGGTTGGTGTTCCAGACGGTCGGTTCAAGGAGTGAACCGATCGGGTAGATGCTCGGTTCGAGGAGCGAGACGAGCGGGTGGTGGCCATGGAGAGATGCACGACGACCAGGAGAACCGATCGGTTGGAGGAGCCAACCGATCTGCTGGTGGCTCCCAGACGACTGGCCAGAGAACAGATCATTCATATGATGAGTTGATCAACTCGGATGGCTAAAGCACAGAGTTATCATGTACAGGTTGCATATGATGTAGACCTAGATGACCGTGATTCCTCTTGGCTCGAGGAATCACATTAGGATGGCCATAATCATCGCTTTTATCGTTTCACATGTTTTCTGTGGGATATAGTATGTATATGATACGTACTATGTATTGTGGTGATTGGATATGTATATGTATATAAAACCAAATCCCTCATTAAATATTAAGTTTTAGATGCCTTCCAAATGTGACACATGTGAAAAGCTAGATCGACCAAGTGTGGGCACGCCCAAGCATGGTGCACCGTCTATCTCGTGGAAGCGTGAAGGATGAATGTGTGGGTCTGCCCAAGCAGGGTGCACATTCATCGTATTGTCTTTGGGTCGGACTTAACAAGATGACCTAGATAGGATCTAGCTCCTTGAGGCATGGAGATGATCATTGAAAGGAGTTGCATATGACATCTTATCAAGAGTTTCATATGATGCAATTGGCAAGTGTTGCCTACCTGAGAGATCTAAGTTATGGGTGACAGCCCAAGCTGGTCCATGACTTAGAGGATTTCAGGATCTTGCCCACTAGAAGGTTGTACGCTGCAATCTTCTGAATTGATGGTGAGGGCTATCAATTTGAAGTAAAATAGTGGGAGCGATAATAATTAAATCCCTAATTTTATCATCAACTTTTAAAATCAATCAAATAAGTCAAAAAAAATTTGGACTAAAATTTCATATATTTCCTTTTGTTAAAATAAATGGTTAATCAACAATAATCACCTTATTTGCGATCGGTCTTTGTGACCAACAAATTAAATGGGAATAATTCCAAGACTGGTTAGGACATTGAGAAATGTTCTCAATCAGCGAAAGCTCTAAGTCCTAGTTATACCAGAACCAGATGAACTCGATCCCACCACATCAATGGCTTAAAGGATGCTTAGGGAAGCATACTGAGGATGCCATTAATGTGGAGTGCTTGATGTAGTGTTCTCTGAACTATGAGTTGCAGAGACAATATGAGACATATGATGTCTCAAGGACACTATCCTAGTATGTCATGATAGAAGGAGATCCAGTAAGGTATTCACACACTCAATGTGATTGTGTATGTGGTAGAACCTGACTAAGAAGGATTCCCTTTGAGCCAAGAGTTGGCTATTGGCATGATACTACAAATGTTGCGAGGATCATACAATTCATGACGAACTATAACATGGACAATTTTGACAAGTGTTGACAAAGTTGTTGTACATGTTGAGGATAGTAGAGGAAAAGATGAAGAAAGACAAACCATAATCTTTGATGTGATCAAATAAAGGGTAAGTCTTAAAAGCAAGGACAAGGGCAAAGCAAAGAAGGGTTCTAATGCTATCCAGTACCCCAAGCCATCTTCAGCCTCAAGGCACATGGGAAAGGGTGTGTGAGGGATTGCCCTCTATATCTGGAAGAACAAAAGAAGATGAAAGGAGGGGATAGAGATCTCCACCTAAGGTATCATGAAATGAACCGCTTCTTTATCTGAGGTATGAGATACCAAGATATGGATATGTCATATGTGATATGCAAGATCCACAAAGAAGTGATGGCCTTTGTGAAAGGACCAAGAAAGAAGTACCCATCACTTGAGCAAGTGTTTCTGCCATAGATAGGAGTACCTTTCAGTTTATTTCAGCCTAAAGGGCACGAAATAGAGTTGAGAACTGCTATATTATATATTGCCAATAGATAGAAACACTTTATTTTTGCATATTGTATGACACTGATGGCAATTAATAAAGTCGATGTTTCAATCTTAAAGATATGATCTTTGTGGCAATGCCTTGTTTATCTTGTGATAATTGGTATGCATAAGATAAAATGATACCTAAGGGTTATTGATAACTCAAACAATCAAATTAGAATCAATCATGAGAAATTCATTTCTAGTTTCCATATGATGGATAAATCTAGACTCTTTTGGTTAGAGAACCAGTAAGAGACATGAATATCTTGGACATGATTAATCAATCTTCACTAATGGAAGTGAGAGAATGATTATCCTATTAGGTATAATACATGTGATGTATTTACATACCTATTGGAGCGAATGCTAATACTTCAAATGGTGTTTAAAGAAATACCAATATGAATATCTTGAAGTGCTCAATTTATCATAGATGAAGTACAAATTTGGTAAAGTTTTAATTGTTGATGAGATCAATGAATGAAATACTTAGACCAAAATGTTTGAGATCCTTATGAGTGATTATGATAGTGTATCATAGTGAGCTCATGATTAAGGCATGGTGATGTCTAAATCAAAAAGGGGGTCATACTCTAAGAAGTTAGAGAATGATTATCATATAACTGAATTCTTCTTAATAAAGAATACCCCACACTAATAAAGGAAATTAAGAATCACAAGGAGTTGTGAGTTCTTATAATCTTGACAAATACACCTCAATTATCTATGTGATGAGTTGGTCATGTGATGAATCAACTATCTAGATGAATATGAGGAACCAGATTTTGAGTTATGGTATATGACCATTACATCCTAATTGACTTCCATGTGAACCATAAGGTATGACCTTGATGGTAGCACCCATTGGATGAAATCCATAAGTGCAAATAAGTCTTAAGTGTTAAGACACATGGATGACATTTTGAGAAGGATGATGCTTGTTGATTGCAACTTAATCACTAAGACATTTGGCATATGGATACTAAAACTGCATTCCTATGAGGAATAAGACAAGGATGTGTACGTGACACAACCTATAAGGTATATGAATCCACTAATGCAAATGAAGTCTATAAGTTACAATGGACTAATCAATGTGATTGATTGAGTACAAGAAACTCCGAATTGGATCTTTACTTTGATAATATAGTCAAAGAGTTTGACTGATACATCAAAGATAAAGAGGGATCTGTGATTTAGTGGGAGCGTGTTCACATTCCACATGTTGATGTGAAATGGAAATGTTCTAGATTGGAAATCCAAAAGTGGAATTTATCTGTATGGAAGATAGAGATGTTTCCTATGTGATAGGAATAGAGATCTATAGATATAGTTCTCGAAAAACCTCTTGACCTGAAAGAAGAAAGCATACATTGGCAATCTGTACTGAAATGTTCAGTATGCATAGATTCAGTGGGAGAAAACATGTCCATGTTGCATGGAGTTAGTATCACAAGGCCAAGTGTCCAATTCTTATGAAGAATGGGAACACTAAGAATAGATATGGATCTATCATGTGTGTAATCATCCCATTATCTTGCATGTATGGACATGGCAAGAATAAAATGCATTCATCATCTTGTATGTAGGACATGACAAAATGATATGCTCATCCTGATAACTCGTATGTGGGACATGACGAGTGGATGTCTGTCTACTTCCAGTAAGAGTTACTGGAAAAACCATAAGAACTTAATAAGTACTTGTGAAGTACTAGTTCTATGGAGATAAGGAAGAGTTCGATGTAAAGAGTTACATTAATGTGAACTTCCGGAAAAGGACAGAAAATTAATCGCAAAATATATAAAAGTGAAAGTTTGTTGATAATTGGAAATGTTCCAATAAAACCGTTTAAAAGGAAATGTCGAGTATCCTTGTGTAAGAGAACAACAATGGATACTATATGGATCTGGAAGTTCATGAGATGAACTTATAGATATTCTGGTCATTGATGACAATTCTGGAATCCTTGATCATGCAATGTGGCTAAAGGTTAGCAAAGGAATACTAGATCGCATATTACGACAACTCCATCTCATACGTGTGACGTACAACGAAGAGATGTGAGACATGCAATTTATACTGACTTTGGCAAGGTGTTGCCATTACTCACTATGTTGGCACAAGAGCACAGTAACATGTGGGACATGTTTGAAGATCACTATGAATATGATTCAAGGGTGATTGGCTCACAGTGCAAGTGGGACTCTGTTGGTATGTATGCCCTGAGAGCCAATCATGGGATGATTGGTGGGATACATTGAGATTGATTTGATAAACATCAAAGGCAAGCTTCCAATTCTATCTGGTTTAGTCATATGAGATAGTGATAGAACAGATTGAATGTCTAGAGAATGACAGTACTCAATGACGTATGCTTTCAGGTTAAGGACCTGAACGATGAGATCATACGGATGCTAAGATTTTGTACATTCTTGTTATGTCCCTAGTCGGATGTCATTGTGGAAGGTAGATAGACAACAATGACACACAAGACTAGATTGTGGTGTTGGTTGATGATAGAATCTCATTAGTCATGATATAGAGATATCAAACCAAACACATAGGTACTTGTTAGAGAACAAGTGTACCGGACAGACCCACCATGAGTTTGACACATGGAACCATGACATGGTAGTCACAGTCAGTACTCACAGTGATGGTGGTGAATGTGATTCTTTGACCTAAAATCACTACACTCAACACATGTCGTTGGGGACACTTTGGCATCATCAAACGCAGTCCTGAAACATGGGTTGTTATAAAGGTGATGATTGGGTGGCTTTGACACATGGGGCTTTTGAGGGGTGAGTGATAGATATGGGATTTTTCCCTCCTGAGGGAGTTTGATATCCATGGCCACTTGATGAGTAGGATTGAGATAGGCGTGCGCACGCATGTGTGAATCAGTATGTGATATTGATGTCATACATATCTCCTTCAATCTACTCTGAGATCAAGAAAGTGAATGAACGTTGACAGGATGACTGGTCCATGCCTCGAGTTCATTCAGGATATCAGTGACAAAGGAATTATACATTCACTGTAACACCATTCACGGATTGTAGGATTGAAAGTTGTTCTCCAACTTTCTACTTTCACTTGGGTAGCACTGATGTGTGACTAGGCACCACTCTTTTCTTGTGAAGTCATAAGTGTTATGGACTTTCACTGCCAACGTGAAATGGACCTGCAGGGTCACACATATAGGATTTAACCTGGAAGAGGAGTTTTGTCCACAAGCAATGTTTAGATTGATTACTAAAGGAGTTTAGTAGTTCAATTAAACACTCAATCAATTGATAGCTCAAAATCATAGTGTTCAAGGTGTTGGACAGCTTGATTGGAGTATCAGATTGATTGAAATCGCATTTGACTAATTCTGCACAACCTGCATTCCCAACCGATCGGCTCATGTGATGAACCGGTCGGCTGAGGTTGCTGAACCGGTCGGTTCAATTGTTGAACCGATCGGCTCATGCACAGAATGAAACAAGCGGTTCAAGTGTTGAACCGATCGGTTCAACTGGTGCAACCGAGCAACTTGGGAAAGTCAGTTCGGTGAGAATTTTCCTTTCGTTTCAATTGCCCAATTTGATTGGGAATATGATTGGTATTCGATACCAATTAGAAACAAAAGAAGGAAAGTCAATCAGGAACTGACCAAGATCACCAACCGACCAGTTCACATGTGAACCGACCGATTGAGGTGTCCCAACCGATCGGTTGGTGCTCCAACCGACTGGTTCAGGTCCCCAACCGACCGTTTCACTTGTGAAACGATCGGTTGAGGTTGCGAGTTGGTTGCTTTTTGTGGAAAATTCTCGAACCCTTCTACTCCTGCTTTAGTTCCATATTGCCAGGGACAGAGAACCCTGTCCCATGACCCTCCTATATATAGGGGTATTGGGGGCTTCTCAGAGAACAACTCAGTGCAACTAGTTGCTCTGAAGTTGTCATTCTCTCTGGTTTTGGTAACCGAGAGAGAGCCCGAGCAAGTGCTTCCCGCAAAAGGGAGGTGCAGCAAGGGAAGGACAACTGCAGTTGCAACTGGAGACAGGAGAGTGTGTGGGCGACTAGTACGCCTACAGAAGGGTGTGACACCTTCCACTTCCTTGTGGGACAAGGAGTGTGGAGTTCCAGGTGGTCCGTGTGGACTACTATAGAGGCGGGAGGTTTCTGCCGCTCAGGAGGACAACTGTCAACCCGACAGTCCCGGTGCCAGGAGGAGTTGTGAGTCCCAGTACGACCAGGAGCTGCAGAGACACCGTCGAAGACCGGAGGCGAAGACCGCACTAGCTGCGAGGTATTGTCGCCGAGCAAGCCTCGGGACAAGGTATGATTCCACAAACCATCCTTCCTATTGTATAGACGTTGACGCGTTTCCTCGGTTTGGGTAAAGGGGAGGAGAAAATTTTTTGTTTCCGCTGCATGCTCTGCCTCCCCTAAAACCCAACAATTGTTACCTCTAGGTCCTCAGACCAAGGTATACATTATAGTAAACATCTTCTTTTGTTTATAAGTTAATATGTAATTAACTCAGATTCCTTCGTATAGCAATTAGGATGTGGTAGAAATATATGTGCCACATCTCCTACTTCATTACATTCTTTAGATTGTCTCAAAATGACTACTTGATCAGAGTAATCAGAAAGATAGCAATCTAAGAGTATCATACTTACCTTTCCTTCAATAGATGAATACCTGGCTAGGGTATTCAAGAACTAAAATTAGGTAGTATGTATTTGTTTTATATTATGTTTCTTTCTTTTAACATCTCTTTAAATTTTACTACTTAGTATTTCTTATTTTTTTTGGGTATTTATTTTACATCTCTTCCCTTTCTTCATGAAGAGAGAAATTTCAAAACATATAAGAGAATATTGGACTAAATATAGGTTCTCATCCTTCTTATCTCTTCCTCATGTCCTCATAGGACTAATTAAAGGAAGCTCAACAAAAACTACCTATCTTATAATTAATAGGCAAAGAGAAGAAAAGGAAAGATAATTCAAAATGAAAAGTTTTATCTGACATGTTACCTCTTACAGTTTATCTAGTATCTCGATTGACTCAACGCATGGAGTCTAGTTGTCATCTTCTATTGCCTTTGTCCTCTACCACCAGAAGTAGATGGACCAATATGCAACTTGACCTTCTGTTCCATTGAACTTTGGTCCTTGTGAGTTTTGTAGATTATGCCTTTACTGTTGGGTCACCTCATTATTTCTTCTTGGACACTGCCGCCTCAGATGTCCTATCTGTCCACATTTATGGCAAGCTCAGACCTCACACTGTGTCCTAGATAAGGTTGTTATTGATACTAAAGGTATCTTGGAGTTCCTGGATGTATACTTCAACCTTGGTCCTTACTAGGTGACCATTGTATTGGTGTACTATATTATTGTTGAACCGGTATTATCAAAAACTTTGGTTGTTTAGTACCACCAATCCACTATTCCTATGATTGTGTCGACCTCCTTTTGACGTTTTCCTCATGTTTCTTTGTCACAAACCTTTCTATCCTTCAGACAGACTCCACAAATGTGGCAAATCTCACTCTACTTTCTATCACGACTGTCGAGATATACACCTCAGCATTTAGTCCTTTCTCAAAATGTTGAATCCTCTCCTGCTCAGTACTAGCCATTTGAGGACAAAACTACAAAAGTTCCATAAACCTAGCCTCATATTCATTAATGGACATGGTTCCCTGCCAAACCTTCTCAAACTATGAGATCTTTTCATCTAAGTATGTTTGTGGAAAATACTTATTGAAGAATTCTCGATGAAATTTCTCCAAACTATCCTCTTCATCATTCCTTTTTACCTCTTGTATGGCCCACCAGTGGCCCTACCTTTCAAAAGGTAAAAAAACATGTTTGATTTGTCAGCATCTGGGATACAAAGGATCTTAAAAGCCTTTTCTAACTCAGTGAGCCACAAATCAAAATTTGTTGAGTTAGTTGTTCCAGCATATTCTATAGCTCCTACATGACGTAGCCATTCAAATTCTTACCAGACCCATGTTCCTCATTAGGAAATGGTTCTCTAGATGTTGGTTCTAGCATCCGATCTGCTATATGTATTACTGTGGTCATGACTTGTCCAAAAAGAGCATAAAAGGTTGGGCTTTCTAGCATAGCTTTATCAAAATGGGGATTCTCAGGCACAAATTCCTCCCTTTCTTGATCCCTTGCACCTCCTACTAGAGCAGCAACATTGCTCTCAACAATGTGTTCCTCATGTTCTCCAGACATCTTTAAGCTATGTCCCTCCTTCTCCATAAGAAAAAGTCACTATAAGATATACTGGAGGACATTAGAACAGACTCAACACCTTAATCCTATGTCTATGTAGACTTAGCAAACCTTAAGATCTGATACCAAACTTTGTGATGACCCGACATCAAATCAAGC
Source organism: Alisma plantago-aquatica (assembly GCA_963693085.1). Taxonomy (NCBI): domain Eukaryota; kingdom Viridiplantae; phylum Streptophyta; class Magnoliopsida; order Alismatales; family Alismataceae; genus Alisma; species Alisma plantago-aquatica. The sequence continues at coordinate 377,154,934 of OY856412.1, forward strand.
CATCACCAATAAATAATTAAGGAATAACCATAAGTAGAAGATTAACAAAATTAGTAAAAATTAAAACCATTTTTCAAAGAGATCCATTTCCAGGAAAACTCTTAAAGGAAGAACCAAAACTTTATATACATCATAGTTCACATTGGACATAAATTATACCATCTCATCTCAAGGATAGCATATAACAGTTACTTTTCCCAAAACTTATACATAAACAACTTAGAACCTTAAGGCATACAAGCCAAAATCTCAGATCGTTTATAAAACAATCACATACTAAATCCAAGGACCTAAGAGTACAGAGGCGATACATATGACTTCTATCTACAAGACACAACAGATAGTACACTCAACCTGACCTGTTATTTCTATCCCTATTGTTGTTGTCCTTCCTCTATAGAATGGTCTCTACCTCCTAGTGTACCTCCACCTAAAAATTGTGGATCCCACAAAGTGAGACAATTGTCCCAGTGAGAGATATAACTCTCCGCCAACAATATTATTATCAAAGGTAAATAGTATAGAACTTATTAAAGGTTCTTTTATACCAATATGCAAGGTTAATCACTATGGATAAGAAGATTAGAACATTCTCATATTTTAAAGCATTGTAACTGTCTATGATAGTAAATTATCTATTCACTTTATAAGGAATATGAAGAACATGTGTATTTTTTACCCCTCATATTATACCAACATCTTCAAGGTTTTCCTGTGATAATATTATCATGGTATGATATCCATGAATCACTCTGATTTTTAGTTGTTGGCCCCATATTATATACTAGCCAAGTATTGGATTATACCAATCCTATAAAAGTGTATCCAGGTATCAGATTATAACAATCCTGTGAAATTATGTCATGGTACTGGATTATAACAATCCTATGAAATTATATATAGGTATTAGATTATGCCAATCCTATGAAATTATATCCATGTATTGGATTATGCCAATCCTTTGAAATTATATGCAGGTATTGGTATATGCCAATCCTGTGAAATTATATTTTGGTATTGGATTATGTCACTCCTGTGAAAATTATATCTAGGTATTGTATTATACCAATCCTATGAAATTATATCCAGGTATTAGATTATGCCAATCCTATGAAAGTATATCGAGATATTGGATTATGCCAATCCTGTGAAATTATATCCAGGTATATGTTGATTACATCATACTCTGATTAGGTTGGCTCAATCATTCTCTCAAGGTACATTGGCCTATAATTATCAGAATGCATTGAACTCTATACATCTTGATGTATCATTTGACATAACACACTTAATGTGTTACTCAATCAAGTATATTGGATTGAGGTGCTTCCACCATATCGGGCAAAGAGGTGTGTGTGTGCTTCACACCATATCGGCCAAAGAGGTGTATGTATGCTTCACACCATATTGGGCAAAGAGGTGTGTTTATGCTTTACACCATATCGGGCAAACAGGTTTTTGTGTACTTCACACCATATCGGGAAAAGCGGTGTGTATGTGCTTCACACCATATCATGCAAAGTGGTGTGTGTGTGTGCTTCACTCCATATCACGCAAAGAGGTGTGTATATGCCTCAAACCATATCAGGAAAAGTGGTGTGTGTGTGCTTCACACCATATCAGGCAAAGAGGTGTGAGTGTGTGTCATACATATCGGGTTGCTCAAATTAGGTTTTGCATATCGAGTTAGCCCCTTATGTTCATACCTTTTTCATTCCTTCAAGGCATTAACCTATCATTGGGTTAATTGCCAAGCTAGAAAATTGGTTGAACCTTTAACAAACCATTGTACAAAATGATAGTGGTGTGGGGTCCCAAGGTATATCAATTTTCATATCATATTGGGTTCCATCACCATATCTGGTTAGAGGTTTGTGCTTCAACCCGATACCGATTTGTACCTTGATTATGTCATCATCATTAACCACTAGACTCATGTTCTTACTATTCTAGTTCATGTACAATATTCCTATGTCACTAATGTAACTTATGGATTCATCAACTATGCAAGAAAATTCAAATTGAAAGTAAATCATCACCTATGACAAGATTGATAGTAACTAATAACATGATTGAGTTAAAGTTATATAACCCATCTCAAGAACAACTTCAAAGCTCCAATATCCAAATCTTCACATTCCCAAGGTTGAAGATGAGCTTATCAAAGGTCCAAGACTTGAGCTGCTTAGCACTATGCACGATACCTCACCCCTTGTGGGCAATATCCCTCACTTGTGGCTGATATCCCTTCACTTGGCTGATATCACTTTGATATGGCCAATACAAAGGTCTATGCATGCTGCCCCTCATCCTATGCATGATACAAAGACACTATGCATGATATCTAAGAGCAAGAGGGTGGTAAATTTCAAAAATTTCACTAATAGGTGAAAGAAATGGTATATATAGTTGAAGCTCATGAAAGAGAGTGTATATGAGGTGTCATCATTTTAAGCTACTAGGTGCCACATGTCCATGTGTGGTTGACACTTGTCCTTTCATGTAGTATTATTTATCTTGACATGTAAAACACTTGAGTACAATCTAGAGATGATATTTTGGCCATGACTTATCTTGTTGGATAAGATATTTCAACTCAATCACCACTTTATTCACAACCCGATACAACTTTTTCAAGGAAGTTGAAAACCGATACACTTCACCTCCTTGAGGTTATTAGCTCATCATGGACAAGACCAAGAGTTCATAAACTGATATGAGACTCCCCCTATGGCTCCTTGGCTGATAGGTACTCTCATATGAACTCTACAACTCAATACAACTCAAATTTGGGTTTCACATTCAACCCTTTCTTGGTCTTTTCATCACCAAGAATACCATCCCTCATAAATGATTCAAACATGGTGTGTCCTTCTTTATATCTCCTCTATATGATACTGGGATGGAGTAGGAACACTCTAGAGGTGGTAATTTGCATATCAACCCTGTATTTGGGGTAAATTACAACTTGCACCAAAATTGGTATATAAGACACTAACATTATTCAAACAAGCTCCAACTTGGAATTTAGGATTTCCACAAGCCACCCCTTAGCATCATTATCTCTCTTATGATTATAAAACACATAAGGTACTTTAAAACTATGAAATATTGCAATATAACCCCTCTTCTAGGGTAAATTGCATTTTGGTCCAAAATCCTGAGAACTTTGCTCAAACATCATTCAAATAGGATCAAACTTGAAATATAAGTGTGTCATCTGATAACAAAACACTTTGGAAAATTATATTAAAGTTCTAACCAACTTATTTAGTCCAAACAACCTGAGTTCATCCTAAACCCAGGTCAGGGATGTTACAATATTACTGTTCAGTCGAGTTGCCACTCACAAAACTCAATTGATCGCTACACTGATGAAAACTGATTTACATGGTTTGGTCGAGTTTCATCTAGGATAAATCGATCGGTTCTTGGAATTATATTTTTCAAATAGTGCAACTGATGTAGTTACCTTTATTGAAACTCGACCGACTAAACTGTACAAAAAACACAGAAAAAGTGATTATAACCATTGGAGTGTTGCAAAACTAAAAACTATACCCATTGCAACACCCCAAATAGCTAGAAAAAATTCCTAAGTGCTCCTGTCCACTAGGAAACATGCCCAACTATAAATAGGACCCCTTGGGCTTCAATCCAAGTTTGATCCTTCATGCTATTCAAGCTCGTTATTGTAGTTGAGTGCATATTGTTCACTAGAACCCCTTTCTCTCTCTTAATTACACTTCATTTTATTCATCTGAGTGAGATAGGCAATGTGCGGGAGAACTACTCCCTTGTAGTGTTGTAAAGCTTTCAAATCTTTCTTTCCCCAACCCCTTTCTTCAAAGAGAAAAGATTTGTGAAAGCTTCTCTAAGTGAAGGAGAAGGTGCAAAAGTTTCTTCATGTGAAGGAGAAGGAGAAGGTCAAAGATCTAAGAAGAGTGGGTAATCCTTACAAGGCCAAATACTTGATGCAAGAGTAGGTAAGACCTTGGTGAAGGTGGAAGACTACTTGCACAAGTCGGTAAGTCCTTGGATAGGTGGAAGACTCTTGATATTAGATAAGTAATCCCTTCTTGTATGATGATTTGATCCCTTGTTCCCAAAGGGAAGCTGGGTGTCCTTGTCCCTAGAAAGGTAGTTCATGTTGTATGTCTTACAATGGAATAAAAGAGTGTAATGGTTGAAAAATCCTAGATCTTGGCCTCCCTATGTAGTGGAGTGACTTTCTACTAGTTTGGAGATTGGAACCACCCTACATAGCTTGCTAATTTTTCTTGGTCAATTTCTCTCATCCTTGCTATGTATGTTTAGATTGCACTTCAAATTCACTATTTTGTAATAGCCTTGTTTGAAGTAACCTGAAGGTCTAATGATTTTGGTGTGAGTATTTTTAGCTCTATTCACCCCCTCTTGAGCCCTTTTATTAAGTGGCATCAGAGTCACAGTCTTCTCTAACAACACCTCCTACAAGAATAGAATATAGGCGACAACCTTCTAGGTTCACCCAACATTGAGGGAGGGTTCTTTATGTGACCCCCAATCTTTGACGACACCAACTTTCTATAATGAAAGAGGAGGATGCAATTCTATCTTCAAGGAATGAGCTACGAGATGTAGAAGGTAGTCATCCTTCCATACTAGGATCTTGTGGGATAAGTAGCCACATGGGATGAACCTACACTCAAGAAGGTGATTCTCAATGAAAAAGCTATAAGCATATATATGCTGCCCTCACCCCCTCTGAGTTCAACCAGATCTCCTCTTGGGACACAACCCATGAGATGTGGAAAAAGTTCTGCATCACCTCTGAAGGTACAAAGCATGTCAAGGAGGCTTATATCTACATGATCAAGGGTCTCCTTTAGAACTTAAAGATGGGTAAGAAGGAGAGAGTGGCCGAGTGTACACAAGGCTCAACACCGTAGGCTTGGTCATGTAAATATGCATCAATTGAAAAAGTTGAGCAAAAAGGACTAAAAGAAGGAGAGAGTGGCCAAGTGTACACAAGGCTCAACATCGTAGGCTTGGTCATGTAAATATTCATCAATTGAAAAAGTTGAGCAAAAAGGACTTAGTCAAAGGACTTCCTAAATTGGATTTTTAAAAGGATGAGGAATGACAAACTTATACCCAAGGAAAGAAAACTAAATCCTCTTTTAAATCCAAAGGAGTCATTAGTACCAAAAGAGCTCTTGAAATTCTTCATATTGATCAATTTGGACCAATGAGAATGCAATCGCTTCATGGAATCAAGTATTGCCTTGTGATTGTTGACGAACTTATTGATATACTTGGACATTCTTTCTTGTTTTAAAAAGTGATACTCTTGATGTTTTCTTAACTTTTATAAATTAGTTGAAAAAAAAGATTTTTGCTGCATCATATCTATTCACGATAACAATGAGGGGGAATTTGAAAATGACTTGTTTGGATGGTTTTGTGAGGAATTCGGGTATGCACATAACTTTATTCCCCTTGAACACCTCAACAAAATGGGGTTGTAGAGAGAAATAATAGGTTGATACAAGAAACAAATAGGACTAGGTTTCTAGAGTATGATACTCCAAAGAAGTTTTGGCCTGAAGTGGTTTGCACATCATATTTTGTACAAAATTGGGGTTTAACACATCCATATCTAAATAAAACACCCTATGAGCTATGGCGTGGTAGAAATCCTTCTATCGATTAATTTCATGTTTTTGGTTGTCTTGGTTATTTCTAAACACCAAGGATTCACTCGAATAGTTTGATCCAAAATCTTACCAGGCTTTCTTTCTTTGTTATAGAAATACTAGTCGAGCTTATAAAGTATTTTTCATTGATTTATCAAAAGTAGAAGAATCTATCAATGCTAAATTTGTTGAAACTAACCCCTCTATTCCAAGAAGTTTGCAAATGATGACGTTGTTGATGAGGTGGTACCTGTCTTGAATGATCTCAACCACCAATAAGGGAAAAGAGGTGACAATAGAAGAAGAAAATAAGGATCCAACTCTCCACTTTGTAAAGAATCACTCATAGCTTAAGCTCAAGAATGTGAAAAAAGCTCTTAGGGATGATGAATGGATCCTAGCAATGCAAGAAGAGTTTGAGTAATTTGAAAAGAAAAAGTATGGAATCTAGTGCCAAAACCAAATGATAGGAAGATCATTGGCACCAAGTGCGTCTAGCACACGATGAATGGAAAAAACTGGTAAGGTACAAAGCAAGGTTAGTTTCTGAAGGCTACAATCAATAGAAAGGTATTGATTTTTATGAAACCTATGCTCTTGTTTCTAGAATTTAGTCCATTAGAATGTTACTTTCCTTTTCTAGGTATAATAATTTCTTGATCTATCAAATGGATTTTAAAAGTATGTTTTTGAATGGTACAATTGAGGAGGAAGTCTATGTTGCTCAAATAGCCTCCCTTAAAAATGAAAAATTTCCCAATTATGTTTATTTGTTGAATAAAGCACTATATTGGCCCAAATAATCCCCTAGAGCTTTGTTTGAGAAACTACAAAACTTTTTGTTAGACAATGGATAATATGATGGGAAAAGTTAATTCTACTTCATTTCTAAAATACACTTCTAGAAACTTTATGATCATTCAAATTTATGTTGATGATATTGTCTTTGGCAGGACTGATCTTGATCTTTGCAAGGAGTGTAGTTCTCTTATGCATAGTGAGTTCATGATGAGCATGATGGAGGATCTTACTTTCTTCCCCAGGTTCCAAATCAAGCAAACCAAGGACAGTAACTCCATCAACATTAGCATATATACAATTGGAGAACACCAAGCCGATGAACACCCCCATGTCAAAGACTGCCAAACTTCATAGAGATAAAAATGTAAGAAAGTAGATGAGAATCTCTGTAGATGTATGATTGGAATTTTGTAATACTTAACTACTTCTAGAATGATATAATATTTAGTGTTGGCTTTTATGCTCACTTTCAATCAATTCCAAGAAAATCACATCTCATAGTCGTAATAAGATTTTAAATTATCTAGCCAAAACTCAAAATCTTGAACTATGGTATCCGAAGTCAAGGGATTTTACTCTTACTACCTATAGTTACGTTGATTATGTTGGTTGTTTGTTTGATAGAAAGTGCACAAGTGGCACTTGCTTCCTCCTAGGACCTTGCCTAGTTTTTTTATTCTCTAAGAAACAAAATATCATGGCTCTTTCAAATATCGATGCTGAATACATTGCAGTCGGGAGTTGTTATTCCCAAGTCCTATGGATGAAGCAAATGATCAAAGAATTTGATATTCAATTTGATGATTCTCCTATCTATTGTGACAATACTAATGAAAATAACTTGTCTTACAATCCTATATTGCATAGTCGAGCTAAATATATAGATGCCCTTTATCACTTTCTTCGTGACCACATTGTCAAAAAGGATATTTATATCATGCATGTGGATACAGAAAATCAGCTTGCGAACATTTTTACTAAACCTCTATCTAGAGAAAAATTTACCTTTATTAGATCCAAACTACTCATATATGTTGTTAATGAAATAGACATACAATGTAGCTAGATGTTATCAAATATATATGTTTTTCCTACTTGTAATTGGTCATATTTTACTTGAAAGTGCTATCATTTCCATGCTTTCATGCCTTGTTTCTCTTGTTTCTGGGTATTGTTTGCAAATAGACATTTTTTTCACAATATAGTACCCTATGATGTGTGGAATGTGCCTCAATAAGTTTTAAATACATGGTATACTAGAAAACTAAATTTATATAGCACCCTCAAGGCTTGGAAATTAAATTTTCTATGTTTTGAGACAGATTGTTAACCAGTCATCTTTGACCCACTACAACTCGACTGATCCCTTGGCTGAGGACCAAACTAATTGCATGTTCGGTTGATTTTGTCCAACACAAAACTCAACCAATAGAAGAACTGGATAGAAAATAAAAAGGTATTAACCAACTTTACTCCCTCTAAACTAGAGAAAGTTAATTGATTTCCTGCCTCCAGCGTTAATCCTCAAATCCTAGACCTAAACCATCCTCTCCCACACATTCCTAGCCATCATCTAGCCCTACTTGACTCTTCCAACCATGACCTCCTTTGGTGGTCATCTCTTCTTCTTCCAACCTAGATGTCATTTAACAGAAGAAAATGATCTTCCCCACCTGAAGCTCCATCCTCCTCCTCAGCTACTCACCATATCTCCATTGATGCCACCTCTTTCATCTCAACTCAAGCAGTGAATATGTACAAGGAACTCCTTCATAGGACTGCCTTTCCTTTATGAGCTTTGTTTGAGCCACGTCTTTCCATGACTTAGGTGATCAAAGAGGTTGTTAGGGTGTTCAAAGTACATCGTCTGAGTGCTTTATGTGTAGAGCATTCGAGCTTCACCAATTCCATGTCAAGCATGAAGGTTGTCTAAGCATTTTGCACCAATCTTACTTGGAATTATGACACACATGTCCCACCACCTAATACCCAGGTCATCTTGAATTCAATGATCACCAGTACCAAGATAAATATATTTGTGGATTCATTTAATACCTATTTCTCTTTTACTACCATCATTACTTCATGGGTGGCTTCTTACCCTCAATATCGTGACCTTTTGGACCCTGAAGACTTATACAAGAGCTTTGATCTTGTGCTTACACTTACCGACATCCATAAGTTCTTAATAAAGCCTAATGTCCCTTATAGGAAGAAGTCCACCCTACCCTTATCTTCCCTTGATACAAGACAAGACTCATTGCCTGAGTAGTCAATTGTAATATTCATCCTAAGAGGAATCTAACTAAAATTGTAGAGAATAATGTACCAATCAAGAATTGTCTAATGAATTATATTGAATTTAAGTGGCTTGTTATATTCTACATCATATGACCTACATCAAATCTAGGAATAACACCACTGACACCCATCTCCCATACCCAAACATGATATGTGGTGTGTCTGCTGCTCACCATGCAAAAAAATATCTCTTTCATGAACTTGGCTACAATCCAAGTCGGAGAGGTTTTTGCATTAGTCAGATAACCATCAAGAATACATTTATTACTACCTCCTCTACGAAACTGATTTCCTCTAGATCTACCTCCACCTAGGCCCCTACACCACCTCCACCACCCAGACCTGATTGAACCTCAATTTATGTATCAAATCAAGCCCTTATGGGATATATGATGCATCAATAGGCGTATAACCTTCAAGTTCGAGACCATCGCCACCAGGAACTTGTTCAGATCATGTCATGTATGAACCAGTCCTATAAACATCCCTACACATACTACCAGGTGTATACAACTTGTGACTATGATTCTTATGCATACAGTTATTTTTGCCCTGACCCTCCACCTGCTGCTTTCGTTGTACCCCCTGCTACTTTTGATGGTTGACTTACCCTGTAACATCCCTGACCTGGGTTATGCCATACACCTAGAAGTTTTGCTGAAGTAATTTATTCATAAAATTGTTTTAATGTTTTGAAAAGTAATTAAGACTCAAAGAGAGTTTAATTTTTCAAGTTTGAGCTTATTTGCAAACTGTTTGTGCATTGTATGATAGTTTGCGTGTAATTTGCAATTTACCCAAAATATAGGGTTGATACGCAAATTACCACCTCTAGAGTGTATCTACTCTCTCTTATCATCATCTAGAGGAGAGAGAAATAAAGAGGAACCATGTTTGAATCATATTTGAGTGATGGTATTCATGGTGATGTAAAGACCAAGAAGAGTTTTATAGTTGAAACCCTAAAATGAGTTGTTTTGAGTTGTAGAGCTTATATGGAAGTGCATATTGGCCAAGGATCCATAGAGGAGGTCCTATATAGTTTTGTAAACTCTTGGAAAAGGACATGACGTGTTATTAACCTCAAGAAGATGATGGTTATCAGTTTAAAACTTTCCTTGGAAAAGTTGTATCAGTTTGTGAATAAAGTGATGTTGATTTGAAATATCTTGCTCAACAAGATAATTAATGAGCGAAATATTATCCCTAGATTATCCTTAAGAGTTTTTCATGTCAAGATAAATATGTGTGCATGAATTGACACGTGTCAACCATGCATGGGCATGTGTCACCTAGTAGTATAAGGTGATGACACCTCTTATGCACTCTCTCATGAGCCTCAATTATACATACCACTCCTTTCACCTACTAGTGAAACATTTCGAATCCTACAACTATCTTTCTCTTAGATATCATGCATAGTATTTGAGGAGCAAGGAGGAGCTCGAGACTCAAGCTTAAGGTGAATCCATGGTCATCTTCAACCTTGGTTGATGCATGAATCTCAAGTTGTGATTCTTCCTTTCTTTTCTTCTTCACTAAGTTCTTATATATGGTGATTATTTGCATATAGAGGAGTTGTGAACAAGTCTTGGGTCTTTGATAAGTTCATATTCAACCTTGGGAACATGAAGCTTTAGATCTTGGAGCTTTGAATTTGTTCTTGAGGTAGGTTATATAACTTGAACATAATCATGTTATTATTCACCCCCAATCTTGCTATACTTGATGATCTACTTTCAATTTCGAGTTTTCTTGATTAATTATTGATTCCATGAGTTCTAATAGTTGCATGCAACTATTGTCCATGAACTAGAATAGTAAGGAATGAAAGTCTAGAGCTTGATGATGATTACATCATCATGGCACAAACCGATATCAGGTTGAAGCACCTCTAACCCGATATGGTGATGAAACCCATTATGGTGATATGAAACCCGATTTACCTTTGAACCCCACACCCCTATAAGTTGTGCTTTTGGATTTGTTGAAAAAGGACTACCCAGATATATAGCCTATCACTCAACACATGGTAGGTTGATACTTTGAAGGTTTGAAGAGGTATAAGCATAAGGGTCTAACTCGACATGCAAAACCCTAAACTTGAGTAACCTGATATAAGTGACACACACATAAACCTCTTGGATGATATGGTGTGAAGCACACACATACACCTCTTGGATGATATGGTGTGACACACACACATACACCTATTGTATGATATAATGTCAAGTAAATACCTCTTGCCCGATATGGTGTAAGCACACACCTCTTGCTCGATATGGTGGAAGCACACACCTCTTACCCAATATGGTGTAAGAACAAACCTCTTTACCAATATGGTGGAAGCACACACCTCTTGCCCGATATGGTGGAAGCACACACCTCTTTCCCGATATTGTGTAAGCACACACCTCTGACCCGATATGGTGTAAGAACACACCTCCTGCCCGATATAGTGGAAGCGCACACCTCTTGCCTGTTATGGTGGAAGCATCTCAATACTGATATGGAGGTAAGCACCTCAAATCTGATATGCTTGATTGAGTAACACATGAAGTGTGTTATGTCAAATGATACATGAAGATGTAAAGAGTTTAATGCATTTTGATAAGTGTAGGGTAATGTACCTTGAGAAAAGGGTTGAGCCAATTTAATAAAGTATGATGTAATCAAACTTTGTGTGCTAATCATTTAATTATAAATGATGAGAATAAACAAGTATGATTAAATACTTATGATATCAATGTATGCTCCTAATATGTGTGAAGCTATGAATAAGAGTTTTTATTCTTTATAATATGAACTTGAAATGCTAATTGGCTAAAAAGGGAAACCCTAACCCTATTAATGGGAAAGTTGTATTTCTCTTGTATTTCATGGTGATGAAATGTACTTGATATTGTTTTTTTCATCATGAAATACTGACCATGCAGGTATCATGAGATGATGAGTATATCCAGGTATGAGCTATGATATTTCATATGATACAGATTAAATGGGCCTTGTGAGCCATGTGAAATACTTGTGCAATAAGTATAATGTATACTTGGGTCTTAGGACCTAGAGGTAATGGTTACCTGATAAGAGGTGACAATGTTCAATGATGAACTAACTGAATACCCAGATCTAGCAATCATGATGATGATAATGTTAAGGGATGAGTAGTCCCAGTAATGTGATAAGGGACTGATATCTCGAGTATTATGCATTCAATGTGTTCCAAAGATTATGAAAGTACTTGATAAATTTATTACACCTTTCTTTGTAGCATCTATTATAATTTGTACTTGTAACTTGGTTGATGCAAAATGATACTGTAATACATCTAATTAATCAAGTAGAATCTTATCATGTAGTTTACCTGGCCATAGATCCATTCGGTGACAGGATTTGTTGAATGGTAAAATGAGTTTAACCCAGAGTGCATATTTTTGAATATTTTTGGGTGAAATACGAACATATTCTTATGTCCAGATAGGGATTGATGTGTGATCTCCCTGAGGAATGATAGGGTTGTTGTGTAATCACCCTGATGAAAATGTACCAGGGTTGTGGTGTGATCTCCCCAAAGAGAGTGCATGCTGTGGCTATAGCTCTATAGAAAAGATGTTGCTATACCCCGACAAGCTAGTTGCAGTTTGACATGATGTCACTGCCAATGGTCTTGTACTGCTTGAGACGGGTGAGGTCTTGGGAGCTGAGTCTTCCATTGACCTTCTATGGTACCTATTTTGACTAAGTGGTGGTTGGTTGGAGCATGAGCGGTACACCTCATCTCTTTTGGGAATAAGTGTGATTGTAAATATGTAATCAGCCATGTAGCATGTCTGCTTAAGGATTGAATACAAAAACATTGGTTGATGTTACATTACTTTTAGACATCTTAAATAGATTGATGTTATATGTGTTCTTCATATTCCTTATAAAGTGAATAGATGATTTATTGATATATCTTAGATAGCTGCATTGCTTGAAAAGATGATATGGCTATGTTCTTCTTATAAACAATGATTAATCTTGATTATTAATATAAAAGATCCTTTGCTCAGTTTTATACTATTTGCCTATGATAATAATATTGTTGACAGAGAGCTATATCTCTCGCTGAGACTTTTAACTCATCCCATTGGTCCCAACATGTTTAGGTGGACATAGACGATGAGGTAGAGATCGTACTGCAGAGGGAGGACAACAACAACAGGGACAATAGTAATGTAACATCCCTGACTTGGGTTTACAACTAACCCTATTTGTTTGGCTTAAATAAGTTGCTTAGAACATTAATACTGTTCTCTAAAGTGTTTTGTTATGAGGTGACAAACTTCTGTTTCAAGTTTGGTCCTATTTGAATGATGTTTAAGCAATGTTCTCTTATTTTGGACCAAAATGCAATTTACCCAAGATGAGGAGTTATATTTCAATATGTCACATGTTGAAAGTACCTCATGAGTTTTATCATCATAATAAAAAGAATGATGCTAAGGGGAAGCTAGTGGAAATCCTACGTTCCAAGTTTGAGCTTGTTTGAATGATGCTCGTGCCTTGTGTACCAATTTTGGTCCAAATTGTAATTTACCCAAAATGTAGGGTTTTTTTATGCAAATTACCACCTATACAGTGTCCTAACCCCCTCCTAGTATCATCTAGATGAGAGAGAAATAAGTAGGCACCATGGTTGAATCATTTATGAGTGGTACCACTCTTGGTGATGAGAATACAAAGAAATGGTTGAATGTGAAATCGTAATTTCAGTTGTATCAGGTTGTAGAGTTCATATGAGAGTGCCTATCATCCAAGGAGCAATAGAGGGAGTCTCATATTGGTTTGAAAACTCTTGGCCTTGTCCATGACAGGATAAGCACCTCAAGGAGAAGAAGTGTATCAGTTTACAACTTCCATGGAAAAGTTGTATCGGGTTGTGAATAAAGTGGTGATTGAGTTGAAATATCTTATTCAACAAGATGTGATTGCCAAATTTATTCGATAGATTATCCTCATGTGTTTTTATTTTCAAGATAAATATGAGTGCATGCATATACACATGTCAACCATGCATGGACATGTGGCACCTAGTGTGACGACCCCAATTTCTATATACTTTCCATAGTGGCATTCACAGATATGCGTGCACTCATATCCATAGATGTCAAAAGGGAAAATATAAGAGATTAAGGTAATCAACCAAAATCAGAGATTGAGTCAAGATCAAGTCCACATCATCATAAAATGCCACACGAACATTCATTCATATAATAAAATAAAGTCATTACATAAGGAGAGAAAATATGGTTCTAGGAAAAGATAACATTATTACATAGGATCTCAGTCATCCTCAACATCAACTAGAAAAAAAATAAACTAGCATCTAAAATAAATGAGATAAGAGGAATAGCTCTATCTAATATATCCTCCATGATTATTAATTGTGCCTTAAGGTACTTTGAGCATGTATTACATTTTGGTTGTCAATTGTTCCTTGTACCTAGAAAATACGAGAAACAAAACATCAGCAAAGCTGGTACGTGGTAAAAGGTACACTACTAAGGTTGCATAAAGAAAAATATTTGAACAAGAAGAAAAGAGAGATAAAACCATTTCTTAAGATGAAAATCAGGTAAACATCCTTTTAATTACAATCATTTTGATGCGGTTGTACTACACACATTGCACTTGAGTTACATCTAGTGTGGGCAATATAATATCATCATACATCTAACATGGGCCAAGAAAGCATACATCCATGTTAGGCAACATACATCCACACTAGGATATGTGCTCTAGTAGCTACAACCCATCATAACCATTTACGTTGCATTAAGTTTGGCGAAGTATAACTCATACTAGTCAACCAAGCAATCATATTCAAATACGAGCATTCAAGGTATACATATCATAGGCAACCAGAAATCTAGTCTTATACTTATAAGACCATGTACCTGCTTGTCTAGATCAGATATCCAAGAATGTATAATCAACAGGAAATAAGTCACCCTACACAGAAAGCAAGGGTACAACATCACAATTGGTCCATGTGACCAAGGCTAAGATATGTTCTTAGCTATGATCCTCTTTTATACTATCTAATTCGGATCAAGGATTTCCCATATTTTAATTGGGTTTTTAAGGTATTATCAGATCTGATCCATCATACAATGTTCGATTAAAAGATAATATTTAATAAATCAATTAGAAGATTTCCATAAACTAGGGTTTCTAAAATGGTTTGATAAAAAGGGGAAAGCAACCCTAACATATTAGTTATTCATAATCATCAGGGTTCATTTAAGGGTTCATGACCAAACATGATCACTAATCACCATTTAGTGATATCAGATTTTGTTATAAAGATATACCTATAATTTCATGTAGAAAGAGAAAGCTAAAATTAGGGTTTCTTCTAATCCTTTGATCACATATCAACTTAGAACGGCATTTCAATTCATATAGAAATCAGGGTTTTATCTAGGTTTACATACATTTTAGACAGTCATAGATCATCAAGAAAACCATTATTAATAATTGATTAAAAAATAAGGAGGTCATTTAGGCTTTAGGCAACTACTTTTGAAAAAGGAAATGGATTTAGGCCCTGATCATATTTTATTTGATAGAGGATATTTTTCTGATCAAAATGGTATATAGGTTCTCTACAATCTGATATTTCTAGCATCTTTTATGATTTTTCTAAGGTAATACAATTTCTTGAGTAATAAAATAAATAAAAATAAAAGAAAAACCTCGATCAAAGGTCGGATCCAACTAGATCAACGACTCAGATGGATCTACACCGATCTGGCATTCCTAGGTTGATCTACACTGATCAGACGCTCCTGGCTTGATCCCGCTGGTATCTCCTTTGGTTTGCTGCTTGCACGAGCAGTGAAGGAGGGACTCTGTCGAGGTCAAGCTCACCCCTTGGTGCTGCTCGCGAGTGGGAGAAGGTTGGCCCAGATTCAAGGGATCGATCCGAAGCCAGCAAGGGTCAGAACAAGGTGTAAGACCCCACGTAGCTCGTCGCCACCGCGTGTGTAGTCAAGGTCACCAGAGCCGAGGTCGATATGGAGTGGGAGGTGATCAGAGGCCTCGTGGTGGTGACAGGGAGATGCGTGGGGTCTAGACGAATTTGCGGGGGAGGTTAGAAGGGAGCGGAAGGTACTGTGGTGCTCAGTAGGTGGTGGTGGCTGGAGGTTGAAGATGGTGGATAGGAGGTGTATATTTGGGATATCTCAGGTGGAAATGAGGTTGCGTAAAGGTTAAAGGAGGAGAGGCGGAGCTAGTGGAGGACTTAAGTAGGCGTGAGGGAGGCTAGGCGAGGAAGCCCAAAACTCATCCGCCGTCGGGGTGAGAAGAGAGGAGAAGTGGGGGTCAGTTCTCCCTACTTTGAGAGTGGGGGGTCAAGATAATGCTTGTTGACCTCAGTTTGCAGCGTCGAAGATATTTGTTGGCTCAAAATTTGAAAAGAGTCATGAGGTGGCGAGTTTGGCCGAGCCTCTCCTCCTGCTACCTCCCCGCTCTTTACGGGAGGTAGGAGACGAGGTCTCCTCTGTTACATCAGGGCTTGATCCAACAGCTAAAAGAGGGGCCGAGATATCAAGGTCAGTGTGACATCTATTCACACCTGATTAAAATGAAAACTTAGGTATAGGATATATATATAAGTTGATTTATTAAATTGGCCATAACCCTTGATTGGTAAACCCAATTCTAATGAAATTTGAGGTGTAGCTACAAAAGGTCATTATGCTACTATGATATAAATTTGAAATCCAAATTCGAAAGTTTGATGTGTTCATTTACTAAATACATTAACACATGTATTTTATCATCATAGCATACTAGGGTTTGCATATTTTTACAATTTGTGACACATATTTGTTCAATTGAGTGAGGAAAGTGTATGTGGGTATTTGGTCAACAAATTTGATATGAAAACTTTTAGGATAGAGAAAATATTATAAAAACTCACTTTGTCACACCTAGTATCTTAAAATGATGACACCTCATATACACTCTTTTTCATGAACCTCAACTATATATACCACTCCTTTCACCTATTAGTGAAAATTTACAAATATTATTACCCTCTTTCTCTTAGATATAATGCATGGCCAAGGGTTATCGTGCATATAGCCTTTCTATCAGCCATAGTGAAGTGATATCGGCCATAGCAAGGTCATATCAGCCATAGCAAGGTGATATCGGGCCTAGTGAAGTGATGTCGGCCATAGTGAAGTGATATTGGCCACAAGTGTAGGTATATCAACCACAAGTGAGGAGATATCATGCATGAGTGGTGAGGTATCATGCATCATGCTAAGGAACAAGAAGGAGCTCAAGCCTTAACCCTAAGGTGATGCCACGATCATCTTCAACCTTGAATTAAAGCATGGATCTAGGGTTGTGAGCTTCCTTTCTTTTCTTCTTCACCAAATACTTATCCATTGTGATTCTTTGCATATAGAGGAGTTTTGAAACTCATCTTCAACCTTGGGAACATGAATCTTTGGATCTTGGAGTTTTGAAGTTGTTCTTGAGGTGGGTTATATAACTTGAACCCAATTTTGTTATTATTCACCTTCAATTCGGTTATACTTGTTGATTTACTTTCAATTTCAAATTCTCATGAATAATTGATGATCCTATGAGTTCTAAAAGTTGTTTAGGACTATTTTCCATGAACTAGAACAGTAAGAACAAGATTCTAGAGGTAGATGATGATATCATCATCAAGTTACAAATCGATATCGGGTTGAAGCACACACCTGTAACCTGATATGGTGAAGGAACCCAATATGATATGAAAACGGATATACCTTGAAACCCCACATCACTATGATTTTGTACAATGGTTTGTGAAGGGTTCAACCAATTTTCTAGCTTGTCACTCAAACCAATGGCAGGTTGATGCCTTGAAGGAATGAAAAAGGTATGAGCATAAGGGGCAAACTCGATATGCAAACCCTCATTTGAGTAACCCGATATGTATGACACACCTCTTTGCCCAATATGGTGTGAAGCATACACACACCTATTTGCTCGATATGGTGTGAAGCACACACACACCTCTTTGCCCTATATGGTGTGAAGCACACACACCTCCTTGCCTGATATGGTGTGAAGAACACACACACCTCCTTGCCCGATATGGTGTGAAGCACACACACACCTCTTTGCCCGATATGGTGTGAAGCACACACACCTCTTTGCCCGATATGTTGTGAAGCACACACACACCTCTTTGCTCGATATGGTGGAAGCACATCAATTCAATGTACTTGATTGAGTAATGCATGAAGTGTGTTATGTCAAATGATACATCAAGATGTATAGAGTTCAATGCATTCTGATAATTATAGGTCAATGTACCTTGAGAGAAGGATTGAGACAATTTAATAAAGTATGATGTAGTTACCTTCCTAGTGAGGTGGACAAAGAAACTCATACATGTTTGATATTCATGTAATAAGCATGCATTGATACTCCTAATATGCGTGGAGTATGAATATTGTTTGATTCTTGATGATATGAACTTGAAACCCTAATCGGCTTAAAGGGGAAACCCTAACCCTAATAATGGGTGAAGGTATGAATTGGAAACCCGAATGGGCTAGAAAGGGAAACCCTAAACCTAATAACGGAAAGGTTTTATTTATCTTAAGGAAGAGTGATGATATGAACTTGAAACCCGAATCGATAAGAAAGGGAAAACCCTAACACCAATAATGGGTGATGGTACGTACATGAAACCCTAATCGGTTAGAATGGGAAACCCTAACCCTAATAATGGGAAGGTTGTATATTTCTTGTATTTCAAGGTGATTATATGTACCTGATATTGTTGTTATCATGAAGTACTAACCATGCAAGTATCCAGAGATGATGAGCACAACCAGGTATGAGTTATGATGTTTCTTATGAAATAGATTACCTGGGCCTTGTGAGGTATGTTAAATACTTGTACAACAAGTATAATGTTTATATGGTCTGACATATTAAAATATAGTTATTTCCTAGTGGGATGTGACAAGATATTTAAATGGGCCTTGTGAGCCATGTAAAATACTTGTGCAACAAGTATAATGTATATCTTGGTCTGAGGACCTAGAGGTAATAGTTACCTGATGAGAGACGACAATGTTTAGTGATGAACTAAGGGTTTGAATACCAATATCTAGTAATCATGATGATGATAATGATAAGGGAAAATAATACCTAGTAATGTGATAAGGGACTGATATCCTGAGTGTTATACATTCAATGTGTTTCAAAGACCATGAAAGTACTTGATAAACATATTACACCTTTCTTTGTCGCATCTGTTATAATTCTTGTTTGTACCTTGGTTGATGATAAAAGATATTGTAATACATCTAATTAATCAAGTGGAATCTCATCATGTAATTGCTCTGACCATACATCCATTCAGTGTCAGAATTTGCTGAATGGTGAAATGAATTTAACTTAGAGAGCATATTTTTGAATATGTGGGGGTGAAGGACGACATATATCCATATGTCCTAATGGAGAATTGATGTAGTACCTTCCTCATTTATTTCATAATGGGATTGATATGAGAATCTCCCAACCAAATGAGGAATTGATGTGTAAATTCATCTTTATTAGTTGATAACGTGATTGATATGAGAATCTCCAGACCAAATGAGGAATTAATGTATAATCTTCCTTATTATTATAATCTAGGGTTGGATAATTGAAATATCACTTAAGAGATTACATGATGTAGTTGTAGCTCTATACCAAAGATACCAGTACACCCTGGTAAGCTAATTGTAGTTGATACAAGATGTCCTAATAGTAATATTGTACTGATCGAGACGGGTGAGGTCTTGGCAGTCAACTCTTCCATTGACCTTGTATGGTACCAATGCTTTACATAGCTGTGGTCGGTTGGAGCATGAGCGGTATACCTCATCTCCACAGGGCATAAGTTTGATTATAAATATGTAATCAGCTATGTAGCGTATTTACTTAAGGATCAAATATGGAAAACATTGGTTGATGCACACTTCTTTTATACATTTTAAATGGGCAGATGTTATACATGTTCTTCATATTCCTTAAAAAGTGAATAGATGATTTATTGCTCCATCATAGATAGTTGCATTACTTTAAAAGATGAGATTTCTATGTTTTACTTATAGTAGTGATTAATCTTGCTTATTAATATAAAAGAACATCTACTCAATTTTATATTATTTACCTATGATAATAACATTGTTGGTGGAGAGTTATATATCTCACTGGGACAATTGTCTCACCCCATGGGATCCACAATTTTTTAGGTGGACGTGCACGAGGAGGTAGATACCATTCTGTAGAGGAAGGAAAACAATAGTAGGGACAACAGTAATAGCTCAGGCTAAGTGTACTGTCTGTTGTGTCTTGTAGATAGAAGTCCTATGTGTCATCTCTGTACTCTTAGGTCCTTAAAGTTAGAATGTGATGGTTTTATGAATGATCTAAGATTTTGACTTGATTGCTTTGATGTTTTAAGTTGCTTATGTATAAGTTTTGGAAAAGCAACTATTATATGCTATCCTCGAGATGAGATGATATAATGTATGTGCAATATAAACCATGATGTATATAAAGTTTTGGTTCTTCCTTTAAGAGTTTCTTGAAAATGGATCTCTTTGCAAAATGGTTTTAATTTTTTGTGATTTCATTAATATATTGCTTATGATTATTCTGAAATTATTCCAGGTGGATATTTGGCTTGATTCGATGTCAGGTCATCACAAAGTTTTGGTATGAGAGCCTAATGTTCACTAAGTCTACAGAGACATAGGACTAAGGTGTTGAGTCTGTTCTAGTATCCTCTAGTATATCTTATAGTGAGTTCTACTTTTGCATAAGAAAGGGTAAAGCTTAAAGATGTTTGAAGAACACGAGTAACATGTTGCTAAGAGCAATGTTGTTGCACCAGGAGAAGGTGCAAGGGATCATACAAGAGAAGAACGACTTGTTGAGAATCCCCAGGATGATCCAGCCATGATAAAGAATCCTACTTTTAATGCTCTCGTTGGATAGGTTATGACAACATTGACGCGTATAGAGGATCGGATAGTAGCAATACAACCTAGATTATCAGTCCCTAATGACGAAATTTTGGGCTCTAGATGGATTTCCGATCAACATAGTTGTGTTGGAGCAGTAAAAAATGTTAAAAAGATTAAGATACAATAAGGGATGAGAGTCTACTACAAGTGAGGGCAAGTAGGACATTTTATAAGGGACTTCCCAGTAAAGGGTAATGAGGTAGAAATTAAGAAAAGATCTGTTTAAACTTGGGGAGAGATGCCTAGTAACTCTAAAAAGAGGAAAGTTTTTGGTTCCACCAATGGAAGAAACACCTAGTGCACCAGGGTAGTGGCTACAAAGAAAGGGAAAAGGACCTAATGTTCCTGTTACGACCACACCTCCTGATAACCCCCTATTAAGGGAGACCGAGAGGTCGAAGCCGCACCCATAACTTCCGGATCAAAGGTTTGGCAATTAACCAAGAATAATTATCAAATTTTAACATACTAAACTGAAAAGCTGTAAGAAAATAAACTTTGCATACCTTTTAAAATTTTGGATCTCTAACTTCTATCCACTTAATGATTATACGCTAACTAATCCTCCTTGTATTTTTTTTTTCATGTATTTCACAATGTGACGATGTTTGTCCTTTTGGCTTGTACCTAAAATGCCGACAAAAAAACGTCAGTCAGCCGAAGCTGGTATGTGGGGGAAACAATAATCTTGCAACTATGATAACCATGTAATCATTCAATTAATCATTAATCAATCAAGATAACGTTTTAAATATAACTCCGCGATCCACAAGTTCCCTATCCTCTTAGTTGTCCCTGCAGTGGACTTGGATACTACCTTCCTTATGGTAGATCCCCATTACACCCCTCATGATCCACCTAACTGGTGTACCAGTTTCTAGGGTTGAGTCACATGGAACTACCCGTAGGCAGACCACTCCTTAACTCATGGTATGCTGAAGAGTCTCATGAACCACACATGGCAGCCCAGTTTCTAACTCTCGGTAACCTAGACCTTACTCTAGGATTACCCCTTTTTCAGCCTTTTTAAAGCAACAGAGGTGAACACGGATCTAGCCAGTCATATGTACATTTATAGTGATATTCATAGTCACTTTATAGTTGCATGAAATAAATAGACATCCAATAGTTAATTCATGCATTGAGGGAAACATCGATAAAATCCTCGTGAAACTGGTTGGTATAGTCATAAGAGTAACCACATACCTGATTTGATGAGTCATGTAGAATATTCAACATTTACTTCATGTATATACAACCAAGCCAATCAACAGATCCAAGCAAGTAATTCAATCATCACATATTTCCTGAAAAGAATATGTACTCTATTTATTACACATTTCATCAAGAATCTACTTTATTGACTTGGATTCTCTTTCTAGGGTTTCTAATCCACATTAAGGTTTCATTAATAGTCATTAGGGTTTCTTAGATCAATTTCTCAAACTTTTATCTCTTTTAGGTTAACAAACCCTAAAATACTCTTTTCTACTCATATAAACCCTAATTGCTCCAATTATACATTTTAATAGTCTTTTATACCCAATTTGACTTAGGATCATCATATCCCTATTTATGCGTGGATTTGAACAATTAAAACAATTAAAAGACATATTTTCCTAAATTAGGGTTTTCAAGCTCATTAATGCATATTCGTGCATGAAACCCTAAATTAAGCCAATTATATAAAAAGATCATCTTTTTAGATCCTATTTTCACTTTTATTAACAACAGGTTAATATAAGCCTGAATTATCCAATGAACGACATTAAATCCATCTATAATTAAAACTAAGGGTTTTTCATTAATTAAACCATTAAAGATGATAACATTATACATTTTTGAATTGCAAATATAATCAAGCTTCCATTATATTTTTATTGCAATCCTATCATTTTTCTAAGAAACTTTCATATATTATATATTGTCATCTGAGTTACCAATTTTGAGTTAAGATTTTTGCAAGAAAAAGATATATTCTGACCAATGGCTAGGTGACACGTCAGCGACTTACCCAGTTGTATTTCCTTTAGGCGGCCGGCTGATTTATTGCTGAAAGGGCAGCTTTGCCCTTTTTTCCGTTGTTCTTGATCTAGGCGCTTGAGGGGCAGAGTTGTCATTTGGCTCTTTATCTCCTCCTTCCTTCACGTGATGCCTGCGACTGCGTGAAGTCGTGCGCTCGCGGTGGTGAGGGCCTTCTGTGGCCCTGCATCACCGCCACCCAGCATCTCCATCAAGAAGCCAGTGCCCGGAGGTGTGAGGTCCATCCTCCTCCTTGCCCAACCTCTACTCGCAACAGGGCTCATGCGAGAGCACAGTGCCGCTGAGCGCCGGCCTAGCGCAACCGCAGGCACACCTTCGCGGATCCGAGGCCTGGTGTAACGTGGCTGATGACACCGACCGTCATCTCCGGTCCCGTTGCCGCCACCCAAGTCATCTTCCCCTGAACTGTCTTGCATGCATCGACGAGTTTTCTATGTGGTTGTAGCAGAGCATCGTCCCCGGGTGTTGTTTCCAACGCCGACAACCATTTCCGCCCACTACTAGGCACATCCACCGCCATGCCCTCTCCGATCCTCTAGACCTTCAAACAGGAAGCCCTCACTGCTGCCTCCTCCCTCTCGCGATGGGTCTTCCATCGCCGTAACTACGTCGGCCTTCAGTGATTCGGCCATGGCTTGTCCAGGCGGGAACCTTTTTGTGAAGGGACGATGTGCCAATACTACAAGGTTGCCCCCCATAGCTGCTTCCGTTGTTGCCAAAACCATGGCTTGCAGCTCTTCTGTGGTGGGTGAGATGTTCCTTGCCAGGCCATTGATCGTAGATCAAATCTACCAGGCCATTGATCATCGCAAGTCAGGAGGCAAACCAAACGGAGGAGAGGAACGAAGGGCTGAAGATAATCATGCCCATCCCGTATGCATGGAGAGGTCGGGGATCTGCCTCCCTCTCAATACGTTCCCCTTTATATAACATTAGGGTTTATGTGTTAATGGATTCACGTTATACATCATTGCTTAAGGCAACATATTTAGAAAGTACTTGAATACGTTTTCTTTCAACTTTTCTTACTTCCCTTACAAGACATATTTCTTTGATACCCAAATATAAAGGTATAAGAGACTTTTGTAAGTTTATTACTTAAAAAGACAATATATATATATATATATATATATATATATATATATTTCCTTTCTCTCATCCTTTTATTTGGACTTTTCCTCTTTCTTTCCTCTTTATTGGGGCTCCTTTCACCCCAAGAAACTATATTATTTCGAAATCCTTTTTATTGGATATTCCTTATCTTTCTAGATGCATCTATATGCATTATTTCTTATTAAAATAATTCTTTTTGAGGATTTCTCTTTATTTCTCTTTTATTTTCCTCATTGACATTCCTTTTATCATTAGAAATCTCATGGATACGAAATTTCCCCAAGAAATCTCTTTTATGCCTCTTTCCACTCATTTTCCATATTTTATCATTATTTTCAATTTATTTCTTAATAAAGAAATACTTAATTAATATTTTCTTTTCTTATTGCTTTCTTTTTGCAATCTTGGACTCCTTGGTACCCAAGGAACTCAAGAGTCACGAAATCCTCTTTGGATTTGCCTTCTAGAGGTTTCTACATATTTCTTTTCTTAAAAATTTAATTATCCATTTACTAATTGAATTTCATTATTATTTGGGCCCAATAGCCAAGAAAAGCCCACAACACAAACATCAAGGCTATTGTACACGAAATCCATTTATTTGAAGCAATTTATTTCATTATTTGTTCAAATCTCTTTAATATGAGAAATTACATTTCTCGTCAAATGAACCCAAAATTTGGGGTTGTAGCATCCTTCCCCTCTTATAGGAATTTTGTCGTCAAAATTCTATCAAACAAACAAACAATTCAGAATAAGACTTTTCCATATCCATCATTGGCCCCTATGTGGCTTTACCGTACTCATGGCGCATCCAAAGATCCTTTATCATCGCATATTCTTTTCTCTGAGTTCTTTTATCCTGGCATCTATAAACTACACAGGTAACTCAGACCATTTCAGCCCCCCTTGAGGCTCACTAGGTTCTTTGCTCAGCACATGGTCAGGGTACCTCACATAGTGCTCTAAATTGGACACATGGAAAACATCTCCCATTACCCTATCCTGAGGGGTAGGGTCAAACCTAACCATCTCCACCCATCCATCTCTAATGGACCCACGTATCGGGGACTCAACTTTCTCAGCTGCAGCTCAGAGGGTCGGATTCTCACATTATATTCTCCCACAGTGCACTGCATGTTAGTGTACTTTGCATCTGCTCACGATTCTCATCGTCTCTTGGCTCCTTTCAGCCATTGCATGATTAAAGTGACTTTCGTCTTCATGCCCTGTGGTCCTCATCATGTGGTCCTTTCACCAACATCACCTTACTGAAGTGCTGACCGACACAACCTCCTTTACTTAGAATCCCGATACTGGCTATGGTGGTCATCATCACATCTTTCATAGGACAAGAACTGTCTCTAGCTATCACCCTGAACGAGCACATATGCTCTTATCAGACCCTTTAGTCTGGATCATACTAACCATAGTTAGGGGTGATAAACTATACTAACATTGAGTTCTTCATGCACCTACTTCCATCTTTTGAAAGGAAACCTTTAGGTCGAACTCAAGAACCTTCAAACTCACTTCATAGTTGTACCATCCCTGTCTCATGGGTAGTTCAACCAGATCTGTCCCTTGTCAGAACTCTTTCTGTCTCATGTCAACTAGGTAAGGCGATCTACCATAACCCATATTTCATCTCGACCTTCCTTGGTCCTGAGGATACTTACAACATCCATAGAGATGAACTCCCTTTCTCTTTCGGGGACTTTTTATCCTTTATATCAATGCACTGGGGTACTAGTGTTCGTCCTTTACCTTTGTCTTGCTGGCCATATACCACATGCAACTTTATCTTAGGTATTTAAAATACCACTATCACTTATTTTCTTCGTGGTACGGTGTATGGTGATCTTAAAATCATGATCTCCTGTAAGTCATGTTTCCTCAAGTTTGATTCCTCAGAAACCCTAAACAACTCTAGTCGGGTTTCATCACGTTCTTTTCCAAAGAAGTGCACTTGAGGTTCTATCTCCATCCTTTCGTCGTATCAAGGACTAGACTGGCTAACCAAACAACCCTTAACTTTTCAATGTATCTTGTTATATTTGAGTGTTATCCAAACACCACTCCTGTTCAAACTTAGGGTTAGCCAAATAACCTCTTCTAGCTTCTAGTCAAACAAGTCAGAGCATCCATTACCACTTCACATCCTTAGGTATTAGGTAACATTGAAGACATACACTTCCATGTATTTCACTTATCATCTCACCTCAAATTCTATGTCTATCTTCATTAAGAACACTCTCTGATTTCATCGTCACGGTGATCAAACTCAACATGGTATAACTTGCAAGTTCTACTTAGCCCAGGATAAACACATCCTCATAAGGTGACTACAACATTCCTATTAGTCTTTGCAAAACATGTATCACTCACTTTACCTGGGTAGGTTATCTTGTCTATCCCTGTTTCTCGTGGCGACGTTCCAACCCACATTATCTCTTATCCTTGGTGTATGGCATGCGTAATGTCCTATCTCTCACCCCCATAACAAGAGGAAATAAGCATTTGGATGCAGTCCAAATACAGAGTTCTTCCTGTTCCAAGAGTAGAGATGGTACATCCCACCTTGCCAATACACCTTTACATCTAAGTTGCAACGTGACACATATGTCTCTACATCACAGACATCATGATATCAGACTAGTCTTGAACCTACTGAGGTTTATATCCTTGGTCATCTCGTCTAGGTCTATAGGGTACCGACTCTTTTGGGGTCATCCCTCTTACCTCATGCGACAAGGGAGTGCCCTACTCATCTGCTCTTTGGGTCCCATGAGTTCGTGAAGGTGATCAATCTCCTAACCCATGGCCCTCAGACAATGATAGTTGTTACCTCCCGACCCTATGGTCATGTGCAACTGGGGAATTAGGAAACTCCCACTTTCATCGGTCTTATCCCTACCTGACTCTAGGATATACTTAGGATTCTCCATCATAGAACATGTTCACTTAGAACCTTACCCAAGTCCTCATCATCTCTCTTTCTGCATTCATGGGCATGGCTTTCATCCTTTCATAGGGATCATGGCAACCTGCCTACCTTGGTCAAGCCCCATACCAGTTACCTCCATGGTAACACATTCGTATGTAATTAGAGATGGATATCTATGGGTCCATAGGTTCATCCTCATGTACTTCTCAAGATCCTATAAGACCTCTTTAGGTTACCTTAAACCAACAATACTGATATACACCCTACCAAAGGTGTCTCTCTCCCAGGATGGGAGGAAAACTATATCTTGACAGCAAGGTCACAAAAGCTCTTAGGTCTAGGGTTTACATCCACATGAGCCTACTTAAACCTAGCAAGCTATTAAGGCATAAACAGATCACCTACTAAACCATGCTAGGTCGTACTTGTCCTTTTTCCTCAATGTTGTATTGAGATCGTACCTTCCTTTATCATCAACCTAACTATGAGGGGTTCATTACACATACCTTAAACTTAGGGGACTTCCCTTTTTCCTTTATTCATGAGGTGTACCATGCTCGAAACTATAGAAACTTAATTCTCATCTTGAGCATTAGGTATACCACTTCCCCTCTTAGACCTAGGAACCCTAGGTTCACTTTTAGGTGTCCAAATGCACGCTTTATCTCTTAACCGTGAATCAAGCTTGCAAAAGGCATAACGTGCACTTCCTGTCATCCTTCAACTCGAACAACACTTAGGGTTGGATCTTCCTCAAGGATGAACCATAAGGTACAAGGCCTCATGACCTGTTACTAAACCTTTCTAGATCTAAGGAACTCTTCTTCCTACCTCGGAAGGTAAACACCTATATCGTAGGCACATTGGTATCCGAAGATTAATCTTCTCTCTCTAGGGTTTGGTCCCTCTAAAGGAAACCAAGATATCATCAACTCCTAGGGATCGATCATGAGGCAACCACTATCATCAATTATTCCTCACATCTCGGGGTTTTAGGCTTCCAACCTTCTTGTTGGGTTTCGTGCTCTCTCTAGAGATAACCCTACATCCAACCTCGCCATTAGAGGTCCTATCTTTGTGAAGGGTCAACCCCAAAAGCATGCCCCTAGCTAGATGAAGCCTATGGTCAACTTATGTTTTGCTCAAGGTTATCCATAACCCCTTATAATTATCGCATAAGCTATCCATCAAACCCCCTCGGCCAGGGTTTAAACCTATTCCTCGCACCCCTGATGCCTACTGGGTATGCCATGCTCACATCAGCTCGTGGGGTTTCCATGGGTTCTTCTCTATCCTTATTAAGGAAGGAGCTATCCTTCGTCCTGACCTACACGACCCCTTTCCAGGGTTGGGTGGCCAAAGGTACTCGGTCAACCAAACTCTCATGGCTCATATGGCATCCCAGGCATGTCCATCCGAACACCCTGGTATAACTCATCTCTCTCTAACCATCACTTAGGGTTAGGGTTAGCATCATCCTCATAAAATGTGCCAGGTCTCTACTTGCGATGGAGATCTCCATCTCCAAGACTGACTTATCCTCCTAACAAGAAGGTCTAGCCTCAGGTTTCTTCTGAGGACATGACAACTTATGTCATATGACTTAAGCATGCATATATTCTTTAGTTTGCGCTTAATCTATTAAACTTATGTCCATGACATCTTACTTACATGCTTTTCATTAATTTGATGGAGGATTCCTTAGACCTTATTAACCTTACCCATACCTCAAGAGGGTGAGGAGGAGAAAGAAAACCCTAATCCTTTAGGTCCTTATCAGAATTTTTGTGATGAGAAGGGATGAATAAGATGAGAGATCCTAAAGGTATCTTATTTCGATTCATACCCTGAGACTTTGGCCAGGCAGTCACACGGATCCGAGAGTCCTCATATTCCAACTAGCGGTGCAGAGGAAAATATTGCCAGCCCCCGGTTGTGATCCTTTTCTAGACACCTCCGTCTTTCAGATAGTCCTCAAATAACTCCCTTGGATTCTATGGAGTTTGTAAAATTTAATAATTATTAATGGTTAATTGAGGAACCTAAGCTCTGATACCAAATGTTACGACCCCACCTCCCGATAACCCCCTATTAAGGGAGACCGAGAGGTCGAAGCCGCACCCATAACTTCCGGATCAAAGGTTCAGCAATTAACCAAGAATAATTATCAAATTTTAACATACTAAACTGAAAAGCTGTAAGAAAATAAACTTTGCATACCTTTTAAAATTTTGGATCTCTAACTTCTATCCACTTAATGATTCTACGCTAACTAATCCTCCTTGTATTTTTTTTCTTCATGTATTTCACAATGTGACCATGTTTGTCCTTTTGGCTTGTACCTAAAATGCCGACAAACAAAACGTCAGTCAGCCGAAGCTGGTATGTGGGGGAAACAATAATCTTGCAACTATGATAACCATGTAATCATTCAATTAATCATTAATCAATCAAGATAACGTTTTAAATATAACTCCGCGATCCACAAGTTCCATATCCTCTGAGCTATCCCTGCAGTGGACTTGGATACTACCTT
This sequence comes from Alisma plantago-aquatica, assembly GCA_963693085.1. Lineage (NCBI taxonomy): Eukaryota > Viridiplantae > Streptophyta > Magnoliopsida > Alismatales > Alismataceae > Alisma > Alisma plantago-aquatica. Next base: position 377,184,436 of record OY856412.1, read on the forward strand.
CCTTATGGTATATCCCCATTACACCCCTCATGATCCACCTAACTGGTGTACCAGTTTCTAGGGTTGAGTCACATGGAACTACCCATAGGCAGACCACTCCTTAACTCATGGTATGCTGAAGAGTCTCATGAACCACACATGGAAGCCCAGTTTCTAACTATCGGTAACCTAGACCTTACTCTAGGATTACCCCTTTTTCAGCCTTTTTAAAGCAACAGAGGTGAACACGGATCTAGCCAGTCATATGTACATTTATAGTGATATTCATAGTCACTTTATAGTTGCATGAAATAAATAGAAATCCAATAGTTAATTCATGCATTGAGGGAAACGTCGATAAAATCCTCGGGAAACTGGTCGGTATAGTCATAAGCGTAACCACATACTTGATTTGATGAGTCATGTAGAATATTCAACATTTACTTCATGTATATACAACCAAGCCAATCAACAGATCCAAGCAAGTAATTCAATCATCACATATTTCCTGAAAAGAAAATGTACTCTATTTATTACACATTTCATCAAGAATCTACTTTATTGACTTGGATTCTATTACTAGGGTTTCGAATCCGCATTAAGGTTTCATTAATAGTCATTAGGGTTTCTTAGATCAATTTCTCAAACTTTTATCTCTTTTAGGTTAACAAACCCTAAAATACTCTTTTCTACTCATATAAACCCTAATTGCTCCAATTATACATTTTAATAGTCTTTTATACCCAATTTGACTTAGGATCATCATATCCCTATTTATGCGTGGATTTGAACAATTAAAACAATTAAAATACATATTTTCCTAAATTAGGGTTTTCAAGCTCATTAATGCATATTCGTGCATGAAACCCTAAATTAAGCCAATTATATAAAAAGATCATCTTTTTAGATCCTATTTTCACTTTTATTAACAACAGGTTAATATCAGCTTGAATTATCCAATGAACAACATTAAATCCATCTATTATTAAAACTAAGGGTTTTTCATTAATTAAACCATTAAAGATGATAACATTATACACTTTTTGAATTGCAAATAGAATCAGGCTTCCATTATATTTTTATTGCATTCCTCTCGTTTTTCTAAGCAACTTTCATATATTATATATTGTCATCCGAGTTACAAATTTTGAGTTAAGATTTTTGCAAGAAAAAGATATATTCTGACCAATGGCTAGGTGACACGTCTGCCACTTACGCAGTTGTATTTCCATTAGGCGGTCGGCTGATTTATTGCTGAAAGGGAAGCTTTGCCCTTTTTTCCGTTGTTCTTGATGTAGGCGCTTGAGGGGCAGAGTCGTCATTTGGCTCTTTATCTCCTCCTTCCTTCACGTGATGTGTGCGACTGTGTGAAGTCGTGCGCTCGCGGCGGTGAGGGCCTTCTGTGGCCCTGCGTCACCGCCACCCAGCATCTCCATCAAGAAGCCAGTGCCCGGAGGTGTGAGGTCCATCCTCCTCCTTGCCCAACCTCTACTCGCAACAGGGCTCGCGCAAGCGCACAGTGCCGCTGAGCGCCGGCCTAGCGCAACCGCAGGCACACCTTGTGGATCCGAGGCCTGGTGTAACGTGGCTGATGACACCGATCGTCATCTCTGGTCCCATTGCCGCCACCCAAGTCATCTTCCCCTGAACTGTCTTGCATGCATCGACGGGTTTTCTCTGTGGTTGTAGCAGAGCATCGTCCCCGGGTGTTGTTTCCAACGCCGGCAACCATTGCCGCCCACTACTAGGTGCATCCACTGCCATGCCCTCTCCGATCCTCTAGACCTTCGAACAGAAAGCCCTCACTGCTGCCTCCTCCCTCTCGCGATGGGTCTTCCATCGCCGTAACTACGTCGGCCTTCAGCGATTCGGCCATGGCTTGTCCCGGCGGGGACCTTTTTGTGAAGGGACGATGTGCCAATACTACAGGGTTGCCCCCCATAGGTGCTTCTGTTGTTGCCAAAACCATGGCTTGCAGCTCTTCTGTGGTGGGTGTGATGTTCCTTGCCAGGCCATTGATCGTTGATCAAATCTACCAGGCCATTGATCATCGCAAGTCAGGAGGGAAACCAAATGGAGGAGAGGAACGAAGGGCTGAAGATAATCATGCCCATCCCGTATATATGCATGGAGATGTCGGGGATCTGCCTCCCTCTCAATACGTTCCCCTTTATATAACATTAGGGTTTATGTGTTAATGGATTCACGTTATACATCATTGCTTAAGGAAACATATTTAGAAAGTACTTGAATACATTTTCTTTCAACTTTTCTTACTTCCCTTACAAGACATATTTCTTTGAGACTCAAATATAAAGGTATAAGAGACTTTTGTAAGTTTATTACTTAAAAAGACAATATTTATATATATTTCCTTTCTCTCATCCTTTTATTTTGACTTTTCCTCTTTCTTTCCTCTTTATTGGGGCTCCTTTCACCCCAAGAAACTATATTATTTCGAAATCCTTTTTATTGGATATTCCTTATCTTTCTAGATGCATCTATATGCATTATTTCTTATTAAAATAATTCTTTTTGAGGATTTCTCTTTATTTCTCTTTTATTTTCCTCATTGTCATTCCTTTTATCATTAGAAATCTCATGGATACGAAATTTCCCCAAGAAATCTCTTTTATGCCTCTTTCCACTCATTTTCCATATTTTATCATTATTTTCAAATTATATCTTAATAAAGAAATACTTAATTAATATTTTCTTTTCTTATTGCTTTCTTTTTGCAATCTTGGACTCCTTGGTACCCAAGGAACTCAAGAGGCACAAAATCCTCTTTGGATTTGCCTTCTAGAGGTTTCTACATATTTCTTTTCTTAAAAATTCAATTATCCATTTACTAATTGAATTTCATTATTATTTGGGCCCAATAGCCAATAAAATCCCAAAACACAAACATCAAGGCTATTGTACACGAAATCCATTTATTTGAAGCAATTTATTTCATTATCTGTTCAAATCTCTTTATTATGAGAAATTACATTTCTCGTCAAATGAACCAAAAATTTGGGGTTGTAACAGTTCCACTAATTAGAACTCTTAATTTAGCTTCTACATCAGTAATAAGGCCCACAAGACCAGGAAGTGCGTATAAGTCATGTTTTAAATGTGGACATGTTGGGCATATTAGATCCTTTTGTCTGAAAAGAAAGGTGGGAATGACCTAACCACCAAGGCATGGTCAACAAGGCTCTCGAAGGCAATAATTTAGTAGTGGAACATGAGGATGTGGACATGCATCCCAAGAAGGTCCATCTACACCAAACGATGGAGCAAGACATTGGAAATAGGAAATGATAAGATTGTATGTAATGAATCATTCGAAGACAGTAATCGATCCACGAGTCGAGACATGTCAGATGAAATTGTTTCACTCTGTTATGTCTTCTCCTAACTTTATATGTTAATTATACGAAAAGTAGTTGTTGTTGAGATTCCTTTGATTAGTCCTATGAGGACATAGGGAAGAGATAAAAAGGATGAGAACTTACATTCTATCCAGTAATCTTTCTGTAGAGACTGCAAAAGGTAAGGAAAAGGAACAAGCTCCTAAAGAGCCAGATGTTCCGCAATATAAGCCAAGGATACCCAATCTTGGCAGATTGAAGGAAACCAGACTAGACTCTAGATTCCAAAAATTCAAGGAGGCAATGAAGAAACTTTATGTAGATATACCCTTCCTTGATGCTCTACCTGAAATCCCAACTTGGTCCAAATATCTGAAGACCTTACTATCTAAGAAATATATGACGGTGGAGTATGAAACTATGAAACTAGCTCAGACCACTTCTGACATTATTCTCAATAAAATGCCAAAGAAAAAGAAGGACCTTGGTTCCTTTGGTATTCAATGCTGTATCGGAAATGCCTCAAGCAAAAAGGGATTAGCTAACTTAGGGGCTAGCATATCTATTATTCCCTACTCCATGTGTAAAAGATTGGTCTTTACTGACTTGCTACCCACAATGATGACAATTCAGTTAGCTAATTCCACTATCACTGCACCCCTAGGAATTATTGAAGACATTCCTGTCAGGATAGGCAAGGATTCTTATGTCCCATGTGATTTTGTCATGATGGATATCTAGCAGGATCTATGTTACATCCCCATTTTTCCAAAGCATGTAATGAGATTATAAATATCTTTTTAAAGATAAATGAAATCCATGAGTGATTTGATGAATTGTTTGAATGAATTTTGTGTATGATGGCTTGTGTGTCTCTTATTGGGCCTTATTGGCCATTAAGCCCCATTTGAAAGAAAAGAAAAAGAAATTCATCAAAGATCCTTTTTGATAAAGAATATATATGAAAGACAAATAAATAAAGAAAAAGGATGAGGAATAATTTCCCAATATAGAATTTCGAGTGTGATAGATTCCTTGGGGTTCAAGGAACTCATAATCATGAATTAATGATAAAAGAAATAAAGAAGATATGGAAAATATGATTAATTAGAAGATAACTTGCAATCAACGAAAAGGAATCGTACACTTGAGATAATAACCTCAAATTTGGTAGGATGGAAGATAAAACTATAATTGAGTTTCCCTCAAAATTTGAATAAGAAAGGAGTTACCAATTCAGAGATATGAATTTTCCAAAATATCATTGGATTAGGAATATAATTCAATTTTAATTGGGAATTTAATTTCCCTTTGATCTATCGCGCCTGATGAGGGCCCTTGGATCCTAATCCAACGGGCACTGCTCATCATCCCAGTCCCTGTGGGACAAGGACTATAGCCACAGGAGGGATTTTGATCCCTGTTTTTCTTGGATTCTGGTGCACGAGCAACATTGGAAACCTCCTCATTGAATCCGAGAGTGGAAGGGGAATCATCCTGACCCTGGTTTTACCAGGTTTTGAGCTATTTTCGAGAAACGCCCAATTGGGCTGGTTGTTCTATTTGAGTGGGATTGGGACTCCTCACACGGATGCCCCTTACCCTATGAAAAGGGGATCCCTCGATCCCTTACCTCAGTGCGGTCATAGGCGGCTCGCTCCCAGGGTCCTTCCCGCTCTCCTGCTCTTGATTGGGTTAGCTCCGGCGAGGGAACTGTTGTGGCACCGCCACATTTTGGGAGATTAAAAGAAGAAGAAGACGATGCCCAGGAAGCATCCGATCGAGATCTGACGGCTGATCTAGTCAAGGCGCAGTCCTTTAGATCCTGAGTCCATCGTGGACTCAGGGTAATCTGACGACTCGGGCGTTAGGGCGCGTGAGTAAGTGGCTGAGTGGAGGCGCTTAATGTGGATCGCTGGATCAGAAGATCACCGTGGACCGTGGCACATCCAACGGTCGACATAAATTGGTAATTTCGCCTCTCTGCTGAAAATTCAGGAAAAAGGGTTTTTATTGCAAAATTAATAGCAATTGCTAGGAGTGTCCAATGGGAAAACTTTATATATGAAAGTGGTGTAGAAAAATACAAGGAATATGATAAAAGTACTTTCAGAATCGAATTCCACTCCGTTTTGCAAAAGTTCCTTAATTGTCTAGTAAAGTGTATTAAGAATTAATGAGAAACCCTAATTGAAGGTTAAGAGTGTAATTTGGTGAATCAATAGGTCAAATTGATAACTTTAACCCTGCTAATGATAAAATAGGTTTAATTATCCATTTTGAATACAAGTATGCCAAAATTAGAGTTGTAGTCCATAAAAGAAGACTAAGTTATAATAAAAACCCTAATTTAGGGAAAAGGAGATAAAAGCTAAGTTATTTCAGATTAAGGGAGTAATTTGCCAAGATATAATCTTAAAACTACTAGGAATGTTTAAATAAATTTTTTAAGTGATTTTGATGAAATTAGCAACCTTGATGATTAAGGATTGGAACAAAACCCTAATTTCCATAGAAACCCTAAAATCAGAATTGAAATCCTAAATAATGTGATGAAATTGGATAAATATTAATAAAAAGAAAATTTTACTTTTATTTTAGGATTTCTATTCATCATTGCTTTCTTGATTGGGTTTCTCTGCATACTTGAATCTTTCTTGAAATCTGCAATCAAAGGTATGTGGTTACGCTTATGAATTATCGCTTTAGTTTCACGGCGATTTCCGAATGATTTATCGGTTGCTTGAAAATAACTGGTGGATGTCTATTTATTTCATGCAACTATAAATTTACTATGATTATCACCATAAGTATGCATATAACTGACTAGATCCATTGTCCACCTCTGTTGCTTTAAGAAGGCTGAAAAGGGGGTAATCCTAGAGCAAGGTCAAGGTTACCGTGAGTTAGAAACTGAGCTACCACATGTAGTTCATGAGACTCTTCAACATACCATGAGTTAAGGAGTGGTCTACCTACGGGTAGTGTCATGTGACTCAACCCTAAAAACGGGTTCACCTGTTAGGTGGATCATGAGGGGTTTAATGGGGATCTACCATGAGGAAGGTAGTATCCAGGTCCACTGTAGGGACAGCACAGAGGATAGGGTACTCATGGATCGCGGAGTTATATTTAAAAAGTAATCTTGGTTGTTAAGTGACTAATTGAATGATTACATTGTTAACATATTTTCATGAATATTGTTTCCCCCACATACCAGCTTTATGCTGACCGACGTTTTGTTTGTCGGCGTTTTAGGTACAAAGAAAAGAACAAACAGTAAAGTGGCATATGTGGAAATTTAATGAGGATTAATGAACAAGGAGGATTAGTTAGAATTTTCTCTCATATGGATAGAATTTTAGTAATCCAAGTTTTTTTTTCAAGGTATGCAAAAAGTTTTAATTTATACCAGTTTTCAGTTTAGTTAGTAGAATTTCATAATTATTATTGATTATTTGTTGAACCTTTGATCCTGTTAATGGGATAATGGCACCGACCTTTCGGTCTCCCTTAATTGGGGGTTACCGGGAGGCAGGGTCGTTACAATTTGTATCAGAGCATAGGTTTCTCACTTAATCTTTAATAATTATTAAATTTTACAAACTCCATAGAACTCAAGGGAGTTATTAGAGGAGTACTATCCAAAAGACGGAGGTGTCTAGAAAAGGATCACGACCAGGGGATGGCAATATTTTCCTCTGCACCGCTAGTCGGAATATGAGGACTCCCGGATTCGTGTGACTGCCTGGCCAAAGTCTTAGGATATGAATCGAAATAAGATACCTTTAGGACTCTCTCATCTTGTTCATCCCTTCTCAACTCAAATTCTATTAAGGACCTTAAGGATTAGGGTTTCCTCTCTTCTCCTCACCCTCTTGAGGTATGTGCAAGTTTTATAAGAGTTAAGTAATCCTCCACCAAATTAATAAAAAGCATGTAAATAAGATTTTATGGACCTAAGCTTAATAGAGTAAGCGTAAAGGAATAGATACATGCTTAGGTCGTATGACACGAGTTGTCATTGCCCTCAAGAGAGACCTGATGTAATATCCTCAAATTTTGGTAAGATTAAACTATAAAATATGATGCATGAATTTAATCAATAATTCCTCAATAATTTTATTGGTGTTTGCCTTTGTCGCACAAGTGCTTTTGGCACAAGACAAATAGATAAAAGGAATTCATGCATTAATAGATAGTAATAATTTTTGATATTGATAAACATTTTCCAAAGGAGAATAAAGTTCATAATGTGTTAGAAAATTAAAAGAATACCTATCTTTCCATTATGGAAAACATAATGGTTGGGACACCAAATAATGTTACCTAGGGTTGCCTTTTGGTATGTTGAGAAAATAAGGGAAGGAGAGAGAATTTTAGATGATTAATCTAGAATTCATTATTCAATAAGTGGCATGTTTTTCTATGTGTACCTCAATGGTTCCTTTTTCAATTAAGTATTTAATTGGACCGTGAGTAAATGAGTTTGTATAGATGGAAGGATCTTGAATTCCTTTCCATCACGGTTGTGCATGCCTTTTTACTATTAACCATGAAATAGAGGGAGAATAACAAAAGGGAGTCATTAGATTGAGCCATCGTGGACATGGCAGTAAGTGATGAACTTGGAAAGAAAAGAAAAGGAAAGTTTGTTAGGTCTCGAGGGCATCACATTAGACTTCTCTTTGAAGAGAAAGAAGTCCCAAAGAATTAGGATTCGTGGGAAGGATTCCATATGCAACATGGTTATATATATGGATATACAGCCTGTTCCTCTCGTACATACACCCCTCTTACTTGTGCCGTCATTGCCTCTTCTTGAACCCTAAAAGGTTTCTCCTGCCATCTATGACGGTGGGTGCATACAGATGGAGTGACGTTGAGGGAGAAGAACCATAGTAGGCAATCATCGGGTGAAGTCTTTTGTCCACAACATGTTTAGGGAGAGGCCGGGCACCTAAACAGCGCATGGATTCCACAGGCTTGATTCCAGTTTCAACACATATTGTCGGCCTGGATAGGAGGAAAACAGAGCCGCGGTCTGTGGTCTTGCAGGCATGAAGGGATAAGGGGTCGAGGTACCTGAAGGTCCGATGACCTCCCGATTCTCCTCCGAGCACCAACCTGTGTGCTGGCGAGGAACTCTACCACCGTGGCCGAGCAATGCATCGCCGTCCCTAAATGGCGTTGGCAGCAACAACCGCCTGTCCGGCAGAGGACCCGACCTGACTGTTTCCAGGGAACCCCAGCCACAGGGGCAAGCGCCGACCACCCTGTATGTCTAGGGAACTAGGCAGAGATTCCTTGAGCCTGGGGTGCGGCAGGTTCCCCTGGAACGAGTGGGGAAGAGGAAGCGCGGCCTTGGTCATGCGTCCGTTTGGGGGGGTGCAGCGCTAGGGGGAGCAGGTTCTGTCCAGCCAGTCTAGGCCACCGCCGGCTAGGCCAAGACCATCCTCAGATCCAGAGGGATCTCACGGACATGGTTGCAGGGTGGCTCAACCCCAACCACCCAAAAACATAGAATCGTAGCGAGACAGCACCTCCGCGCGTCACTGGAGCCGTGAAGCGGGCGGGAGTCGCCCTAGCGGGATGAAAGGGAGAATAGAGACAGATGACTCTTATGCCCCTGGTCGCATGTTCAGGACCCCATGGGCAAGTAAGTCTTTTCCTTTGTTATTAAGAGCCAATTTCTAGTAAGTCAATAAATCTTTGTGATGACGTGTCACCTTGCGATTGGCCCAATAATGATGTTTTTGCAAATATCATAGTAATTGCTAGGATGATCGGATTTAGACAAACTTTATATGAAAATTGATTAGGAGAATGAGAGGAATCCAAATAAAATAATAGTAGAACCTTATTATGCTTCCTGTTCTAAAAGTATGTACAATACATGTTCTACGTGTTTAATGAAAGGAAAACCTAGTTTAGTGTAATATGATGCTTAATTGAATAGATTCGTTCATGTTAACCTAACACCTGAATTTTCTATGAATAATGAAGAAATCCCTAATGATGATGAATAACGGGTGATTTCATATTAGCAATCTTATTCATGCTATTTAGGGTGTTAAAATCAATGTCAACATCTTGCTATGATCTAATGTTGATAATGATGTCATGAATAGTTTAATATGCTTAAGTTGACGATTAGGGTTTTACCTATTAAGCATAACTGGATTTGTAATCTTAGAAACCATGATATGATGGAATTAGGGTTGTAACCCTAACTTATAGTCCAAACACGAGATAGTCCAAAACCCAAGTTTAGGAGGGCATCTAGATCTGAATAATGTAATATGAATACATGGTGACACACACGTAGTATGCTTTGTTTCAGATACTTTTTTGATTACGTGCTTGGTTGATTAGATGTTTGGATTGCATTCCTAAAGTACATAAGATGTTCTGCATGGTTTCTGCGATGGCATAAGGTACGTGATTACGCTTATGAATACCTGTATCGAATTATGAGATTGTCGATGTTTCTCGATGAGATTGAACGACAAATAAACTGCTTGCTTGTTTATTTAGTTCTTACAAACCATAAAGTTCATATGAGTATCATGTAAAGTAAACAACTACATTCTGAACCCTAGGTCAGACTGATCTTAAGGGTAATGCACACAAGCCCCGAAGGGACAGTGATTACACCTAAGGTAGTGGACCAGATAAGGGTTAGAATATGAAAATGTGTTTATATTCTTAGATTCAAGATAAAGAAGTTTGCTTATATCCGTACTTGTGATTATTGTTTGAATCCACGTACCAGTATAGAAATATACTGATCGCGTATTTGTTTGTCGGCGTTTTAGGTATCAGATATACTTGATTTGTGGACATGAGGGTATAGATAAAGATGTTGAAGGCACTACAGTAATCATGAAGGTTTAGTCTTAATGGTTTATCTTCACACCTGTAAAAGTTAATTCTGTTTAAAAGTTATGTAACTCATTAGAGGAGCTTTTTATCTAAACATGTAAATATTTGATCATTAATGGAAATTGTTTACTATTTTGTATTATTTCTTGAATCTGATCTTGGAAATTATGATTAACGATCTGTGACTTTAAGGTCTTTTAGACACTCAAAAGTGCAAGTCGTTACATTTGGTATCAGAGCACATATTCATCAACTAATACTTAATAGTTTATAATTTTCAAGAAAAATTAATAAAGTATAAAGTATCTTTTAGGTTTATCATCTCACATTTTCGTCTACTTCTCATCTCTTGCTTAAAAATTTTAAAAAGAAATTATTAATAAGAGAAGTAAAATGTGAAATTTAAAATCGTTAATCCACATGGTGTGTTGGTATGGGTCACTACCCATGTGAAAATTTAAAATCGTTAATCCACATGGTGTGGTGGTATGGGACACTACCTATGTGAAAAATTTAAAATCATTAATCAACATGGTGTGGTGGTATGGGACACTACCCATGTGAAAATCTAAAATCGTTAATCCACATAGTGGTGGTATGGGACACTGCCCATGTGAAACTTGAAATCATGAATAAGAAAGATAAGGGATGGTTTAGGTAATCCAATCTCCCATGCATGTGGGCATGAGAAGCATAAAACTTATGTGATAGGGGTTAAGAGATATAAAAACCCAATAGATGTACATATGTAACAAAATGAAAAGTTGGAATATAACTTACTCAAACCCCTAGTGTAATCTCTAAAAGTTTGGTGATGGTGGCCAAGCCCCTGGAGGGGAAGGCCGAGGTAGCACCAAGCCCCTAGAGGGGGAGGTGACCCAAAGTTCATTGAATGGATGGAGATCATGAGGGGGTAATCTAGAGGTTGAGAAAACATGGGTTGATATGTTATAATGATAAAAGTTATACTCAATGAAAAGAAAGAGATGTCTAAGAAACCTTTAGGGTCAGTGTGCCAACCTAGGGTGGGTCAACCCAAAGAGTGGTAAGATGACCTATGAGGGAGGCAAAACCTAGATCTTGGGATCAGGTTGTGGCTATAGAACTTAGCCCCCTCTGATGAGCCAAGAAGGCACCCTAGGCTAGGACTTTCCCTTAAAAGGTAAGTGAATAAATGTAATTAAGTATTGAGATAACCTTAATCCTCACCTAGAGTAGTGAAGAGTTAAAGATATTAAAAAAAAATAAAAGCACTTAAAATTCTTTGAACCCAAGTATGCCAACTCTGAGTGACACAATTGGTCAAGCCCAGGAGGGAAGACCAGTAAGGCACCAAGCCCAGGAGGGAAGGTGACCTAAGTGAACGACTAAGCCCAGGAGGGAAGGTCATGAAATGGTCAAGCCCAGGAGGGAAGACAAGGCAGGCACCAAGCCCAGGAGGGAAGGTGGCCTTAGTCCACAATGCAGTTGTTTAGGATCAAGCCCTAGAGGGGAATATCACAGAGGTCAAGCCCAGGAGGGAAGGCCGACATGGCACCAAGCCCTGGAGGGAAGGTGGCCCGAGCCCAATGATGGGACGACACTGCATTATGTGTACTCAAAAGAGAGATATGAAGGCAATTCTGGTTAAAGAATTAAATAAGAGAATAATGTGCTTAAAAGATATGACATCTCAAAAGAAACCCTTAGGGAGGGTAGAGTCCTAATGCAATCCTAGGGTTAGGTAGGGTGTATTAGAGGTACATAGGACCGATGGGTTGGGAGTTGATTGTGCCCTAAATGCACATGACCATGTGGTCGGGAGGTAACAACTAGGTTTATCCAAGGTACACGACTCAGGAGATTAGCTACCTCCATGAGGATCATGTAGCCTAATGGGTGAATGAGAAAGGCACTCTCTTGATGCATAAGGATGAGATCACTCCAAAAGTACCTATACCCCTAGAGACCTCAAGGATTTGTCTAAGGCTCATAATGATGCATGAGATGTAAATATAAAAGTTATAGGAAGTCATGAAAACGTGAGAGAAGTTGTTCCCTAACTTAAGATTAAGAAAAGGGACACTTGACTCCATGAGATAGAAGAATGCTATAAAATTAAGAGAAAGAAAGTTTAGAGTCATATGAAGTATGATTCAACTTAATATGTGAAATTGAAAGGTAGTGTGTGGATGTACTATCTCCACTTTTGTAATGGAATGAACTTTGTGTTTGGGCTGCAGCCAAATGCTTATTTCATTTCATTATGAGGGAGGGAGATTGGATAGACACACATTATGCTTAAAATTGAGATAATGAGGATGAATATCCTACATTTAATGTGAAATGACGTGAGTTAGGGTTAGAGGTGTTACCTCACCCTTGTGTGCAAATAATGAATAATAGGTTGAAAACCTAGGTGAAAAGAGAAATCACCAAGTAACAATGAAATCACCAATAAGAATGAAATCATCAAGTGATGATAAGATATGTATACTAAAGATGTAGATATACTTGAAATTAGATTCAGGTGCCAATCTTAGTAATAAGACAAAAATTTGATATAAAATGGAAAAGTTGTTAAATATGACTAAGTGGGGTGCTAACCCTAAGACTTGAAACTAAGATGAGTATCTTTTACCTAGGCTTAGTGGGCCTGAATTTTGAGGGAAAAATTCCTCTTAAGGAGGGGTGAATGTAATATCCTCAAATTTTGGTAAGATTAAACTATAAAATATGATGCATGAATTTAATCAATAATTCCTCAATAATTTTATTGGTGTTTTCCTTTGTCGCACAAGTGCTTTTGGCAAAAGACAAATAGATAAAAGGAATTCATGCATTAATAGATAGTAATGATTTTTGATATTGATAAACGTTTTCCAAAGGAGAATAAAGTTCATAATGTGTTAGAAAATTAAAAGAATACCTATCTTTCCATTATGGGAAACATAATGGTTGGGACACCAAATAATGTTACCTAGGGTTGCCTTTTGGTATGTTGAGAATAATAAGGCAAGGAGAGAGAATTTTAGATGATTAATCTAGAATTCATTATTCAATAAGTGGCATGTTTTTCTATGTGTACCTCAATGGTTCCCTTTTCAATTAAGTATTTAATTGGACCGTGAGTATATGAGTTCGTATAGATGGAAGGATCTTGAATTCCTTTCCATCACGGTTGTGCATGCCTTTTTACTATTAACCTCAAATAGAGGGAGAATAACAAAAGGGAGCCATTAGATTGAGCCATCGTGGACATGGTAGTAAGTGATGAACTTGGAAAGAAACGAATAGGAAAGTTTGTTAGGTCTCGAGGGCATCACATTAGACTTCTCTTTGAAGAGGAAGAAGTCCCAAAGAATTAGGATTCGTGGGAAGGATTCCATATGCAGCATGGTTATATATATGGATATACATCCTGTTCCTCTCGTACATACACCCCTCTTACTTGTGCCGTCATCGCCTCTTCTTGAACCCTAAAAGGTTTCTCCGGCCATCTATGATGGTGGGTGCATACAGATGGAGTGACGTTAAGGGAGAAGAACCATAGTAGGCAATCATCGGGTGAAGTCTTTTGTCCACAACATGTTTAGGGAGAGGTCGGGCACCTAAACAACGCATGGATTCCACAGCCTGGATTCTAGTTTCAACACATACTGTCGGCCTGGATAGGAGGAAGATAGATCCGCGGTCTGTGGGCTTGCAGGCATGAAGGGATAGGGGGTCGAGGTACTTGAAGGTCCGATGACCTCCCCGATTCTCCTTCGAGCACCAACCTGTGTGCTGGCGAGGAACTCTACCACCGTGGCCGAGGAATGCATCGCCGTCCCTATATGGCGTTGGCAGCAACAACCGCATGTCCGGCAGAGGACCTGACCTGACTGGTTCCAGGGAACCCCGGCCACAGGGGCAAGCACCGACCACCCTGTATGTCTAGGGAACTGGGCAGAGATTCCTTGAGCCTAGGGTGCGGCAGGTTGCCCTGGAACGAGTGGGGAAGAGGAAGCGTGACCTTGGTCGTGTGTCTGTTTGGGGGGGTGCAGCGCAAGGGGGGAACAGGTTCTGTCCAGCCAGTCTAGGCCACCTCCGGCTAGGCCAAGACCATCCTCAGATCCAGAGGGATCTCGTGCACATGGTTGCAGGGTGGCTCAACCCCAACCACCCAAAAACACAGAATCGTAGGGAGACAACACCTCCGCGAGTCGCTGGAGCCGTGAAGCGGGCGGGAGTCGCCCTAGCGGGATGAAAGGGAGAATAGAGCCATATGACTCTTATGCCCCTAGTCGCATGTTCAGGACCCTGTGGGCAAGTAAGTCTTTTCCTTTATTATTAAGAGCCAATTTCTAGTAAGTCAATAAATCTTTTGTGATGATGTGTCACCTTGCAATTCTCCCAATAATGATGTTTTTGCAAATATCATAGTAATTGCTAGGATGATCGGATTTAGACAAACTTTATATGAAAATTGATTAGAAGAATGAGAGGAATCCAAATAAAATAATAGTAAAACCTGATTATGCTTCCTGTTCTAAAAGTATGTACAATACATGTTCTAATGTGTTTAATGAAAGGAAAACCTAGTTTAGTGTAATATGATGCTTAATTGAATAGATTCGTTCATGTTAACCTAACACCTGAATTTTCTATGAATAATGAAGAAATCCCTAAGATGATGAATAATGAGTGATTCCATATTAGTAATCTTATTCATGCTATTTAGGGTGTTAAAATCAATGTCAACATCTTGCTATGATCTAATGTTGATAATGATGTCATGAATAGTTTAATATGCTTAAGTTGACGATTAGGGTTTCACCTAATATGCATAACTAGATTTGTAATCTTAGAAACCATGATATGATGGAATTAGGGTTGTAACCCTAACTTATAGTCCAAACACAAGATAGTCCCAAACCCAAGTTTATGAGCGCATCTAGATATGAATAATGTAATATGAATACATGGTGACACACACGTAGTATGCTTTGTTTCAGATACTTTTTTGATTACGTGCTTGGTTGATTGGATGTTTGGATTGCATTCCTAAAGTACATAAGATGTTCTGCATGGTTTCTACGATGGCATAAGGTACGTGGTTACGCTTATGAATACCTATATCAAATTATGAGATTGTCGATGTTTCTTGATGAGATTGAATGACAAATAAACTGCTTGCTTGTTTATTTAGTTCTTGCAAACTATAAAGTTCATATGAGTATCATGTAAAGTAAACAACTACATTCTGAACCTTGGGTCGGACTGATCTTAAGGGTAATGCACACGAGCCCCGGAGGGACAGTGATTACACCTGAGGTAGTGGACCAGATAAGGGTTAGAATATGAAAATGAGTTTATATTCTTGGATTCAAGATAAAGAAGTTTGCTTATATCCGTACTTGTGATTATTGTATGAATCCACATACCAGTATAGAAATATACTGATCACGTATTTGTTTGTTGGAATTTTAGGTATCAGATATACTTGATTTGTGGACATGAGGGTATAGATAAAGATGTTGAAGACACTACAGTATTCATGAAGGTTTAGTCTTAATGGTTTATCTTCACACCTGTAAAAGTTAATTTTGTTTAAAAGTTATGTAACTCCTTAGAGGAGCTTTTTATCTAAACATGTATATATTTGATCATTAATGGAAATTGTTTACTATTTTGTATTATTTCTTGAATCTAATCCTGGAAATTATGATTAAGGATCTATGACTTTAAGGTCTTTTAGACACTCAAAAGTGCGGTTCGTTACACCTGAGGATACACCCCCCTTGGCAGGAGGATGAGTTGAGAGAGTTAGTCTTGGGGGTAGACACCTCCATTAAAAGTAGAAACCTAGCACATCCTTTGAGGATGATGTTAACCCTAACCCTAAGTGGAGGTTAGAGAGATGGCATGATGAGACCAAGTGTTTGGAAAGCCATACCTTGGATGCCTTATGAGCCATGAGAAGTTGATAACTATCTTTGGTAACCCAACCCTAGGAAGGTTTGTGCATGTTAAAGCAAAGGGTAGCTCCTTCATGGATGAAGTTAGTGAAGGACCTATAGAAACCTTATGGCTTATGCAAGTAATGGATAACATGCCCCCAGAGTACATTAGTGGTACAGTAGTAGGTTGAAACCCTGGCCAGAAGGGCATGAGATAAGCATAAAGAGATATGGATAATCTTGAGCCAAACATGAGTTGAGCATAGGCTTCAACCACATAGGGGTTTGCTTGAGAGCATGAGCCTTCATGGAGAAGGGACCTTTAGTAGGTATGGTTCGAGGTGGTTTTTTCTCTAGAGAGAGGAAGCAGGACCCCAACCAGGAGGTTGGAAGTCTAAAACCCCGAAACTTGAGGAATAGTGGGGAGTCGAGAATGAGGAGACCTAAGTGGATGATAGTGGTTGCCTCTTGCATGATCCCTGGAGGTTGATGATATCTTGGTTGCCTTTATAGGAACCAAACCTTAAGAGGGAGGATGATGTTTCTGGTACCTATGGTATAAGTGATTACCTACTGGATGAGATAAAGAGTTTTTAGACCCTGAGGAGGTTTAAGTAACCAGTTGTGAGGCTTTATTACCTAGTTGGTCGTCCTGGACTCAACTCTAAAGTGTTGCAAGTAGAAGGATCGTGGAAGTACATGACCTACCTTGAACATGCTCGAAGTGTGGTTAAGAGTTTGAGCATATAGTTAGACACCCA
Organism: Alisma plantago-aquatica; assembly: GCA_963693085.1. NCBI lineage: Eukaryota > Viridiplantae > Streptophyta > Magnoliopsida > Alismatales > Alismataceae > Alisma > Alisma plantago-aquatica. The sequence goes on from OY856412.1 coordinate 377,201,341, forward strand.
AAAGTGCACCTAGGGTTCCTAGGTCTAAGAGGGGAAGTTTTGTACCCGATGCTCATGATGAGATTTGAGTCTCTATAGTTTTTAGTATGGTACTCCTCATGTGTAGAGGTAAAGGAAATCTCTTAAGTTAAGGGTATGTGTGATGAACCCCTCACAACTAAGTTGGTCTAATGTTGAGGATGAGAACAAGGGTGACCTAGCATAGTTTAGAAGGTACACTTGTGCTTTAGTAGTAGATGGATTAAGCATGCTCATGTAAATATAAACCCTAAGGACGCTTGTGACCTTTGTTATCAAGGTATAGTTTCCTCCCATCCTGGGAGAGGGACCTCTAGGTGGGAGTTTACCAGTTTGTTTGGTTTTGAGGTAACCTAAGGAGGTTTCATAGGATCTTGAGAAGTTAAGTGAAGAGTACATGGCATGAGAATGAACCTATAGACTCACAGATAACCATCTCTATGTGAATGTGGATGTGTTACCATGGAGGTAACTGGTATGGGGCTTGACTAAGGTAGGCAGGTTGCCATGATCCCTATGGAAGGATGGAAGTCAGGCCATGAATGCAAGAAGAGAGATAATGAATACTTGGGTAAGGTTCTAAGTTGAACATGTACTATAAAGAGAATCCTAAGTCTATCCTAGGGTCAGGTAGGGGTAAGACCGATGGAAGTAGGAGTTGCCTAATTCCCTAGTTGCACAAGACCATAGGGTCGGCATGTAACAACTATCATTGTCTGAGGGTCATGGGTTAGGAGATTGATCACCTTCATGAACTCATGGGACCCAAAGGACAGATGAGTAGGGCACTCTCTGATTCATGAGGGAAGCGGGATGACCCCAAAAGTGTCAGCACCTTAAAGACCTAGAGGAGATGACCAAGGATTGTTCTTGAACCAAGTAAGTTTGAGACCAGTTTTCCATGGAAGTAATGTGGATATCAAGATGATGGAACATTTCAACCTAGATATGAAGGTGTACTGGCAAGGTGGGATGTGTCATCTCTACTCTTATAACAGGAAGAACTTTGGGTTTGGATGGCCGCCAAATGTTTATTTCCTATTGTTATGAGTGGGAAAGATGGGACAATACGCATGCCATACACCAAGAACAAAAGATGATGTGGGTTGGAACGTCTCTATAAGGCATGAGGACAGAGATGATAACATACCTTGGAAAAGTGAATGATACATGGACATGTACAAACGATAAGAGTATTAAGATAATCACCATATGAGAATGTTTTATCATGAGCTATGTAGAATTTGCATGTGATACAAGGTTGAGTTTGATAACCAAGAGGGTGATTTCAGAGTTTTCTTGATGAAGATAAACTTAGAGTTCGAGATGTGACTTAAGCGGAATACATGGAGATAGTATGTCTTCAACTTTACCTAACACCTAAGGATAAGAAGGGATAATGAAGCCTCTGGTTGTGATATAGCTGCCTAGTTTAGCTGGAATTTGGAAAAAGTTGAGGTTGCTAGGCTAACCTTAAGTTGAGAAAAAGGGATAAGTTTGGCCAATACCCAGATATATCAATAACAATTAATTGATTGGTTAGCCAGTCTAGTACATGATATGATGAAAGGATGGTTGTAGAACCTCAGATGTACTTCTTTGGAAAGGAAAGTGATGAAGCCCTGATGAGAGTGGATTAGGGTTCGAGGAATCGATCTTGAGATACAGGAAATCGTGATCTTAATCACCATACACCATAGTACTAATGGGTGGTAGCCGTACTACGGATGTTGAAGGTGAAGTGCATGTGGTATGTTGCCATGCATGTCAGGAGGTAAAGGATGAACACCAGTAACCCAGTGTATCAATATAGAGAATAAAAGAGTCCCTGAGAGGGAGTGTGAGTTCTTCATTATGGATGTTGTGGCAAGACTCCCTTTGACCAAGAAGGTCAAGATACAATATGGGTTATGGTGGATTACCTTACCTAGATGACATGAGAAAGAAAGAGTTCTGTCGAGGGACATATTTGGTTGAACTACACATGAGAGAGATGGTTCAATGCCACCATGATGTGAGTTCAAAGGTTCTTGAGTTGACCTAAATTTTTTCCTTCCAAAAGGTGGAAGTAGGTACATGAAGAACTCTATGATAGTATAGTTTATCACCCCTAACTAATGGTTAGTGTGATCTAGACTAGAGGGTCTGATGAGAGCATGTGTGCTCATTCAGGGTGATATCTAGAGACAGATCTTGTTCAATGAAAGATGTGATGATGACCATCATAACCAGTATCGGGTTTTAAAGAAGCTCTATAAGGGAGGTTGTGTCGGTCACCACTTCAGTAAGGTGATGTTGGTGAAAGGACCACATGATGGTTAGTAAAGGACCACAGTGGGTGTAGATGAAGTCACTTTGATCATGCAATGGCTGAAAGGAGCCTAGAGATGACAAAAGTCGTGAGCAGATGCAAGGTAGACTGACATGCAGTTCACTGTAGAAGAATATGTGACATAAAAATCCGACCCCTCTAAGTTATAGCTAAGAGAGATGAGTCCCAGATGCATGGGTTCTGTTGACATGGTTTGGTGAAAAAGGTTAAGTTTGACCTTACCCCTCCGGATAAAGTGATGTGTGATGAGTTCCATGTGAGCACTATGTGAGATACCTAGACCTTGTGTCGAACAATGAACCTAATGACCCCAAGGGAGGCTAAAATGGCCTGAGTCACCTGTGCAGTTTATAGACGCCAGGATGAAAGAACTCATAGAAAAGAATATGTGATGATAAAGGTTCTTTGGAAGCGCCATGGGTAAGGTAAAGCCATATAGGGGCTAATGATGGACATGTAAAAGTCTTATCCTGAATTGTTTGTTTGCTTGAAGGAATTTTGAGGACAAAATTCTTATAAGTGGGGAAGGATGTTACAACCCCATTTTTCCAAAGCATGTAATGAGATTCTAAATATCTTTTTAAAGATAAATGAAATCCATGAGTGATTTGATGAATTGTTTGAATGAAATTTGTGTATGATGGCTTGTGTGTCTCTTATTGGGCCTTATTGGCCATTAAGCCCCATTTGAAAGAAAAGAAAAAGAAATTCATCAAAGATCCTTTTTGATAAAGAATGTATATGAAAGAAAAATAAATAAAGAAAAAGGATAAGGAATAATTTCCCAATATAGAATTTCGAGTGTAATAGCTTCCTTGGGGTTCAAGGAACTCAGAATCATGAATTAATGATAAAAGAAATAAAGAAGATATGGAAAATATGATTAATTAGAAGATAACTTGCAATCAAAGAAAAGGAATCGTACAATTGAGATAATAACCTCAAATTTGGTAGGATGGAAGATAAAATTGTAATTGAGTTTCCCTAAAAATTTAAATAAGAAAGGAGTTTCCAATTGAGAGATATGAATTTTCCAAAATATCATTGGATTAGGAATATAATTCAATTTTAATTGGGAATTAATTTCCCTTTGATCTATCACGCCTGATGAGGGCCCTTGGATCCTAATCCAATAGGCACTGCTCATCGTCCCAGTCCCTGTGGGACAAGGACTGTAGTTGTAGAAGGGATTTTGATCCCTGGTTTTCTTGGAGTCAGATGCACGAGCAACATTGGAAACCTCCTCATTGAATCCGAGAGTGGAAGGGGAATCATCCCGACCCTGGTTTTACCAGGTTTTGAGCTATTTTTGAGAAATGCCCAATTGGGCTGGTTGTTCTATTCGAGTGGGATTGGGACTCCTCACAGGGATGCCCCTTACCCTATAAAAAGGGGATCCCTCGATCCCTCACCTCAGTGCAATCATAGGCGGCTCGCTCCCAGGGTCCTTCCCCCTCTCCTGCTCTTGATTGGGTTAGCTCCAGCGAGGGAACCTTCGCGGCACCGCCGCATTCTATAAGATTAAAAGAAGAAGAAGATGACGCCCAGGAAGCATCCGATCGAGATCTGATGGCTGGTCTAGTCGAGGCGCGTGCCTTTAGATCCTGAGTCCATCATGGACTCAGGGTAATCTGACGACTCGGGCGTTAGGGCACGTGAGTAAGTGGCTGAGTGGAGGCGCTTAACGCAGATCACTGGATCAGAAGACCACCGTGGACCACAGCACATCCAACGATCGACATAAATTGGTAATTTCGCCTCTCTGCTGAAAACTCAGGAAAAAGGGTTTTTATTGCAAAATTAATAGCAATTGCTAGGAGTGTCCAATGGGAAAACTTTATATATGAAAGTGGTGTAGAAAAATACAAGGAATATGATAAATATACTTTCAAAATCTAATTCCACTCCGTTTTGCAAAAGTTACTTAATTGTCTAGTAAATTGTATTAAGAATTAATGAGAAACCCTAATTGAAGGTTAAGAGTGTAATTTTGTGAATCAATAGGTCAAATTGATAAGTTTAACCCTGATAATGATAAAAGAGGTTTAATTATCCGTTTTGAATACAAGGATGCCAAAATTAGAGTTGTAGTCCTTAAAAGAAGGCTAAGTTATAATAAAAACCCTAATTTAGGGAAAAGGAGATAAAAGCTAAGTTATTTTGGATTAAGGGAGTAATTTTCCAAGATATAATCATAAAACTACTAGGAATGTTTAAATAAATATTTTAAGTGATTTGGATGAAATTAGGAACCTTGATGATTAAGGATTGGAACAAAACCCTAATTTCCATAGAAACCCTAAAATCGGAATTGAAATCCTAAATAATGTGATGAAATTGGATAAATATTAATAAAAGGAAAATTGTACTTTTATTTCAGGATTTCTATTCATCATTGCTTGCTTGATTGGGTTTCTCTGCATACTTGAATCTTTCTTGAAATCTGCAATCAAAGGTATGTGGTTACGCTTATGAATAATCACTTTAGTTTCACGACGATTTCCGAATGATTTATCGGTTGCTTGAAAATAACTGGTGGATGTCTGTTTATTTCATGCAACTATAAAGTGACGATGATTATCACCATAAGTATGCATATAATTGGCTAGATTCGTTGTCCACCTTTGTTGCTTTAAGAAGGCTGAAAGGGGGTAATCCTAGAGCAAGGTCTAGGTTACCGTGAGTTAGAAACTGGGCTACCACGTGTAGTTCATGAGACTCTTCAGCATACCATGAGTTAAGGAGTGGTCTACCTACGGGTAGTGCCATGTGACTCAACCCTAGAAACTGGTTCACCTGTTAGGTGGATCATGAGGGGTTTAATGGGGATCTACCATGAGGAAGGTAGTATCCAGGTCCACTGTAGGGACATCACAGAGGATAGGGTACTCATGGATCGTGAAGTTATATTTAAAAAGTAATCTTGGTTGTTAAGTGACTAATTGAATGATTACATTGTTAACATATTTTCATGAATATTGTTTCCCCCACATACCAGCTTTATGCTGACCGACGTTTTGTTTGTTGGCGTTTTAGGTACAAAGAAAAGAAAAAATAGTAAAGTAGCATATGTGGAAATTTAATGAGGATTAATGAACAAGGAGGATTAGTTAGAATTTTCTCTCATATGGATAGAATTTTAGTAATCCAAGTTTTTTTCAAGGTATGCAAAAAGTTTTAATTTATACCAATTTTCAGTTTAGTTAGTAGAATTTCATAATTATTATTGATTATTTGTTGAACCTTTGATATTGTTAATGGGATAATGGCACCGACCTTTCGGTCTCCCTTAATTGGGGGTTATCGGGAGGTAGGGTCGTTACAATCTAAGATACCCAATAATATTTGGAAGACCCTTCCTTGCCACAGCCAGGGTGCTCATTGATGTTGAAGCTGGCATGGTTATTTTGAGACTGGGAAAAGAAGTAATTCTGTTCCGGGTCCTCAACAGCATGAAGGGCCCCAACATTCAAGAGGAAGTTTTTCCCCTAGATGCAATACATCAAATGTCCCAATTGGAAATATATGAACCATATGATGATTTAGAGAATGTCTTAATAAATCCAGAAGTTGAATTCTCAGCTAATGAATTGGTTCAACAATGTCTGCAATAGCTAGAGAAAGCTGAAGAAGCACCAACATCCACATTCAATGAACTCAAATCTGTCACTATTTTAGAAACAACAGAAGCACCTAAGGCCCTCGAGATGAAAACCCTACAATGGGACTCAAGCATGTCTTCCTGGACGAAGAAAGACTATGTCCAGTAATCATCAGTTCCATTCTGATGGACGATCAGGAAGAAAGGCTTCTCGTTGAATTAAAGAAACATAAGAAAGCCATTGGGTACAAGATGAATGACCTGACAGGTATAAATCCATCTCTATGCATACATAGATTTCCCATGGTAGAAGAATTCAAACCCTCAAGAGAACACCAGAGAAAGCTGAACCCCAATCTTAAAGAGGTGGTTTGCCTCGAGGTCCTCAAACTTCTGAAAGTTGGTATCATCTACCCAATTTCAGACTCTCAATGGGTTAGCCCTATCTAAGTGGTCCCCAAAAAAGGAGGGACCACTGTCGTTATAAATGATAAAAATGAGCTAATACCCACAAGGACTATAACGGGATGGAGAATGTGTATCGACTATAGGAAACTAAACAAAGTAAGAAGAAAAGATCACTTCCCTCTACCTTTCCTTGACGAAGTCCTCGAATGCCTAGCCCATCAAAAGTTCTTCTTCTACCTTGATGGTTATTCCGGGTTCTATCAAATCCATATACACTCGGAAGACCAAGAAAAAACAACTTTTACTTGTCCCTTTGGAACCTACGCCTTTACAAGGATGCCCTTCGGGCTGTGCAACTAACCCGCAACCTTCTAAAGGTGCATGTCTGCAATTTTTGCGGGATTAATCGAGTCCATAATGGAAGTATTTATGGATGACTTTTCAGTTTATGGAGATTCTTTTGACAACTGTCTACTCAACCTCGAACAAGTCTTATAAAGATGTGAGGAAACAAACCTCATCCTAAATTGGGAAAAGTGCCACGTTATGGTGACCGAAGGTGTCATCCACGAACATAGAGTGAGTGAAAGAGGAATTGAGGTAGACAAGGCAAAATTTGATGTCATCTCAAAACTATCACTGCCGAAGGACATAAAAGGAGTACGCGCATTCTTGGGTCATGCTAGATTTTATCGAAGATTTATTAAAGATTTCTCAAAAGTAGGAAACCCATGACCCACTTATTGACCAAGGATACTGATTTCAATTTTGACCAAGAATGCCTGCATAGCTTCACAACCTTATAGAACGCTCTAGTCTCTGCGCCCATTTTGAGAGCACCCGACTGGTCACAACCATTCGAAATAATGTGTGACGCTAGCGACTATGCTATAGGAGCAGTGTTCGTGCAAAGAATTGACAAAAAGCCTTAAGTAATATACTATGCATCCAAGACGCTTGATGAAGCGTAAAAGAACTACACCACTACAGAAAAGGAGTTCTTAGTTGTCATATATGCGTTCGAGAAATTCCGCTCCTATCTAATTGGATCAAAGGTCATAGTCTACACCGACCACTCTGCCATATGATATCTAATTCAGAAGCAAGACATGAAACCCAGAGTTATCCGTTGGGTGTTGATACTTTAGGAATTTGATTTGGAAATTAAAGATAAAAGAGGGGTAGAAAACGTCATCACTGATCATCTCAGTCACATTGAAGTCGAGGATGATGATAAAGTACCTATCCGAGACTCCCTCCCTGACGACCAGCTCATGAAAATTACCACCGGATTCCCCTGATATGCCGACATAGTGAACTATTTGGCTACATGAATCATCCACCCCTCTACCTCTCACCATGATAAAAAGAAATTTCTCCATGATGTTAAACAATACTACTAGACAAACCCTATCTTTTTTGTCTATGTGCAGACGGACTTTTCCATCGCTGCATACCTGAAGAGGAAATTACCCATGTCTTAGAGTATTGTCATTCTGGCCCCACTTGGGGGCACATGAGTTTGAAAAAGACCGCTCTGAAAGTTCTACAATCGGGTTTCTTTTGGCCAACAATAGCAAGAGATTCCTATGATTTTGTAAGATCGTGCAATAAATGTCAGCTTTCTGGCGGTATAACTAAACAGAATGAAATGTTTCTCATTTTGTGGCAAGAAATCAAACTTTTTGATGTTTGGGGAATAGACTACAAGGGTCCCTTCCCCTCATCCTATGGATTCTCTTACATACTTATCGCTGTGGATTGTGTTTCAAAATGGGTAGAAGCTATACCCACCATATCCAGTGACTCAAAGCCAGTCATCAAGATGTTCAAAGACATCATTTTCCCCAGATTCAGAGTCCCCCGAACCATCATATCCGACAGAGGAACCCATTTTCTAGAAAGAAGCTTCAAATCCCTCCTAAAAAATATGGAGTCAACTATAAGGTCACCACACCTTACCATCCACAAACTAGTGGCCAAGTTGAAGTTTCGAATAGACAACTAAAAGCAATTTTAGAGAAAATAGTCAATAGACATCATGCTGACTGGTCCACCAAGCTTCCTGATGCCCTTTGGGCTTACCGCACGACTTATAAAACACTGATTGGAACAATCACGTTCCGTCTGGTATATGGGAAATCATGCCATCTTCCAGTTGAACTGGAACATAAGGCCTGGTGGGCCATTAAACAACTAAATTTTGATTTTAAAAGTGTTGGCGAATACAGACAACTCTTGTTGCAAGAACTTGAGTTGCTTAGAATGACAGCCAACCATAGTGCCAGAATCTATAAAGAACAAACTAAGATGTGGCACGATGGCCACCTAAAAATAAAATGATATAATTGTCGGAGATAAGGTCCTCCTCTTCAAATCTAGACTTAAGATGTTTCCTGAAAAACTATGTACAAAATGGTCGGGGCCATTCACAGTCAAACATATCTACCCGACAGGAGCCGTCATTATCCTTGATGATAATGGAGGAGAACTGACAGTCAATGGCCACAGATTGAAGAAATACTATACACCAGAAGCCAAAATACCAAGACAAACTATTGACATCAGAGATCCCACAACATCACCATAACCAAATCAGAACTTCGTCGAGCCAGCGACGTTAACCCAAGGCACTACTTGGGAGGCAACCCAAGATCTAAGTATCATCTTTCCATTTTATTTTTGCCTAGTTTTGTTAATTGTTCAAGTCTTTTAATTGTTTACCTTAGATTTATCATCTTTAATCTGAAAATATAAAAATTCACATAAATAACCAAAACAAACATAAAAATATAAAACTCAAAAACCTAAACCATCTTATCTTAAATAGTTTTTAAAACCATTTGGGCCTCACGGTCTTAAAACCATTTGGACCCCAAACGGTATTAAAACCGATTGGTCCTATCGGTCTTGAAACCTATTGGACCTTTTGGTCTTGAAACCGTTTGGAGCCCAAACGGTCTTGAAACTGTTTGGACCCCAAACGGTCTCAAAACTATTTGGACCACAAATAGTCTCAAGACTGATTTGAGCTTGGGAATTTGTATCATCACCCCTAAATCATATAAATATAACCCCACCCCCTCCCTTTTTCTTCTTCTAGAATCTCAAGTTTTCTAAACTCAAGCATGAGCACTGTTCCATCCCTCTAGTTTCCCTGCTCCTGTGCACCCTCACTCGTACAACCCCAGTTTGTTCCGCTATCATCACCGACGTCGCTTCCTCGATCCCTATTCCTTTATAACTTCCACACAGTCGTCACACGTGGTTATCACCGTCCTTCGCCTCTTCGCCATCATCGTCTGCTCCGTCATCGTCAGCAACACCATCACACTGCAAGGTAGACCATGACCGTCACCAGCATCTCCAACACACCAGGGCGTTTTGCTTCCGCCTCATTTTTGTTGTCCTCGACGCCACTCACGCAGTCGTCGCCGCTAATGTGTGAACCACTCAAATCTATTTCAGTGATTCTTCCACCGTCCGCTGCGCTCCCGACATTTCACCTTCCAAACTGTCTTGAAACCGTTTGGATGAGGGACCGTTTCGACCTAAACGGTCTTAAAACCATTTGGTGCCAAACGGTCTTGAAACCATTTGGATGAGGGACCGTTTGGACCCAAACGGTCTCAAAACCATTTAGACCTAAACGGTCTTCAAACCGTTTAAAAAAATCATCATCATAAAATCGTTTGGACCCAAACGGTCTTAAAACCGTTTGGACCCAAACAATCTCAAAACCGTTTGGACCCAAATGGTCTCAAAACTATTTGGACCCAAATGATTGTTTGGATCCATCAAAACTTAAAAACATTAACACTAACATAATGATACTTTTTCATTTAATAAACTTGTTATCTTTGCAAATTCAAAACCTTTAACACATGATTTCTTGCTAATTTTTTAGAATGACTTCACCGGTAAAGGAGCTCACCACCTGGACTACAGAACAGTTGATAATGCGCAATACTAAGCTCCAACGCATCATTGACTCGTGTGTAAAGACTGGTACAGCTCCGACTATTTTTCCCAAGGTCATCTACGACCTTGAAAAAATCAACCAACTCTTAACAGTCGGTTCTGAAGAAGAGGCCCAGGAAATCTCTTCATCTGACAAAGCCTCAGAATTCGAGCCAACTCCTGAGGAAGAATCCCCAACTACAAAGTCCAAAGGGAAACAGAGGGCCCAAGAAGCTGCCAAAGAACAACCTACAAAGAAATGAGCCAGGAAGTAGGTCCACCACGCCACTGCAAGAGAGCAAACCCTAGTGGGATACATTCCATCAACCACTACCACCATCACCGCCACTACTCCCACCACCATCACTGTTCCTATTTTCTTCACCATCACCACTACAACACCACCACCATCAAACCAATTCATCCACACCTTCCAATCCATTCACAAAATATTGAAACCAACAAAGTACGTTTTCTCAAGCGTACTAATGAATATGGGGATATATGACAGAATCCTCACCCTACTCGACAACGCCAATCTCTCTAGGCTCTGCTTCATCCCTGAAATTTCTTATGTTGAGCCCACAACAAAATTCTTCACCCATCTCAACAAAGAATCTGTGGACATTATGGATATAGAAATGGATAGAGGTGATTCACTGACCCGGAACAAGAGAGCCAGCGGCGCCTAAAGCTAAGAGCGAGGAAGACTCAGACGTCAAGTGCTTGTTGGGCTTTGCAACTCCCGGCAGTGGTGCCCAGGAGAACATCAGGGAGCATCGGCGCAGCGTGGGCGTGATCCCGTGGAGTTGAGAACGCAAGGAGTCCGGCTTGCGTCCAAATGGAGAGAAGGAAGCCTGAACCGGGCCCAGACTAAGGGAACTAGAAGACCAAGAGTGGATCACTTAGTTTAATCATGATCTCATCTGGCTCTAGCTTAGACGGGTTCATGCCCAGATGAGAAAGTCAAGGGCCACGTGGCGGAATTGGATTGGCCACAAAAGGTAATATTTCAGTAAATCGAAGGTTCTTACATAATTCATAGCTATTAGCCCGATGATAAAAAAAAATACAAATAATATACCCCAGACTCAAAAATATGTCTACTTCCTTATAGGACCCCTAAATCAGACCTTTAAAGTAGTATTATTGTTGATTTTCCTTTTTCAAGATGATGCTTCTTATAAGATGATTTAAATAGTATGATCAACATATAGTGGCCATAAAACCTAGAAATATTAATCTTGAACACTAATATCTTTTGGATACTAAATACAACCTTTGATATTAATGAAATGTCCAAATACTAGGTCTTTTGATATTATAATGGAATTAGATGCTTTTAACCCCCATTTTATTTCTAGAAAATAGACTAAGCATCAGAAAATTATGAAAACTAAACCAGACCTAAATAATGACCTCTTGATTAGTAGAAAAATATCAGAGACATGTTCTAGGCTGTTTGAACCTAGGTTTGGCCTAAACCCTAACTTAGACCAAAAATATCAATGACATAATGAACCATGTATTAATGATGATTAATTGTTCTTAATCAGGTGATGACCAAAGATCTAGGTGATCAAGGATATAAATAGAAATCTCTAAACTTAGGTACGTGGGTTTTATTCAGTATAAGACTAGTTTTTTGGTTGCATATAATATGTAATATCTTGAATGCTCGTATTTGGATATGATTGCTTGGTTGAACTAGTATGAGTTATACTTCGCCAAATCTAATTGAACATAAATGTGTATGATGGGTTGTAGCTACTAGAGAACATATCCTGGTGTGGATGTACATTGCCTAACATGGATGTATGAATCCTTGGCCCATGTTAGATGTATGATGATACTATATTGCCCACACTAGATGTAAGTCAAGTGCAAGTATGTGTAGTACAACAGCATCAAAGTGAACGTAATAAAAGGAATGTTTACCTAATTATCGCTTTAAATAATGTTTTCTTTTAATCTTTCTTTCTCAAGTTATTTCAATTATGCAAACATATTAGTAGGTATCTTTCTACCCACGTGTACAACACCTTGTGTGTTGATTCGTTGTCAGGCCCGTTGCAGACATTTTGGAGGCCTCGGGCCAAACTAAAAAATGGGCCCTCTGTACTACAGCAAGAGATGTTTAAAAAATAAAATTATGGACCCCCATCTTATTGGGCCCCTGGCCGGGCCCCTGGCCGTCGCCCAGGTTGGCCACCCCAATGGGCCGGCCCTATTCGTTGTTTCACGTATGTTTTAGGTTTAGAGCTAGTGTGGGATAAAAGAAAGGAAGGGAGCAGTTGTATAGGTTGTACCTATTGTCTAAGATCCTGCTAGCATACATGTTTAGACTTGTGTAAAAATTATCTTTCAATATTCAATTGTAATTCATGATATAATAATGTACATGTTGAATGCTGAGAAATGTTATGGTTGTTATGTTCATGTATACGCATATGCTTCCGCAACACACTTCGATACAATTGGTTAACATTTTTGGATCTTGTCTTCTCATCCCATGGGGTTTTGAGAAGGTGAAAATCCGGGGACGTTACAACCCTGAGGAGACGAGGACTGAAGAACTCGAGCCTGAGAAGGTTGTAGAAAATCCAGCTAGAGGAGAAAGCCAGCACCCACCAGTTTGGGAGTCAGGACATGAAGAGGAATTTTTCACCAGGAGAAGTCAGTACTCGCTGAGATTACCTTTTCCATACAAGCTTGTAAAGGCTCACCTCAAAAAGAGATATGTAAAGTTCATGGAATTAGTGAAAAAGCTCCACTTTGAGGTACCATTTCTAGATGCCTTGGAAGAAATGCCGACCTATGCCAAATTGTTCAAGGATCTAGTCACGAAGAAAAGATGAGGAGGAAGGATCGAAACTGTACACCCATCCAGCATGTCAAAAACCTTCATAAAAGATGAATTACCAACCAAGAAAAAGGACCTTGGGGCTTTCACCATACCCTTCACAGTAGGAGATAACATTGATAGAAAAGGTCTTGCCGACTTGGGGGCTAGTATCATCCTCATGCCTTTAAGCCTCACACAACGATTAGGACTGAATGACTTGGTCAGGGCTAATATGAGGATAGAGTTGGTAGACCACACCTTCAAAAGGTTGGTAGGAGTGGTGGAAGATGTTCCAATCAGAGTAGGGAGGTTCTTCATCCCTTGTGATATTGTTATCATCGACACGGTTGAGGACCCTAAGTGCCCCATCATCTTCGGTCGTCCTTTCTTGGCGACCAAAAGGGCACTTATTGACGTCATTGAAGGCGTGATAACCCTGAGGGTTGGGAACGATCACATAGATTTCAAGGTGAGGGACTCAATGAAAGGATCATCGCTGCTTGAATTTACTTACTTCGTGGATAGCTATAACCAATACAGTGAGGAAGTAGAAGAGGGCGCAGTAGTGGTAGACCCTCTTATAAGGGCGTTGAATAAAGAGGACTCAGAGGTTAATGACCCCGAGGTAGCTGAGATACTCGACTACCTGAACCAAGATGAAGGAGATTTGAATGATGAAGAAGAAGTTGTCGAATCAGTGAAGTATGCTTCTTTAGAATTGACCATGGCAGAAGAGAAAGTACCAGAAACTAACCTGGAGCTGAAATAGCTATCGGAGGGTCTGAAGTATGAGTTCCTAGATGCTAAAGAAAGAAATCCTATCATCATCAATGCCAATCTAACAGAAGAACAGCTAGAAAGACTCCTTAAAGAGCTAAGGCTCCACAGAAAAGCTATAGTATATTCAGTGGATGATATTAAGGGACTAAACTCTACCTTGTGTATGCACCGAATAAATCTTGAAGAATCTACAAAACCCCTTGTTCAACCCCTTGAGAAAGCTGAACCAGATGTTAAAAGAAGTCGTAAAGAAAGAAGTCATCAAGCTTAGAGATGTGGGCATTATATACCCTTTTAGCGACATCAATTGGGTGAGCCCGATTCACATGGTGCCCAAGAAGGGAGGAATGACAGTCGTAAAGGAGGATAAAGGTGACGAGGTAGTTGTCTAGACTATTATCGGATGGAGGATGTGTAGTGACTATCGGAAGTTAAATCAAGCCACTAAGAAATATCACTACCCTCTCCCCTTTATTGACCAAGTGCTGGAAAGACTTGCACATCATGAGTATTTTTGCTTCTTGGATGGTTATTTAGATTTTATCAAGTTCCTATTTTTCCTGACGACCAGGAGAAGACTACCTTCACCTGCTTATATGGTACATATGCTTTTCGAAGGATGCCATTGGGACTATGCAATGCTCCTGCAACATTCCAGCGTTGCATGATCTCAATGTTCTCAGACTTTCTAGAAGACATTGTAGAGGTCTTTATGGATGATTTTTCTATTTATGGAAAGGATTTCGATGCCTGCTTGAAAAACCTATCATTAGTCATGCAGCGTTGTGAGGAAAATAACTTAGTTCTTAACTAGGAAAAATGTCATTTTATGGTACATGAAGGCATATTCCTTGGCCATAAGGTCTCCAAGAAAGGTATTGAAGTAGATGTAAGCAAAGTCGATGCCATTGCTAGACTGCCCTCACCAAAGTCCATGACAGGAGTATGAAGTTTTCTCGGTCACGTGGGTTATTATAGAAGGTTCATCAAGGATTTATCAAAGATATCAAAACCTCTCTCAAACCTGCTGATAAAGGAAACAAAATTTGAGTTTACTCATGACTATTTGGAAGCTTTCCAGACTCTAAAAGAGGCCCTAGTAACCCCTCCTATTCTCCAAGCTCCGGATTGGGAGCTCCCCTTTGAATTAATGTGTGATTCTAGCGACAATGCTGTGGGAGCTGTCCTAGGGCAGACGAAGGATAAGAAACATCACATCATTTTCTACGCCAGCCGGACTCTAGATGAGGCGCAAGTAAACTACACCACCACGGAGAAAGAGATGTTGGTGATGATTTTTGCGTTTGACAACTTCAGATCATATCTTATAGGGCCAAAAGTAAAGGTCTTTACTGACCATGGAGCCATACGCTACCTGATGCAAAAGAAGGACAGAAAGCCCAGACTGTTGAGATGGGCCCTTCTCCTGCAAGAGTTTAACCATGAGATAATTGATAAGAAAGGTAAAGAAAATGTAGTCACAAACCATCTCTCGAGAATAGTCTGCGGCAAAGAAAACCAGTTGCCTGTTAACGACAACTATGCTGATGAAGCTTTGTTAATGGCTCAGTCTGACGAACCAACCCTGCCATGGTTCGCAGACATTTGTAATTACCTGACTTGTGGCCAGCTACCACTGGACATCACATACAACTAGAAAAAGAAGCTCTTATCTGACGTCAGGAAGTACTTGTGGGATGACCCTTTATTATTCAAGAAATGCTCTAATAGTCTATACATAAGGTGTATAACGGAAGAGGAGGTCCCACTAATCTTGAGATAATGCCATTCTTCACCCTATGGAGGGCATCATAGTGGGGAAAGAACTGCCACAAAAGTGCTTCAATCCGGATTTTACTGGCCTTCTCTATTTGAGGACGTTGTTGCTTATGTGAAAGTTTGCAAAGAGTGCCAATCAACCGGAAATATCGGGAAAAGGAATGAAATGCCTTTGCTAGACTGGGTAGAAGTTGAGATCTTTGACTTCTGGGGAATAGACTACATGGGTCCCTTCCCCTCATCAAAGGGTTATCAGTACATTCTAGTGGCTGTGGACTACGTGTCAAAATGGGTAGAGGTTGTTGCTACCCAAACTTAGGACTCTTAAGTATATGATTAAGCTATTCGAGAAAACTATTTTTCCACGCTTTAAAGTACCCCGCACTGTGATAAGTGATGGCAGATCACACTTCGGAGAAAAGCAGTTTGAGTTGCTACTGAAGAAGTACCAGGTCAAACACAAGGTTGCTACACCCTGCCACCCCCAGACCTCTGGGCAGATGGAGGTATCAAATAGACAGAATAAGAAAATCTTGCAAAAGACTGTCAACTGTACACGAAAAGACTGGTCCATGAAACTCGATGATGCTCTTTGGGCCTATAAAACTGCGTACAAGACACCCATAGGTATGACACCTTACAGGCTAATATATGGAAAGTCCTGTCATTTACCCTTGGTGCTTGAGCACAAAGCTCTCTAGGTGATTAAGTTTCTAAATATGGACCTAGAAAAGGCAGGACAAAAGAGATATATGCATCTACAAGAGCTCGAGGAGCTAAGATTGCATTCTTACGAAAACACAAAGATTTATAAGCAATGAACTAAGGTGTGGCATGATGCCCACCTAAGAAACTAGGATATTCAGGAAGGTGACAAAGTTCTGCTCTTCAATTCTAGCATTCAACTTTTCCCTGGGAAGCTCAGAACAAGATGGTCAGGCCCCTTCTCTGTGGTAAAGATTTATCCATTAGGAATGATGGAGATTCAAGGAGAAAAGACTGGGATCTTCATGGTCAATGGCCACAGGTTGAAAACATTCTATGAAGATGAAGCATTCGTGAGAAGGTCAGAAATAACACTATAGGACACTGAAGCAACAGACGAAGGATCGAAGTAAAAAGAGTTTGAAGCTGTCTAGCTGACGAAAAAAACTACAGTGCTCTTCGGGAGGTAGCCAAAATTTATTTTTTCCTAGCATAGGATGTTATTTCCCTTTCTATAGAAAAACATTACAAACATTATCATTGTAATAAGTCCCGAGTCAGTGCATGAGCCACATGCATGGACCCTCTCGTTTTATGGGCCACCGACTTAGTTTTGTAAGGCTTTGATGAGTAATATTGTCTGAGGCTAGAAGTCTTCCCTTTTGGCCGATGATGTTTTACCCATTAATGTTTTTCTTTAGTTTTTATACCCTCAATTTACTTTATTTTTTAGTGTGTCGAGCATGTATAGTTGATCGCCCTTTTGTTTTTGACCCGACATCCCTTTTGTCTTGCCATATCAGCCATCTACCCAAACTAACCATATCGAGCGACACCATCAATGCTCTCCTTTAATCTTTTTGGCCTTTGTCTTTGCTCTAAGTTTTAGTCTTCTGGAGTCTGTATCAAGCATGTTCTCTGCCTTTCTACTTTGCACGAAACGTGCTATTTTGCCTTTTGATCATTTCAGGCAAGTGGCGAGCACTCGCGCGTTGCACCGTATCAGGCAATGTATTACCCAATACACATATAGGGCAATGAACCCCGCGGCACGCGACAGGGTGTCGACCGTATCGGGCGGGCACCCATATCGCATAGCAGCGTTAGCAAAGGAGACCGTGTCATGTGACACAACGACCTCATGTGACACGCGTGTAGGCCAGCACGAAGCTTGCTTAGGAAACCAAATTGACCCTTGACGTGATGGGATTAGACTGATTTTGTTGTGCCTCGGGAATGATTTGCCTCCTCACTCCACACATGCCCCCTCTTTTACTTGTTTTACCCCGCTCAACATGGCTATATATAGTAACCGGGATTTAACCGTGTCGGACACCTGATTTCACTTTTTTACCTACTCCCGTATAGTGCAAAGCTCACATTTACTCCAGCTCCCATGTCGGCCAACCTTTAGCGAGCTCCCGTGTCGTGCACCAACCTTTCACCCGATTCAGGTAGAATTCGATATGCATATCGCATGAGTTACTCGATACGCCCTATCACGTCGCGCAGCCTGTATCAAGCATATCGTATCACACATCTTTTGTTTTAGCGATGCCCTTATCAGGCACAAGGCTTTAGTTTTATGTATCGTTCAGAGCATATCGTGTAAGGCCTCATGTCGGGTGATACACTTTGCACGTTACTCGTGTCGGGCAATGCCCGTTTCCTCTATGTCGGGTTTCACCTATCGAGGTTTTCTAACCATATCGCACGATACACGTATCATGCAACACACGCATATGAATGATACCATTTATGTCAGGCAAAAACCTTATGGTATAGTTTTGTTAGACAAAGGAGATTTAACTCATATCGCCCGACACTCTATCGTATCGGGCGGTACTAGGATTGGGTGGCACTTTCTTACGTGCACGTGTCAGGTAGGACCTTTGTTCTTACCATGTCTTACTTATCATGCAAAAGGTTTTGCGTTTTAACCGATTTGAGATCGTATCGGCCTCTGAACCTTTATCGAGCGATATGAGTACCGCGCGGCACCCATACCGGGCACACATATTGGGCAAGGTTTGTCTAGCAACCCAATATCAGCCAGCACTGTCTGCCAGATCCTATCGGGAAATGAGACGCATTTACCCCACCTGATATCGACTCTCTTGTGTCGGGGTTCCCTTAGTTTTTGACCGATATTAGTTTTTCAAGTATCACGTACCTTGTATCGGGTGACGTGACTCTTTTGGTATGTTGCCTAATATCAGTAGCGTGACCCATTCAGTAATCTCATTACTTACTATATTCTTATTTGACAATTATAGAAATGGCCTGCACCAAGCAAACCGTCGTCCAAGTAGACGAGCGCGGCCGGAGGATCAACCTTGAGACCATAGCTGAAGCCATCACAGTCGGGCAGAAGTGTCTGAACCCCGATGCAGCTGGGCTATCTGAGGCTGAGAAGCGGCCCAGGATAGAAGAAGCAACAGCCCCAACAACAAGCTCAACCACGGCGGCCGAGTCGGAGCCTCTGAATCACTCACCAGGCCGGTTCATACCCAGAGACGACGAGCACCGGCGGCGGTATAGAGAGTTGGCAGCCAAAGTCTACAGGCCAAGCTGCTTCTGCCACCAGCCGTCCTTCCGATAGATAGGCATTTTCAATAGTTTGGAAAATGTGCTAGAAGTTGCAGGGCTGAGAAAGATATGCTTCTGCTACACCGCATCCTACACTGAACTCACCAAGGAATTAATGTCGTCCCTCCACCGGGTGAAAAATAGACTAGAAGAAGTTGAAATATTCAGCGGGGTGGACAGACTACAAGGATGGCTATATAACACTGAGCACGACATATCTGAAAAGTTTCTCAATGAGATCTTCTCCCCCAGCGAAGCAGAAAAAGAACTACTCAACAACGGTGTCAGAATCACCGAAGGAGATGGATTCAACCCAGTCGCACTCTGGAGGAAGCTGATCGGCGAGTCAACGTTCAAGCCGGGAAGGAAGGTGGTAGTATTGCACTCCTATTTCTAGAGGATAGTGCACAAGATTGTTATTTGCCTGTTCTTCAGCAAGTACGATTCAAGCAACCTCTACAATGAAGAGCTCCACCTCGTGGTACATGATGGAAGGATGCACGATCAACTTGGGGCGATTCCTCCTCAACCATCTTCATCCAGTAAAGGACGCCACCAACGACTACAACATGGGATGGCTGGTGAATCTGATCGCGGAAGGGTTAGGATACCCCAGAGAGCTGCACAGTTTGTCAAGGACAAGGGGAGATGACATGATAGACCTAAAATTCCTCACGGGAGCCAACATAATAAAGAAGGAGATAAGCCACTTCTTCTACCGATTCATGAGGACATACGTTCTCCTACCCCTCCCAATATGTGCCAATTATGATGTAGAGAAGATGGTCTTCGTGAAGGATGAAATTGAAGCCATCATCGTTGAAGCCAGTTGTGCCACCACCAGAAGGATACATAAGAGGGTGGCCACGATAGGAAGGCCAATCCCTCTCGATGTTTGGAAAGACAAGGGGGCGACTACTTTCATCCCCACTCCCGAGCCGGCCGCAACCACCACAACAACAATCGCCATGGACGTCGAGAAAATAACGACAATCATGGGGGTCGTCGACACAACCAGGGTTGAAACAATGACAATAGCCCCAGAGGAAGTTGCCATGGAAGAGACGGCCGCAGCTCCCGAAGCTTCTACAACACCTTCAATTGCGGAAGTTTTAGTACAGCCAGACGCCAGCAACGATGTGTTTGATGAGCTCCTTGAGACGGAGCTCAGGGCTGTGCAGCGCACACTGACGCCTTCACCAATGTCACCAGTGGTTGCTGCGGAGAAGGTCGCGGACAACCAGATGATGGAACAATAGTCGCCATCCCCACACCCTTCTCCACCACAACAAGTAGGCGAGGCGAAGGAAGCCACAAAGGTGCAAACACCCCGCCCTGAAGTGACGCCCTCACAGACGTTTCAGATGGATTCAGACCCACTCAAAGACGTGCATTTGTCAGGATTAACTTCTCACGTGAGGGATGTTAGGAGGATAAGAGGCGGATCAGCCGCAACCCCTCTATCACTGGGGCAGATCCTCAGTCAAGAATTTGACCATTTGCGGGAGGTAACAAGCAACCACTATGTTACTTTTGCTTCCTTGACCTGCAAGTTAACTATTTTCCAAGAGGGGATTAGCGAGCAGGAGCGGAAACTGTGAACTCTAGTTGGCCTTCCTAGCCAATTAGAGGCATTGAACAACACGATGCAGCTGACGCTCCAACGCCTCGACACCATTGAGGAGAGACTGAACTGGAGGGATGACCACCCCCGCTCGAGATAGCCAAGGAGGTCCCCATAACTTTCGGGCTCCAGTTCTCAACCATCTTCATCAGTGTCCTCTTCAGGAACGTCATCTTCTCCATCCTCCAACGGGCCCTCCACAATGCATGACGGAGAAATGACAAACAAGACCACCGACGGGGCTCCAGAAGGATAGGAGAGCATCCGGAGCGTCGACATGAAATCTCCCTCACCCTTCCTAGATGACGATGAAGACGTAGACATATCAATTGGCGTATAGGATGACTCTACTGACGAATCAGAGTGAGAAGAGGAGGACATCTACCATGCCAACGACAAACACCCCCTAGAGGAAGGATCTCGACGACATATGCATTTTCTGGCCGTCAGAGATCCCCTCCTTCGAGATGGCAGACATCGACCAAAGGGCCATTAGGTACCTGACGATTAGAGACCAGAAGCTACTGGACAAGGTCCTGAGGTCGTAGGTAGATGAAGAGGACATCGTCTGGAGTGACGATTACTTCTCCGTATGATGGGGAGTGCTGAGGAGCATGTTCTACTCACTAGCTGTCGTTGGGAAGATCCTTTTTCGGGTCATGGAAAGTGTAATGATAGAGAACTTAGGCACCAGGACAGGCCGGCAACCAATCTACACCGCCACCTCGGCCTTGGCGAGAAGGTTGATGAGAGGGGTGTTCGACGCTATCTAGGTGGCCAACATGCTCCAACACATTGAAGAACACAACCCTAACCTCATGTTGTCCCCTTACAAGCAACAAAGAAATTGGTTCATGTGCGTTACAGATCTCTAAAGCCATGATGTACAACTCCTCAGCTGCTACAACGAGGAGGTCCCACTCTCAGGACACACGTTCGTGTGCCCCGACGACAAGAACCTCAGGCTTCTCCCACTACGTCTTCTCCGCGCAATCAAATGAGGAGTCCAGCATCACATCGGCGTTTGGAACTTCTTCACTCTCAGAGACTTCCCCGTTTAAGAAGAAGTGGGAAGCGGAAACAACGCCTTCATAATCCTTTGTTCCATAGAGATGCTCCACATCTTTGGATACATAGGGAAACTCTAAGGCCAGAACTTCTATCAGCTAAGGATCACCTACGCGCTACTGCTGATCAAGGACAGACACTATTTCTGAGATGCAGGCATCCCAGAGAAGTTGCAAGAGAGTGATGAAGAAGACGAATCTTCCTCGACCAGCAACCTTCCAGGAGAAGAGGCCGAGATGGCCACACACATATATGGGGTAGGCAAGCGGATGGACATTCTGGAAGAAGTATTCTCGAATGAAGACCCCGCTTTGCTTGATGTGTCAGAAGAAATGATCAGCAACTTCGACCATTCTGTATGTTCTACACTGACCCAAGAACAGGTCAAGGAAATTCTCATGAAGCTAGCTGATTTTACACCCGCAGATGTCATATATGAGGAAGAAAACATCATAGTCCCAGTTGATGACCTTCGGGACTCAGTAAAGGCAGAAGGATGTTTAGCACTGTTAGTATCAGCAACCTACATCCATGTTCTATAGAAGAAGTTTGAGCACGTTTACATCGCCCATCCGATTGTGTTCGACAATATCTGCCTAGCTGATGAATCAGGAGCGAAGCAAAATTTTCTAGCAGAGATACAAAGCAGCATGCCGCTTATCATCTTCTTTCTAGTGTTGCACTACAAGCACTGGACGCTCCTGACGGTGTACACTCGCCAATGATTAGTAATCTTCTACAACAGCTCTGACAGCAACAAAGATCATCTGGTGCAGTGTACATCAACCGCGTTGACACCCCTCAAATGCTTAGCAAGAAAATACTACATCAAGGTGGCAACGTTGATCCAACCATTTCTGGAGACAACAGAGAGTAAATGGCACGAGAATCAATTTTACCAAAGCAGTCCACATCAAATTCCACAATCAAATGACTGTGACATCTACGTGCAAGAATGGATCGCTAGCTCGGTGACGCTACAACAAATGCCTGACAAGCTCTACCAAATCGACTACCACAACAAATGAGGAGAATATGTGTGGGAGCTTATATTTGATGGAGGTGCGCTCACCAGCTAAACCCTCACTGACTTATCACTACCCTACCTTATATATCTCACAACTCTGGGACAAAGTGTGGGATAAGTTTGGGGGGTACTATATATCAGTGAGGGAGGTACTAAAGATTCTCCCCTTTTGCCTTTCTTCTTTTCCTTAAACATACTATGTGTACATATATATACACATGCTTAACACAAAATAGTGAATATACAACTCCTTGCCTCTCTACAATTGTACAAAGACACTCTATAGTAAATATCAGATACAACTTCTTCAAGACTATGCTCTTTGTGTCTAAGGCGGTGCATATTTCTGTTATTTTCTTTTTGAAAATGCAATCTCAAATGACAAAGGCTATAACCTTTCTACGCCAATTTTGAAAAATAATCTTATAACAGTTAAGAGATGTGCATGTGAAGGAAAAAGCTACCTAAACAGCAAACTCATCCTTTCCCAAAAAGAGAGAAAAGCTTTATGAGAGTGAATAAAAGCATGAGAGTTGTGTCGGAAAAAAAAATGAAAAACACACTTGTCTCTCCAAAAGTACCCATCATTAGGCATGGTAGATTTGGGGCAGTGGTACGTATGATGTGAAATCACTGTTCTAAAGTCAACTGGCTTGGACTGCAGGGACCACTTGCCCGTTAACGGACCCGTACCTAGATGGACCGATGGAAAACAAGAAAACCAAAAATGCCTTAAGCCTACCCAAAAACCCAAATCCTTACTTCCAAGTTGTTTAGTGTGAAAGCTAACTTCAAAATCATACACTTAAGTCTCGTCAAAGCTGAAAAGAGAATTTTTACTTAAAATAAGGCTGGAAAAAATAAAGCCTGTTGCTCATGGACAGATGTAATTTTCCTTAAGACACCTCAGAACTTGCGTAAACCCCTTATCTGAGGACTATGCCTGGTATGAAGGGTATTGTAAATAAAGTGTTAAGATAAGTACGATTGATTGAGGAAAATCAAAATGCTAATTTTGGGGGAGTTGATAACACCCATTGTATGGCTATTTATAGCCTACATTTCATTGTCAAAACTTCCCTTTAAACTGTTTTTCCTCTCAATTTTGTCTTATTATTGCACAAAAATAACCTGCACTATGCCCCTGACTCTGTTCCCATCTTTTGTACATATTTTCCCAATTTTTCCACCTAAAGTCTGCAAAAGGCCCATCCCGACCCATCTACAACGCGCACCTGCATCGACCCTTCTACTGGTCACCCGACACGCCCACTTACCCGTTGTGATCGCTGCCCGATATGGCAACAACCCGATACGGGCATGTCCCGCGAGGAGACCCCGAAGAGCAGTTCCTACCTACCCGACAGATAGCTTTGCCCGTGATGACTACTCAACCCAACATGGGCGTGTCGCGTGATACACTTCACTCATTAGAAGCAGCTACCCACCAAGGTAACCCGGTACGTTCACAACTCGGCACGGGACAGCCTGTTGTACCGGGCGATGTGCATGTATCGATCATCCCTGAGGCCATGTAAACAGAGTCAATGAAGGACATGTGGACCCACAAGAACTAGAACCTCTACCATTTGCTGCCTATAAATAGAAGCTATAGGACTTTGATGGGATGGGTCGGAACCTCGCGAAAGCTTACTTTGGAAAACAGTTGAAGCTAGTGCGTCGAGTCCCAAGGCGTGCCAGGCGACACTAGGTGAGCACACCCCCAGCCCGAGAGGGGCGGGAGTGGTTCACTTAGAACCCATCCCAGTAGTCGCAGCAGCCCAATACGACCAAGAAGGACACCCAGTGTGTCGGGTTCCTAAATGGGCTTCAACCCAAGACGGCTTGCCCCTACACCCAATACAAGGAACTTGAGAACCTAAGTCATCTCTAACCCGACATGATACAATACCCGATACGAACCAATCATTAGGGTTTGTCACCCGAAAGGGTGGCTGCCTGACACGGCCATATCGGGTGGGGAGCCCTGGACGATATGCTTGTCTATCACGACATGTCGCCCGACAGGGCGACTGCCCGACATGGGGATATCGGTAAGATGTCCCGCCCGGTACCAGATTAGCGACGCCTTAGGGGTCTGCTGCTGTATATCGACCTCCCACATCAAGGAGGCTGATACCTATCTTCCCTTTTTAGCATTTACTTTCATTTATTACGCATTGTAACTGAACCCTTTTTACACAATATCTATGCTTATAGAATCTGTGAAATTTAATACCTGTTGTTCTGTGTTTGGTTCCCTTTTGTTGGATGATTTCTTATATAGCATCTGAGCTCTAGCTTGTATGTTTGGATAATGTTTTGACTAGCTATCGAATCGTGTTTCCCGTTTCAAATCCTTTGAGAGAAGGATGTTGTAACTTTAGAGCTTGGTCCGATCCGGGAGTACGAGAGTACCAAGGATTGGGGTTGCTTCAGTTTGTCTTCCCACTCCAACCTATGTCCATTACCTTTGAGAGAGGGTGTTGGCATTTATTTGGAGGTACCCACTTTGAGAGAAGAGGGTGCTGGATGTTTTCCTTTGCCGCTTGTTATTCCTAAGTTTTCTTCCTTCGTGCCTTGCCTTAACAATAGTTTTAACTCCTCAGAAGCTGTTGCGCAAGACTCCTCTAAAACCATTTTCTTTCTTATAACTCTAGTTGGAGATAGTCTTTTGGTTTATTTTTCTTTATGATGTTTCCTTGTCGTAGCATATCTATCCTTTCTTATCTGAATATACATACTCATATAAAAATTATCCCCATGCACTTGCTTTAATGCTTCACTTGTATGTTTAGCTATCATCTTGTGATGTTTGATTGTTGATATCTCAAGAGAGTAATATTGCTTTTATCACGTGACATGGAGTAGCATGAATGCATGAGAGTGTCGGATTTTTAAATGCTTTAAACCATCCATTTTGTTGTGAGGTTTTTGAGTTGCCATCTCGAGAGAGAAGCTCAACTCACGGCATCCCCATTGGATCATGGATGCATAAGGTGATACATCACCATCACATTCCATACCATTCTCAAGTATTATCCCACGCATAAATCAAGGTGTAACCATCGGGTTATACCATACTAGGGTTTCAACAACAGTAATAGAATACTCCATGATGGTATTAGCCATTCAAGGACTATTCATACCCAATTATCATCATTTAGTCATATTAAATCTAGGTATAACAAGCTATACCTCTTTAGGGTTACATATCCACACAATATGGTTATCACCCCTTCTATTCATACGAGTGAATATCTAAGACTACCTTATTAAGGGCAACCCTCCATTTGTTCCATCATCATTCAACCCATGTCACCATACCACAATGTCACCCACAACCGTTGGATGTTTAAAAGGTAAGACCATGGTTGTTTACATAAGTAAGAACCTTGAATGAATCATAAATGATGTTATTATGTTTTGATCTATAAAATTCACCATTTAAGCTTAGGCATCCTTTGGTTAACAATAATAAGGGTTCTGTTCAGAGTAGGGTAAAACCCATATTCGAGTGTTCATTTAAAATAAGCCATCCATTGTCAACAAGTAAGATCCTTAAGTTGATCATATAAAGGAAACCATATAAATCACATTATTAGTACCAACATATTACATTAGCCATCATTCCACTTTATTGGAGGAATAAACATTAGATCTTGACCATTGGGGCAAGTTCATATGTTAAAATCATCAATTATAGTATAGGTCTGACCATTGCATCAAGTGACCCAAGAAACCATTTGTCTAAGGCTTAATTAATGATACAACTATATGATTAACTCACCATAGGTTTTTGGATACCCTATCCACCATCATTAGTGACCATTAAGTCACCATTGGTTGTTCGATCATCATTATATTCATTAATCAACATCAAATATCAAACTAATATCACCATTGATTGATAGCATTAGGGTACTCAGTTGTTAATTATCACTAGGCTTCTAATTAGGCCACAACATGATGTAAGGGGTGAACGTTAGTTGACACCTTTAGTTACCACCATCAATTTTCATGAAGATAACACCATAGGGTTGTTGCAATGGTACCATCATCGGGTCATGGATTTATAGAAGAAATCAGCTTAAAATCCTAAAATTGACCATTGGTTGATAGGTGCTTAGCACCATAGGTTGTCAAAACAACCTGATCCAAGTCATATTATACCTTAAGAATAACATACACATTATCATAGGTTTATTCAGAACTGAAATTAGAATAGGGAACATTATAAAAATCAAAATCCAAGTCAAGCTTAGCTTTTCAGTGCGTAGATCATCATTTTCAAGCAAGAACATGAGCTAGCAAGTTTATGGTAAGCAATAAACGTGAAGCAAGTTATAAAACTTGCATCTAATGAGAAGATGAAATCCCAAATGGAATACAACTGGAGCAGGTAGGGTAGAAAATTCAAGTATAAGCTATGAACTCGTCCATCTAGCACCTTTTCCGCATCAAATGAGCAAACCCTAAGCATAAGGAGCAAGAAAGGTAGAGTTTTGGAGCTTTAGACTAATTTATACCATGGAACAGCAAGGTTCAGACCTGAAGAAAGGTAGGATGAAGGATAATAAAGAAATAAATGGAGGAAAGAAGGGGATTCTTACTCTTTTAGGTCAAGATCACTAGAAGTAAGCTTTTCAAACCCTAAAAGGAAATCAATTGCAACCCTAGATTTTTTCCCCAAGAAGATCCCCTCTTTCTTTTTCATTGGATAGGAAATTCATAGCATCATAGAGGGATAACGAGGTTCATAAAAGGAGGGAAGTGGTGGAGATCAAATGGCTTGTTTAGGTGCTCAGGGATAAGTATATGAAACTTTAAGATAAATAAAAAGAAAAAGTTGAAGTTGTAGTATCTTTCCAAGTGTCTGTGGCCTTAAACTATTAATAATATACAATCATAAACACAAAAAGATACCCCACCATCAATATAGACATGATTATCCCTCATTTCTTGAATTTCCAAGCAGAACAAATAATTCATTAGTTGATAGCTACTAAGGGTAGCTCATCCATGAAGGGGTAAATCCTAAAATACCCTTGTGGAAAACACCTTCAAACCAAGGTTTAAATAGGTACCCCGTTTCTCAACAAGATCAATAATGATGAGAGAATATCCAAGGAACATAATGCAAGTGATAAATTGAAAAGAAAACCTCTCAGTTGGGTAAATTGTAGAAAAGTCTAAAATGTGCATAAAATTGCATAACTTGCTCAAACAATGTCCGAATTGGACAAAATTTAAAAATTAAGCTTTTATTATGATTTAAAAGAATATCAAAAGGTTATATTAGGATTATAATAATTAAATTATGATGTTTGGACAGATTTTCCTGACTGGTTACGACTCAATACGTCCAGATGAAGGACCCAGGTTCGAATCACACCGAAGACACTCTGCGAAAAGTAACGCAAATTTGATTGGGTGTGGGAGGGGGTGATCGAACCACACCCTATCATGCCTTGAGAGTTTACATTATCTGTGGGGGTCACAATTGTGGTGCTTCTACGTGGGTGGTTCCCTCGTAAATAAATAAACATTAAATTATGATAATTAAGTTGGTTCAACACTTCAAGCAAGGTTAGGGATCTCATAGTTAATGTAATATGGTTTGTGATGACCTATTCCCTTATCAGTGGTTGAAAAAATGGTAAAATGAGAGGACATATACGTGAATGATGAACATTAATGAGAAAAAGCAATGAGATATGATAATCTTAATAATTTCAATGCTAATGGAAAGGAACCCAAGTTGTAAAAGGTAAGATGATACAAAAAAAATGTATCTTTCATTGGGAAGATAGAATTGGTTACCTTTTGGTAGTGACCCCTGAAGAATGTTGCTTTGATGAGGGAAGTGTTTTTCCCTTTGTGTTTCTTCTTTTTTATGCATATCATTAAAATGGATTTCATGCCACTTGGTACGCATGGATTTGTTGTAATCCTAGGATGGATATTTTGATATGATGTGTGGTTACCTTGGACTACAGTTTCAAAATATTTATGTTTGTAATGAGCATGCTTTTGGATCCTTCCAAGAGTTAGGGGGATTCCTCCTATATATTCTTAGTCGGTTATGATGTTGAGGAAGTGGATGAAACTAGGGTATGAGTTCTTTATAACACATGCGATGGATACCAAGGTAATGAATCCTAGTATCCAGAGTGTACTAGTTATATATGAGTTAAAGATATCTATTAGATGAGCTACCAGTGTTTCTCTCCATTAGAGAGAGAGTTTATTTTGATCCTCCAAGTTTTGTTTGAGAAATGAAAAGTGATTATATAATGTTGTGTATGGTCAGTTGATAATTGGGTAGGAGCACTATCAAGGATAGAGGGCTAATGTTTTCTTTCTAGATAAACTTAGGATCAAAATATCAACAGGTAAGAGTTAGAGTGGATGACATAAGTTACATGACAGTGATAAGTTTAGTGTTATGTCATTTAGACTAACCAATTTATTAGTAGCATTCCTAAATAAAAGGAACTGAGTGCTCAGGTCATGTCCTTATAAGTTGTGACAAGTTGAACAAGAGTGAGTTTGGGTTTGACTAAAATGTCTTCTTGTGATTATGATACATCCACTAAGTGTGTTGTGTGAATCTTAGTAATATGAAGACAATGTCTTTCCTCTACCCCTAATAAGGTCAACTAGGAAGTTATATTCGTTAACGATTGCAGACAAGTGTATGATTGTTCAACTAGATAGATGGTCGGTCCACCATTATGATGATTGAAGAGTGTTCTAAGATCATATGCCTTATATTTTTTGACAATTAGGGGATGCTCACTTTTTTAATTGAGTTGCTAATTAAAAAATCATTAAAGGAGCATAGAAATTAAACCTTATAGAATTACATATGATAAGATATACATGATGTTTGATGTTTGGTAAGATCCAACAAGTATGGCCTCTAAGTGATGTGTGGTACAACATATAGTACAGTCCAGGATAATAGTTAGAGTCCCAAGTTGAAAGGTACTACCATACTTGTATAGGTGGTACAACAATTCCTATGCTAAACCAAGGTGACACATGAAAGATTTGAGGGAGAAGAATATGTCTTCTATGAAAATGATGTGACATTACCATGTGATGAAATTAACCATATGGAAGATTGAGGATGTGGTACATGAGAAGTATCCATCTATGTTTACCTTGGATTTCGGGGATGAAATCCAAGTTAGGGATTTATGGTTGAGAGACCCCTGACCTTGCTTAGAGTGTTGAATAAGCTTAATTACCATAATTGAATGCTTATAACCATAATATAACCTTGTAACATGCTTTGTAATCATAATACGAGCTTAAGTTTCAAGTTTGGTCCAATTTGGACACTATTTGAGCAAGTTATTATATTTTATGTACATTTTGGGCTTTTCTACAAATTACCCAATTGAGAGATTTTCTTTGCAAATTTTCATATAAAATATGTTCCTTGCATTTTATCTTATTTTTTTTATATGGGTGATCCAAAGGGTGCTCAATTGTACCTTGGTTTGATGGTGATTTGATTCAAGGGTGATCTAGGGTTTTACCCTTCATGGATGACCCACCTTCTTGGTTGTCAACCGATGGTACCATTGGTTTGGGAAATAGCCTATGGTCATCAGCCGAAGGGACAATTTGGGAACAACATCAGGTCATCCTAAAGGCTCTAGGTCAATGGTTCATGCTGGTTTGGTTCACTTGAACTGATGGTTCACTTATGGACATGATCAATTGATGGTTCAACCATCTATTGACCTAAACCATGAACAAACGATGGTACCTTCACCAAAAACATAGTGGTGGACCTGTGAGGTCATCATATGGTGGACTACTAGTCCTGAACATCTGGTGGACCTTCTGGTTGCTCGTCCATGGAAGCTTTAAGCCATGGACACATTGAGAGATGCTTGTACACCTCATGTTGTCTTCCATCCTTATCCAAGGGATACATCTACCTCTTCCTTGCCCAAGTTCAAATCTTTTTGTCACTTTCTCTTTCCTCTAACCTATAGCACTGACTCCACTCCATTTTTCTATGGATCCAGGTGGTCCAAGGTAGAAGATCACCCCCTTTTTGGATAAGAAGGTTTCCTAGAGCTCCAACTAGCCCTACCTAAGGTTTCCAAGGTCATCTCCTAGGGTTTCTGACGAAGGCAAGTTGTTTTCTTCCGTTCATGTCCTTTGTTGTTGCTCTTATTCTCCCTATGACCTTCCTCTAGGTCATAACTATGTAATTCCATGGTAAAAGTTGTTACAGAGCTCAAGACCCTACCTTTCTTGCTTCTCTTATCTAGGGTTTGCTTCTGGTATGGAGAAAGGTGCTAGATGACCGAGTTCATAGCTAAAACTAGGGGTTTCCTACACTCTTGGCTTGAGTTTTTTTCTTTTAGAACTATGTTAATCACTATAGAGACAAGTTTTATAACCCTCTTTACTTATATTTCTTACTATAAGATTTTTTATCTCATGTTCTTGCTTAAAAATGGTGACTTAAGCTTTAAGAAGCTAAGCTTGCTTGGGATTTCGAATTTTTATGGTGTCCCCTATTCTGTTCCAGTTCTAGATGAACCTATAAATATGTTTACATCCTTCCTAAGCTAGTATATGATCTAGGACAGGTTGGTAGTACAACCGATGGTGCTAAGCACCTAACAATCGATGGTCCAAATTAGGGTTTTCAAGCTATTTCCTTCACTAGCACATGACCCAAGTGGATACCATGTAACAATCGATGGTGGTAACCAAGGGTGTCAGACAATGGTGAAAACTGATGGTCACCCCTTAGGTCAGGTTTTGTCTCAACTAGAATCTTAATGATTAATCGCTAAGTACCCTAATGAAGATTACCAATGGTGACATCAATGCAACACCCAATGCTGAAATATGACAGTATTGTTGATCTTATCAATCGATGGTGACACCGTTTACCATAATTGGTAGTGGATAAAGTCACTACAACTGATGGTGAGTAAAGAGTCTAGATGTAGCATCAATTAATCCCTACCCAAATAATATCTTCGGTCAAATTATTCAAGGGTTAGACCTATACTCAAATTGATGGTTTTGGAATATAAACATGATCCAATGGTTAGGATCTAACAGTTCTTCATCTAATAGTTTAGAACAAAGGACTTGATCCAAGATTAGATGATTCAACATCCAATGGTTTGTATTGAAACCTATATTATTACATGTGAGTTCTAATAATCTGAATTTGATAGTTTTCCTTATGTGATCAAATTAAGAAGCTTGATGGTTGATATGACAGCTTGCTTACAATGTACAACCAATGATGGGTTTCGACCCCACAATCCATGGTGCCCCTTGATTTTATTAAATAAGGGTTGTATAGGGTTAAATGGTGACTCTTTCTAGGTCACAACTCAATGACTTCATAAGTGGCTTACTCGAGGTGTTTACTTATGTAAATAATCAATGGTCTTACCTTTTCAACATCCAGTGCTTCTGGGTGATGTTGTGGTATGGTTACATGGGTTGATTCAGGTCAGAACTAATGTCAATTTTCCCTTAATAAGGTAGCCTTACCTTTTCCCTCATATGAATAGAATGGATAATGACCATAATGTGTTGATATGTAACCCTAGTGGGATACATTTTGTTACACTTTATCCTAACGAATTCAGGTGATGGGGAAAAATTATGACTAGAATTCCTTAGTGGAATAATAGAACAATGGAGTACTCTCTCTTATTTTTGTGGAACATTAGTATACTATAAACTAAGGGTAACATCCTGAGTTATGCATGGATCACTACTACAGAAATAGCATTCAGTGTCGCTTTTCTGAGCGTCGGTTATTAAGGAACACGGACGCCTTATATTAAAGGCGTCGGTTATTTAGAAGAACCGACGTCTATATTCAAAGACCAGCCAAACACGGGTACCGCTTTGTATACAGCGTCGGTTGTTTATAAAAAACCGACGCAGCATGTCATCCAATTTTCGAGCGAAAAAATAATGTCACTTTCGGCATCGAGTCTGTAGTTAAAACACCGACGCTTATGTGCGATGGAAATTTGCGCGAAAAGTGTCCTTTTCCGCGTCGGTCGTCCTTTAATAACCGACGCTGAAGGTGGTTCCCGCCAAACATTTTCACGAAAATATCGTCCAAATGGACGTCGGATGTTGTGAACGACCGACGGTAAAGATGTTTAGGCGTCGGTTTTTGTAAACAACCGACGCTATTTGGGAACTTCATAACCTTCGATCGCCCGACTCTTCCCCTTTCTTATGTTTCATTGCTACCCTATTTCCCTATTGCGGCGATTTCTCCGGCGATTTCTCTGCTGCTGCTACTAGTTTTTCTCCGGCGCTTCTCTCCGGTGCCCCATCTCCGGCGTCCCCTCTCCGACGCCCCTCTCTGACGCGTTTCTTCTCTGGCACCCCTGCACCGCCGCCACGCCTGACAACCGGCGCCGCCGCAACGCCTGGTGCCCACCTGCCTGCCACGCCTGAGAACCGGCGCCGCCGTACCCCCTTCTCCTTCTCCTCTGCCTGGCCGCTGCCTGCCTGCCGCCGCCTGGCCGCCTGCCTGCCGCCGCTTGGCCGCCTGCCTGCCTGCTGCGGCTGACGCTCTTGCTTGTCGGAGTCACTGCCGCTGGTTCTGGAGCTCGTCGGCCGCCACCCACGTACTCAACCAGCTCGACCTCACCCTACTCTTCTTGCCCAGGTACCTGCAGACCTACCAGGCGTGAAATTGGTTCTTTATGTGCTGACCTAATCTGCTTGCACGAAATTGGCTCCCTACTCTGCTTGCTTAATGTGCCTAATCTGCTTTAAGTGGTCCTAATATCATAACATGATAGTTTTATAATCATGGCTAAACATAATATGAACTAGATCTTTTTAAAGGTAACACACTTTGTCCTAAGTTGCTAATTTTTATTCTAATATGAACTCTAGTCTCATCTATCCATGTTGCCTATAGTTTATAACATTGCATTGTGAATTATTGCATGTTTGAAACTATGAAATTCTTGATTTATTAGATGATATTCAAGAAAACCCTAGTTTGATGAGCATGTTGTTAATCATGTTAATTATGATTCTTCTATATATTCTGATGTCATTATATAATTATGTGATCCCAACATATTAAATTGAATTAGAATGATTTCATGAATTATAGGGTTTATATAAGAATGACAAGACATGTATTTGTTGGCCTAGAAACCCGTCCAAGATTTACTCAGTAGGAGTAAATCTTGGATAGTCCCCAGTTTGGGACTGTTCTTGAACACCTAATCTCACTTAGGATGGAAGTGTATAATGTGTATTGGGTTTTTGAGAAAATTTCGGTAGCATTTCCCCGTTTGTTCTCTAAGTACATATGTACTTAGAGAACAACAGGGAAATGCTGCCGAAATTTTCTTGAAAACCAAATACACATTATACACTTACTAGTGAGATTAGGTGTTCAAGGATGGGATAGGTGGTACACATTTATTATATATAAGATTGACATCAAATGTGTTTGTTGGCCTAGAAACCCGTCCAAGATTGACTAATATATACTTGTTTCCTAATATATACTTGTTTAAAAGGTTAACTGATGTTATACAACTTTTTCTGAAAATATATAACATCGTTATATGTACTTACACTTTGTTAATACTAATATTGTGCAGTCTCTGTCTTCCCATAACAATGACTATGAATTGGGCCTCTATGTCAATGTTAACGTTCCCTATTGAAGAACAATTGGACATCATCCTAGATGATCGTTCCTTAAACCAATTGGTCATACCCAAACATTGGCGTTTTCTAAAAGGAAGACACTACATGCCTGGTAAAGTGACCCTAACTTTTGGAAATTATTCACATGTAATCGAGGTTGAGTATGATATGGCGGGAAATCTTGTATCAAAATCCGGTTGGCGTGATTGGATTGGAGAGCTGTATCTGGTCCATTGGAATAGGCTTTTTCTCCGTCTAGTTGGCGATAATTCCATCAAAGTTTGGATAACCAACAACAACTGCGAGACCCCCGATCATCTTCTGCGGTATGAGCGCACGGCGTCGGATATCATCTATGAGGAATCTGAATCTGAGGCGTGATTGGATTGGAGAGCTTCGTGACACAGCTTCATCATCAAAAAGAAGTTACTGATGCATGCGGGACCATGTTGGTGTAGTATTTAGTTGTCTATCTATCTAGACTTGTCTGTATTAATAGTTTTTTTAATTATGCGCATGTTTAGGGGTACACCAACCCCTTTGTTTAGTTATTGTTATAACTAAAGTGTGTGTTCCCATGAATGGAACTGTAAGTTGCTACATGAATGCTTATAACTGAAGTGTGTGTTCCCATGAATGTTCCCATTTACATGATTACACTACTATTTTCTCATATTGTCTTGCCTCAAAAAAAAATTCTTTTATTGTTTAGTCTATTTTAATACGACATACTTGCTTATATCTTTCTTAATGATGAATTGTAATACGACATACTTGCTTATATACTTGTTTCCTAATATATACTTGCTTTCTCTGATCATAGAATGGATAGATCATGGATGTCCATTCGTAATCGTTGCACCCCAGAGTTTATATCTGGTCTTGATCAGTTTATTAGATTTGCCGAGGAACATCGGAAAAAACCTACAGATAGGTTCTACTGTCCATGTAGGCATTGCGGTAACAACTTGAAAGTCAACACTGGTGAGGAAATCAAAAGTCATGTCATGTGCAACGGGATTGTACAAGGCTATACAGAATGGCAGTGGCATGGAGAGATTTCAAAATCGAAACCAGTAAATGTCAATAGCAGTGCTTGGGTGGAAGAAGAAATTGCCTCCGATGACGTAAATGTGAACGAACCAGTTGCAGCAGACATTGTTGATGCGATGCTGGATAGTTGTAGGGTAGAGCACACCGATCCACCTCCTATCTTTACAAACATTGTGCATGATGCTGAGATACCGTTATACACAGGCTGTGCTAAGTTTACAAAGCTTAGCGCTGTGCTGAGATTGTATAAGTTGAAAGCTAACAATAGATGGAGCGACAAAAGCTTCACTGAATTGTTGACTTTGTTGAAAGAAATTCTTCCTGAAGGAAACGAGCTGCCAATCTCAACATACCAGGTAAAGAAAATGTTGTGCCCAATGGGAATGGAGGCCAAAAAGATACATGCATTCCCGAATGATTGTGTATTATTTCAAAAGGACTATGTAGATTTGAAAGATTGTCCAAAATGTGGTGCGTCACGATATAAATTAACGACTTCGGGGGAGTCCAAAACTGGTTCTCCTGCCAAGGTGTTGTGGTATCTACCTATAACATCACGGTTTCAACGCTTGTTTGCAAATTCGAAAGATGCGAAGAATTTGAGGTGGCATGCAGATGTTAAGAAAAATAATGATGGGATCCTACGACATGCGTCTGATTCCCCACAGTGGAAGAAGATTGATGTATTGTTCCCTGAATTTGGTGAAGAAGTTAGGAATCTATGACTTGGGCTTTGTACAGACGGGATGAATCCGTACGGGACATTGAGCAGCCAACATAGCACTTGGCCAGTCATGCTTGTTATATACAATCTTCCTCCCTGGCTGTGTATGAAAAATAAGTACGTTATGTTGTCATTGTTGATATCGGGCCCTAAACAACCCGGAAATGATATCGATGTTTATCTTGAACCTTTGATTGATGACTTAAAGAAACTTTGGGCTGAAGGTGTGATGACCTATGATGCTTCAGCAAGAGAGACATTTCGTTTGCATGCTATGTTGTTTTGCACTATTAATGACTTTCCGGCATATGGGAATTTGTCTGGATATAGTGTCAAAGGAGCTAAAGCGTGTCCTATATGTGAAGAAAACACTGATTCAATAAGACTAAAATATGGCGGCAAGACTGTATATCTTGGTCATCGAAGGTTTCTTTCAAAATTCCATCCGTATCGTAGGAAGCGCAAAGCATTCAATGGATGGAATGATGAACGGAGTGCACCTAAACCTATACCAGGGGATGTTGTTTATGAAAGAGTAAAAGACATTGTCAATGAATTTGGTAAAAAATCACAATGTAGTATGGCCACACGGAGTGTCAATTCTTCATTCAAAAAGAAGTCAATATTTTGGGATCTTCCTTATTGGAGTTCTTTGTCAGTCAGGCATTGTATCGATGTAATGCACGTTGAGAAAAATGTCTGTGATAGCATCATTGGTACTCTGTTAAATATACCAGGTAAGACTAAAGATGGGATAAAATCCAGACTGGACCTATGTGAAATGGGAATAAGGTCAGAATTAACAGAATTACGTGAAATGGGTAATAAAAGAACATACTTACCTCCCGCTTGTTACACGTTGTCTAGAATGGAGAAGAAAACTTTTTGTGAATGCTTGGTAAATGTTAAGGTGCCACATGGTTACTCATCCAACATCCGTAGATTGGTATCAATGAAAGATCTGAAGTTGATAGGTCTTAAATCTCATGATTGTCACACTCTAATGCAACAAATATTGCCCGTGGCAATTCGATCTATATTGCCGAAGCATGTAAGGTTTGCAATTACCAGACTTTGTTTCTTTTTCAACAGTCTATGCAGCAAAGTTATTGACCCTGATACTCTCGATAATTTGCAAAGAGAAGTGGTTGTTACCCTATGTCAGCTTGAGATGTATTTCCCTCCTTCGTTCTTTGATATCATGGTACATCTTGTTGTCCACTTGACTAGGGAAGTGAAAATCTTGGGACCGGTTTTCTTGCATTGGATGTATCCCTTTGAACGATACATGAGCGTTTTTAAAGGTGATGTTCGAAACCGTTATCGTCCTGAAGGGAGTATTATTGAAGGTTATGTGGCGAGAGAGGTTATGGATTTCTGCAATGACTTTCTCAGTGGTAATGACACTTCTGATAATGACAAGAATATTGAGGTGGGCAAAGGAATTTTGGGATCACGGGTGAAAGTAATCAGCCGTGAGCAGTTGGAACAAGCTCACTTGTATATTTTACATAATATGGACAAAGTGAGTGTTTATATCGAGGAACATACCAATTTCATAAAGAGACAACATCCTCGAGCAAGTTCAATGTGGCTTGATAGAGAGCATAATAAGACTTTTACTAAGTGGTTTGAAGATAAAGTCTTACATCAACTATCTCAAACACCAAATGATATTACAGAAACTATCAAATGTCTCGCCTTTAAACCAAAACCGAATGTTATGTCTTATGAAGGGTTTGACATTAATGGATTCACATATTACACAAAGCGCCAAGATGATAAGAGTGTCGTCCAAAATAGTGGGGTCACTCTTCAAGCGTGAACTATGTACTTTGCAAGTGCAAAGGATAAGAGTCCACGTGAAGCTAAAATGTCATATTACGGTGTCATTGAAGACATTTGGGAGTTTGACTACATAGATTTCAATATTCCGCTCTTTAAATGTAATTGGGTTGATAACACCAAAGGAGTTATAGTGGATGAATTGGGTTTCACTTTGGTGAACTTTGAAATGATTGGCGAGAAGGCTGAACCATTCATATTGGCATCACAGGCAAAACAAATATTCTATATCGATGATCCTGCAAATGATAAATGGTCAGTTGTTCTTCATGGTAAAAGACAGTTCATTGAAGATCCTATAGATGAAGAAGAGTACTATGATAAGTATGATGACTCCAGTCCATTCTCAGTTGGGTTGCCAACTCCACAAAATATTGAAGCTAATGATGACTCATATGTGCGCGGAGATCACAATGAAGGATTGTTAATTGATAAAAGATCACAATTTTAGAGACATGTATGTTTATACAAATGGTAAATGTTTTCCTTTTTCTAATTTATACAAATGCTAAATGTTTTCCTTTTTCTAGTTGATACAAATGCTAAATGTTTGCCTTTATGAAATTTTCAGATGGCTGACCATGATGAGAATGATGTTCATGATGAGCATGAAGTCCATGATGAGCATGTTGTCCATGACGAGCATGGCGAGGATACCAATGTAAGTTCTAAAAACATATCCTGTATTTCTATAAAATTCATTATCTTCTAGTTATGTCATATATCCTATATTTCTATATTGGCCTAATTCAGTGTGTTTATTTTTGTCAAATTTTAGGTTGATGATGCACAGGTACCCACTGAAGCAATTGAGCAACTTGATGCGCGGAGGCGGCTGCAAAAATGGTAAAATACAACTCTTAGAGCAATCGTTTGAATATTGATTATTTGTGGTGTTAACTTACCAATTTCTGTTTATGGTGATTAGCGGGAGCTGCACGAGCAGAGGAAACAAGGCACGTTCATCCCTCAGGGCACAAGGGATGAATTTTTGCGGCATTGCGGTAACAACTTGAAGCTAAATGTTTGCTTTTTTAATACAAATGCTAATTTAGTGTGTTTATTTTTGTCAAATTTTAGGTTGATGATGCACATGTACCCACTGAAGCACCGGAGCAACTTGATGCGCGGAGAGGACATTCCAACTCGAGATATCGTCTACCGTTTCCTCCTCCTCCGCAGTAATATCCTCATCTCTAAACGTTTCTCGTAGGATTCTGAACCCCTCCCTTCCCTCTACTACATCGAAGCCATGCCACAGTTGAACCCTTTCGTCGAGCCCTACCCGGCCAAGCAGGCGTCGCCTGAAGCACCACCGTCGTCGTCGTCTCCACCTCCATCGCAACTTGCTGTGCTAGTCCTGACAGTTTATCACCCCACATGCCTTCCTCCCAGTTCCTGCCGCTAGACGACCACACAATGCATCCAAGAGGATTGCAGGCGTTCGCCAAAGACTATAGGCTAAGTTAACTCAATAGTTAACTCAGCCTATAGTCTTTGGCGAACACCTGCATATCCTCTTGGATCCATTGTGTGGTTGTCTAGCGGCAGGAACTGGGGAGGAAGGCATGTGGGGTCATAAACTGTAAGATATAATTGGGATGTTGATAGTGATGATGAATGATACTTTGTAAATCTGAATGTTAAAACATGTATTTGAATGATTCTATATGTGTGAACGTGACAATTGAATTGATGTCTGAATGTATCTACTTGTGTGAATCTTTTTATGTTAATTTTGCAGGTTTGTGGCCTGTTTGTAGGCTGATATCAATGGATGTCGTAAACCTGCAGTTCAGAAAACTGAACTGCAGGTTCTCATCCTGCTGACCAGCCACAGCAGGCCTGCAAACAGATTTATAAAAAAAAAATTGATATAGGCGTCGGTTATTTACAGATAACCGTCAGCAGAGACTTACAACGTCGGTTTTTTGTTGGACACCGACGCCAAAAGTGTTCGCGCTACAGGAAATGGGAGTCATCTAGGACGCTTTTCTGCGTCGGTTTTTTAGTATATAACCAACGCAGAAAGCGTCCTAGATGACGCCGTTTTCTGTGGCGCGAACCCTTTTGGAGTCGGTGTTTTATAATACACCGACGCCTGGATGTTAAATAGGCATCGGTTTTTTAACCGACGCTGAAGTGTCCAACCTTTTAGCGGCGCCCACATAGGCGTCGTTCAGAAACCGACGCCAAAGGGGGTTAAACAGCCGACACTAAAAGGCACTTCTGTAGTAGTGGATGCATACTTGAGAATGGTATGGAATGTGATGATAATGTTGTGTCATATACAT
Source organism: Alisma plantago-aquatica (assembly GCA_963693085.1). Lineage (NCBI taxonomy): Eukaryota > Viridiplantae > Streptophyta > Magnoliopsida > Alismatales > Alismataceae > Alisma > Alisma plantago-aquatica. The sequence continues at coordinate 377,241,693 of OY856412.1, forward strand.
CCAAGATTATATAGGGATGTTATGGGTTAAGTTTTGTGAGTGGATGTTGAACTATAACTTTAAGGTATCTTACCTTGATAAACCTACCCTAATGCTAGTAGATAATGGTGATAAATTATGTTATCCTTTATTGAATGATTAATATAATGATGGAATATCCTTCCTAGTGATTGATTGAAACTCTAATGTGTTAACTGGTGGTCATCACAGCTTCATGTTCTATGCTTCCTTATGCTAAACTTGTATACTATAAATATAATGATGACCAATCATATAGATTTCTTATATGTGATAAATAAAGGAATGATCTTACATGCTAAGATAACTTTGCAATGCTATCTGTGAACATCTGTTATCTCTTTAATGCAATAGCATGCTAAGCTTGTGTATCACATGAATGGTGATGCATGTTGAGCTTTACAATGAGGCATAGAAAGATACTGATGAACTTATAGGAAATGATATGATGCTCTTAATGAACTTTGGGCATAATTGAGCCCTGAATGAGGCGTAATCCTCTTATGTTGACAAGGTTTGATACCATGTGATATTGTGCTAAGGATTTATATCATGTGATAGTAAGATGACAAGTGTATTCTCATGAATGTCAAGAGAATAGTACCATGTGAGGATGATGTGATGACAAGTATAGCCTCTTGATTGGTAAGTGAATAATACCCTGTGATGTTGAGATGAGAAATTATGTCTCATGTTCTTTACATTTATTGAATTTGTTATATAGCAATGTTTGCTAGAGATGAATTAGGGTTTGTATGTCCATTTGTTTGATGCATCCTTAATTGACCTAATTGTTAATAACTAATCAAGTGAAATCCTAATCATGTAGTGCCCTATGCTATAGAACCATCAGTGTCAAAACTTGCTCGATGGTGAAATGAGTATTCTTAAGGGAAACTCAGAGCGCATACATTATATGTTGAGTATGTGGGGACAACTTGGCACCATAATATAAAGCATTTAAGGATGGTTGTGGTCATGCCTTGGATGTTGCGATATTGTGATGTGTGAAAGGGAGAAGTATAACTGTAGTATGTCTCTTATAGCATAGCCATGTGTGAGCTTGTTCTCTAGTTTCGTGACATGTACCAAGGGTGGACTATTTGTTATCTACTTGACTATATGTCGTTGTAGTGGTAGCATTGATTGATATGTCACTATATTTTTACTTGTACAGACTAAGGGGAAGATATCTTAGGATTCCAACACTACTAGATCTTATATGAAACCACAGTAGCCCTTCACAAGGGGGTGGTTGGACTTTGGGTGGTACAACTCAAACTCCCAAGGGCGTATTAAAAGATGTAATACATCGGTGTAGCATATTTGTTTAGGGTTACACAACACTTCATATTGGATGATAACCCTTGCTTACATTCCTTACATAGAGATGATGTATAGTACAATAAGAGATGATAGATATGCTTATGTTGTAGTTATGCTCATGTTGTAAACAAGCTTATGTTTTCAGATATACTGACACTAATAGTTAAGATGATGTTGCTTGCTATTTTTAATATTGCTAGCCATGCCTTTGTAATTAGAAATTCTTAAACTATTAAACATGCTTATGAAGTTAGTTGTGCTTATGATGCTAGCTCTACTTATGATGTATGTCAGTTCACTTGATTAAACATGCCAATGTTGATATCCATGTTATGATATTAGAATTATTCATGATTTTAAAGATACTTATGCTACTAGTTTGCTTGTGATGTTAACATGGTATAGACATAGATAGTCATCCTTGTTTCTAAGCTTAATTACTTAATATGTATAGCATGCTTGAACTCCTCAATCTGCTCAATTGACTATTAAATGCCTCAATTGCTCAATTATTTATTGTTTAATCTTATGTCATCGACATTTGTTGGAGTGAGTTATATCTCTTATTGGGACCGGGTCTCACCTTGTGGGTCACCACATTTTTTAGGTGATCAACAACAGTGGTAGAAGACTATGGAAACAAGGAGAATCTAAGGTGATGAAACCTAGAGATGGTTGTCAATTGTCTAGTGTGTCCTAGAGGTGTCCATGTACTCTCAGGTCCAGGAGAGAAAGTTTGTAATCGGCGTTTCAATTGAATCAGGTTTTTGGTAGCATGTTAAATGCTTGTTCAAGTGATAAATGTGGAAATATTTCATGTGTAATATGTATATGTGGTGGATGAGGCCATGGAACAATTGCAAGAGATTTTTATCATTATATGAAACAAAGAAAATTGTTGGGATTTTGTGTAAATGTTTCTGAGCAATTGGGAAATGTTGAAATCAGTTTTAATTTACACTATTTTTTGGGTTTGTGTTAATTAATGAGTAATTGTGTTTTTTGTTTTAAGTAATCTCATTTAGTGTAATGGGTTCTCATGATTCCTCCATCAAACTGTCCTTAAGAAGAGAACCAGTCTCTATGCAAACACGTGGTGTGAACAATCAGATTCTAGAATCCACAAAATCTTCACATTGATAGATCTGGATGGCAAGAAGATGATTCCAAAAGAACAAAATATGGATATTATCATGCTACATTAGCATATTCAGGTTGTTCATTTTTTACCACCATTCTACCTATTCAACTTCTTCATCAACTTGTAACAATCATCAACAATATGCACAGTCTTCATACAAAATTTTGTAGATCGTCTGATTCTTGGGCCTAGACTTATATCTAGAAGACCCCTTCTTCTTACCTTTTCTTTTGTTCATACCTTGATCATGATATCCTCTAGCTATCTATCAATTGATGAAGCAATTTGATCTTTATCAACCATGTATATTGACTTCAAAGAGGAAATAACATCTTCTATCTTAATTGAAAGTTTTCCATATGAAATAGTTTGCCGAATTTTCCTTCTATGAAAGGGGTAATGAACACAATAGAATAAGATCTTTGTCTTCATCATCCAGTTTAACATAAATGTTTTCAAGGTCCATAATAATATAATTGAACTCATTAATGATCATGATAAAAATTACTTCCTCCATGCGTAGTAAGTAGAGACACTATTTATAATATACCTTTGGTTGGAGAGACTTCATCATGTAGAGATCTTTGAGTTTCTTCCCCATTCCTACCATAGTAAACTTCTTGGAGACTTGGGCCAAGAATTTGTAGGACTAGGATCACTGGATCACGATAATAGCTTTCTGGTCTATCTCCTTCTTTTCTTTGTTCTTCATAGTGGTTGGAATCCTCTCAACTCCTTTCAAAGCCATAGTGGCCCCTTGCTGCAAAACACACCAAACATTATGATATGTCATAGCCCCAAGTTGATTGAGCGATCAAACTTACCGATCTAGTAAACACGACACCGTTCAAAACTTTAGCACCGGGATCTAATACCAATTTCTTAAGAATTCGAACAAGAGTATACATCAAGTTCATGTAGAATTACATAAATAAGAGAAAAAAAATGAATAATCAAGACACATGAGATTCACGTGGTTCGACCATAGACCACTAGTACATTTTTTACCTCTCGTGTCATTTTTATTAATGTTTATTTCTATAGAAAACTGACACTATAGACCTATAGATTCGGTTGGTATAACACAAACCTCACTATTGGTCAAGTCTTTCCAATTGAGAGAAATTATTACATAATGGTATTTTTGAAATATAAATATACACAACATCAATCATTTGAGAGATAAATGGATGTCACAAACAATGATATTTGGAAGGACTAGGCAATGAAAAAAATGATCAAAAGATGGAACCGTGTTTTATGTTTCATAAAACCAACAATGTATCCAAATTGATGCATAAACCAACCTACAAAGCATACATGAAAAGTGTGATCTGATTGCAAGAATAATTAGTGATACAATCTAGAATATTTATTTACATTTTTTTTTTACTGTGAATATGTATTTACATAGTCCTCTTCCATTCCATTCTTAGGGTCAATTCCCTACTTAGCATTCAAAATTTCACAATCTTGAATGTCTTAGTCATATGAAAGGTAATTTTTGAAATTAAGTGTAAGCCTAAGCTATATAATATGTTGGGATATATACTACAGAAAACAATGAGCACATACCACAAAGTTCTTCATACAATTATAATATATTAGATTGTACAACTAAATGGGGGGAACCTTTCTTGAAGGCACTAGAGAAATAAGAGCTTGTAGAATGTAAGCAACTAGAATGCAAATACTCCAACCTTTTTTTTTAGTCCAACCTAATAGTGATAAAGTGAGTTGAAAATCTTTTTCATTAGAATAATATAGGCTCAGTTATTTTGAAATAGATAGATTCATTGTTTCTCTTATGAGAGTTTGATTGGTAGATTTCAAAAGTGCAAGATCATGAATCCATACATGAAGACAAGTGTGTCCAAGAAAGAAAGAAGAACCACAACTAAAGGGGGATCATTTTCACATATCATTAGGGCATGATAAAGGAAGGATGTCTAATGGAAGAATTGAAGGGAAGTAAAAAAGTCAAGACCTATCTTTGTAGGAGAAATAGAGAGAAAATGTTAGATTTCATACTTATTCATTTACTCAGTCAATCAGTCACTTACCACATGGATTACTAATATATTATGTTTCTCAAATAGCACCTACGATTGAGCATGAAAGACATCTCAACTTCCATTTTTTCTGACCTAGAAGGTAGAAGATTATTTTTTTGGTGTGTAGAAAGACGAAACTTCTTAGTGATTTCTTTTAGAAAGATTGTTCAATTAGATATGAGAAGGTATAAATAAATCTTTGGAAGAATTTGTTTTAAACATAGGGTGTAATTGAATATGAGAGATGTATACACAATTGGAATAAAACAATATGCAATTAGCAATAAATTTGTTTGAAGTTACAAATTTGTTTCTAATTTTTTTGTGAAGAAGCCATGTCTTGTTTCTTGAAGGCCTCCTAGTTTATATTTTTAGTGTTGGGTTCACACACAAATAAAGAGAGACATAAATCTAGATGTAAACAATGGAAAGAATATAATCTTTTAGAAAGGAAAGCATGCAAGAGTCATGGAAAAATGGAAAGACATGATCTATTGAAAAGGATGACAATAGAGCCCATAGTTATATTTAGGCTAGTTACATTGTAAAGATAGAATGAGTACACAAAATCATAAAAGGATTAGGAATATATTTAGGTAGTAGTTCGGTAGTGGGAGAATGAGTTTTTAGATCTAAGGCTCTAGAGGGGGGTGAATAGATCTTCAAAAATTCTCACAAGATAAATTAAACCTTCAAATTATATTAATAAAAACCAATAGCTTAAGTGAAATTTGAAGTCCTAACTAACAAGCATAGAAAGGATGAGAGAAAATGAAACAGGCACTTGGAAAAGGTCATTTAGAGTGGTTTCATTCTCCAAACTAGGAAAGAGTCAATCCACTACCTAGAGAGGTCAACCTCTACGACAATGTAAGTGCTTTCCTCTATATACTCACTTATAAGAGATACAACACAAGACCCACCAAAGGACTTACCTATCTATTACAAAGAATCTTCAACCATACCAATAACTTACCCACTTGGAAAAGAGTCTTCCGCCTTCTTTCAAGGACTTACCTACTCTTGCACAAGTCTTCAGCCTTTAAGAAATTACCCACTCTTCTTGGATCTTCAGCCTTTCCCTTCTACTTCACCTAGAGAAGATCTTCACCTCCTCTTCAACCTTGAAGAAGAATAGCAATAGCTTCACCTTCACTTGGAGTAGCTTGCTTCTCCTTTTCTTCTTTGAGGAAAGGGGTAGGGAAGATGGAATGGAATGAGGGCTTTACAAGCACAAGGAAGTAGCTCTTTTACAACTGGCCTAACTCACTCATAATCACAAAATACTATGTAAATGAGAGAGAGAAAGGGGCTCAAGGATTAGTAACACACTCAACTATAGCAAGGACTTAGAATAACATGAATGAGCAAACTTGGAATGAACTCCAAGGGGTCCTATTTATAGCTAGGGGTGTTCCCTTGAGTGTGGGATCACTTAAGGGAAAAATATAGCCATTTTTCAAGTTGCAATGGATCTATTCTCGCTCAAAACAACTCACCAATGGTTATATCACTTTTTTTGCATTTTCTATACAATACATTTGGTCAAGTTTCAATAACGGTAACTCAACCATCCACTCAGAGACAAAGCCAATTTTCAAACTATCGATCGAGTTTGTTCTGAAAAACTCAATCGATGAGCTAAAATTAGTTTTGCTCAGTGATTCGGTTGGTCGAGTTCTATGAGTGTGCAACTCGACCGATTGGTATTTTCAGAAGATCCATCACTGGATCGATCGAGTTTCCAACTCGACTGATAAACAGCCTATGACAAATTTTCTAAATTGACATTTGAGTGATCAAACGTTGGAATTAAGTCCCTGATTTTTTCTCATCATGGTTACAATTCATATCATCAATACAAGTGATTCTAAAAATCATCTAAGGTCATTTGGAGGGATTTCCCAAAACACACACTTGCATTGCTTTTGACTTGAACTTGAACAAGCTAGGGCTTGTGTAATTTGATCCTTTTCATGTACCAAAAGCCTAAAATCAATCTTGAACAAACATATTAGATACATAGGAAATGAATGGATAAGTCATTATCAAAATATTGACAATTTAGAACTCTATAGTCAACATTCTCCCCCTTTTTGACAATGACAAACCATTCTTCAGTCATATTGTAAAGGATATCTAAAGTTATGCCTTTGCCTTGTGAATTGCAGGGGGTTCATGATTTGAACAATGTGATTGCTACCCCTCAATCTATGCTTACTCTTACATGCATAGTAGTCTATCTACACAAATCAACATGACATATATACTATATGGTCCTTCAGCAAGTCACATGATAAAGCCTAGAATGAACAAGAAAATAATCACATAGGCAATAAAAGCAATATTGTTGAGTTTTCAAAGCATTGAACTTCTCTCCCCGTTTTGACATTATCAAAAAGGAAGGGGTAGAAGAGCACCGAATTAGTTCTTATCCAAGAACAACCACGCATACATCCACAACATGCAATCTCAAAGCATACACCAAACAGAGATGAGAGAAACAAACAATCTAAATCACAATCAAAATATGGTAAACATGGCACCAACTCATGAGATATGGTAAAGCAAAGAGTAAGGGTACACATAATTAAGATTACAACCCAGAAAGCATGTCCTAAAAAACAACCACAAGACAAAACGATGAAATCTAGATGATAAAATAATACAATTCAGAAAATGTGCCCTGATATTTTTAATACAAAATAGCCTAGAAAGATATATATCATCAACATCTAGACTAGAAAGCTAGAAAATCTATAACATCTAGGTCATCTATGTCTACTTCATCAACATCATCATCAACATCAGAAGCTTCAGGCTCGTAGTCATCATCATCATATGAAGGTGCAGCAAAGAGAACAACATCACCTTCATCACTAGAGGCACAAGCAAAGCCATCAGAGCCATCATCAGAAGCATCACAATCATCCTCATCAGCCTCCTCATCAGCAACAACCTCCTCATTAGCCTGGTCCGGCATCTCCTCATCAGCAAGAGATATAAAACCTCGACCGGGCCAATGGGCATTCTACTCATCCCAAGACTTTCCAAAAGCATGGAGCTCATTGGCCTGTGGGAAGGAAGGAGAAAAACTACCAACACTAGAAATTAGAGTTGTTAAGGGGCCAACTTTCAGAGGAAGCACTCTAGGGATAGATCCACTAACAAGAGAGGGTGTAGTAGTAGAAACAGCACGTAGATGGGAAGGATAAAAGTCATCATATGCATAGGATGCATAGTCACCTCCTAGGTAGGGCTATTAGGCAGGATAAGGGTGAGAACATGACAGGTTCATGCTAGACATGATGGCATAGAGGTCTCGATGCATGTGCTCCTGAACCTGAAGGTTGTACACTTGTTGATGCATCATGTAGTCCATAAGGATTTCATTGGATACATGAAACGAGGCACATGTAGGTTGGGTAGGCTGAGGTGGTGGAGGTGCTCAGGTAGAGGTAGATGTAGAGGCACCAGGTGTGGTAGAGGATGGGATAGGTACAAATTTCAGAAGGGTGGTCTCACTAATGCAAACTCCTTTCTAGGCATGTTTGTACTGTAGGTCATGGAAAAGAGATTTGGTAGTGGCGAGTTGAAAAAAGACCATAGATCAGGGCTGGGTAGGGTGGATGGGTGCCACAAGTGTTCTTTCTTGAGTCAAAGTAGGTCATATGGTGGAGAATGTATCTTGGCCACTTGACTCCTATGTTCTTTAAGAAACAGTACATAATGACCGCAATATTTTCTACAATTTCAGTCTGATTTTTCTTTGTATGAATATTGAACTTAGCGACTAAGGCAAGTATGTGTCTCTTGAGGTCTAAGGTTAAGGAGGTAAGGGTGTACTTCTTTAAAAACTTATGAATATTAGGGAGAGTAAGATCATACTATTTGTAGAAAGCCTTAGTTGGACTAGGTCAAAATACTCGAGATAGTCCTTTTGCCAAGTATCAGTCACTTCTGTACCTGAAAAGAAGATGTTCAGGGTATCCTCAGAGACTTGGAATTTCTTCCCGACGATCATAGAAGTTAGGACTACTTGAGTATTGGGTGTTGGAACGAGTGTGTCATAATTCAATTGCAAATTTGCATAGAATTCATGAATAGCTTTTGTTCTAGTTAAAGAATTGTTGTATCACAAGCATCTGACACACAAGGTGGAGAGGTGGTGGTCGTACAACAACTCCACTACTTGATCAATGACCTCCTGTGTTTGTGGGTGTGGCTCAAATAAGGAACAAAATGGAAAGGGGTTCTTAGGTAGGATCTTGTTGTACCTATTAAGAGACTTATTTGATACAAAGAAAGTGTCATCAAAGGGAATCAAGGGAGAGTTGGATGAAGAAGAAGGTGCACTAATTGAGACATCCCTCTTTCTCTGATTTGATACCATGGAGATGAAAAGGAGAGGAGATAGAGAGAAAAAATGAGAAGAACACCACCAAAACTCATCCATTGACCTAGGGCTTATAGGAAGGAGGTCAAGGAAGGTCGATCTAGGTCAAACTAGGGCTAGGGAGAGGAAGGTCGGGGCTAGGGTTGAGAGCTTGATGGGGCTAGAGGTTAGATTGGTAGATTTTTCTATAGTTGAGAGGGAGAAAAGTTGGCCGAACCTAATTTATATTTGCTCCATCTCGATCATCATTCCAGTTCTGTGACTCAAAAACTCGACCGATAGGCTCTTTAAAAAAGTTGCCAGCCATTGATTGGTCGTGTTGGCAACTCGACTGATAGTCAACATGAACAGACTTTAGAAATTCTAATTTCTAGCCATTAGAGAGATAATTAAATTAATTTTTCAATTTCATTTGTATTTTGAACATACTTAGGCACATATCACTCATTATTAGGTATTATTGTGTTATGAAACAAATGTTTGTGAAAAACCCAAAAATAAGAGAAAAATAAGGCAAAAAGAACACGAAAATTAATTTTTAGTATATTAGCAAGCAATTGTGATCAAAATACAAAAAAAAATATATAGAATAGATGACAACTATATTCATTATAAGTAGTGATGAGCAATTTAGTCTAATAAGGTTAAATTGCTCTTTAGCTAGCGGTTTAGCAAAAATGTCTGCCAACTGATTTTTCATGTCCACATGCGTGATATAGATATCCTTTTTGGCAATGTGATCACGAAGAAAATGATGCTGAACCTCTATATGCTTATATCTACTATGCAAGATAGGATTATATGACAATTTAATTTCACTAGTATTATCACAATAGATAGGAGAAGCATCAAAATGAATGTTAAAGTCTTGGAGCATTTGCTTCACCCATAGGACCTGGTAATAACAACTCCTGACTACAATGCACTCAACCTTGATGGTTGATAATGCCATTGTGCTCTGTTTCTTGGAGAACTAAGACACCAAGAATGGTCCTAGGAGAAAGAAAGTGCCATTGCACACTTTCTATCAATCAAGCATCCCACATAATCCACATCACTATAAGCAGTAAGAGTAAAGTCCCTTGAGTTGGGATACCATAGTCCAAAATTTTGGGTTTTGGCTAAGTATCTTAAAAATCCACTTAACAACTATAAGATGTGATTTCTTATAATTTGATTGAAAGCGGGCACACAAGCCAACACTAAACATTATATCAGGTCTAGAGGCAGATAAGTAAAGTAAACTTCAGATCATATCGCTATAGAGCTTCTCATCTACCTTCTCACCTTCTTCGTCTTTATCAAGTTTGGCAGTGTTTGACATGGGTGTGTCCATAGGCTTGGTGTTCTCCATCCCAAAGCACTTAATTAGCTCACTTGTGTTCTTTCCTAATTTGATGAAGTTCCCATCTTTAGTTTTATTCATTTGAAATCTAAGGAAGAATGTGAGCTCACCCATCATACTCATTTCAAATTCACTCTGCATAAGATCACTAAGTTCTTTGCAAAATCAAGGTTAGTTCCACCAAAAATGATATCATCAACATATAATTGACTGATAAGAAAATTGTATAAGTGTGCTTTAAAAATTAAGGCAAAAACAACTTTCCCATGATATACCCATGATATAAAAAAAGTTCTTTAATTTCTCATACCAAGCTTGAGGTGCTTGATTGAGTCCATAGAGAGCTTTTTGCAACAAATAAACATGGTTAGGTAAGCTATCATGTTCAAAGCCAAGAGGTTGTGCAACATACACTTCCTCCTTAATTATACCATTTAAAAATGCACTTTTAACATCCATTTGATGCAGAAGAAATTTTTTATAACTAACAAAGGCAAGCAACATACGAATGGACTCAAGTCTAGCTACAGGTGCATATGTTTCATTAAAATCTATACCTTCCTACTGATTGTAGCTTTGAGCCACTAACCTTGCTTTGTTCCTTACCACTTTGTCGCTGTCATCTAGTTTGTTGTTGTAAACCAACTTGGTGCCAATGATCTTTCTATTACTTGGTCTTGGCACTAGGGTCCATACTTTGTTCCTTTCAAATTGCTCAAATTCTTCTTACATAGCTAGGATCCACTGATCATCCCCAAGAGCTTCCATGACGTTCTTTGGCTCGAGTTGTGAGATGAAGGCATTTTTGACTTGTTCCTTATTGAATGCAGCCATCGTCTTCACTCTTTCAAATGGATCACCAAAAATCAGCTCATTTGGATGATTTTTACAAATCGAGGAATTGGATCCTTCTTGTCTTCATCTTTCTCTTCTTCATGAGTGACAACCTATTTTTTTCTTTTGGGTGATGTTGAGTTCATTTAGAAAAGAAATTAATTCACCTACAATATCATCATTTGGAATAATATCTTTGGTAATAGAGAGATTAGTATCAAAAAACTTAACATTTATAGATTCTTCTACTTTAGCAAAAATTTATATTAAACACTCTATAAACCTTGCTAGTAATGTTATAGCCAAGAAAGAAAGCCTTGTAAGATTTTTGATCAAACTTATTGAGAGAATATTATCTATTCAAAACAAAATAAGGACATCCGAAAATATGAAAATACTCAATAGAAGGCTTTCTACCACGCCATAGAACATAGGGAAATTTCTTCAAAGAAGGACGTGTAAAAACCTGATTTTGCACAAAGCATGAGGTACGGATGGCTTCATCCCAAAACATCTTTGGAGTATCATATTCTAAAAGCATGGTCCTAACCATCTCCTATAGTGACCTATTCTACCTCTCTACAAACCCATTTTATTAAGGTGTTCGAGGTCAAGAAAAGTTATGTGCATGACCAGATTCTCGATAGAATGGTTCAAAAAGATCATTTTTAAATTCTCCCCCATGATCACTACGGATGGAAATGATGCAGAAAGAAGCTTCATTCTTAACTCGTTTACAAACAATTGAGAAAACATCAAGTGTATCACTCTTGAAAATGATAAAGAAGGTCCAAGTATATCTAGATAAATAATCAACAATAACAAGGCAATAATTGGAACCACAATGCAATTGAGTTCCAATTGGTCCAAATAGATCAATGTGAAGAAGTTCAAGAGCTCTCTTAGTAAAAATTACTCCTTTGGATTTGAAGGAGGACTTGGTTTGCTTTCCTTGGGTACAAGGTTGCCACTCCTCATCCTATTCAAAATCCAATTTGGGAAGTTCCTTGACCAAGTCCTTTTCTCTCAACTTCTTCAACTAATGCATATTTACATGACCAAACTGACAATGCCAAAGAGAATTATCATTTGAATTGACTACTAGGCATCTAACAACAACAGTCTTAGTAGAGCCATGAACAATTACATAAAGATTACAACTTCTAGTTCCCTTATATATAACTTGATAGGTGAGGGAATCTAGAATCAAATATTCAAAGTAAGTAAATAAGACAAGGTAACCATTTTCACATAATTGACTAACACTAATTAAATTGTGATGTAGTCCATACACAAAAAGAACATTCTTAATACACAAGGATTCACCTATATCAACCTCACCTTTGACCTTACCTTTCTTGTTGTCCCCAAAGGTAACCAAACCTACTTTATTTTTGGCGAAGTTGTTGAAATGGCTTATATCACATGTCATATGCTTAGTGCAACCATTATCAACAATCCATTCTTTAAAGAAAGGAGAGTGTCAATTCTCAACTCAAACTTTAGGATTCAGAGTTAGCTTGTGGACCCATTTCATCTTTGGGTTGGTCCCCTTAGGCTTTTAAGGAAAATAAGTAGAGCAATGATTATCACACTTGAAATAAGAACACATCACAAGATTCTTAGTGCCAGAAGACTCTCCAACAAAGAAAGTGGTCTCCTTTCTCTTTTTCTTACCTTTGGCTTTGTTATTTCCCTCTGGTGCTCCCTCTACAAATCCCCAACCACTAGTACCACTTTGTTTGATAGAATGGTCAAGGATTTCATTTAGGGAGTTTTTCCCTTTGAGGAACTTTTGTAAAGAGGCCCTAAGTCTATGATTATCATCATTTTGAGATATGATAGTAGAAGATAAACTAGCAATATCATCTCTATCATGAACAAGGTCATCCTCTATATAGAGGGCTTTAGTCAAATAAGAATATTTCTCAAGAGAAATAAAAACAATATCATTACTAGGAAAGATAGGCCTAGAAGATAAATCATTAACTTGGTCAAGTAACCTAGCATTTTCATATTTAAGCACTTGAATTTCCTTAAGACAAGCATATCTCCCATTCTTACGAGCATCAATAAGAATCTTAAATTCATCCTTTTTAGTTTTAAGAGTTTCAATCTCCTTTAGGAACTTTTGGTTATCTTCTTTAAGAGTTTCAATGTTCTTAAGATAGACACTATTTTCTACCTCAACTCTATTGTATTGGAGCTCAAGATCAAGATATTGGAATTACAAGTTATCAATACTCTTAAGGTGAGTTTTCTCATTGAGCTCAAGAATTTCAAGTTTAGCATACAAATCATCAATCATTTTTCCTAAACTTTTTGTTTTAGATTTACACTTAGCAAAAGAAGAACGGGTTGAAACAAGCATATCATTAAGAGTTTCCATAGATAAGTCATGCTGAAACATCCCAACTCAAACAGAACATCATTACATACTAACCAGTGGATTACCAAAAACCACGGGAAATTAAAACCGATTTACAAAAATCACCATAAGATGATACATATTACATCTGAGCCAACACTTTCTTTTCATAACACATTTTCAAGGTGCTACAACATAATTTTCTATCATCTCGTTACATGAAATAACTATTCCACATGCTGATTTGTTACATCAAGGTACACAAGACAAAAACCATACATCGATCATCATATGAGAAACATCAAAAACTCCCCCGAAGACTTGAGTGTACATGGACGACACATAGGATTCTACTACTAGACACTATCTATTCCACCAGGCATGATACCTCTGCATATCATCTGAGCCACATGATCTTTATCTCACCAAGCACGTCCACCTAAAAAGGTTGTTAACCAATGGAGTGAGACACACAGTCCCAACGAGAAACATAACCCTCTACCAGCTTTATTATTATCACAGATAACTGAGCAAATATATCAACTTAAACAACAAGTAATAACTAACCGATTATGCAAGGAGGAATATGAAGAACATGTATAGATAGAACATATGAGAAAGCTTACATCATACAAGGCCTCAACCAACGTTTTGTATTTTCCCTAAGGAAAGATACTATACGTCTTGATTACGAATTATGCCCTGAGGAAGTGAGTCGTGCCACTCAAATCCAACCTTCAGCTGCGAAGCCCAAAACTAGTGCCATACAAGGTCAATGGAAGAGCCCGACTCCATGAACTCACCTTCTTCTGGTTAGTGCTCGATTTCTAAAGCAGGACCACAATCTCTTGCTTAAGTGACCTCAGTCATAGGTTTTGCTCCGCAGGCTACCCTTTCTCTATCCCACCTTGGTACAGGTTACGACACTAGTATATCTTGAGCCACGGGCCTGTTCACCGTGATCCTGAGCCATGAACGCATTCATAATCTATCACATTGATCCATGGGCCTGTTCACCATGCTCTTATACACATCTTGAGTCAACAATCGCAGTTGCACTCTAATCCTCCTATTTTTGGATAGGAGAAACCCCACAAATTCAACAATATGCACTCTGGGTTAACCCGCAGGAGAACTTGTTTCACCATCACCAGCTACTGACGATGATGGATCTATGGCTAGGGCAAACTACATGAAAGTTCATTTGTATTTATTTAATGCATTTTAATTGGATTTTTGGGTCAACCAAGTTGTATTAAACAACCATATATAAAATGTAAACAACAATAAATTCCATGATTTCATGTCACATTGTTACTGTTATTCTCAATGCCCTCAACAATCATCATATTGCCATGGGATATCAATCCCTCAGTTAATCACATAATGCTACTGCCTCTCAAGGCTTCATCATCATGGGATATCAATCCCTCATATCATAATGCCACTGCCTCTCAAGGCTTCATCATCATACATCATCATGGGATAGAAATCCCTCATTTCACAACTAGAGGATAACACCTCAAACAGGCACTCCAACCTTTATCAGGTCACCAGACCTTTCTCATCATATGGTGATACATGTTATCTCATCAACAAGAGACATCATCATTACTCAGATATTGCGCATATACCAAGTTCTACAAAAAGCACATCAACATACAATCACCATAGCTCTTACCTATATATGAATTCAATCGATAATACCTACTTGGTTAGGGAGTCATAGAAAAAGAGATAACTAGATCACCACATACAAATCTTTAAAGAACATATCATGTCATTAAGATTAAAGTTTATAGGTTTGGAACTATTATCCATTATTATGAACACATGAAGCATAATTTTATAGATGGTGCATTAAACAATACACATTATTGTTACCATACCCTGGGTATCCACCATACCCTACATCTCATGTCACAATGAATACCATCCCTAAGGATTCTTCTTTTAAGGATCATACAACCATGACCTACTGTCAAGCCTTATCAAAGGTTCACCTACCATCAACCATAGATAACCACCATACTAATGTTCACAACTTATTCGTCATGTCTTATCATCATGATCAAAGATATGGCCCAAGGTAACAAGATAAGCATACTAACATATAGGGCTCAAGATAACACTTAGGGTTATCGAGCTACGGTACAAATTTCACTAAAGGTGTTGCCTACCCTCGCCAAAAGTAGGAAGCGACCAAATAAACCCTCACTAAAGACCGGTATCAGCTACAAAGATTCAACACCACAACCCAAGGTGATAACTGACAAGATTCATATTGGGTAAGACCCGCAAGCTCCACCTATGCCTGGTATGGGGCAAAACATGTCGTGCAAAGAAGCCTTTAAGGTCATATCATTCAAGCACACCTCAGCCCATCATGGTCAAGGGACCATCTTTACGTCATATCAGGTTAGGCAACCTTACAACCATGTTGGCCAAGAACCACATAACCTTATAGCAACTAAGGTATCCTCTAGGTCAACCCTAGCATGGTAAACTCCTTTTTACCTCATCTATGATCATTATTAACATGCATACCATCTAAGCCAACAAACTTCAAACCCTAGGCCGCATACTTGCATAAGGATGAGTATGTGGATCACATATATAATGCCATACCATCAAATCTCTCAACATGTATCATCCTAGACGCCATATCACCCAAGCTCAGAGATATAACAACCTAAACCTCCCTATGTGTTGGGTAACCAAGCATGTACCGGGAAAAGGCATCATATCTTCATATAGGGTATCGATCAAGCACTCAACCCTTGTGTCGCCCAAGCAATCATGTACACAACATGCTCATACCAGGTTAGGGCTGATGATATCAGGAAAACCAACAACATGCACCTAGGTGTCCCCATAAAACATAGATCATGTTGATGTATCGGCTAAGACCTCTACAAGTGTGTGTCGGTTAGGAAAGGGTGTCGGGTTAAGTCCTTCACTAAGGCATATGGGGTAGGGATAGTTAGTATCACCCAAAAGCTTACTTAAGAGTAGGGTTCACATCCAAGGTATCTTGCAAAGCACATCAAGGCCATATCGCCCAACGCATCTTAACGGGCAACACATCATATCGGGCAACACTTAAATAACTCAACTATCAAGCACCATATCAGGTGAGGGATCAAAAATGCATCTACCATTGTAACACCCAAGCCTCATGCTACGGTATCGCCCAAGCTATGACTCAAAGAAGGAGAGGGGTATCGGGAAACAACCTCAAGGAGTCACCATCTAGAACACATATCGGCCAAGGGACCAACTAGGTGTCAACCAACCATAACGTCCAAACCCTAACCTTAGGGTAGGAAAGGGATATCAGTCATCACACCATATCGCCCAAGGATACCAAGAGTGTTCGCTCACCTCTAAACAACCAAGTGAGAGGGGTTTTGCACAACCTCTAGCATACCAGGAAACAAGGGTAGAACAACACCCTACCAGCCAATGAACTCAGCATATTGCCCAAACATTTAGGCCATAGGATCACCTTTCAAGTCCAAGGAGAGAAAGGGGTATTGCCTACAATCCATCAACTGAAGCATAACCTATCGGGCAAGGTACTATATCGGGCAAAGCATAGTATTGGGTAAAGCCCTATATCGGGCAAACACCATATCGGGTGAGTCATCTTCAACCTCACAACACCCCATACCATCCCGCACAAGGAGAACAAGGTAAAGGCAGTAATAAAATGTAACCTTTCCATTAGATCAGATCTCAAGTCCAACATAAACAACTATCATAGGGAAAGGTACTAATTTAAAGATAAGTATCGATGTATGCACATATGGAGAGTGAGCATAATAGAGATGGTTAAGAGTTATGTAACCCGCCTTAAGAGAATTTCCATTAAAGGCATCAAGATTCCTAATACAAGTAGAAAACCCATGTTCCTCTCCATGAAGGTCATCTATTCGAAGCTTTAAGCTTGCCTTCGGCTTTATCATCATCACCTCAATAAAAAAAAGATGATGAAGAAGAAGAGCCATGGTTATGCTTAGCTCAAGAAGAAGTAAAGAGGGAGAGGACCACGGCCTTGCCTACTCTCATCAAGGGTCCATCCATGGCCGAGAGGGGAAGAAGGAGGTGAAGAAGAAAGCACAAGGAAAATCTAGAAAAGAAGCATGACTCACCAAGGTCGGATCTTGAGTAAGAAGTATCCATGGGCAAGGAGCTCGGTCTCCCAAGCTCCATGGGAGTTTTCCTTATCTCCCAAAGCTCCCAAGCTTGTACCATACAGGAAGGGGAAGGAGGTGGCCGAAAAGGATCACTTGGTTAAGGAGGAAGGGAGTTATATAAACCAAGGAAGAGAGAGGTAGAAAAGGAAAGGTGTCATAACCACATAAACTTAGGTGCCACTTGTTCATGCTCTTAACGCCACTTGTTGCCACCCAAACTACACATGCACGGCCTGTTGATACACTCTAGGATGTGTATTATGCATATGGTTACCTTCCATGGGTGGCACACCCCCTGAACCGATACAAGCTCCAAGCTCTACCCGATACACTAAAGGACAAGATAGCACATGTGGCATATATGGCATTAGAACTATATAGAGGTGTCACTCCTCATCCATCATCCAAAACATGGTGCCCAAGCCTTCATCCACTATATATATATATATATATAATAGGTTATGCCAAACTGAATCAAGAAAACTCAAGAGTAGGTAAATTGCATATTGGTCCTCTACTTTGGGTAACTTGTAATTTACACCAAAACTAGCACATAAAGCACAAGCATCATCCAACCAAGCTCAAACTCGGAACATAGGCCCTCCACAAGGCACCCCACAGCATCATTCTCTATCTAATGATGCTATAGAACTAAAGGTATGTTCTACATGTGACATATTGCAATGTAACCCCTTACTTTGGGTAAATTGCACTTTGGTCCAAAATATGCAAACATTGCTCAAACAACATCCAAACGGGACCAAACTATAAACATAAGCTTGTCACATGATATCAAAACTTATTGAAGAATTAGATCAAGGTCGTAATCACCTTACTTAAGCAAAGAAAATAGGGTTAGCCCAAAAACATGGGTTAGGGTCCTTACACATGCAATCTTACCTCACTTACCTCAACCGTTTCTTCACTAGTAGAGTACAAGGTGGCACTCTCCATCTTCTTTGGAGCTAGAGCTACTTTCGGATGATTCCTACCAAGCTACATGAGTTGCATTCTTGTATCGTTTCTCCTTCTTATCCATCCTCTTGTACTTGCTCTCCTTCTTGTACTCTTCCTCCTTCTTGTACTCTTCCTCCTTTTTGGAGCTACTCTTATGGTGTGATTTTCTTGACTTGGGACATTCACTCTTGTAGTGTCCCTTTTATCCACATTTGTAGCATCTAGGAGTATAGGACGAGGATTGCTTTCCTTTGATGTGCTTGCCCTTGATGTATTTGGCTTCATGCTCAATAGGGCCATCATCTTCACTTGAGGAGGAGGGAGATGTCTGGCAATCAAGTTGTTGTTGAAGGATGACCGCCTCCACTTGTGCTTTGAAATCACTATCTTTGATCTTCTTAGCTTTCTTCTCTTCTTGCTTGGCTTCTTCTTATTAATTGTCAAGCCTTGGCTCATGGAATTGGAGGTTGCCAATGAACTCTTCGATTGGGATGTCACCAAGGCTCCTTACTTCTTCAATTGAGGTCACCTTTGACTCCCATCTCTTTGGTAGAGTCCTTAAGAACTTGGAGTTGATTACACCTCTATCCAAAATGTTGCTGAAAGAAACTACTCCATTGATGATGACATTGGGCCTAGAGTACATCCCTAGAATCCCTTCTTTTTGTCCCATATTTAAGTTCTCTAGAAGGTTGTTCAAAACGTAGATCTTAGCCTTCTTAACTTACTTTGTGCCCTCATAGGTAATGCATAATATATCCCAAATCTCATAGGCGGTGTCCCAAGATGAGTTGTGGTTAAACTCCATTGGCGTAAGGGCTGCATAGAGGATGCTTATGGTTGTGTCATTGAGTTGGGCTTCTTTAAGTGTAGCTTTCACTCCATGTTGCAACAGCTCTGGTTGGCTCCTTGTATGGTGTGACCATCACCTTGCACACATCAAAGTTCATTCCTTGAATGTAGAACTGCATACACCTCTTCCAATAGAGGAAGTTGGTGTCGTCAAAGACTGGAAGATGCATAGAGAAGCCTCCCTCTAGGTTGAGTAAACCAAGTAGGCTGTCACCCATCTTCTAGTCTCATGGGAGATTGTTGGACAATATCCTTGGCTCTGATACCACTTGTTGGATCTAGGGCTATAGAGTGGGGGTGAATAGAGCTTCAAAAATCCTCACAAGATAAATTCGAACTTCAAATTATATTAATCAAAACCAATAGCTTAAGTGCAATTTGAGTCATAACATATCAAGGATGCGAGAAAATGAAACAAGCACTTGGACAAGGTCATTTAGGGTGATTCCACTCTCTAAACTAGAAAAGAGTCGATCCACTACCCATAGAGGTCAAACTCCATAACTTTGCAAGTTCTTTCCTCTATATATTCACTTATAAGAGATACAACACAAGACCCACCAAAAGACTTACCTATCCATTACAAAGAGATCTTCAACCTTACCAAGGACTTACCCACTTTCCAAAGAGTCTTATGCCTTCTCCCAAGGACTTACCTACTCATGCACAAGTCTTCATCCTTCAAGGAATTATGCACTCTTCTTGGATCTTCATCCTTTGCCTTCTCCTTTACCTGGATAAGATCTTCACCTCTTCTTCAACCTTAAAGAAGAACAACAACAAATTCACCTTCACTCAGAGTAGCTTGCTTCAGATTTACTTCTTTGAGGAAAGGGGTAGGGAAGATGGAATGGAATGAGAGTTTTACAAGAACAATGAAATAGCTCTCTTACAACTGGACTCACTCATAACCACAAAATTCTATGTAAATGAGAGAGAGAAAGGGGATCAAGGAGTTTCAACACACTCAACTTTATCAAGCACGGTGAATAGCATGAATGAGCCAACTTGGAATGAACTTCAAGGGGTCCTATTTCTAGTTGGGGGGTGTTCCCTTGAGTGTGGGATCACTTAAGGGTGAAATATAGCCATATTCCAAGTTGCAACAAATGTATTCTCTCTCAAACAACTAACCAACAATTATAATCACTTTTTCTATATTTTCCGTACAGTATATTTGGTCAAGTTTCAATAAAGGTAACTTACTAATCCACTAAGAGAGAAAGCCAATTATCAAACTATCAGTCGAGTTTGTTTTGGGAAACTCAACAATAAGCTAAAATTAATTTTTCTTAGTGAGTGGGTTGGTCAGTCGAGTTATGTGAGTGTGCAACTCGACCTATTGGTCTCTCCAGAAAATCCATCACTGGACCGATTGAGTTTCCAGCTCGATTGATAAACAGCTTGTGACAAATTCTCTAAATTGACATTTGAGTGATCAAACGTTGGAATTAAGTGCCCCTTATTTTTTCTCATCTTAGTTACAAGTCGTATCATCAATATAAGTGATTACAAAAATAATCTAAGGTCATTTGGAGTGATTTCCCAAAATGCACACTTGCATTGCTATTGACTCAAACTTGAACAAGCCAGGGCTTGTGTAATTTGATCCTTTTCATGTACCTAAAGCCTAAAATCCATCTTGAACAAACATATTATATGCATAGGAATAGAATGGTTTAAGTCATTATAAAAATATGGATAATGTAGAACTCTCAAGTCAATAGGAGCCACAAATGAATAAATAGGAGGGATTGTAGCATAAAATTTTAGTAAAAGTTAAAACTTAATTGAGTGATAATAGGCTATATATTTATGGAGAACTCTTTTACACTTCAACTTTCCATCTGAAAGGAGAGAAAATAATCTGAAAACAATATGTGAGAATTTGAGAAATAGAATAAAGTATTATGATCCTAAGTTGAATGGGTGTGTGGAATTTTTAATGTTTGACCTTTAGGTTACCATGTCAAATAATGAGTGAAGGAACTAGATCTTTACATAACGTGGTGGAAAATTGTGGAGTAATGGTGACTGTTTAAAGAAAAAATTACAACAAGAATGTAGACATTAAAAATTGCAAATATTCCTCAAACAAGAAGAGGAGAGAGAATTAAAGATATCACATAAAGTTCAATATATTACTAATTGATTGGTTATTTTTTAATGATAAATAGATTATGGTGGTAGATAAAATGAACTACGAGGTGGATTGAATCTGGATCACTTGGGGATGACCTATCGTGGTTAACAAGCTAAGCTACACTTGCCAAGTATTTCAATGGGTGTTTTTCTATATTTTCCTTATTGTTACTTTTCTTGATTTTATTGACCAATCATGTGAAATTTTGTATATGATCTTCTAGGAATAATTACATGGACTCATGTCTGCAAAATTCAAAATTTAAACATTTTACTCATGATTATGACAAAGAAAATAGAGGATCAAGTTGTAAATTCATGTGTTTCTAGTGGGACAATCAGGTCATCTTGGGATTTTACCATTAGTGTTGAAAATTCAAATAGCTCGACATTCGTAATATTTTTGTAAATAGATACCTAGTAGAGGATGTGGAGTAATCACTATCCTTTAAATATATTTTCATGTAAATCACATTTGCAAACTTGAGAAGGGCATGTAATGATTCAAATATGCTCTTAGATCCCGATACACTAAATTGATGGAGTTTTTATTTTCAATGTGAATCTAATTATGACATTGCATAGTCCTCTCTTTGTATTGATTTTAGACAAGTATATATTCTATTTGGTTTCTTGTGCAGACAACATCATTCCTATCGATAAAATGAGAAGCCTCTTGACACACTTGTTTAGTAACTAACTCAACTCTCTCTTGAGCATATACATTCCCTTACAAATGTGTTGTCCTAGGCTAGCAGTTTTGGGTGCATCCCAATACAAAAGAGTGTCTGGTTCATGATACTTGTAATGAAATATTTAGGAATCTAAAATAGGCTGATAGACATGAACATTTTCTAATCCCAGGATTCGTGTGGGACTGCAATAGTGTAAATCTAATGTCACTATTTATTTACAAGGTATACCATAGTGTAAGATAGACACTGGTAATTATATGAAATTAGGGTAGTACGCAGTAAGATGTGTATTTTACGATTACAATGAATGTGAATGTATATGAACAAGAATTTCAAAGATACATTTGTGATTCGATATAGGAATTCTAATAGTTTTCATCTTCTGTCTAGCTTGTTACTCAGCCATCAGACTCACTTGTCAACCTAGACATCTTCTTTGGAGATGTTTAGAGTTCTCTGGAATCTTCGTCATCCCCAAATTGCACAAGTTTTCTACTAAATTCCATCTATGCAACCCCTTCCAATTAGCTAGACCATTTTTTATGGTGGCATCTTGAGCCAGAGCTCTCTTCCTGGAGGCCCACTTTATAACTTTGGCAAGTTCCTTGTTGTCAAGAACTTGGGATGCTACCCAAGCAGTAGTGCCAGCTTTTGAACAATGTCTTCTTAGTAAACTAGGCGACAAAGTATGCCCTTTTCTTCCTTGGTGACGGCCTTACAGTTTCTTTTGTACATGTAGTTTCCCTTCTTCTCTATGAACTTTACTAGCACTACGACAGCCTCACGCACAACATCCTCCTCTCCTCTTTGAGAAGCTGAACCAGAAGGTGTATCCTCTCATTTTTCCAAAATATATTTGAGAGGGACCCTAATGCTTCAACGCAGAGTACCAATAACTTGTTAGATTTTACATTTGCAATGATTCACAGTAATTGATCTACCACAACTATTCCCACTGGGAGGGCAGGATTGAAGGTGTAGCACCTCAGCTCGGCGTCCAATTCAGTAATGTGGGGGATTTCTAAAATTAGCAAAGGTCGTGTTCTCTTGTACCTCTTGGGAAATGTTCTCTAGTAGAATGGGGAAACGAAGCATAAGGACGATGGTCCTATAGATTATGGAGTTCCCCTTTGGGAGGGAGCAGATTGCCATGAGAGATTGTTGCTGGTTGGAGGATGAGTCTGCATGTAAGCCATGGATAAGCAGTTTAATAGTGTTTTTCTTGGAAAATAAGTCTTGGCACTGACAGATGTGGGCAGACAACTTGGAAACGACCCTGGTTGACATGGCATGCAATCCCTTGCTTTCTCTTTTGAGGCAATTGATAAAGACAGAGCATACCTTGCCATCTACTTTTCCCAGGGTCATCACATAGAAAGATTAGGGTTTCAATGGCCCTCATTTGCCCCTCAATTTCACCATCCCTCACCTAGTTGAGTCTCAGCAGTGACGTGACCCCTCCAACATTGATGCAAGTGAAGCGAGCGTAGTGGCATCCTTGTCCTATGGTGAGCCATTGAGAAAGTTGGTGGTGTGCTCTTAGATCAGGCAGAGAAGAGGCTTGTTGACGGCAATCGGGGTAAGGTCTAGGTAGCTATCAAAGTTCTCCTCTAGTGATATCTATAGAAAAAAAATCAAAATATTTGGTCAAAACATAGATTGAAATACACGATATTGGAATAAAATGCCCTGAATAAATGAGTTTGCCGAGAGTAAAAATGCCATTTGCTCTGACATCTCCATTCACATTGGTCCACATCGTTAAAAATAAAAGAAATTGAATTAATATCTATCTGGTCTTTGCCTTGGCGATCCACAAATGAAGACGTCAATTAGAATGATGTCTTCATTCACGTACTGCCACATGGCACAACCGCTCCTGTGATGCCCCCGATTTTAGGATTAAAACCCAAAATATTTCTTGAAGATGAGCATGGACCAAAATGGTTTATTTACATATCATGATATGTATATGGTCAAATTAAGCAATTTGAGCTTGTATCGATGAGGTTAGAGGTCAATTCATGTATATTTAAGTTAAATATCTTAGATATGTACCCTTTGGGATAACAAATTTGAAGGATCAATAATAGAGTTTGGGTGCCTCATTTGTGTAAAAGATGAACTACACCACGTGGAATCACGGATTAAAATTATACGGTCAAAGAAATTTCCTATGAAACTGTATTGAGGTTTTAAAATAAAAATAGAAAATTAATCAAATGTTTGTATGTGGCAATGTCCCACTATTATTATAAGGAAGTTCTGTTCACGTGGTTTTTGAACGTGAAGTTGATGGGAAGTTGTCAAAAGTGCAAATTTGTCTTCAAGCTCCTAGATCTAAGGAGCTGATGGAAATAAACCTATTTGATGGTGTCCACGAGGTTAAGTTTGTTTTACTAGATCCGGAGGACAACCTGTTTGATCTACCATCTTTGGAGGAGTTCCCCGCTCATACCTCTCATCGTCAGTAGCATCCTACAGAGGGAGATCGCATAGGGTGAAAGCAAGAAGAAGTAGGTGGAGGAGCAGTTGAATGACCCCTTCCATCCATATTCTGAATGCATCCACCCAAATAGCAGGACGACGACTCCACCTTCTTCATTGCAATGTGGGTCGCAGAGGCTACTGCAGACCGAGCTCACTCCTCTGATGTCGGCTGCAGCACCATGCCTCAGCGGCACCATCCTTTCAGAAGACGGAGTAGCAGAGGAGACAAGGATCGTGGTGCGCAACAAATCGTGATGAAGGTAGCAGGAAGGGATACTGTAGGCTCGAAGAGAACTACAAAATCTAGGGGAACCTTTCTATTGCGAAGCCATTCATATGGCTTACGAACATTGCCATGGGGGCGAGGGCCTATCTTCAGAACTCACCGCGGCAACACCATACTATCTCTGGAATACAGGAAGATGAGGATAAAGGGAGGCATATACCATGTTCCTGACTGGAATCTCTGTTTGATCTTTTGAGGAGACGATGGATGGAGATCTACGAATATTCCACGCACAGCAGAGTCCTCTTTCCTATTCTTCAACTTCTACAGCCGCTTGCGGCGGCTATCTGGAAGTGCCCAACCACCAAACCGACAACTCCCTCCCTCATGATCCCGCCAGAGCTTTCCCTTGCGGCGGCGCCCAGGGGAGTCCTAGGGAAGGACGCAGCGGGGCGTCAGGTCGAGGAAGTAAGGCATCAGTGAGGAGCCTTCCTTTTTGCGTTGATGTTTGTGAGTTGAAGAGGAGCCTTCGTCAATGATTTGCCAGAGGTCCACCCCACTGTCATGTTCTCTATCTCGCACGCGAGCACTTAAGCACGAAGCGAACGAGGGTCAACCAAATCACACCGGACCCGATCCAGAAAAATGAACCATACCGGCATGCCCAAGTAAGGAGCTGCACTCACCCTTGGAGAGACGTGGCAGACCCAGATTGGTCTGAGGTAAGAAAATACCAAATAAATCCTATATCTTCTATAATTCTTAGTACATAGCTCCCTTGGCCTATAAATGCCCCAAAAATATCCCTAAACTAAGAAAAATGTCCTCTTTCTTATGAAACCTCTGGAACAGACTTTTAAGACATATTTGTTGGTGATATTTAATTTAGTTTATAATGCTCCTTTTAACAGTTTATTGAATGAAATAAATAATTTCTAGTTGAGATTAATTCTAAAAAAATTGTCTTAGAACCCTAATAATGATACACATCCATTTTTAGACTCTGATCTGAGTAATATATCCAACTAATACATCATTTCTCATTAAAACCCAATTCCATGTTTGTAACCTCATTTAATTCTAGAAAATAACGCAAACATCAGAAAAATATGTAATTTGAACCAGACCCTTAGAATGACATCTAGATCAGTATAAAAATACTAGAGACACATTTTAGATTAGTATAACCTAGATTTTACCTAAATCCTACACTGGACCTAAGTACCATTAATAATGATGAACCTTGTATTAATGATGCTCAATTATATTTAATCAGGTCGTGGACAAAGTTGTAGATGATCATAGATGTCAAAAGAATCTCTGAACTCAGGTACGTGGATATAAATATATGACTAGATTTGTTGGATGTTAAATATATGTACTTTCCTGCTTGTATTTGAATATTTTGTTGGGTGTACATCTATATGTATTGTCATTTCCGCCTTGAACAATAAGAATACTAACGAAAGAAAATGGAATGTTGGTACTGATAGTTCATTAATCTCCCTATTAGAGAGGGAAAGTATTAATGTTGACTAGCACCTCCCTAATGGTACAAGGTACGCAGGGAGATCCCTAATGGTACAAGGTACGCAGGGATATGGCCCAATATTTATGTTTGTGCTAAGTCCACCATAGTAATACATGTCCATTGAAATATGATTAATAACTTGGGTTTACCTAATTTTCCACCATTAAATAATGTTTCTTTCTCTCTTTCTTCTTTTTCAAGTATTTTCAATATGCCAGCGTAGTATAGCTCTTTAATTCCACGTACCAACTTTTGTTGATGTTTTTGTTTCTCATATTTTCTAGGTCCAGAGTTGGAATGGGATAAAAGAATAGGATGTGAGCAAGTTGTATAGGTTGTACCTATTTTCTAAGATCCTACTAGCATACATGTTTAGACTTGTGTAAAAATTCTCTTTCAATATGCAATTGTAATTCATGTTGTAATTTACATGTTAAATGTTGAGAATGTTATGGTTGTATCTTCATGTATGCGTATTATGCTTCCACAACGCTCTCTGATATGATTGGATGATGTTTCGAATTTTGACCTCTCATTCCCAATAAGGTATGGAGATTCCAAAATTCGGGGACGTCACAGTTGGTATCAGAGCATGAACAGTAGCTACACCTAACAATTGCTCACCATGAAACATAAAAACTAAATTTCACCTTCCACATTAAACCCTAGAAACTTAGTAAGTTGTTCTATAGGAATAAGGTTTGACTTAGCCTCTAATTTAGAACCTAGATGTTCGAGAACTAGGTTTAGACAAGTGTGAGAAACCCTTTCCATATAGAGCTCATATGTATTGGGTACCTACACTAGTCTACACCATGTTCTCACCATTTCACTAGGTTACATGGCACCGATCTATCTACTGTGTGTTGGACACTCGAGTTTGCTGGTTTGGTTTTGTTTCCCAATCGGCTCGATCGCACCTCGACAGTTTTCTCTGACGCCTTCTTTCTCAGAGAAAAACTATATAATATTTTATTAGATATATGTACATATAAAAATGTGGCCCTCACACATTAGAGTAGTGGGTGTTCATGCAATTTAAGTGAAAGGCAGTGACATCAGTCTAGAAGAGAGAATAGACCTAGATTAGAAGTCTAGAGCCTCATAAGGTTATGTGATAGATAGATAGACAAAAGAAAGATGAAGGAAATAAGCATATAGAATCTTATCTAAGTTTGATATCTGATGGTATAAGTTTCCTTATAAAGGTTTAAGTTGTATACTTGTTAAATCCAATTTTGTAGAATTTAAGCAAAATCTTGATGATGAAAGTACATTCCCTTTTCCTACTTAAGATAAGCTAAGTTAAGATAGAGATGAGTGTGCATGAGCCTCAAGCTCTTATACAAGGAGGATATCTAGTGGTAGGATGAGATATGTGGTGAACTCTAGAGAGAGTAAAACCCACAGGGAGAAGGTCATAGGACCTAGCCTCCAATATGTGAGATATGTTTTAAAAAAATTGTCCTACACTAGATTACTCTCGAGTGTTTAGTTGAGTCCTTATGCATGATTCAAATCTATATGCGAGAATTGAGTAAAAGAAAAGGATGGGTAGATAACCCATATGATAAAGTCAATCCTTTGGCTGAGTTAGGTCGTAGCTGGAGTGACATATTTTTTGAATCTCATCATTAGTTACAAGTGAGGTAATATATGACATCTAGTTATGAGAGTATGATGCCTTGTGCAAAAGATACTCAACATACATGTTCTCTCTTCTTCTTCTCTTTCTTAATATATGATGATAGAAACCTCACTTGAGCTATATGATGATTTATATATGAGGAGTCACTCGTATAAGCTTGACCTATTCTATATTTTCCCCCCTATACCATACATGTAGCACCCAAGATTGAAATCATGATAAGTTTGACTTTAAAATATTCTCTTCCCCTTCATATGAAACATGAAAGATATGATGCTGAGATCATGGGATAAACTTAGTATTTTCTCTTTTTTTTCCTTCACATAATTCATGCAAGACATAAAAGGTTGAACTCATGAACTTGATATAAAGATATTTTTGGATCATAGGATATATGATTAGAAATATAGTTCATAACTTTGATCCTGCTCAATGTATGCTTCGAAGTTGGGTATGAATATCGTACCATAGGGTGAAACCCTAATGGTCAAGCATGTTACGTAAGCCATTCTTATGTAGAAAAATCCTAATATCAAGGATGAAGATAAATCTCCTCTAATGCTGAAATCCTAGCATGTTGTTGATCATAAACCACATTAAAGATGTTAAGTCTGATAATTTGAATAAATGATGGAAGGAAACGTTGACATCACTGTATGATTAGTAGGGTGAAATATGAAACCTTGAGTGGAACCTTCTTAACTTCATATGTATGAATAAAACCCTTATCCTTAATGGACTGTGTGGATGCAAATTCTAAAATATAAGAATGTCATGTTATGACTAAGATATGAAATGACTCTCCAACCTATATAAGGTTGTGTGGGTACCCCTAGAGGATATAAATCCTAAGATTGCAACTTAGGGTGCATTAAAAACTATGAAAGGATTGTCACCTAAACTGGTGGCCTAAAGATAGTAGAGACTCCTTAAGATCACCTTAAGTTTGAGAATGTTGAATTTCGATGACAAAATTTTATATAAGGTGGGGTGAATGTGATGACCTCAATTTTAGGATTAAAACCCAAAATATTTCTTGAAGACGAGCATGGACCAAAATGGTTTATTTACGTATCATGATATGTATATGGTCAAATTAAGCAATTTGAGCTTGTATCGATGAGGTTAGAGGTCAATTCATGTATATTTAAGTTAAATATCTTAGATACGTACCCTTTGGGCTAACGAATTTGAAGGATCAATAATAGAGTTTGGGTGCCTCATTTGTATAAAAATTGAACTACACCACGTGGAATCACGGA
The DNA here is from genome assembly GCA_963693085.1 of Alisma plantago-aquatica. Lineage (NCBI taxonomy): Eukaryota > Viridiplantae > Streptophyta > Magnoliopsida > Alismatales > Alismataceae > Alisma > Alisma plantago-aquatica. The sequence goes on from OY856412.1 coordinate 377,271,177, forward strand.
TTAAAATTATACGGTCAAAGCAATTTCCTATGAAACTCTATTGAGGTTTAAAATAAAAATAGAAAATTAATCAAATGTTCGCATGTGGCAATGGCCCACTATTATTATAAGGAAGTTCTGTTCACGTGGTTTTTGAAAGTGAAGTTGATGGGTAGTGGTCAAAAGCGCAGACTTGTCTTCAAGCTCCGAGACCTAAGGAGTTGATGGAAACAAACGTATTTGATAGTGGTTAAGTTTGTTTTACTAGAGCCGGAGCAACCGGTTTGATCTACCGTCTTTGGAGGAGTTCCCCGCTCATAACTCTCATCGTCAGTGGCAGCCTGCAGAGGGAGATCACAGAGGGTGAAAGGAAAAAGAAGCAGGTGGAGGAGCAGTTGAACGACCCCCGCCATCCATCTTCTGAATGCATCCACCCAAACAGTAGGATGGCGACTCCACCTTCTTCATTACAATGTGGGTCGCAGAGGCTACTGCAGACCGAGCTCACTCCTCTGATGTTCGGCTGCAGCACCATGCCTCTGCGGCACCATGCTTTCAGAAGACGGAGTAGCAGAGGAGACGAGGATCGTGGTGCGCAGCAAATCGTGATGAAGGTAGCAGGAAGGGATACTGTAGGCTCGAAGAGAACTACAAAATCCAGGGGAACCTTTCTATTATGAAGCCATTCATATAGCTTACGAACATTGCCATGGGGGCGAGGACCTATCTTCAGAACTCATTGCGGCAACACCATACTATCTCCGGAATACAGGAAGATGAGGATAAAGGGAGGCATATACCATGTTCCTGACTGGAAGCTCTGTTTGAGCTTTTGAGGGGACGATGGATGGAGATCTACGGATATTCCATGCACATCAGAGTCCTCTTTCCTATTCTTCAACTTCTACAGCCGCTTGCAGCAGCTATTTGGAAGTGCCCAACCACCAAACCGACAACTCCCTCCCTCACGATCCCGCCGGAGCTTTCCCTTGCGGCGGCACCCAGGAGAGTCATAGGGAAGGATGCAACGGGGCATCTCGTCGAGGAAGTAAGCCATCAGCGAGGAGCCATCCTTTTTGTGTTGATGTTTGTGAGTTGAAGAGGAGCCTTCGTCAATGATTTGTCGGAGGTCCACCCCACTGCCATGTTCCCTATCTCGCACGCGAGCACTTGAGGACGAAGCGAACGAGGGTCAGCCAAATCACACCGGACCCGATCCAAAAAAATGAACCATATCAGCCTGCCCAAGTAAGGAGCTGCGCTCACCCTTGGAGAGATGTGGCAGACCCAGATTGGTCTGAGGTAAGAAAATACCGAATAAATCCTATATCTTCTATAATTCGTAGTAAATAGCTCCATTGGCCTATAAATGCCCAAAAAATATCCATAGACTCAGAAAAATGTCCTCTTTCTTATGAAAGCTCTGGAACATACTTTTAAGACATATTTGTTGGTGATAGTTAATTTAGTTTATAATGTTCCTTTTAACAGTTTATTGAATGAAATAAATAATATCTAGTTGAGATTAATTCTCAGAAAATTGTCTTAGAACCCTAATAATAATATACATCCATTTTTAGACTCTGATCTGAGTAATATATCCAACTAACATGTCATCTCTCATTAAACCCAATTCCATGTTTATAACCTCATTTAATTCTAGAAAATAACGCAATCATCAGAAAAATATGTAATTTGAACCAGACCCTTAGAATGACATCTGGATCAGTATAAAAATACTAAAGACACATTTTAGATCAGTAACACCTAGATTTGACCTAAATCCTACACTAGACCAAAGTACCATTAATAATGATGAACCTTGTAATAATGATGCTCAATTATATTTAATCAGGTCATGGACAAAGTTGTAGATGATCATAGATGTCAAAAGAATCTCTGAACTCAGGTACGTGGATATAATTATATGACTAGATTTGTTGGATGTTAAATATATGTACTTGCTTGCTTGTATTTGAATATCTTGTTGGGTGTACATCTATATGTATAGTCATTTTCGCCTTGAACAATAAGAATACTAAGGAAAGAAAATAAAATGTAGTTACTGATGGTTCATTAATCTCCCTATTAAAGAGGGAAAGTATTAATATTGACTAGCACCTCCCTAATGGTACAAGGTACGCAAGGAGATCCCTAATGGTACAAGGTACGCAGGGATAGGGCCCAATATTTATGTTTGTTCTAAGTCCACCATAGTAATACATGTCCATTGAAATATGATTAATAACTTGGGTTTACCTGATTTTCCGTCACTAAATAATGTTTCTTTCTCTCTTTCTTATTTTTCAAGTATTTTCAATATGTCTGTGTAGTATAGCTTTTTAATTCCACGTACCAACTTTTGTTGATATTTTTGTTTCTCATATTTTCTAGGTCTAGAGTTGGAATTGGATAAAAGAATAGGATGTGAGCAAGTTGTATAGGTTGTACCTATTGTCTAAGATCCTGCTAGCATACATGTTTAGACTTTTGTAAAAATTCTCTTTCAATATGCAATTGTAATTCATGTTGTAATTTACATGTTAAATGTTGAGAATGTTATGGTTGTATTTTCATGTATGCGTATTATGCTTCCGCAACGCTCTCTGATATGATTGGATAATGTTTTCGAATTTTGACCTCTCATTCCCAATAGGGTATGGAGAAGCCAAAATTCGGGGACGTCACAGCTCCGCTACCCATTTTATTTATTTATTTAAAAAAAATTAAAATACTTTAATACCATATGTTCAATTTATGTGTACTATTTACATTCTAATTATTATTTGACATTAATTATTTATTCAATATAAATAAAAACATGACTATAAATTAATACTATAATATATATATATAGTTTTAAATAATATGCTACATTATTATATGTTTATTTTTAAATTCATATATTAATGACATATTTAACTTATATTTATGTGTAAATTCACTTATTAATGTCATAATTTTATATATGTTGGATTCATATTAGATATATGTACAACAAAAATAAATAAAATGTTAGAAGTACTATAACTAAAAAATTACATTAAAATATTTATATGCACATATAAGTAAAAAAATATTTATATATGGACATATACAGCAAATATAATCACTTATATGTATATTTAACGTAACCATATAGTATATTTTTTTATTGATGTGGTGATTATGATTTATGTTTACCATAGTTATTTATAGATTATATTAGATAATATTTTGTATCATATAATTTTTCAACTTATGCAATCCAATTATTATATTAAATTTATAAATATATATGAATACAATGTATGCATATATTTTCAATGTGTCAATAGTAAATAAATAAAGAAATATGAACATATAATGGATATACGATTTCAATTAATTCTCATATATATATATATATGTAGCATGTGCATATATGTTGTTATATTTTATTAAATTTATTTATATTGTGTAATACAAAAATACAATATTATTCAAATAATCTAGTAATTATTTTATTTGTGTAACATAATATTTTACATGCAACATTTGGGTAATATCATGAATCATATATTTTAAAATTATATTTTATATACAATTATATTTGGCATATAAATATATGTATATATCAATAATTATATCCATATGTTATTAAATATATAATTAACAAATGAATTTAGCAATAAATGTACTAGAATGCAAGATTTTATTAAATATCAAATATATATTATATTATTAATATGAATGTGATGTATTTATTTAGATTGAATAAGTAATTAATGTCAAATAATATATATTAATTAAAATGTGGATATTACTCATTAATTAAATACACGGAATCAAAGTATTTTTTAAATTAAAAAAGAAATAAAACAAAAGAAGTAGCAAAGCGGCTGCTCCATGTGGCAGTCCATGGATGAAGACGCTACTTTATTTGGCATCTTCATTTCTGAATTACCTTGTGGCAAGTAGCACAAAGAGATTGTTTCAATTTCAATTATTTTAACGACAGACCAATTAGAATGGAGACGCCGAATCAGATGACGTCTCCGCTCTCTATTCTCCTCAACAACTCGTCTAGTCCGAACGTTTTATTCAAATCTCGTGTATTTCAGTCAATATTTTGACCAAATCTGTTTAATTTGATTTTTTCTTCTTCTAGATGTTAGACTTTATCCAACATGGCTCTAGTAATTCCCTTTGGTTAGTATAGGACTAACCGAAAAGTATAGATTCATACTTTGTAGAGATACACTCTTACATACTGTGGAGATCTAACAATTTTGTAGTGTTTTTTAGGGTTTTTTTTTGTTCCTCGCTCGTTTTGGAGTTCTTGGTCTTAGGGTGTGATCTGTCTAGAGCTACAGTCGGCGTTAGTTTAATTTTTGAGTACTAGTTGTCTGTATTATTTATTGCTCTTAGTCCACGGGGAAATGTGATGAACAGAAATCCCCCATATTCGTTAAAGAAAAATATTGTAAGACACCTTTGACCTATGTATTTTGTATGTGTTTACTTTTGTTTGGCGTGTTGTTGCTTTTACTGATCTCATTGACCAGTGAAAATTGGTGCATGACCGCGTGAGGAGGAATATGTTCAGACTTATATTTGCAAAATGCAAAACTTAGACGTTGTACTCTTTTGAGTTATAAGGAGACATAGTCTCCCCTCCTCCATCAAACAGGTTCCAGAGTCTGGATGACCCAAGTGATTGTAAATGCAATGTGCAACAGGACCTGGGTCCCCTGGGGAGGACAGACCGGGCCGAACTATCTGTGCTACACTGGCCGGATAAGACGTTGTATTCTTGGTTATAGAAGGAATAAAAAGAAAGGATGATTTTTACTGAACCGCATGGAAGGTTTATGGGTGTCTGGCAATTTCTCACAGGCCTTGTTTTTTATTTATTTTCTGTATTTTTGTATATGGATTCGAGTCGGGGAGTTGCTCATTACTAGTGAACATTCAAACAAGGGAACTTGATATATGTACTGCTTTCGTATATGATTATCGGGCTGAGGAGCTGGGGGCAATCACTAGGTTTAAAATATTTTTATAATCTGAACTTATATAATGAAGATACACTATATATAGACTTATAGCCATGGATGTTGTCTAATCCAAACATACATGTAGGACTGCTATGATGTAAATCTTGTGTCTATGCTTATTAACACGGCTCCTTCATATACAACTAGGCATGAATCCATGCCATGCACGGGTGCCTTAATAAATTATTTGAATTAAGAAATAAGATGCAACAGCAAAGTATTGAGTAGGTTACTCACATTATGTCCTATACGATGTCTGTCATGATGTATATGATGGACGATGAACAATATAGTGGGAAGAAAAGATGCAATGTGTACAATTGTTGTTTGTTACTAGTTATATTTCCCCTAGTTGATTATAAGAATTGGATTTGAGACAAGTGGTAGTCTGGAAGGATGATTCTTTACGTACCATTTTATTCGACATCTTTTTTATTGAACACATCACTGCCTTTTGTGCAGTAATTGGGGTGTATCCATTTGATTTTTTTCCCCTTTAAGTCATCTGCAGATACATTCAAATTAGCATCTTGGTTTAGGAACACAACAATGAAATTAAGCCTGCTTTTACAGGAAACAGGATCGATGAAATGGAGCACCGTCAATAACTAAAGCGGGATGTTTGTATCCAATATTGTCACGTTTGCATTTTGTATTTCACTTTAAAATTCAGGATAACAGGAACACCTATATACAAATGTTTGAGATGGACAACTGTGTGGCATGTCATATAAAATCGCCGCAATTAATATTGCCAGCGAGTATCTCTGGTATAAAATCGTAGTCAGAGTGATTTTTTGAGTACTTAACAGAGGGTTCATCCTTGAGAAGGCGTTGGAATAAGAAGATTTTCCTTCCAACAGAAAGGAAAGCATGCAGTATAAGATACAAGTACACGAGCTTCTTGAATTTTAGATACTCAATTCGCATACAGCTGACAACATCTATTAAGAATAGAGGTGAAATGCGCTTTTCAAACCAACAATCTTCTTCTTCACGGGATCCATCATATTATCCTGCAGTATTTTTGTAATTAAAAATAAGCATCAATAATTACAATAAGTTCGTAGCATGAAAATACAATAATTTATTTTGAGATGCAATAAAATTTGTTGAAGAGAGAACGAAAGGGATTTTTGGCCAAGAACGTTACAAATCCTTGTACTTATAAACAAATTGGTAATATAACTGTAGATATTCAAAACTTGTGAGAACAATATCTATATAAATGATAAATCTAACAGAGATCTCATGAATTTTCAATCACGTCAAAATTTTAAAGCGTTTGGAACTGTCAATCTGATTTCTTGCTAGCTGCCAGCTTCTCATTTCTGTACGTGGATAGTTAGTCATGTTGTTGCGTGCTTGCTATTACTAACGCCCAGGTCTTGATGATTTCTTTTTCATCCTTGTAAAGAGTACATGGATTTCAAAACGCAAGCAGGCAGACAGGAAGAGCAAAGCACAATTTAAAAAACATTTAATGAAGTCTTTCCTTCTAAAAGATTCATTTCTAATAATTCAACATTTGTTTTAACAGTTTTTACATTTTTTTTTAACTTTTAAATTTCGATCAATGGCCCATATTCTTTATCACAGCCCTACTATATTCGTGATCCTCATCCCTCCTATTTATTCACCTTCATGCATTCATTTCTTTTCCATGTAACATGCTTTATAGTCAAAGTTTGAATATGTTCATTGGTTATTTGGTTGTCTAGGGAAGTGATTCCTTATAGTAGGGATATCTATGCAATCCATAATAAATACCCAACCAACATTTGGGACTGTCAGGTGTAGAAATGGCAAAATTAACCATCCACCCGCAACCCGAACCTAACCAAACCGATCCAAGCCATTTATTGATACATCTATTTTGTGTGGTGAACTTTGATTTGGGTTGAGCCACTTGTCAGTATAGTGTCTGTGAAAAATACTTATACGGTATTCTTCTAAGAAAATGCAGAGAACAATACATGTTCTTAGTATTTGCAGATGTCGGCAATCGGAAAAAAATGAGGCTAACAAAGCTGGGCTCACTGCCACTACGTGGTATGAACCAAAATCATAGTTTCTTGTCACGCTATGTGCATGTAAAAACAGTTGGGACCTATGCATTTGGTAGAAGTTGAGGTGACCACGAACACCCTATAGAAAAAGTTCGCGCTACCAGATCATTTGGTATATGGTTGTCCGTCCATAAATTAAGTAATTAGAATGGTTCAGGGGCGGGCGGTGGATGCTGGTTCTTACTTTTTTCTATCCTAACAATTCGACATGTGTTGTATCATTTTTTACCTTTTTGTTTTAAATTTTGAATCTTTTTCAGTTGCCCATATTTTAATCAGAGTCAACTGTATTTAAAAACCCCGATCCCTTCTATTTACTCAGTTACATGCAAAAATTTCGTTTGTATAACATGCATGATAGTCAAAGCCTCGTTGTGTTCATATGTTGGCTAGCGAGGTGATTCCTTATATAAGGGATATTATATGCATTTTTAAAAATTCGACATGTGTTGTGTCGTTTTTTACTTTTTTTCTTTAACTTTTGAATCTATCAGTTGCCCATATTCTAATCAGAATCAACTGTATTTTAAAATCATGATCCCTCCTATTTACTCAGTTACATGTAAGAATTTCTTTTCTGTATAATATACATAATAGTCAAAGGATGGTTGTGTTCATATGTTGTCTAGTGAGGTGATTCCTTATATATATATATATATATATATATATATATATATATATATATATATATATATATATATATATATATATATATATATATATATATATATATATATATATATATGCAACCATATCAAATATCCAACCAAGACGGACCTTCTAACCACCTAGTTCATGCACACGTGTCCCCCCAAAATAGAGCCATGTATCATATCACCAACCGACATTAATTTGGTACCTATTGAGTCAAAGCACACGAAAAGCATCATGAGATGGTTATACTTCATTTCCTAATATTTAGTGCACGACTGTCTACTTCTAGGCACCTGAACCAATGTCCCTTTGTATCCTCCATCCATCATAATTCCTAACAAACTCAAGAAACCACAAATTGTAAGAACTATGACAAAGAAAATTAGTGAACTGTCTTACACCTAAACCCATAAATGAGAAATATCTTTCCAAATGTTGCTAAAAATACAAGCGTTGGTGCCCTATCTCCCCTAAAGGAGAAATCAGAAGATATATAGTAACAATAAATTTGGAACTTAGCAACAATAATGTTGCCTTTACAGACATATAAGAGATCACAAAGTATTAATCTTTTGAGAACTCTAGCAATTGTCGATTATCATGTAAAACTCATTCTACGAATATATGTATTTGAAGGCTTAGTAGAAACTTTAAACAAAAGTGGAGGTCACATGCTTGACCTTGGAAGAAGCTCTCTGCCTCGATACATCTTACGGTGTGAATTTTGTGAATAGCTAGTAAATGGGGCTCCCTCATGGATGAATGATAGGGTGGATGTTTGCCAGAAGCTGAGCGTTTATGATTCTTGTTTATAGTGAGAATCCCTGCTCATTAGCTTCTTTCCGGCTATTATGTTGTTGTATGGGAATGTGGATGGGTCAGTCTAGTTGGTTAGTCCCATAATATATCAATATCTAGGAGGTGGATATATGACCCAACAAATTGGTTAAGTCTCAAATGATGATTCCATGAATGATGAGAGGGTAAGCACCATCTTTACCATAAAAATATTTGTAGGGTTTCATATACTGCAAATATGAAATATGGAATGTGGTGTTTTTTGAATTTATAAATATATGTCATAAAAACCATTAATGATGCCAATAAACTTTGTATTCATTATGAAGTGAATTTATTTAAGTCATTGTCAAGTAAAGTTTAATCAAACTAATGCAGATCACCGAAGTAGGAAATACAGATATGGGGAACTCTATTCATGGGTTATTTCCAAATTATTCAAGTCTTGAGAACTAATGATTAGAAACTAAATAATAAAATAGAATGTCAAACAACCTTGTACAAACAACCAAAAACATTTGTTAAACCATTTCCTAAAAAAATATAAAAATAATGAAACAACACAATGTTATTTGAATTTCAAGAATAGATATATATCTTGTATTACCTTCCTTGGGAACCATCTCTAAAGAAAAACTTCTCCACAGAACTTGGGTCTAGAGAACAAAAAATATCCACAAATGATTGAGAAAGCCAACTATGAGTATCGTAAAGAAATAGGGAGCTCATCAAGTAAATAGTGTCACACAATTATGTAAAGACAACTAAATCAATTGATTATGAGTATAATGCATATATGTTCTCCACCTGGATTTATATTAACAAAAGAAGCAATTTGCAGGATTGCAAAAAAGTTGATTGTAATATTTTAAGAAGAGAAACATGTTTATAACGATAGCATTAATGCAAAAGAAGGATACTGTGAGAAACTTTTCAGAACATAGAGTCTACTATAGATCATTAAATGAAAGCTACATGTAACTATGAATCCTAAGTATTTTTTTAGTAGATTTCACTTGGTAATGAAAATGAACATGGTTGACTTGATAAACATGATATAGAGATATTATAGGATATTATATCTTGTCGTATTGATAAATGAGGCAGGAGACCAATTTTTAAAGAAGTTCTAGATTTCATCTTGTCATGTTGTCACTCACGGAACCATCGGTGCTCCCTCTTTACTTTTATCACATTGTCATTATAGAGTTGATGATCGAGACTCAAAATTATAGGATACATGAACATAAAGGAAAGGATGGTACCTGCTAGATGCTTTCCGCCGTCGTAGCTACTTTAGATTTTGCTTCTAACGCAAAGACCTACATTGCTCCTGAACTCGCAACAACCAGAGACTCTACCACCTAGTAGAGTCAGTGGCAAAGAGAATTAGGGTTGAATGTCACTCGACTCTTCTCACAACAAATTGGCAAAACAATTACAGAGAACCCCTCAAGTACCTTTTTCATTTATGACAAAGGATCACTGTAATCTGTAAAAAGATGGAAAAAATTGCATGACACGCCGTAGATGGACCCCTTCTATAGAAAAGGACCAATTTTTTTTTGTAAAAATAGTGGGAAAAATTTCATGAGAAATCCAAAATGGACTTTCTTGTATTGTACAAGAAAAAGATTAATTGATTCGATAAAATAATGCATTTTGTTGATTGTAAAGTAAATTCTTGTGGACTACTTCCATCCTAATATTTAAAAATTATCATCCTTCCTTAAAAAGGCCTTTTAAGAAATCATCAAGGTAAGAGGGAATAGTTGCGACATCCGAACAGAATGAGTGATAATGTGGAATTAGATGACCTTTATGTATGACCATTTCTTTAAGGAAAATATTTTATGTATGACCACAATGTGTGCAAGTGCATGAGGGAAATCCTAAATAATGTCACTTTTTTATATAAAAAATTGGTGATTCATTCATCCCGTCCCCTGGGTTTGAACTCATTACCTCTCAGTCTTACATCATCACTTTTACCACTGGGGTGCCAATTCATTGGCAAATAATGTCACTTTTTAAAATATAGATATATATAAATTATTGTTTTTTAGTTACAAACATATTGATATACATAAATCATTATTTTTTAATTACAAACTAAGTCTGAATGCAAAAAATATTTGTTGGGAAATAATTCCAGTGTTCTTGTGGATTCCTATTTTTGAATAAAGAATTCCTTAACCGATTCCTAGTCATTTTATAATGAAAATCATCTATATCCAATTTAATTTAAGTTATATACTTATCAAATAGTCTGCGACTCAATTCCAACCAATACATATAAATGCTACGAGATGGAACTTTTGAAAGAAATTTCTATGAAACAGTAACAACAAACGTAACTATTCAAAATGACGTACATACAGACCCTGAGAAGATGAACTTGTCATGCACAAAGCTAATCACATACCAATTAAAAAAACCAAAAACTTGTTTTTATATATAAATGTGAAATTTTTGTAGGAAACATATCATGAAAACATGTGACATAATTATATGGTAACAAAAATACAGATAATTTCAAACGCATTTTTAGAAAATGATATAATAAAAACAATGTATGAGTGTAGCCCTACAAAAATGATTAAAATGTAAGAGAAACTCAATAAATGTCTTCTCTCTAATTTATTACTATCAGTGCATAACATGATAACAAATCCTTGAAGTTTTTTCTAAAGTGTGTGCAAAGGTGAAAGAAATAAACTGTTGGGAAAAGCTACAATTCAGTGTATCGAGAGCGCTGAGGCCTTACCTTGTATTTGGTCGCTAAAGGATTTCAAAGGAGTGTGGAGAAGGATGAAATTCGATGCTACTAAATAGGAAATATTTTTTTGGAAGACTCAATTAATACTTATTTCATCCTTAGTTGTATGCTCGCAAAATAGATGGCACATGCTTTAAAATGAGTGCATCAACAACCTCACGCCCCTAAAACATATTTGGCATCATCATTCTGTCATGAAGAAGGGCATTTAGGACTTTTTGAGATAATTTACATCATTAATCATAAGATTTAGAACAACCAACTAAAATCAAGATGATTTCTTCAGCAATATTAATCATGCATCCTAGTCCTAAGATAGATTATGGAATCATAGATGAACTACGGTAAGTGAGAAAAAAAGGTTTATGTCAATATCACTTCACAAAAATACTCAATCAGTATAGGATCACAAACTACTAAATTAGAACATGGAGACAGGGCGTAGATGATGGTATATGCAACATCATCCCATATTGGGAGGATGTAGATGAGCCATTTCTCCTGTGTCTGCTAGATCTCCTGGTCGACTAACTTGACAATGTACAAACCCAGAATTGTTATAAGAAGTAACAGAAAAAAGAAGTAAAAAGAAACAAGTAAAAAGAAACAAGCTAGAGGAAGAAAAATCAAAGAAGGGAAGTGTGTCGACCAGAGCCCTTCACATGCTACGTTTGGTGATCCTGTGGTGTGGGTATATTGGAATGTTAAACACAATTTTGTTCCAAAATTCTCTTTTTACGGCACATGCATTTTCGGGGGTGGCTCACAAGAAATTTGCTATAGGTGTCTAGAAGGAAAAGAAAAGTAACATGAAAAAGTGGGTGCCTTTCCAAATTTTGAACAATATATTCTGCAAATGGGAAGGGAATCCAGGAAAAGTTTGACAAGCACAAACATAGATTTGAAGAAATTCATATTAGACAAGCATCATTTTACAACTCTTCTATATGTGAACAGACAAATAATTGGGAGTTTTCTTGACTGGGCCATTACACAGTGGATTGAAGGTAAGAAGTAGAAGAAAGAGTAGGCAACAAAGTTACCTTTCCATTTGCCGTAAAGTCGATCCCTTCTTCCTACCACTGGTAGCCCACAAAATTGTTTCTCCCATCCATCTACTTTGGCCTCCCAAGCCTTAGCAACCAGGTTGTATTGTGGAGACGAGAGTCAACATTGAAGCTTTGACCTCCTTCCTCATGCTACCAGCTCGATGATCCTCGACCTGCCTACTCCAGTTTCTTCCGGCTATGAACCCTACCAGGGAATAGCCCAACCAGAGTGGATGACAGTGAGAAGATTCTAGAGTCAATACCAGTCAATGCCTCTTTCAATCTAAGCATGTCACTATTGTAAACAACCCCATAGGATATTAAAGGACGGTCTACTTAGCACTCATGACCAGATTGTAATTCGAAAAAATGAGGGAAAAAATTGTAGAGAAAAACCAGAATGGGCTTTCTTATATAGTATAAATAAGGGATGCCTACTGTAAGGTCTACAATATGAGAGTAAGAAATAAGATTATTGTTACAACCTCAATTTTACCTATATTTTCATAATTAAAATGTAATAATTTTATGAATATGGACTTGAATTGAGAAGGTTGTGTGTTTTGCTTCAAATAATGGATTTCTTTACAAATCTCCCTTTTGATAGGAATTTCATGGTTCTTATTATTATATTAATCCAATAATGGATATAAAAGAGAAGAAAAAAAGAAAGGTCCAAATTTTTGAAAAAGATACAAGATAATTATTAGAATTATATAGAAATCTCTAGAAGGTGGCATTAATTGCCACAATTGAGTAAATTTTGTTTATATGTGATTTCTAATGAAAGAAATAGGAAAAGAGGGAAAGGAAATAAAAGATAAATAGAAATCCTTGAAAATAAATCTTTTAGTAAATAAATAAGTAAGATAATGAGAAATTAAGGATGTGGATGCATCTAGAAGGATAATAAGAATCCTTCAAAAAGGATTTCAAAATCTTATGATTTCTTGGGGTCCAAGGAGTCCCAATATAGAAGAAGAAAGAGAAAATACAAATAATACAAAAATATGAGATATATGTGCTACAAAGTTAATGACTTTTTGATATTATAAAAAAAAGAAATAATGTTTGCTATAAGGAAGTGAATTTCCGTGTCCAATGAATTAAAAGCCAATTACAAATAAGATAAAATAAATAGATTTTGAATTCCTAATATCCAAGGAATATGGATTATCAAGAAGATAATTAAGAGAGAGAGATTACTTCTTAATTAAGAAAAACTAGTTTTCTATTGGGAAAAGGCTTCAAATTCTTCGTGGGCAAGCAGGTTAGGGCATTTCTACCCTCCCCTGTATAAGGGTTGAACCCTTAGCCCGAGTCTAAGAAGATCCCATTCATCCCTCTCTCTCCTTCTTGCTTTGTTTTCATTCAAACCCTAATCGAGAAGAGTAGAGCTATCCCTGAAACAACGAGGGTTGTAGAGGAGTTACGATGGAGGCGTGCTGCTCCCACGACACCAAGAAGATGCTCGATGGTCATTCCCTCACCCAAGCCTATGTGCAGCAGCAGTCGCATGGCTGCAATGTCAGCCACATGTTGTATGCCATACGTGCTTGAAACCGGCCGCATTGGCTGCGATCTAGAGGTGCCCCATGTGCACAAGGATGCGGCAGAGCTAGGGCGGCGGCTGGTGGTGACTTTCGAGGCCTAGGAAGGAAAGGGCGGCCCCGCGCAGAGCTGCAATCGGCAGTCGTTGCGTACGTCGGGAGGTTGAAGATGACCTAGGGCCGTTGGACATATTTGCCCCTCCGCGTTGTACTGAGCCGACCACTTATGCGAGGGCAAAAGCATCTTTTCATTATGATCTTGACCAGCTACGTATTGCATGGGTTTGCTGACGTGTCAGCATCCCATTGGTCCAAGTAATGAATTTTATAAAATTCATATCTATTTATTGCTAACTCAGATTGATACATGTAATATATGAAATTTTCTCAGAAAAATGTGAGGAATCCATTAAAAATATTTTAGAGACTAATTCCTCTTGAAATTTGAAAAGTAGTTGTAGTGATCAACTTTAATGCATTAATGATTAAGAAATCCTAATCTATGATGATTAATTAATTGGGAACAGTTATATAGATGTTTAAAGTTCATATTAACATGTTGATTATAAAAAGGACACATTAGATCTAAAAGGGTGATCTTTATGTGTAGTTGATTAATTTAGGATTCCATGTATATAAATATGCTTTAATGGGCCTTGAAACCCAAATCTTGGTAATTATGACTCTTAATGGCTTTAGTTGTTCAAACTCATGAATAAAGATGTGATATGATGATTATAAGCTATTTTGAGTATAAAAGTTCCGAATTGTGGATAAATACCTGTAATATGGTAATTAGGGTTTTCTAATGGATAATGTGGAATTAGGGATAAATAGAGTTCATATATGAATTGAACTATAATGAAATATGAGTTGACAATTTGAAAGAAATCAAAGATGATAATTGGGTCTAATGATCTTTACATGACTTAAAAGGATAAAGATGGTGTTTTTAGTGTAAAAGATATATGTTAGATTTAATTGACATTCAATTGTGCCTATGATGTTGAAATTAGGATTTGTGAACTAAAAGGGCATTAAACGTTATAAAAGCATTATGGGGGCTAAAACCCTAATAAAATCCTAAAGTTGGCCTAGAAATCCTAAGGTGGAATCCAAGTCGATCTTGAGAATGTTTTGGATAAAACAATGACACTTGGATGTTATGCATTGATTTCAGGATATTGTTGATTGCTTGTTTGATTGTTCTTGAATATTATTGCTTGGACATCAAGTTGCTAAAGATCAGGTATGTGATTATTTATGGTTAATCGCTTTAGCTTCACGGAGATTTCTCAGATGTTTAATCGAATTGAATGCAACCTATCTGTTGGGATGTTCATGTATGAAAATCATAAAATCAATATGATTATCACAATTATGATATAGTGTGTATTCTCGCACCTTCATTCCACCGTGAGGTCAAGCCCAAGAGGAAAGACCATTGGGCACCATGAGTGGTGACCCCAGGCACCAAGCTCAGGATAGAGAAGGTGACCTTATGATATTGCATGACTAATGGACACCATGAGAGGTGGCCCTAGGAACCAAGCTCAGGATGGAGAAGGTGGCCTTAAGTCAATCGCAAAAGAGAAACCCTAAGGCGGGTATTCTAGGGTTAGGACAAAAGTAGTGGAGATTGACACACTGAAAATGTAAATTCAATTGTTAATTAACTTGATTGTGATATTTAGGTTGTTAGCCATATATGCAAAATTTTGGTTGTCCCCACATACCGGCATATTCATAAATGTTGACCGACGTTTTGTTTGTCGGCATTTTAGGTACAATATTGAAAAGGACAAACTGTAAAGAGGCAAATTGTGAAAATAAGTATTAAAGTACAAGGAGGATTAGTTAGAGTAGATTCCAGTCATGGATAGAAGTTAAATATCTAAGTTTTTGAAAGGTATGTAAAATTTTATTTTATTTCAACTTTCAGTATAGTTTGGTAGAATTCTATAATTATTATTGATTATTTATCGAACTTTTGATCCGGTTAAATGAGGATAACGGCTCTGACCTTTTGGTCTCCCTTAATTGGGCGTTACCGGGAGGCGGGATCATTACAATTATTATGCAATATAAATGTTTATTTTACTAGCATGGGACAATGCATGATAATTACATAGATATCTCTCTCATATAATATAGGATTAATTCTGGGAACTATTCCTTCTTTGTCTCGATTATCACTCAACCCTCAGGCTGACTCACTTGTCAATCCAGACATCTTTGGATGTGTTTAGCATTCTCTGGACTCTCTGTCATCCCCAATTTGTACAAGTTTATAGGGCAACTTTGCTTACTTGAATTTTACCATATTGGATTGTATTTTGGATTCCAGTTCCGCAAATTTTATGTTTGGTTTGCGGGATTGGATGAATTGAGTTAATCGTGAGAGTTTCAGACATAATAGGAGTCCCGCATTTTCTTCTCCATCAAAGTTCTCCCGGACGCTAAAATCCATCATGGGCAAGACAACATTTTGGTCTCCCTTAATTGGGGGTTACCGAGAGGCAGGATCATTACAATTATTATGCAATATAAATATTTATTTTACTGGCATGGGACAATGGATGATAATTACATAGATATCTCTATCATATAATATAGGATTAATTCTGGGAACTATTCCTTCTTTGTCTCAATTGTCACTCAGCCCTCAGGATGACTCACTTGTCAATCCAGACATCTTTGGAGGTGTTTAGCATTCTCTGGAATCTCCGTCATCCCCAATTTGTACAAGTTTTACAGGGCAACTTTGGTTACTTGGATTTTACCATATTGGATTGTATTTTGGATTCCAACAAATTTTATGTTTGGTTTGCGGGATTGAAAGAATTGAGTTAATCCTGATATTTTCAGACATAATAGGAATCTCGCATTTTCGTCTTCATCAAAGTTCTCCCGGACGCTAAAATCCATCATGGGCAAGACATCAGACATGAAAAAGAATAAATCACACGCTTACAAAATCTAGCAAACCAAACATAAAATTTTACTTTGCAGAATTTTAAGAATGTGGTATTTCAATAATGCATGATGGACATAATAATCCAGGTAACCAAACATGTAATTATCATCCACGCAACCCCTTTCAATTAGCTAGAGCACTTTTTATGTCGGCTTCTTGAACCAGAGCTCTCTGACGTGGAGGCCTACGTTACAATTGCGGCAATGCCAGCTTCAACAGCGTCTTCTCGATACACTAGGCGAGCAAGTATGCCCTTTGCTGCATAGGCCACGGCCTTACGATTGCTTTTGCATAGGTAGTTCCCCTTTTTCTCTGTGAACTTTGTTAGTGCGAGGACAGCCTCACGCTGTCACGCACGACGTCTTCCTCTCGCTCATTGAGCAGCTGAACCAGAGGGTCTATTCCTTCATTCTTCCAGAATATCTTAAGAGGGAGCCCAGCGCTTCAATGCAGTAACTTGTTATATTCTGCCTTTGCGACGATTCGCAGCAATTGATCGACCACAGCTGTGCCGGCAGGGAGAGCAATATTAAAGGCTTAACACCTAAGCTTAGCGTCCCGTTCCGCCACACGGGCGATTTCCAAGATCAGCAACGCGGTGTTCTCTTGGACCTCCTGGGAACTGTTATCAAGTAGAATGGGGAAATGAAGCATACGCATGGAGTCCACGATGCTCCTACTGATTCCGGACTCTTCCTTCTCCTCGATGAGTTTCAGAAGCGGCACGACCCCTCCAGCTTTGATAATGAGCTTCGTTGTCGCGGGCGTATGATGCGAGCGCCGCCGCAGATTCAGCCTTCTCCTCAGGAGAGCCATAGAGCAGCTTGACGACGTGCTCCCAGATCAGGCCGAGAATAGGCTCAATTACCGCTATTGGGGGAAGGCCGATGTAGATGCCATGCATCGATCAGTATCGTTGAACAACCACCAGGGATGCTTGCAGATCTGAAGCAGCCAGGAAACGTCACGGGCAGAGTTATTCAGCTTCAACAAAACCATTTGAAAGGATTCGGTAGAGTTACTGTGAATTTAATTTGAATCCTATACAGCTTACTCAACAACTAGACCACTTTTATGATTTAGACGCGTTCAGATTCATGCCCGGATCTCTGTTGCACATTCTGTTCCAACCAATCTTAACCACTCATTTGTCTTAAAAAATTTCCTCTAAAAAATGAATTTGATTTATCCACCGCCCAAATTATCTGCAACACGTTCTCGAAACAGAAATTTTGATCCCGATTTAGACGGCAGTGGAGTATATACCAGTCAAGTTTAGCTGCTATATGGTACCCATGATTGAGATTATGTAAATAGGTTTGAGTAAGTCAAATGATCTGGATTAGTTGAATCTATGTTGCATAGAACAAAATAGCATATAAGACAAAGTTAAATTGAAACAGGATTTTTGATCCTACTAAAAGCAGAGTAATCATGCTAAAGACAGGGTTGAATTAGCTTGAACTGCGAGGTTACAGAATTCCAAACTGAGCCACACAACTCTAGATTGGATCTCGATTAAGCTAGTCGAAATCTACGTCTACATAGCATAAAAAGAAAACATTTGGTCCAGATCTTATCCTGAAACAAACATGAGCTTAGTGTTCGGGTTCTATACGCCCGCTTTTGCTCGGATAATGTTTGAACTATATGACCTACGATTTTCTGGGATTTCCTAGATCCAACTGAGGAGACGTAATAAATACATATCTCCTCATCGATTCATCAGTTAGAATCTCTTGTGACCAATCGGGGTTCTCTTGCTTTGGTGCCACCTCTCTCTCCAACAAACCGGGCTACTGTTGCAAAGGGGAAGGAGATTCGCCCTATGATATGGCCAACAAGCGGTAGTGGAAGTCTTCTGAGGCACGAATTTAGATCGTAACTCGGGAGGTACCTAGTATGTGAAGGGCGATGTTTTGACGCCCTTCGTCAACACCGAAATATCACAACATAGTCTCAATAGATTTTATAACTAGTAAATTATACGTACTAAGCACGTGTTTTACATATAATATGCCGTCTTATAACATCAAAATATTTACAGCTAGATACATGCTACAAACAATGCCAATACCGAAATGTCAAATCGAGGAAACATCAGTAAACATTCATATTCTACAAAAATAAGAAACATATGAAAGTTATGTTTTTCATATCGACATAGTGCACGCTATCAACAACCTGAAATCTAGCCTTTGTCTTCTACGTGGATCTTCAGGGTTTTCAATTGTAAAATATTTTATACATCTTATACGAATTTGAGACGCATCTTCAAGAGTTGGTTTTGTTACTTTTGATAAGATCGTATTCCTCATGCATTGTAAATGTTAGAAGCAATTTTTGTTATTACACATATATCTTTTAAATATTACGTATCTTAATATTCAGTTTCATTAAATTATAGGGTCACGTTACACAAGATTTTTAACTTATTTGCCAAATAAAATAGAATATATCACATCTTGGAATACATCTAAAAGGAGGAAATCGCGATACTTTGTAATGAAAAAAATCAAGGGTGTGTCTACGAGGACAATGATAGTTTACCACGATACTGCATTTGATTATCTGTAACAGTCTTCGTAGAAGTAATTTGTATCTAGGGGAAGTAATATGTACGTTTTCTTGTGACATTTATCAGACGTCATATACAAGTGTCTTTTATGATTGGAATTATAATTTTTATATTTTATACACATCTCTCTATTTACGTTTGGTATGTTGGTTCCATAATAGAATAGCGGAAAGAAATATAAAATAAAATGGTAATATTAACTTTATCACATCAGTAGAGGATAAAATATCTGCGATTGTAGTTGTATGAAATTTTTTTCTTATAACATTCATTCATAAGATCTCGATTAGACTTGAATGAGTTTTTTAAATAAAGTTGGCGTCTAAGTCAACACAATAGTTGATATAACATTTAAATTGTATAAAAGAAATTCTAATATCATCTTGTAGTTTTGTGACTTCAATTACTTCTGAATTGATCGATGTTTATACGTTCTCCTAGTTGATGAAGTGTGCTTTCCTGCATAGTATAGTTTGATGAAATGGACAACTAAAAATATATTATAATAATAAAAAAAAGGTGTTGAGCGCTATCATATATATATCTTTCATTTCATTGTGGTCCATCATAAAGTTTCCCCGTGTAGAGAAACACGTTATCTCCACACATTTAGGATATATAACATAAGTGTAAATTTTTGGTTCATTAACATATGAAATTATAATAATGCATACACTTACAAGAAGTCGATTAGGATAAGATCTCGGAATATAACATCGAATTAATCATATTTTTTTTTCCAAAGAATATTCATTACTAGCAATCAAACCTAAGAATATTTATCTTATGTAAAATAATACATCATATACATACATACATACATACATACATACATGCATGCATACATATAGCAGCTCTCTTAATCCCATACATACATATAGCAGGCAAGGGAATAGCCCAGTTGGCGAATTCCGCTGGTCCCCAACGAAGGGACCCAGGTTCGAAACCACATGGAGAATCATCTCTTGATTTGTCATCCTCCTGGGCGTCCGGCCTCCGCCACAGGTTATGGGAGACGGGGAAAAAATCTTTCTCTCTTAATCCCATACATATATACATATATGCCGAAAAGGAGTGGCTCAAGTGATCAAACACAGTGTCTCCTCATGAAGGGACCCGAGTTCGAATCCCAGCTGCCGCCTTAGTTTATCACCCTCATGGGCGTTCGGCCTCTGTCACGGGCATGGAAGAGGGGAGAATCTTTCTCTCTTAATCTCATAAATACATATATATAGCCCACAAGGGTGTATCTCACTGGTGATCGTACGTGAATGCAGACAGAGGTCTCAGGTTCAAATCCTCACAGGGATGAATAAACTAAGATTTATGTTTGGCATGATTTGTGCCAAAACTAATGGGTTGCACACTTGGTTTACTTTACTCCTCCTTTGTCGAGCCTCCACAGGTCAATGAGGGGTTGGGGAGAGGAAGTCTCCTTGATGACTCATAAATACATATATATACATATACATATACATATACATATACATATATGTATATATAGTGTGTATGTATGCATGTGTGTGTTTACTCATATAATGATATTTTGTAATAAAAGATTACATATTTTTGAAGAAACTAGGTACATGAGATCAAAGAAAGATAAGGCATTTAATATAATGAGCGGGACCCAACAGTGGAGGCAAGCTTTTACTTTTAGGGAAATAATAGAAAACCATCCAATGTTGAATTTGCAAAAAAAATCACAAATAATGATAAACCAAAGTAAAGTATGTATTGTGTCACTCACTAAAAATTTAGCAGTAGAATATAAAAATGTCTAACTATTACAATATTTATGTCTAAAATTGCACTTCACCACGTAGGGTGTATATAAAAGAAAATTATAGGAAATATGTCGCAGAGGGTAAACCAACTACTTCAATTTACCTCCCAAGAATGATCAGTTATACCTGGATAGTCACGATCAACTTTTGTCCACTCCTCCTTGCTCTCTACCTAAGGGATTGAAAGTATACCCCACAAGAGAAGAAAAAGTGGATATTGTCAGCATAAAATTTTGGTATGTGCATATTAATAGAAATGGACAATTATATGGGAAAAAGGATGTCAAATATAACAAGGCTTTCTAAACAAAAAGGAAAGTACCATCCAAGTGGTTATAAAAAAGAAACATTCCAATAAGATGAAAATAAATAGATGTACTCACCATGAATTAAAATAGAGTATAACTGAAGTGCATACAAAGAGAAATTAGGGTTCATGACACATCAATCATAATGAATAATCATTATACATGTGAGGTAAGAATATCACCTCACCAGTATAATATAATAAAACAATAGGGTAGAGGACATAACCTTAAACCTGATAGAGCATTGAACATGACCAAACTCCCATATATATAAAGGTGGGAGCCCATAACCCGTACATGACCTCCATCCCAAAGACATAAAGGACACATAACCCAAAAACCAAAGAATTTTATAAAATCCAAGTACTACTGAATCAACAAGCATGCAACATAGAGGCAAGTAAGATTAGTCATGTATTGAATAAATAATATTTTCATCCAAAAGTGGAACATTTAAGCATGCACATCCATAATGGGAAAATTAAGGTTTCAATGTGTAAAAAACCAAAATGTAGCTCAAATCCACTAATTAGGATTCAACTGGAAATAGAATGAATAATATTACAAATAATAGATGCAAAAGTGCAATATCAACTAAGCAGTGTCAATAGCTAACCAGTTTAAATATTTGTGACTCAGAATAGTTCAAACATATATCAAAGGATAAGTTTCAAATATATCTTTCAATTAGGCTGAGAGAGAGAACCAAATATATATTACTCGGTATAGATCTTAGGAAAAGAAACATACATCAATAGAGAGGAAAATACATTATTTGCTCAATATAGAATTCATGGCATGCAACATACCTGAATGAGGCTTGTAAAAGCTCTTGGTCCAAACCCTACATCTATATTATGCACTTTAACCTAGTAATACATTAGGTATATAAATCATTAATTAATGTGTATTTCATAAACCCTAAAATTTTGATATGTTGTTACATTAGAGTCAGGTCATGAAATCTATACTATCATATAGGTTTATTTTTCTAATTTTTCAACATATTTTAATGTATATTTTTAATAAGCATATAGTTGGTTATGAATTTCTAAAGATAAAGATATTAACTAAAATTTTGAAATAATAATTTAAAACAAAAGAGCAAAACACCCTCACATCATGCATCACATGGTTGATGTGTGATGGATAAATAGGTAAATCTGACTATTATAAAAAACATAACCACTGAAACCAAAACCAATAAAAGAGGCTAGAAAGCTTATGGCCAGTGTGACAAAATTGATAGCATAGAGGGGCAACCTCATAAAATACAACCCAATCGTCATCCTTGTCGACTAAATCATGATGAACAACAAACCTCCACATAGAGTTGGATAATGGGAAGTGAAATTCGAGTTCTCACCAAATAAAGTTTTCTAAAGATCGCCATCAACCTCATTGAGTTTTTTCGGTCTCACTGAGCCCAGGGCTAGGCGCCAATTCAAACCATTCTCACTCTATATGCGCCACCACAATAGTATAGGAGAACATCCATTAAAAGTTTATAAATACATATTGTTGTAAAAAACAACCAAACAAAGATCTAAACAAGTCTTATCTATTTGACTCACCTTTCTTCTACCACCTTCTTACCTCTCTGCCTCATGAAAGGATGCCAAAGTGCACACATTCAACCTTAACCACCTCCAAAAGTTTGTGGTGGTCATATCCATACCCCCCACTTCACTCTCATCATCATGTGCCCTATCCACCTCAAGGGCAAAGTAAAAGAAAAAAATGCAAAAAGAAAATAAAAGATGCTCTTGTTTAAGAGCATCTAAATAAAGAAAAGATGAGTGTGTAAATGCACACCAAATTTTTTTTCACAATCCTTTCTTTCATTTTCATACCTATTGAGCTAGGAAACATGAAGCCTAGATCACTTCACCCTTTTTACACAGCCACGTGGGTCGCTTGGTATGGTTTGAAGCATAAGATTGAATCCATAAAGGTGAAACAACACTTCTATTCATCCTTTATTAACGCCATCAAGAAATGGTCTACCCAGAACTACATGAAAGAAATATGGATAGCTTGTGTGTTCTATGCACTATATTTGAAGTTCATATGATTTGTTCTCTTTTCATGATTGGTTTGTGAAAGTAGGAAAGGAGAGAAGTGAAATGTATGTACTTTTTCAACATTGATCCCATTCAAAAATAATCATCTTTTGCATTGCATTTGTCATTTCTTGATTGTGAAAAATTTATAAAGAGATTGAGTTGGAGCATACTTGAGGACAAGTATGTTTTAAGTCTGGGGTGGTGATTCATCCCTATTTTAGGGGGTTCATCTTGTGCCATAGTGCATTTCAATACATCTATACCTATTAGATTACATGTTACTTCCTCTGATATACATATTCATATAAAATGCACTTATGGCCATTATTTACATTTTTTTAGGAATTTGGATCACACTTGATGGAAGAGGGAGAGAAGGAGTGATCCTAGGGTTTCTCTACCATGGAGAGGCCTAAAGTGAAGTCTGATGTTCCCTTAACCTACCCCTAGTAGACAAAGCTCCATTGAAGCAAAGATGTCCAACGAAATCCTAAGAAACAAGTCCAAGTGTTGATCCAGAGTCCAGCACGACTGTGGTACCACAAAACGACTGTGCTAGAATACTTGCAAATCAATAGAGTCACCTTGGAGAAAAGAAGAAATCACCACGGTAGTGCCACATAGAATGGTCGTGGTGGACTGACCCAGAACGGCCGTGCCATCTTGAATGGCTGTGTGACCTCCAGAGCAGAACGACTGTGGAGCCAAGAATGGGCAATGTTTTCCAAGCCACCACAGCCATGCTGACCAGCATGGCCGTGCTACCCTAGACCAACCACATTCATGGTGATCACCACGGAAATGCTACTTCATGTACAAACTTGACCATGTTTCTGTGATTTTTTTTTCATTTTCACCTCAGTCGTTACACTCCACGACGACTATTCTTACCCCTCCCCACCACAGTCATGGTACCACCATGGCCATGCTACTCACAAAAACCTGGCTAGTTTTGCACTGCATTTCCCACTTTACCCCTACTTGACCTATTGCTTCCCCCCACACCTATATATACCTAGGTGACAGCTGGAGCATGAGGTTAGCTACCTTCTACCACCTCCTAGCTCCCCATTTTCACATTCCACCCATTCCACTCTATTTCCACCTCCATTCCACTCCATATCACCATTTCCACTACCAAAACACAAGTTTCCTTATGTTTTGATCCTATTCCACCATCATCCCATGCCATAGTGCCTTGGAGGAGAGAGGACGACATTTTGTAGTAGTTGAGCTGGAGAAATTCTTCATCCACATCGTGATCCATGACTTCTTCTACCTCTTTCTCCCTTCTTTTTGTATTTTGCATTGCTATGAGTAGTTAGGGCCTTTGGGTGGGCTGTTTGGGGTAAACAATATGATTTTGATACCATGTTGGGGAAAAATTATATGTAAACATTGTAATTTCATTTTCTAATGATTATATTCTATTTCTATCTCACTCTACATGAATTGCTTGTTGATTTGTGCTTGAAATCACCTAGGAATTTAAGGAAATTACTTATATTTGTGAATTTTAGAATTTGCTCCTAGGTCCAATTCTTAGATCCCTAGATAGCTACCCATCCTCCTACATTCTAATCACTTCTCCTAACCCTAGTTGAGAGATCTAAGTAGCTAGTATAGATGAATTTGAAGTGTTTAGCTTGGAGCTTTCTCAAGGTTAGAATGTGGGTGGTGTGAGGCCTAAACCTCACTTCCACTCCCATTACTAATCTCATCCCTTGATCATCCTAAGATCAGCCAACCTAGAAACCTAGGATTATTTAGACTCTAATTGAATTACACCTAAACCCTAACCCAATTGAGCCTCGCAAGGGTACTAGGGGGTGTTAAGGACCAGTTCCCCTATACATAACCTATCATATCAATGGCCAATTAATAGTTTAGGATATCTCATTAGACTCTAGCTTGTTGTTTGATTTTGTAATATAAATGAAGGCATAATGTTCATATGTCACCCCCAACCTAATTGATAATTGCATCCCCTAAAAAACCCATACCTCCCTTAATTGCTTTAAAGCCCTAATTGCCTTCATGCTTAGCTAGTGTTAGCTTAGTTAGCTCTTTACTTGCTTAGTTATCTTCATTCCTTGTTCTTGCTAGTTTAGGTCTTTACATGCTCTTTTCCTCTGTTTGTAGCTTAATGTAGTGTTGACTTCTCCTTGATTGCCTTAGCATAACTTGTTCTCTTTTCTTGCCTTGCCTTGTCTTTTCTTGTTTGGTAGATTTAAATGTCTATGGTTAAGTTAGGTTTTGTTCTTATCTATCTTTCTTTAATTGTAAACATGTTCATACTTATTTTAACAATCAAAACAACCTTCAAACCTTTAAACCTAGTCTATACAGTAGGAACCTAGCCCAAAAATTAACCAAGATCTAACACCCCCTCTTCTCCCTGTGGATCGACCCTATACTTTCTTCCCTCCTACACTACGACATGACCCCATGCACTTGTGGGTGTAGTGTTTTAGTTTATACAAGTGTGTTGAGTCTAGGTCCTTATAAATTTTGAAAGTTTAATCCACTGTGTGTTTCTATTCGTGGGGTTGCATCTATTCAAAATTCAATTGCGTAGTGTATAACACCATTAGCAGAAACGCACCAAGCTTTTTGGTGTCATTGTTGGGGATTAGAGGCGCTTAGCCTAGTTAGTTAGTTTTTCTTTGACTTTTCCTACTACCCTCATCATTGTTGTTATTTATTCTTTATTCTTTGCATTCTTTGTGCATATCAGTCTGCTAACTTGTTCTTTTTTTTATTGTGCCTTGTGCATGTGACAAGCCATCCGGGGGAAGACGAGATGGAAGGCCAAATTTTACCTCACAAGCCACTTCAAGACTACTCCATGCCTAGCAACTATAAATCACTAATTGCTAATAGGGTTGATCAAATGCCAGGGGAGCAATTCTCCATCCCTTCAGGTTTTCTTGGGCTCCTACTCACCTACTACGGCTCAGAGAGTGAGAACTCCTACAAGCACTTGGACTCCTTTCTTGAAGTATGCTCCCCCTTCAAGATGTTGATGGCCAGTGATGAAGCACTCCAATTGACCTTGTTCTCTTTCTCCCTCAAAGACAAAGAAAAAGTTTGGTATGATTCAAGAAGAGACATCATGAGTTGGAAGCAATGAAGAACCCCTTCCTAAGGCAATTCTACTCTATAGCAAGGTTAACACAAATGTGGCGTGCCATAACAAGTTTTAGTCATATGGGCAATGAGCAGTTTCATAATGCGTGGGAGATATTTAAGAAAATGTTGAGAGAATGCCTAAACCATGCGATCCCTTTGTGGCATATAGTTCAATCATTCTACTCTGGTCTATCTCTAAAGGATCAAGATACAATAGGTTCTTCTTGTGAAGTATTTCTTTTGGTGAGGCCACTTGAGGAGTTATGCCTTTGTTTGAGCAGCTGGCAGAAGGTTCAAGAATTCGAGCTTCCAACATGATGAATGACGGTGGCCATGCCTTTTGTGTGACATAACTGACTCATAATGACTCAAGCCCACAAGTGATGAAGATTCTTGGTGACATTGTGAGCTTCATGAAGAACCAAGTGACAAATTTTCCTTGTCACCCGGTCAATTCTATTGAGTTCTATGGTGAAGAAAAGAAGACACCTCACTCCTATAGCTACCATGAATCACAACATCCAAGATATAGCTCAAGTTTTGAGGAAGGGGTTCTCTCTAGGTTGAAGAGTGTTGATGACATAAAAATGAATGTGACAAGACTTGAGGAGAAGATAGAGCATCTATCTTCCATACTTGCTCTCCAAGAAGAAAAATTGTTTTTAAACCCATATGGAGTCTCAATGAAGCATGTGGACCAATGCCTTTTTCACAAGTTATATATAGTCCACCCCCCATGCAAGTGTAGCCCATACACCACTTTCAAGGCCATCCATATCCTTACACTCATCCTCCTCTATCACCAAAAATATCTCAACAATTCACTGTCCAACCTCGATTCTCCTCTCCACCTCAATTTCAACACCAAGTGCCACCTCCACCTCCTCCACAGACACAACATGCTCCCCCTCTCCACCGTGAGAAAGGAAGTATAGTGATAATTCTAAGGAGTGGGAAATCTCTTAAACGGTACACAGGTCAAAGAAATGTGTACAAATCAAGGCAAAGGTAGCCAAGTGGTGATAGTGTGATTGAGATTGCTGAAGATGATTTTTTGATACCTCCTATTGATTTTGGGATACCATGTGCTCCACCTCACACTCTATTTGCATGCTACACCATCCCTAGTATTCCATCTCACATTGATGCAAGCAAGGACAAAGCAAGTGAGCCACCATTCATTGAAGCATTAGATGAGCCACTGAAAGTAAGGAGGAGACAAAAGCACAGTGTTGAAATTCTTGAGGTGTTTCGCCAAGTGAAGGATAATATTCCATTGTTGGATGCTATCAAGCAAATCCCATCATATGCCAAGTTTCTTGAATAATTATGCACTCTGAAGATGAGGTCAATGGGGAGAATACCAAAGACAGTGAAGTTGAGTGAACAAGTGAGCTCTATCATTCAACACTCACTTCTCGTGAAGAGGAAAGACCCATGAGCCCCACTTATACCTAGTTACATAGGGGGATATCACACAGACAGATCCTTACTTGATTTGGTGTAACATACCAGATCTTGGACCCTACCCTAGAACATTTACCTTTTTGGTTGACCAAACAAGGTTGAGGTTAGAGTGATCCTAATAAACTAAAGAAGGAATATATCACCCAAATGTAATCAAACATGTCACATAACTCTTTTGGATAGTAATAACAAGATAAAAGACTTAATTGATTATGTAATGTTGTTAGTGGCCCATTAGTGAGTCATATGACATAACACATGTAAGAAAGTCATAAAGTGGAAACAAACTTCAAATTCATAATCTACATGTTAAAAAATAGCCTACTTGTCAATTTTCATCTAATTTGGACAACATTGATATAATAAGGTAAGTTTAAGAGAGAGAAAATGAATATTAGGTATATTTAATAAATAACACGATGAAAGGGTCTAAAAGATGGAAATAAGGGAAAATTCATATTCAACTCATCAAAGTTAACTTGTGGATGAAGTTTCACCTAATTTGGGATAATCCTAAAGTCATTAATGCATGAGGAAAAAGAAACAAAGCTTTGGTTAATTAGTGACTCAAAAGTTTCAAAATGTGAAAACTAATGGAAAAATTGATTTCTACATGACTTAATTGGTCTAGTTGCAAATTTTGGTATAATTTGGATAATGTTTGATACCCCAATTTAAATATACGAGAAAATACCCAATTTTAAATCCCAATATAACTCGAACTTAGTATTAATAAATTAACCATCATTTTTTTAGTTACTCTATGGTTTTCTACATTTTCTCTGTCACATAAATTTCACTACTTAGCAATTTTTTGGGTTTATTTCTAGTCGTTGATCTTCCGATTGTGTGGCTCCGAGGTGGTCTCCTTCCTCGGCTCAGAACAGGAAACAAAACAAACAATAGATCTGAGTTTCCAACGTTTGTATCTTCCTTGAGACTAATCCATTTTCCCCAATTTCTTCATTGTTGGATTGCACACAAAATTATCCCCTAAATGACTCCTCTCATTTACTATATATGAAACCCCCAAAGTTGGTGTGGACCCTCATTGCCATTGACTTACCCAAGACTCTTTGATGCATTATACCCTTATAAGATGATCCAAAAACAATCGTCGAACCTCCTAGAACTCCCACCCATCAATTACATCCTTTATCCTTTATGCTACCGCCATGAGGACCACCTTCTTCGATCGAAGCCGTAGTTGTGTTCATGTGACTCTGGTCATCTTTTACCAAATTGACTCCACTGTAAGAATCCCCCAGACCCCTCCTTGATTTCTCTACTCATATATGTTTGTCTACTTTAGTGTTTATTGATTTCCCTACCCCTATAATTAGACCTCTAACCGGCGGCTCCGTTCTTGCTTCCCCATCGTTACCTCGGCCAGCTTTTACATTCTGAGATGTTTCCCTCAGCATCGACGCATCCACACTACTCAATTTTATCCTATACGAGTTGTTCCTGGAAGTTTTTTTTCCTTCTCATGTCTTTTGCTTCTTACCAAGCCAGAGGATATTTCCCCGTCGACTGGGTGACTGAGGGCCCAAATTTGGGTTCCCTGAGTTTGCCAGAAGATGAGGTGAAAGTTTGGCATCCTTGCATTGAGTTCTAGAGTTTTCCCCTGATTTTTGCTCCTCGATAAAGGATCTTTAGAGACATGTGATTTGTTCTGATCTATCATGCTCGTTTGAAAGACAAACACTGGATACTTTACATGTTTGCCCCTTTGTTTCCCTTTAGTACTTTATTTTCCACGAAGGGTATTTATGACTTTTCACCCTTATACTTCTTCTTTTCCACACTGAGGCTTTGAGCAGAGATAGAACTTGACTTGGCAAAGTTGGATTTGGCCAACTCAAATTTTTGGTTAGCTGACTCAATTTTCCTGCTGACGTGGTTTAATCGAGCATTCTAGTTGGTCGAATTATTGAAAATTGATAACTTATTATTCATTGCTCCAAAAAATAAAGTAAAATATGTTTTGGATTAAGAAAAATACAATGTTTCCAATGGTACTAGTTTTATTACCTAAATCCAATGTCAAATATATGTGATTTTCTTATATTTAATCTAAATGGACAATAGTTTGCAAAATTCATAACTAAATATTTGTAAGTCTGAAAATATAATAAAATATGTTTTGGACTTAGAATAATTCAAATTAAAATGTGGAATGGTTTTGATAACGTAAATCACAAATAATGAAAAAGGTGATTTCTAGGGTTTGATTAATGCATATGAAATTGACACGAAATCCACCTATATGGTTAATAGGTTCTTTTGAGGTCTGGGTTTGGACCTAGAAGTGACTTTGGACATTGGAATCTAAATTTGAGGTATGTTTGCATCTCCTATAATTCTATGTTGATCAATTCACCTATATTTTCTTTCTCTTGGTCCTATATATAATAGCCTATATACATTGCTCTTATCTTTTGATATCATGGTTCTTGTGAACTATGTTGTTTGTTGTAATCTTGGATATTCCATTGACTCTTTATCTTATGCCTTGGTGTATGTTGGAGTCTTGATGATATGTGCCCACTGTGATATGGATGTTTATTTGTGGATATGTGATATCTTGTTCCCACTTGCATGTGGATGTATGTGTTGTCCATTGTGTGATGACATCATTGTACAATTCTGACTATACATTTTACTTACCTCTACATTTTACATGCTATGTGATTCAGTAGCACTGGAGTAGTGTAATTGCATAGTTTTTATTTATGAAAAGATGTGTTTCCCAGCTCCTATTATTATTGGGATGGAAGATGTGTGATTCCCCATACCCGGGGAAGATGTATGATTCTTGGCCCATGTTTTATATATTTGGGAGTTTGGCAGTATACCATTCTCTTTCAAGTTTCAATATGTATGATTCTAGGCGGCTTGTTTCTTTATATTGTTCTAGGGCTATGCTTATCTCACATGCATGTAGGTCATTGATGATTCCATGATATGTGCTTTGTTTCCCACCACGGTAGTGGATGTACTTATGGCACAATCTTTTTATGTTGTATAATGGAAAGTATCATTCTTATTGAGATATTTCCTTTGATACCCACTTGGGTGGTACTTTTCTTTTTATATGGAAGCTTTTATTTATTTGATGTCCTTTATTTCTTTCTTATATTTCTCAAATGTAATTTTTAGTA
Organism: Alisma plantago-aquatica; assembly: GCA_963693085.1. NCBI lineage: Eukaryota > Viridiplantae > Streptophyta > Magnoliopsida > Alismatales > Alismataceae > Alisma > Alisma plantago-aquatica. The sequence continues at coordinate 377,302,552 of OY856412.1, forward strand.
TGCATATACCAGCATTTACTGATGTCATCTATTTTCTCTTCTTGCTGGGGTATGTTTCCAACCCTAGGTGTAGGATATGAAGGACATTGCATAAAGTTATTGACTTAGATTGAGAAGTTAAATCTTGGACACAATCTTGATTTGGTTTATATTTCCATTTGACTAGATCCTATGATGTACCTTACATGTAAGATGTTCTTTTGTAACCTTGTGTTAAATTGAATAAAGTCAATATTTTTATTCTTCTGGTATACTTTGGTTATTTTGAATATCATTTAAAAGATTTAAAATTTTTACACCCACTCTAACATACCCTTGGGGAAGTTTGATTGGAGGTTTAATATATCAAATTTTTTATTGAGGTGGTTTCACTACTTTACAGCATGATATCAGAGCCCTTGGTAGTCAGAATCTGACTATTTTAATTTTGTCTCCCTATTAGAACCCATGACTTTGCTATGTTATCCCTAAGTGTGATGATCACCCTAGATTTGATCTATGATGAAGTTTTAATGCAATAAGGTTTGATTTGAGGATTAGATTAGGGTATGTGAAGTAGTAGGATAAGAAGTCTTGACATGGAAATATTTTGACTTGGTTTTTGTTTTGATTTTGGGCCCTAATTTCGATTTTCAAACGCAAAAGTTTTACACTACAATTTTTTTCCTTATATACTATATGTACAAAAAAATGTTTTCTCTGGATTTTATCGAAGTTTTCTTAAATTGAGTCACAATGAAGTGATATCAGAAGTTTTAGTGGTGAAACCCTAAACCTAGTGCTAACCCTAGTTTTGAATTTGGAGTTTAGACTAGGATTGGTTTGAAGGTGTAGTTGACCTAGCCTATGACTTTTGGTTGTTTGTGTAGGGTTGTTAGGATAGAGACACAAGGACCTAAAAGCTCAACCCTAGATGGTGACTTCTAGTTGGATACATTAACAACATAAATCTCTAAAACTTTCAAAAATAAAAAATATGTGGGTGGCCCTAATTGTTGATTAGTTTGACTTGTTAGGTTGAACCTTTTAAGCTGTGGAGAATAGTTGGATTTTGATGTTTGGATCTATTGATTTTGAGGATGAAATCCTTTTAAGGGGTGGAGTGTTGTAACATACCAGATCTTGGACCCTACCCTAGAACATTGACCATTTTGGTTGACCAAACAAGGTTGAGGTTAGAGTGATCCTAATAAGCTAAAGAAGGAATATATAACCCTAATGTAATCTAACATGTTACATAACTCTTTTGGATGGTAATCAGAAGATTAAAAACTTAATTGATTATGTAATGTAGTTAGTGGTCCATTAGCAGGCCATATGACATAAGACTTGTAAGAAAATCACAAAGTGGAAATAAACTTCAAATTCATAATCTACATGTTAAAAATAGCCTACATGTCAATTTTCATCGAATTTGCAAAACCTTGATATAATAAGGTAAGTTTAAGAGAGAGAAAATGAATATTTGGAATATCTAATAAATATTGTGATGAAAGGATCTAAAAGATGGAAATAAGGGCAAATTGGTTTCAACTCATCAAAGTTAACTTATGGATGGAGTTTCACCTAATGTGGGATAATCCTAGTGTTATTAATGCATGAGGAAAGAGAAACAAACCTTTGGTTAATTAATGCATCGAATGTTTCCAAATGTAAAAACTAATGGAAAAATCATTTCTACATGCCTTAATTGGTCAAGGTGCAAATATTGGTATAATTAGGATAATGTTTGGCACCCAAATTTAACTATACAAGAAAATACCCAATTATAAATCTCAATATAACTCGAGCTTAGTATTAATAAATTAACCATCAATTTTTTGATCACACTATAGTTTTCCCAATTTTCTCTGTCACATTGAATTCTCTTCTTAGCAAATTTTCAAGTTTGTTTCTGACCGTTGATCTTCCGATCGTGTGGCTCCGATGTCGCCTCCTTCCTCGGCTCGGAATAGGTAACAAAACGAACAGTAGATTTGAGTTTCCAACGATCGTATCTTCTTCGAGACTAATCCGTCTTCTTTGATTTCTTCACTGTTAAATTTGTCACAAGATTGTGCACAAAATGAGCCCTTGAATGACTCTTCACATGCGCTATATATGAAACCCACAAAATTGGCACAGACACCCTTGTTGCAATGGACTTACCCAAGCCTCTTTGATGCATCATACCCTTATAAGATGATCCAGAAACAACTATCGAACCTACTAGAACTTCCCCCCATCATCTGTTACACCCCTTATCCTTTAATTACCACCGTGAGGACCAGCTTCTTCGACCGAAGCCGTAGTTTTATTCCTATGACTCTGATCATCTTTTACCAAATTGACTCCACTGTAAGCATCCCCTAGACCCCTCCTTGCTTTCTCTACTCCTGTATGTCCATTTGCTTTAGTGTTTATTAGTTTTCCTACCCCTACCGTTAGACCTATAACTAGCGGCTCTATTCTTTCTTCCCCATCATTACCTTGGCCGACTTTTACCTTGTGATATGTTTCCCTCAGCACCGGTGCATCCACACTACTCGATTTTAGCCTTTGACGAGCTATGTATGGAGGGTTTTTTTTGCCTTCCAGTGTCTTTTGCTTCTTTCCAAGGTGGAGGACCTTTCCCCATCGACTGGGTGACTCGAGGCCCAAATTTGGGTTCCCTGAGTTCACCAAAAGATGAGGTGAAAGTGGGGCATCCTTGCATTGAGGTCCAGAGTTATTTCCCTAATTTTTGCTCCTTGACAAAGGATCTTCAGAGACTTGTGCAATGTTCTGATCTATCGTGTTCATTTCAAAGACAAACCACTACAGCAAAACCACCCATTAGTGGCATTTATAAAAAAAAGCCACTATTTTTCTAATATACATGAATTTTTAATTAAAATGCCGCTGAACCACCTATTATAGGATTTCTGAAAAGGACATAACATTAAAGGAATTTTTATTTCTAATTAGTGGCAATCTTAAATTGCCATACCAAATTAGGAAATATTTTGCTAAACTATATTGATTTCTCGCTCCAAATTAAATTTTTCCTTCGTGCTGCACTCTCCGCTCATTCAGCCTGACGTTTCCGATCTCGCCCTCTCTCCCTGCGTGACTTTCTCACTCCCTAGCCCATCGTGCCCTAGGTCTGTTGGTGGCTTGCTATCGTCTATAGACTGGGAGAGACTGGCGGTGCCTGCTGTTCGCCAGTTGCCGTCTCTGGTGGCAATAGTTGCTGGATATGGAGTGCCAAGTTGCTGGTGCCGCAGTGACACCTTGCGTGTGATCGTAAGCATTAGTTCATCCTCCTATGCCTATTTGAACCGAGCCCAACTGAAGCATACTCAGGCATCGTTCATTCTTCCTCATCTTCCTTGGCAGACCGGGCCGAGCTGAAGCACTGCCGCAGACTTAATCTGCCCTCTGGCGTCGACGAGCTTGAGTGAGGGACTCCGATCAATCCTCTTCAGGTAACCATTATCGCACCCTATTCTATTAACTAAGATGTATCTTGCATACCTCCTTCAATGTCTCTTTCATGACTGGTGGTTAATAAGCATGTAAAGTGTCAACAATTCTCATGCTTGGATGAAAAATCTGTAGGTATCGAATGCCATACAACTTGGAATTTGTTGTTCATCTGCAAGTTATCCTAAATCATCAATACCTATTAATGGGAAACCTTGCAGCAGAATAAAAAAACATATTCTGACTAATAACTTGTTTACCAGTAGTAGTCCACTCTTGTTTCTAGTCATTCCAATTGACAATACTTAAAGGGTATTTGCCTTGGATCCGACTTCTATTCTAAATACATTATTAGTACTTTTTATCTGTAGTGCTATAATTTTGAAGAAAGACAAGAATGAAGAAACTATATCACTTAAAATATGTTCACATAATATGACTTATAGAGTTCATGTAAACATCACATGTAATTAATCAGTTCCCTATTAAGATGGTGGATTGGTATTTTCTATTCGATGTTTACATGGTCTTCCCACAAAATTGTTTGAGAAACCAGGTGATGTGAAATGCAGTGACCGATATAATTGAAAAGCATAATGTAGACATAATAATTCATAAGTGATCTCCTTAAAGCAGACATAATAATTCATAATGTAGACTACGATAATTGTTGGTATAATGACATACTCGTCTTACTTTCCATCTAAGTCTAATTTGTATTTCTCAAGTTTTCTCTGAAAATATGTAACGTCGTTATATATACTTATTGAAAATATATAACATCATTATATATACTTACAATTGTTAGTACTAATACTTTGTAGTCTCTTTCCACCCACAACAATCACTATGGCCTAGGCCTCGACCCCCCATGTCCTTTTCCCTAACACAGAATAGCTGGACATCACCCTAGACGATCGTACACTACCAGAACTCACCATTACTAGACAGTGGCGTCATTTGAACGGAAGACGCTACACAGCTGGTCAAGTGACTTTCAAGTATGGAACCTCGACAACTGTAATCAACATTCAGTATGATGGCAAATGCACTTTAAGGTATCCACAACCAGTTGGCTTGTATGTTGACAAGGTCTGGCTTCCGAACATGCTAATTGGATTCGTCTACGTGGGACTCCCTCTGTGACACAACATCATCAACAAAATGGCCAAGTCACCAGTCAAATGGGTGTCTCAATTCTTGATGAAATTTTGTTACTTTTAAATAAGGAAATCACCAATAAATGTATTTTTTACTATTTTTGTCACAATTCACCAGTCAAACGGGTGTCACAATTCTTGATGTTATATTTTTTACTATTTTTGTAGAATGGATAAGTCTTGGATAACAGAGGATGACCGAACGAGTAGTAAATACCTATGTGGAGTATCCAACTTTTTGGATTTTACTTTTCAACATTCAGCGATCGGAGACAAGATTGTATGCCCCTGTAGAAAGTGCACTAATGTATACCAGGTCACCAGACAGACTGCATTGAGTCATCTATTATGGAATGGCTTCTTACAAAGCTATATTTCTTGGGATTTTCATGGAGAAGATGTCAATGTTGAAATGGATGCTCCAACTGATCAGGGTGATTGTGTAGATGATGAAAATTTACAAGATATGTTGCATGATGTTTTTTTGAGTTTCAGTGAAGATGAAAATATGGAAGGAGTACAGTCGGCTACTGATCAACATTTAAATGCTGACAAATTTTATATCTTGTTAAAGGATTCTGAGACAGAATTATATCCAGGGTGTAAGAAACTTACCAAACTTTCTTGCATCCTAGAATTCTATCACCTGGTTTGTCTTAATTCCTTGAGTAAGAAAGCATCATCTATATTTCTTAAGTTCTTTAAAAAAATGCTACCAGAAGGAGAACAATTACCTAATTCCTTTTATCAGCTGAAGAAGACAATAAAGGAGTTGGGATTACATTATTTGAAATTCATGTTTGTTGAAATGGTTGCATGCTATTTTGGAAGGAGTCTACTGATAAAGACGTATGTGATACATGTGGAGAATCAAGATGGATAACGACTTCAACACCAGATGATGATGATGAGGAGATAGTAAACAAACCCAGAAGAACACCTACCAAAGTGCTCAGACACTTTCCACTTATACCACGGCTGAGGAGGTTGTTCATGTCATCCAAAACCACTTCCTTAATGAAGTGACATGCAGAAGAATATGAAAAAGATGACAAGTTAAGACACCCGGTAGATTCACCTACATGGAAAACATTTGATGTTATGCATCCAAAATTTGTTGCATAAGCTAGAAATATTGAATTGGGACTTGCCACTGACGGATTTAATCCTTTTGGGACAATAAGTAATTCTCATAGTACATGGCCTATTGTAATTATTCCATATAATTCACCTCCTTGGTTGTGCATGAAGCAACAATATTTTATGTTGTCCCTACTAATTTCTAGACCATCTTCACCACAGAATATAGATGTTTACTTGCGTCCATTGATTGATGAGCTGAAAGAACTATGGAGTACTGGTGTACAAACATATGACGCTGGAGCCAAGGAATTCTTTCAAATGTGTGCTTCTTTATTATGGACTATTAGTGATTTTCCAGGATATGCACATCTATCTGGTTGGAGTACTAAAGGATACAAAGCATGTCCTTATTGTAATAAAGATATTGTGTCACATTGGCTGCCACATAGCCGTAAAGTTTATTACAGAGGACACCATAGGTTTTTGCCAGCTGGCCACAGATTCTGGAAAGAAGCTAGGGCATTTGACGGTGAGCAAGAATTTAGGAGTCTACCTAAACCTCCTTCTGGAGCTGAAATCTTGTCGCAATTGGATGGCGGAAAGCACTGTAATTGGTAAGAAAAGGCCGAGAGGTAAAGATTCGACACACAATTGGGATAGGAAAAGCATATTCTTCAAGCTACCATATTGGAAATCTATCATTGTAAGGCACAATCTGGATGTCATGCACATTGAGAAGAATATATGTGAGAGTATTGTTGGAACATTGCTAGGTCTGAAGGATGAAAGTAAGGACAACTTGAATGCAAGGAAGGATTTGGAGGATATGGGAATTAGATTTCCGCTTCATCCACAAACTGTTGGCACACATTCCATACTACCTCCAGCTTGTTATACGGTGAGAAAAGAAGAAAAAATATCATTTTGCAACCTCCTAAAATATGTCAAAGTTCCAGATGGGTATGCATCTAATATATCTAGATGTGGACGGCCGACGGATCAGAAGTTACTACCAATGAAAAGTCACGATTATCACGTGTTGATGCAACAACTTCTGCCATTAGTTGTCACTGTGTCTTTGCCTAGTAAGAATGCTAAGTCATGTATTATTAATCTTTGTTGCTATTTTCAGAGGTTGTGCACTAAAGTCATAGATCCAAATGGTTTTGTTGCATTGAAAAATTCAATAGCTGTGACACTTTGTGAGATGGAGAAGATTTTCCCTCCATGTTTTTTTGACATAATGCTGCATCTATCAGTCCATCTCAGTTTTGAAGCTAAGATAGCCTGCCCTGTTCAGTATTGGATGTATCCAATTGAAAGGTAACTTTTCATACGTCGTGATGACTTCACCTATTGGAATTTAATTTGTCATAATATTTTTGCCAACTTTGTTATCAGGTATCTACAGACCCTAAAAGGATATGTTCGTCATAAAAGATATCCAGAAGGATCAATAGCAGAAGGATATATAGCTGAAGAGTTCCTTAATTTTTGTTCAAGATAATTGGATGGAGTTGAAACAAAATTCAATCAGACAAATAGAAACGATACTGACAAAATAAATTTGGAAAACGAGCCAACACATGACAGTGATGATTGGTCAATTTTCTCGACAGTAGGTCGTGGTGTTGGTAAAATGATAGCATGTGTCTTGGACGAACATACATTGCAACAAGCCCATAAGCATGTACTATTCAATTGTGATGCAGTTGAACCCTACATTAAGTGAGTTAGTGACAATTGTCTTCTATTATTAAAATAGTATTACATATTCCAATTACATATTGCACATATTTTGTTTTCAGTAAGCACTATGATATCATTAGGCTAAAACATCCTCATAAGTCCTTAAAGGAGGTATAGAGAATACATTGTAACTCATTTGATGGATGGTTTAAGGAACATGTAAGTTAATTTGTCATAATTAAATTTGTTATGCTTCATGATTAAATACTAACAAACTTTTCTTGTGTTAGATTGAGACACTCTTAAGAACAGAGATGGTGGATGATAAAGTCAAGTTTCTTTCTCAAGGTCCACATCAAATGGCCGTTAAGTACAAGGGCTACATTGTCAATGGTCACATATTCCATACCAAAGTAAAACATCGACATCTAACAACACAAAATAGTGGAGTATTTCTGGTAGCTAAGACTGATTGTTATGCTAAAACCACTGACCGCAATCCAATTACTAGAGATGTTACCTACTATGGTGTTTTGAAGGATGTTATTGTGCTCAATTATTATGAACACTTTAAGGTGACATTATTTAAGTGCGATTGGGTGGACATCTACTCCAAGAGGACAATCAAGCATGATGAAATGGGTTGACTCTTGTTAATTTGAGATGACTTCAATCAACTGGAGAACCGTATGTAGTGGAATCTAAAGTTGGACAATTATTTTATGTAGAACATGTAACTACAAAAGGGTGGCATTTTGCTGTAAAGATTCCCCCACGAGATATGTTCAACATTGAAGATCCATATTGTAGTGAGACTATCGATTCTTATGTGCAAGGTGAACCTAGAGATGGGTCATCAATGACAACAGAGGATGAAAATGTAGACTATGACATAGTTAGATTGGATATGGAAGGAATTACTGTTGATAGTTAAACAATTGAGAAAGACCAATCCCAAATTCAGCAGGATGACGAAAGTGTATATCAAAGTGATGAGGATGACAATTTTGAATGATAAAATTACAAAGTAGCAACCAATGTTTATTTTAGTTTGTCGTTATTATTTGACTTATATATGCCTATTTCTTTGGCATGAAGTTTCCACTGTTTGAAATGTATCTGACATATTTTAGTCGCATGCTTCTATGTGTGTTGGATTATCTCGCATATTCTCGAGAGAGAAGGTTGTCTGATCAACTCCTTCGATGTATTGTACCCTAGCCAAAGTGGTATCTAAAAGTAGTATCTAAAGTAGTATGTTCTTCTTAAATTCTGATGTCCAACTTACTAACAATGATGATCACCTTTTGCCTTTCCTTAATGTGGGTGTATGCAATCTGAGTTTCATTTTTATGCAATCCTCTTCGCTAACACTACTGCTAGCTCTGCTATTACTGATATGCTGGAAATGACTTCGTGTACCTCTACAGTTTTGCATCCTAATTTCTCTGTAGAGGTACATGAAGTCATTGTCAACATGTCAGAACTATGCTCTGGTGGAGAAGTCTATGAAGAAGCCTCAAGGAAGAATGGTTTCTCCAAGAGATTAAAGGCCATTCTCGAGACATAAGTTTGTAAATGTCTTTTTGCTTCCTATTCTGGAAAGTCTTCTTGCATGTTTTGCAGTTACTTATTTTTTACATGTGGTGGTTGCCATGACTGGTGATGGTGTCAATGATGCACCTGCTCTGAAAATGGAAGACATTGGTATTGCCATGGGAATTTCTGGAACTGAGGTGATTATCGATAATGATGTTTCTTCTCTTTTTATGTGTCAGTCAAGGTTTCCTAGGAGGCTTCAAACATGGTTATTGCTGATGATAACTTCAGTACAAAATTTATTGCAGTTGATGAAGGGAGATCTATCTATAACAACATGAAGGCCTTCACCAGGTTCTGCTCTTATTAATCATTTTATGCTTTCTTACCTTACTAAAATTTATTGATGTAAGACCGAGAGGTCTCTGGTTCAAAACCCCTTGGCCACGGCATGAATGAATGGCCAATTTTTTTTAAAAAAAATTCTTTCAACTTATTATGTATAGACTATAGTTTTATGAGAACACTGGACGAGATTGAGTTTGATTATAATCTTTTTCTTTTACATAATTGTCAAGCTTGTCAGCTTTGCCCCCTTTCTATAATCTGCTTAGTTGTGTGCTTAGCTAAATGTCTAAAGCTTTCCTGCGTGGCAAACTCTATTCAGCTGACATAATGTGAATGGTACATTTGAAATTATCACCCATGTCGAACTTATTAGGAATGGTGAGAAGGTGGGTTCTTGTGAGGCTGCCCATCTTGCAAAGCTCGGCATTAGGACCTTCTCATATGGACTGGTTGTGATGTCATTTTATGATAGTGGATCTTTATTCAGCCCTAAGGTCCTTGACCTTACTGAAGATGACCTTATTTATAAATTTGGCAATGGTGCTATCTTCCCTGATACTATCTTATTGCATACTAGTACTATAAGTTTTTTTGTCTTACATTTACATGCAAGTGCTCAACTTTTTGTTCACTTCATGGCATGATCCTAGAAAGTTTGCTGTTGTTGCTGCCCCTACTGCTGCTTCAGGCTATGCAGTTGCACCTGCGGCTTCAGCTGCCAAGATGGACGAGAAGAAGGAAGAACCTACAGAGGAATTTGATGACTTTATGGCCAAATTATCATATAATACCACTGCAGCAGAGAAGAAGGATGGACCTTCATTGCAGTGTAGTTGGTCTAATCCTGTAGAAGCTCACAACTACTTGGAATGCTAGAATGGAGCTGTATGTTTTTGTAAGAAAATGAGTTTGTATTCCTTTGGGGGTCTCCAAGTGCAAATTGAGTTGATATCCAATTAGTGATCATGTCTAGAATATGTACCATATATAGTCATATGTGATGGTGTTGTATTAAATATAAGGGGCAAGGTAAAATGTACTCCCCATGTAATTGTCATTTGATTATAAATAAAAAAGTTCAATACTTATGGAAAAATGTGTTTGGCTTCAATTGGCATTCAATTAGAAAACTTGATCATGAACTACAAATTGACTGACTAAAATCCATAAAAAATTAGTAATGCAGAACTAGTACGTCATTACTGGCTTTTTTCATAAGCCACTACATTCAATCAAAACCATTTTATACAACAACATTATACAAAACAATGGAATTTTTATAAAAGCCAAATGATGGATACTGGCTTTTCTATAAATGCCAAATGATGGTTTAGTGGCCTTTATGTGGCATTTATTCAAAGCCACTAAAGACAAACGTTTAGTGGCTTTTACAACTTAATCCACTATCTTCCTAGTGGCATTGGCGCTAGAGGCATTTTTTTAAATGTCAACAAATACCGCTAAACCTATTTACTAGCTTTTTTTTCAGTGGCATTTATGAAAGGCCGCTAATGTGAATGTTTGTTGTAGTGAACGTTGGATGATTTACATGTTTGCTCCTTTGTTTCCCTTTAGTAATTTATTTTCTATGAAGGGTATTTATGACTTTTCACCCTTATACTTCCTCTTTTCCACACCAAGGATTTGAGCAAAGATATAAGTTAACTTGGCAAATCCGGATTGGGCCAACTCAGATTTTTGGACCGCTGACTTAATGTTCCTACTGACGTAGTTTAATGGAGCATTCTAATTGGTCAAAATTTTAAAATTTATAACTTATTGTTCATAGTTTCGAAAAAATAAAATAAAATATGTTTTAGAATAAAAAAATACAAACTTTCCAATGGTACTAGTTTTGTAACCTAAATCTAATGTCAAAAATATGTGATTTTCTTGGATTTAATCTAAATAGATAACATATTGCAAAATTAATAAGTAAATATTTATTAGTCAGGAAAATATCATAAAATATGTTTTGGACTTCGAATGATGCAAATCAAAATGTGGAACTGTTGTGACATCTAAATCACAAATATTGAAAAGGTTGATTTCTAGGGTTTGATTAATGCGTATGAAATTGACTGAAATCTACCTATATGGTTAATAGGTTCTTTGGAGGCCTAGGCTTGGACCTAGAAGTGACTTTGGAATTTGGACTCTAACATTGAGGTATGTTTGCATCTCCTATTATTCTATGTTGAGCAATTCACCTATATTTTTTTTCTCTTGGTCCTATGGACAATAGCCTATACACATTATTCTTATCTTTTGATATCATGGTTCTTGTGAACTATCTTGTTTGTGGTAATCTTGGATATACTCTTGACTCTTTATCTTATGCCTTGGTGAATGTTGGACTCTTGATGATATGTTCCCACTGTGATATGGATGTTTATTTGTACATATGTTATATCTTGTTCCCACTTGCATGTGGATGTATGTGTTCTCCATTGTGTGATGGCAAAATTTGTATAATTCTGACTGTACTTTTTACTTACCTCTACATTTTATATGCTATGTGATTTAGTCGAACTAGAATAGTGTAATTGCATTGGTTTTTGTTTATGGGAACATGTGTTTCCCTGCTCTTATTATTATTTGGATGGAGGATGTATGATTCCCCATACCCGTGCAATATGTATGATTCTTGGCCCATGTTTGTTATATTAGGGAGTTTGGAAGTATACCATTCTCAATCAAGTTTTAAGATGTATGTTTCTTGGCCTTCTTTGTCTTTATATTGTTCTAGGGTTATGCTTATCTCACATGCATGTAGGTTGTTGATGATTCCATGATATGTGCTTTGTTTCTCAACATGGTAGTGGATGTATTTATGGCACAATCTTTTATTTTTGTTTAATGGCAAGTATCATTGAGATGTTTTCTTTTGATACCCACTTGGGTGGTACTTTTCTTTTCTAGGAGAAGATTTTATGTATTGGATGTCCTTTGTTTCTTATATTGCTCAAATTTACTTTTTAGTATGCACATACCACCCTTTGTTGATGTCATCTATTTTCTCTTCTTGTTGGGGTATGCTTCCAACCCTAGGTGAAGGATATGGAGGACATGTCATAAAGTTATGGACTTAGATTGAGAAGTTAAATCTTGGAGACAATCTTGATGTGGTTTAAATTTCCCTCTGCCTGGATCCTATGATGTACCTTACATGTAAGATGTTCTTTTGTAACCATGTGTTAAATTGAATAAAGTCAATATTTTTATTTCACTGCTACACTTTGGTTGTTTTGAATACCATTTAAAAGATTTGAAAATTTTACACCCACTCAACATATCTTTGGGTATGTTTGACTGGAGGTTTTATTCTTCAAATTTTTAGTAGAGAGGTGGTTTCACTTCTTTACATTTGGAGTCTAGTGTGAATATGATGCCAAATAATGTCTATGAGGATTTGGGATTGGGAAAGATGAAGCCAACACATTGCACTCTTCAATTGGAGGACCATTCCATAAAAATGCCTAGAGGAAGAGTGGATGATGTTTGGTAATGATAGACAAAGAAAAGGTCACATTGTTCTAGGTGAATTTAATTGTTCTTGATATGAAACTAGAGGATAGGAAGATTCCTATTATCTTGGGAAGACCATTCTTATCTACAACTGACGTCGAGATACACGTTCACAGTGGCACGATGATAATATTATTAATGGATATCAAGATCACTATCAACATGTACAAGACTACAACCCAGCGAGCCTGAGATGAGGATATTGGACATGGATACTTTAATAGTCTGAACAGTCATTTGAGAGAAGAAGGTCAGGATGGAAGAATTGATGAGGATTTTTGTGATAAAAGGAATGAGGAACATAGATTGAGTGCAAATGATAGATGCATTTATTGCAAAAATGAGCACATGAGGATGCCAAATGGATGAATGATTGAAGAATCTCCAAGAAGCCCACCTGAAGGCATGAAATTCAGCACTTGTGGGAGGCAACCCACCTAGCTTTGAAAATTTTTTACCCAACCCTCCATTTTTTATACTTTTTTTGTTTCTACACTTTCCAAGAAAACACACATAGAAACTCTTGTTTTTAATAGTTTTTGTTTAATTTTAAGATGTGTAGATGAAAATAGGTTGAAATGAGGGAATTAGATGAAATTTTGAAAAGTAATCCATGAAAAACTATTTTGGACCAAAATTTTTATGTTTGATGAGATTAAAAAATGAACTAACACATTACTTACCATGATCGTGGTTCCATGGATGGTCGTTGTGGTGTATTCATAATCAACATGGAAATCGAGAAAAATCAAGGAATTCAAGAATTGAAGAACAGACCCAACACGGACATACAAGGTAGCACGGCCGTATAGCTACCCACTCAGAATGGCCATGTGGGGTGCCACAGCCATGCAGAAAGCAAGCTACCACGGTCATGCCATGCAGCACGGATGTGCTACAGTTCAACTCTAGCACTTAAGTCAACAATTTGCAAAAAACCCAAATCAGTTCTATTCTCTTCTCCGCGAACACCATGACTACTCTCTGCGAATGGCGGCCGTGCAACCCCTCTGAGCCACCCTACCACCCTTGAATCACCACCAAATCACATGTAATCCATTTCCAATCATTTCCACTACCTTATTCTCTGAATTCCATCCACTGCATCCAAAAAACCCCCCATTTCTCTCCAATACGCCCCAACACCCCAGTTCTTCGAAGAAAATCTAAAATCTCATTTTCTCCACCAATTTTTATCCAAAATGAAGAAAATGGATAAGAAGTATGTGTCTAAGACCAAGGAGGTCATTTCCTATGGGCAGTGGTCCAAGAATGTGTCCTCTTCAGCTCCATCAACACCTCTATCCCTTCCACCACCATCTGCAACCTCTAGTTTACAAGGAGAATCACCCCACATGGCGACGATGGTAGATCCCATGATGGAGGAGTCCTCCAGACTACCCAGAGGAGGTAGGGCCACAACTCTACCATCAATTTTAGAAGCCCTCCCATCATTTTTAGCAGCTCAGCTGTCATTTTTAGCTGCACACCCTTAAACATCCACGACACCGTAGCCACACCCAAAGCCGAGAGCACGACAACAGCTACTAGTAGATGATGGAGATGAGACAATATTGGATGCATGGTAAGAGGATACACCTGAAGCGCATCATGAGGTAACACCAGAGAGTCAAAGTAAGAAAGTGAAGAAGCCAAAGCACCCAGAGTGATTGACATGCTGAGTGATTGCCACTCGCTACACATTCTAGGAGACAATGGAGACTTTAGGTATCTTCAATTTTTTTAAGGATATCTTGGATCCTGTTGGGCTAGTTGAGGTATTGACCATAGTTCAGGAGACCTATTTGGAGATTACACAACAATTCTTTACAACCTAGAGAAGGTCTCATAGGATGCCATCAATGTCAGTTTACATAATAGCACCTACCTCATCATTGCATCTTTTCTCAATGGAATTTTTACTCCAAACCCTGAGGTAGCAACACACTTGATCAAGGAAGAATAGATAAAGAAACCAATGCAAACTATACTACAATGCGGAAGAGACTTATCGGGAAAAGTAGTTTTATGGTGGGAAAATCAAAGACAAGTTTGATTCACAATCCCACCTTAAGATACATTCAAAATGTCTTGGCAAACACCATCTTCACCCGATATGAAAATCAAGGTAGTTGTACTAAGAAATACCTCTGTGTTGGGATGGATGGTGTAGGGAAAGCATGTAAATATGAGGTCACTTATTATTGATGAATGAAGACAATCATGTCTAAGAGCAAGAATTCTTTAATTATGGGAGGGATTGTAACTTCCATTGATTTGGCCCTAGGGCATGATGAATCTGGCCATACAAAGGCATAAGAAGGAAAGCTCATTGACTTGCACTACTTGACTCACTCATCTATGATTTTAGTGGTTGATCAGAACATTTTCTACCTGGTCAACCCTCCTTATGTAGGGGTTTCACTAGAGCTCATGTTACAACCACAAATGTTTTGGGTTCATTTGGTGAGAAATGTAATTTCTCATATTAAAAATATTTGAACAAATAATGATATAATTTGTTTCGAATAAATTGATTTCGTTTACTATAGCTTTGATGATTGTGTTGTGTGATTTATTGGCTATTGGGCCCAAATAACAAGAAAAATTCAATTAGTAAATGAATAATTGAGTTTTTGAGAAAAGAATGAGATAGAAACCTCCAGAAGGCAAAGAGATGTAATCCAAAGATATATTTCGTGCCTCTTGGGTTCCTTGGGTTCCAAAGAGTCCAAAGTTGCAAAGAAAAGGCAATAAGAAAAGAAAAGATTAATTAAGTATTTCTTTATTAAGAAAGAAATTGAAAACAATGGTAAAATGTGGAAAACAAGTGAAAAGAGGTATAATTGAGTTATCCTTGGTGGAATTCCGTATACCAAGGATTCCTAATTATAAAAGGAATACCAATGAGGAAAATAAAAGAGAAATAAAGACAAATCCTCAAAAAGATATATTTTAATAAGAAATAAACATGATAATGAAGAATAATGCATTTAGATGCATCTAGAAGGATAATGAGTATCCAATAAATAGGATTTCGAAATAATAGAGTTTCTTGGGATCCAAGGAGTCCCAATGAAGAAAGAAGAAAGAGAAAACACCAATAAAGTCAAATAAGAAGATAATATGATGCATAATGAATGATTATGAGGTATTGTTAAAAAGAAGTATTTTTCTACAAAAAGGAAATATAATTTCATGGTTAATGGATTAAAAGGCAAGAATAATGAGAATAAGAGAAATGATTTTCATATTCCTATATATCCAAGTAATAAAGAATATTAAAAAGAATAAAGAGAGAGAGAAGTTTTCTTCTTCATGAAGGAATTTAATTCCTATTGGAAGAGGGATTGGTTGCTTCATGGGTAAGCACTCCAGGGTGTTTCTACACTCCCCTATATAAGAGGTAAGACCTAGAACCAAGTTTAAAAGAACCCTTTGTACCTCTCTTCCTCTTCTCCTTTGTTACATTCTTTCAACCCTAACTATGGTGGATAATGCACCCCGGAGCCATGAAGGACCACGACATCGTCATGGTGAATGCTTGGTGGTTCCCTGTCGACCTGAGGAGGACTGGCCAGCATTCCCTAGCAAACAACCTCACGCAAATTACCTATAGCAGGTTGCACGTCCAGCCAAACAACACATGTTGGGGGCACTGGAGATGACCGTGGTGGCTGCAAATTGGAGGTGCACCAGGTGCACCAGGGCATGGCGGAGGTAGGGAAGCCTTTGCTGGCGTGGATCGTGGCCCAAGGAGGGAGAAACATTTTGTACAAGGCTGCAGATCGCGGGTAGGGCAACACAGCTGTTGCTGCGCGAGGTTGAAGGTGGCAGAGGTCCCTTTGGACCGTTTTACCCCTCCCTGTTGTGAAGAGATGGCTATTTAAGTGGGGGGCAAAAGTGTCTTTTGATTCTAATTCTAAACGGGCTGCGTGCATGGACGAGGTGACGTGGCAGCCTGTGATTGGTCAAGTAAGTGAATCCTTGTGAAATTCATATTTAAATAATGGTAACTCAGATGGGTACAAATAATATATGAATTTTGCTCATAAAAATGAGAAGAATCCAATAAAAATATAGTTAGAATCTAATTCCTCTTTCTATTTGAAAAGTAGTGTAAGTTATCAACTTTAATGAATTAAAGATTAAGAAACCCTATTTTGAAATGAGTAATGTGTTTAATAGTGTTTAATGGATGATTAAAGTTGGTATTAACTTGTTAATGATAAAAAGGAACGTTAAGATAAAAAAGGATGAACTTTGCATGTAATTAGTTTAATTTAGAGTTTCATGTGCAAAAATGTGCTTTAATAGGCCTTGAAACCCTAATATTAGTAGATGCAATTCTTAATGGCTTTAATTATTCAAAACTGTGAATACAACTAAGATATGATGTTTCTAAGCTATTTTGAGAATAAAGATTCCTAATTATGGGTAAGTACCCTTAATATAGTAATTAGGGTTTTCTAATGAATAAAAGGTTGATTTAATGATATGTAGAGTTCATTTGTGAATTAGACCATAATGAACTATGAATTGATGATAAATGAGCATAATGATCTTGCCATGGATTGTATGGGCTTAATTAATGTTTAAGTATGCCTTTAATCTGAAATTTGGGTTTGTAAGTAATTGTATAGAATTAGGGTTTTAAATAGTAAATGAAGTGAAACCCTAATTGCAAATGAAACCCTAAAATGGATACAGGAACCTTAGGAAGCAATTTCAACTTGAATAGAAATAATCTTGATAAAGTGTGTAGTAAATAGAGTACATGCATTTTTTTAGGATTCTTAATTGTGTGGTTGAACTACTTGGTTGGATTTCTTTCTTGGTTGGAATTGATATTAGCTTGAGAAATCTACTGAACATGTATGTGGTTACGCTTATGAATAATCGCTCTAGTTTCACGGCGATTCCTGAACATTTTATCGGTTGCTTGGAAATAACTGTCGGATGGCTATTTATTTCATGCAACTATAAAGTGACTATGATTATCACTATAAATGCATATATAACTGGCTTAGATCCGAGTCCACCTCTATGGCTTTGCAAAGCCTAAAAAGGGGTAACCTAGAGCAAGGTCTAGGTTATCGTGAGTTAGAAATTGGGCTACCCACGTGTAGTGCAATGAGACTCTTTAGCATGCCATGAGTTAAGGAGTGGGCTACCCACGGGTAGTGCCATGTGACTCAACCCTAGAAACTAATTCACTTGTTAGGTGGGATCATGAGGGGTTTAATGGGGATCTACCATAAGGAAGGTAGTATCCAGGTCCACTGTAGGGACAACGTAGAGGATAGGGTATGCATGGATCACGCAGTTATATTTAAAATGTAAAGTTGATTGTTAAACTGTAATTGACTGCAATATGTTGTTATGGATAATTGCATGATTATTGATTCCCCCACATACCAGCTTTTTGCTTACCGACGTTTTGTTTGTCAGCATTTTAGGTACAAAAACAAAAGGACAAACAATAAATCATCATATTGTGAAATACATGAATTAAAATACAAGAAGGATTAGTTAGAGTAGAATTCATATGTGGATAGAAGTTTAGAGATACAAGTTTTCAAAAGGTATGCAAAATTTTTATTTTCACCATATTTCAGTATAGTTGGTAGAATTTAATAATTGTTATTGATTATTTGTCAAACCTTTGATCCTGTTAATTAGGATAATGGCTCTGACCTTCTGGTCTCCCTTAATTGGGGGTTATCGAGAGGCGAGGTCGTTACAGCTCCCCTACCATGGCACAACTTTCCTAGAGGGATGTTATCCATCTCTAGATTTTCTAGACATCTTGAGGCGATGGGAAGAGGAGCACCCTAGAGATACATGGTAGAAGCAGCCCAGATATCTACCTGAAGGGCTTGGAGAGTCACAAATAGTTTCCGAGAGGAGGAGGATAATTGAGGATCAAGAGATGCACATGGTGAGGCGACGTGAGGCAGAGACATTACAACAGCCGCAACAGCCTACAACGAATGCATATGACATGTACAACATACATGCATAGATGGAGGGCATCCAGATCCTAGAGGACCGCATATTGAGCACCTAGAAGGGGAGTTTGAGGGCACAAAAGGCTTTCCAGTGCACTCATGTTGTTATGTGGTTAGAGCATCAACAGATGGATTATCAGGTCAACCACTTGTATCAGTTCCATCACGCCTAGTCCCAGAGGAACCTCCAGTTGGGGGAAGATTGGTGGAGTACACTGTCAATAACATCAACAGTTTGCATGTTTTATCTAGGATTTTCTTTTTTACTTCTTTTTGTTCAATAATGTTGTCTTAGATATGATTCAAGGTAACTTGGCACCGTTTTGGCCAATTTTGCCCAAATTTGAAATTTCTTTCCTAAAAGTGTGTTTTGACCCATTCTCTACTCTTTAGATTAAAAATGATGACATGTGACAAATGCAAGTGAATTATAATTCTTGCCTTTTTACATGTGCATCACCTCTTTTGTGTTTGTGAATGTTTTGGTTGAATTGTGACTTGAGCAAGCTATGAGCGCTTAGTGCCTATGAAATCACTTAATAGAAGTTTCAATTTCATGTTGTTCATTCATATGGTGTGAAATTGTTGGATGAAGTGTTGGATGTAGGAGGCCTTATGTTGAGAAACATGATATTGACCCCTCTTTGACTTGCCTTTCTTCTACCACCTTCATACCTCTCTGCGTCATGAAAGGATGCCAAAGTGCACACATTTAGCTTTGTCCACCTCCAAAAGTTTGGGGTGGCCATATCCATACCCACCGAGATTCACTCTCATCATCATGTACCCTATCCACCTCAAGGGCAAAGAAAAAGAAAAAAAAATCAAAAAGAAAAAAAAAAGATGCTCTTGTTTAAGAGCATCTAAATAAAGAAAAGATGAGTGTGTAAAAGCACTCCAAAATCTTTCCACAATCCTTTCTTCCTATTTCATACCCCTTGATCTAGAAAAAATGAAACCTAGCTCACTTCACCCTTTTTCCATAGCCACGTGGGTCTGTTAGTATGGTTTGAAGCATAAGATTGAATGCATAAAGGTGAAACAACCCTCCTAGTCATCCTTTATTAACGCCATCAAGAAACGGTCTACCCAGAACTACATGAAAGAAATATGGATAGCTTGTGTACTCTATGCACTATATTTGAAGTTCATATGATTTGTTCTCTTTTCATGATTGGTTTGTAAAAGTAGCAAAGTAGAGAGGTGAAATTCATGTACTTACTTCACATTGATCCCATTACAATAATCATTTTTTGCATTGCATTTGTCATTTATTGATTGTGAAAAATTTACAGAGAGATTGAGTTGGAGTATACTTGAGGACAAGTATGTTTTAACTCTGGGGTGGTGATTCAACCCTATTTTAGGGATTCATCTTGTTCCATAGAACATTTCAATCACATCTATACCTGTTAGATTACATATTATTTCCTCTGATATGCATATTCGTATAAAATGCACTTATGGCCATTATTTGAATTTTTAAACATTTGGACCACACTTGATAGAATAGAGAGAGAAGGAGTGATCCTAGGATTTATCTACCCTTAGATAGGCCTAAAGTGAAGCCTGATGCTCCCTTAACCTACCCCTAGTGGACAAAGCTCCATAGAAGCAAAGATGTCTAAGGAAAGCCAAAGAAACATGTGCAAGTGTTGATCCAGCGTCCAACACGAATGTGGTACCACAGAATGGCCGTGCTAGCATACTTGCAAATCAATAGAGTCACCTTAGAGCAAAGAAAAAATAACCATGACCATGCCACATAGAATGGTTGTGGTGGACTGACCCAAAACGGTCGTGCCACCTTGCAGGGCTATGTGACCTCCAGAGTAGAACGTTCCTAGAGCCAAGAACTGGCAATGTTTTCCAAGCCATAATGGTCGTGGTGACTAGCACGGTCATGCTACCCTAGCCCCACCACGACCATGCTACTTCATGTACAAACTTGACCATGTTACTGTGATTTTTCTCCATTTTTCACCTTGGTCATTCCACTCCTCCACAATTGTTCTTACCCCTCCCCACCACGACCATGATACTCATAAAAACCTAGCTACTTTTGCACTACATTTCCCACTTTACCCCTACTTGACCTATTGCTTCCCCCCCACTCACACACACACACACATATATATATATATACATATATATATATATATATATATATATATATATATATATATATATATATATATATATATATATATATATATATATATATACCTAGGTGGTGGTTGGAGCATGAGGTTAGCTACCTTCTACCACCTCCTAGCTCCCCATTGCATTCCACCCATTCCACTCCATTTCCACCTCCATTCCACTCCATTTCACCATTTCCACCAACAAAACCCTAGTTTCCTAGCGTTTTGACCCTATTCCACCATCATCTTGTGCCATTGCACTTTGGAGGAGAGAGGAGGACGTCCTACAGTATATGAATTGTAGGACTTCTTCATCTACACCAAACTCCATGACTTCTTCTATCTCTTTCTCCCTTCTTTTTTTATTTTGCATTGCTATGAGTAGCTAGGCCCCTTGGGTGGGCTGTTTGGGGTTAAAATTGTTACTTTGATACCATGTTGGGGAGAAATAATATGTAAATATTGTAATTTCATTTTCTAATGATTATGTTCTGTTTTTATCTCACTCTACATGAATTTCTCGTTGGTTTGTGCTTGAAATAACCTAGGAATTTAGGGAAATTGCATATATGTGAAAATTTTAGAATTTGCCCCTAGATCCAATTCTTGGATCCGTAGCTAGCTTATCATCCTCCTATAGTCTAATGAATTCTCCTAACCCTACTTGAGAGATCTAAGTAGCTAGTTTAGATGAATTTTGAGTGTTTAGCATGGAGCTTTCTCAAGGTTAGAATGTGGGTGATGGGAGGCCTAAAACCTCACTTCCACTCCCATTACTAATCTCAACCCCTAATCATCCTAAGATCAACTAACTTAGAAACCTAGGTTTGTTTAGACTCTAAATAAACCCTAACCCAATTGATCCTCACAAGGGTAGTAAGGGTTGTTAGGAACTAGTTCCCCTATACACAACCTAGCATATCAATGGCCAATTTGTAGTTTAGGATAATTCATTAGACTCTAGCTTATTGTTTGGTTTGATAATCTCAACGAAGGCATAATTTTCATATGTCACCCCAACCTAATTGATTAGAGAATCCCCTAAACATCCCTCACCTCTCTTAATTGTTTTAAAACCCCGATTGTCTTCTTTCTTAGCTAGTGTTAGCTTGGTTAGCTCTGTACATGCATAGTTAGCTTCTTGCCTTGTTCTTGCTTTGTTCTTGCTAGTTTAGGTCTTTAATTGCTCTTTTACTCTGTTTGCTAACTTAGCATAGTGTAGACTTCTCCTTGCTTCTCTTAGCATAACTTATTCTCTTTTCTTGCCTTGCCATACCTTGTCTTTTCTTATTTTGTAGATTTAACTATCTAGGGTTAACCTAGATTTTGTTCTTGTCTGTCTTTCTTTAATTTCTCAATTGTTCATCCATATTTTAACAATCAAACAACCTTCAAACCCTTATCCCTAGTCGCCATAGTAGGTACCTAGCCCAAAAACTAACCTAGATATAACGCCCCCTCTTCTCCCTGTGGATCGACCCTATACTTGCTGGCCTCCTATGCTACGACACAACCTGTGCACTTGCATGCATAGTGTTTTAGTTTATTCGAGTGTATTGCATCAAGGTCCTTATAAATTTTGAAATTTTAACCCACCATGTGTTTTTGTTTGTAGGGTTGCATCTATTCAAACTTAAATTGAGTAGTGTGTAACACCATTAGTAGAAATGCACAGCAAGTAAGTTAGTCATGTTTTAAAATATAAGAAATCTATAATGGGTATTTTAAGGTTTCAATGTACAAAAAATCACAATTTATTTCAAATCCACTAATTAGGATTCAACTAGAAATAGAATGAACAAGATTACAAATCTTAGATGGCAAAATGAAATATCAACTAAGCAGTGTCGATAGCTAGCAAATTTCAATATTTGTGACTCAGAATAGTTCAAATAGATATCAAAGGATAAGTTTCAAATATATCTTTAAATTAGACCAAGGGAGAGAGAAAACCAAATATATATTGCTTAATATAGATCTTAGGAAATGTAACATACACCAGGAGAGAGTAAAATACATTATTTGCTCAATATAGAAATCATGGCATGCAACATACCTCAATGATGCTTGTATAAACTCTTGGTCCAAACCCTACATTCAGTTTATGCACTTTAACCTAATAACACACTGGGTATATAAATAATTAATTAAGGTGTATGTTATAAGTCCTAAAATTTTGACCTATTGTTACATTAGAGTCGGGTAATGAAACCTACACTATTAGTTAGATTTATTTTTCTAATTTCTAAACATATTTTTATATATTTTTCTGATAAGCATATAGTTGGTTATGAACTTCTAAAGATAAAGATATTTACTAAAATTCTGAAATAATAATTTAAAACCTAAGACCTAAACACCCTCGTATCATGCATCACATGATTGATGTGTGATGGGTAAATAGGTAAATCTGACTATTATACAAAACATAACCAATAAAACCAAAACCAATAAAAGAGGCTAGAAAGCTTATGGCCAGTGAGACAAAATTGATATCATAGAGGGGCAACCTCATAAAATACAACCCAATCATCATCCTTGTCGACTAACTCACAATGAACAACAAACCTCCACATAGAATTGGATAATGGGAAATGAAATCCAAGTTCCCACCAAATGAAGTTCTCTAAAGATAACCATCAACCTCATTGAGTTTGTCTGATCTTAATGAGCCCAGGGCCAGGCTCCAAGCCAATTGAGTCTCACCATATAGGCACCACCACAGTAGGATAGGAAGACACCCATCAAAAATTTAGAAATACATATTATTGTCACAAACAACCAACCAAACATCTAAATAAGTTCGTAATGATCAAACAATTTTTTTAATAAGGAAACTAACACTAATACACAAATAAATGAAGACATAACACCATAGATTATAGAACAACATACTTGAAATAAAAAAAGGGGGGAAATCATTTGAGTACCTAAATCACAACAACAAGGGAACTCCAATCTTTAAGAGGGGCATAGTGACTGCTTTGGCTGATTTCTAGTCTTCATGGAGGTCTGAGAAAAGCTGAGAACTCGAACTCACTAATGATGATAAGTGGAGTTGGTTCGATACTTTCTACAACCACTGGGATTCTATTGAAATCCATTCAAGTGGGTTTGGAGAAGATGAAAGGGTGATTATCTATATTGGAGGAAGGTCAAACACGATTGGGATCCCCACCGGACCTGGAAATAGGGTAGTGGAGGAGCCCTTCATCGACGAAGAGTTTGGCACAATGTAATCCCATCCAAGACGGGGTCTTTGAGTATGAAAAGGTGAGAGAGATGTAAAAGAGAGGCGACCTGAGGCTAAGGTTGAAAAGAGAAAGAGACAAAATGAGGGAGAAGATGATGGGTGATGAGTAGACTATAGAGTTTAGTCACCCAACGATGTGAGGAAGAAGAAAGGACCCAAATCGAGTGACGACAATTGGATGGCTCGGAGGAGTATGAGAAATATACCAAAACTAAGATCCAACATGGCACATAACTTTATCCATATGTGAGAAATTAGATGTGACATAAATATCCAATCTAAATCAAATAAAGCAAAGTTTAGCTTGCATTGGTATTACTAGTTAGGTATTTTCTTTGCTAATTAAATATTTTATGGTTAACATGAAAATATGCACCTAGACTAGTTAGGACCCAAAGAATCCAATTTAAATCTTAGATTTGAGTTTTAAGATTACCTTGTATGACTTTTAGTTAAATTAGGGTTCAACTCAATTAGCTTAGTATGTTTTACTATAAATTAATATTATCCTCAAAATTTAGGATTTAGAGTTCTACTATAATTACCTTGTGATGAAGTCATATTTTAGGGCTTCATCTTGTGCCATATTGCACTCCAAACACATATACAAGTATCAGATTGTATGTTATTTCCCTTAATATGTGTTATACTATCAAATGCACTTATAGATGGTTTTTGTATGTTTTATAGGTCTTTGAACACTAATTGACAGAAGAGAGAGATGATGGTTGAATTGAGGTCTTCCCCAAGCTTGGATGATCCCACTACTAGGCTAAAACAAATCCTAACTTACCCCAAGTGATCAAACAGTGTCTTGAAGAAATAACCCTCATGGGTGACCAAGTTCAAGACTTAAATGCAAGGGCTTGACTCCAGACGGTCGTGCTACCATGAAATGCCCATTTTGGGAATGCCCCAATCTGTAGAACCATTAAAAAAATAAACTAAAATCCCTGTAGGCCCATGCTATCTATCAAGACCATGATGGAAAGATCCCAACATGGTTATGATAGCCAGGACAATCGTGCCACCAAACCCAGAAGCCTAAATTTTCTATGTTCACTCCGTTCTTACCCCACGGTCATTCCCATCCACCATGACCATTCCCGTCCACCACAACCATTTCTACTCAACCCCTCCACAACCATACTTCCTAAAGCAAATGTTCTAACACCCATCCCACTCCACCTTGGAGGAGGGAGAAGCATGTCCTTGCAGCTATTAGAGATGAATATTTCTTCATGTACACTGAGCTCCATGGATTCATTACCTCTTTTTTCTCTCTTTTTAATTTTCTTGTTCTATGAGTAGCTAATACCCTTAGGTGAGTTGTTTGGAGTAAAAAATGTTACCCTTATACCATATTGGAGAAAAGTGATATGGAAATATTGTAATTTTATTTTCTAAATATTATGTTCTATTTATATCTCATTTCTCATGAATTGCTTCATGGTTTGTGCTTAAAATAACCTTGGATTCTAACAAAATTGCTTATATGTGGCTCTTTTTGGGAATTTCTCCTAGGTCCAATTAGTGGATCCCTAGTTAGCTATTCACCTTCATACGTATTAATCAATTCTCCTACACCTAGGTGAGAGATATAAGTAGCTAATATAGAAGCATTTAGTAATAATTACCTTGGAGCCTTCTTAAGGCTAGAATGTAGGTGATGTAAGGTCTAAAACCTCACTTCCACCTCCCATTACTACCCTCGGCCCCTAATTACCCTAAGATTTTCTATATTAGAAACCTAGGCTTGATTGGATCCTAATTTAATTACACCTAAACCCTAATCTAAGTGACCTCGGGTGGGTGGGTAGGAGATGATAAGGAATAGTTCCCCTATACACACCTATTCTATCCATGACCAGTTAGTAGCTTAGAGAAATTCATTAGCATCTAACTTGTTGTCTGGTTTTGTAATCTAATTGGAAGAATAATTTAAGCATGTTATCACCCTCAAAACAATTAACAAGTGCATTCTCCCAAACATGCTACACTTCCCCTTATTACACTAAAATGCTAATTTCCTTCTTGCTTAGCTAGTCTATACTTCTTTAACTCTTTACTATCATAATTATTTTAGTGCCTTGTTCTTACTACTTTAGGTATTTAATTTTTCTTTTTCCTAGATATCTAGATTAGTGTAATTTAGATATATTATTATTTTCTTTAGTGCAATTTACTCCTTTCTTACATTTTCTTGATTAGCTTGTCATTTTCTTACTTATTAGAATTAATTGTCAAGCGTAATTTAGGTTTTCATTCTTGTTCCACTTTAATTTCTTGTTCAATCATAGTATAGTCAAACAAAATCATCCTTTAAACCCTACAACCCTAGACTCCACAATTGGAACCATACAAAACTAACTTAGCTCTAGTGCCATCTTTTCTCTCTTGGGTTCGACCCCTAACTTGCCGCTTTCCTATAATATAACACAACCCCGTGAGCTTGCGAGTTAATGTGCTAGTTTATATAAAAAAGCCAATTAGGTCTTCATAAATATACAAGAACCCAAGTGTGTATGAGCCTAGAGGTGAGAATCTAGTAATCATTCAATTTATTAGTGTATGAACCAAGGAAAGACGCACCAAGGGTTCTGACACCATTGCCTGGAGAAAGGTTCTCAGCCTAGCTAATTAGTTTTTCTTTGATTTTTACTTGTTTCCATTATAATTTTTATTCTTTATTTTTTATTCTTTGTAATCTTTGTGCATATTTGTTTACTAACATGTCCTCTTTTATTTGGTTGTGCCCTGTGTATGTGACAAGCAACCTAGGGAAGACAAGATGCAAGGCCAAAATGCACCTCACATCCACTCCACAAATAATTCATGTGTAGTAATTTCTAATAGAGTTTGTCAAAAGGAAAGGGAGAAATTCTACATCCCTCTAGTCTTCTTAGGCTCCTATCCACCATAAAAGGCTCAGAGAGTAGGAACCACTACAAGCACTTGTACTCCTTTCTTAAAGTATGCTCTACCTTTCGGACACTAACAACCACTGAAGAATCAATCAGGTTGACCTTGTTCTCATTTTCCCTCAAAGACAAAGTCAAAGATTGGCATTATTTGAGAAGTAACATCATGGGTTGGGAAGAAATGAAGAATTTCTTCTTAAAGAAATTCTACTCCATTGCAAGGTCTGCATAGATGTAGCATGTCTTTGTGAGTTTCAATCAAGTGGGTAATGAGAGGTTCCATGATGCTTGGGAGAGATTTCAAAAGATGTTCAGATAGTGTCCACACCATGAAATTCCATTATGGGAGCTTGGTCAATACTTTTACTCTAGTCTATCTCAAGTGAGTCAAGTGATAGTGGATTCTTCTCATGTAGGAGGTTTTACGGTTCAGTCGCTTGAGGAGACATGTCCCTTGTTTGAGTAGTTAGCAGAAAATTCAAGGATCTTATCTTCTAGAATGATTAATGATGGTGACTGGCCCTCTGTGACACATTTCTAGAACATAGTACCTCAAGCCCAAAAATGATGAGATTCTTGGGGAGATGGTGAGCTTTATGAAGAACCAAGTGGGAATTCTTCCTTGTCACTTGGTTAATTTTAATGAGCCCTATGGTGAAGGAGTCAAGCAACCTCATTCCCAAATCTTTTGGAAAAACAAAGTCCATGATATATCTCAAGTTTTGAGGATGAAGTTCTCTCTAGGTTGGAAATCTTTGATGATGTGCAAAAGAATGTTACAAATCTTGAGAAAAAAAGTGGAGAAATTCTCTTCAATACTTTCTCTACAAGTGGAAGCAAAGATGTCCTCCCAACCCATAATGAATTTTAATGAATCTAGTGGACCAATGGGTTCCTTGTAAGTTTTCTATAGTCCATCTCAAATGCAAGTGTAGCCCCTATATCACTTTCAAGGCCATCCAAAGCCTTTTATGCCTTCACCACCTCCATCACCACAATCATCCCACCATTTCACCTACTACCCTTAGTTTTCTCCTCCACCTCAATTCTAATACCAAGTGCCACTTCCTCCTCCTCCATAGCCGCAACCTTATTCCCCTCTCCACCTTAAGAAAGGAAGTGTTGTGATAGTTATATCAAGTGCAATGTCCCTTGAGAAGCCCACAAGTTAAACAAATGTTGATGAAACGAGGAAAAGGAAGCCAAGTGGTGATAGTGTGATTGACATTGCTGAAGATGATACTACAACACCTCGTGTTGTTATGTGATGCGGAGTGCTCTTACCTCACGCTCCATTTGTGGTTCTTCCATGACTAGTGTTTCACCTCATGTCATGCCACAAGAAGGATATGTTGTAAAATCAAGCTATCCATTGTTCCTCAAAACATTGGAGGATCCCTTGACAGTAAAAGGGAGGCAAAAACACAATGTTCAAATCATAGAAATGTTTTAGTGGGTGATGGTTAACATTCCTTTATTGGATGATATCAAGCAAATCCCATCTATATGACAAGTTACATAAGGACATGTACTATTAAACAAAAGTCGTTCGGGGGATGCTTAAGAAAATCAAGTTGACCGAACAAGTTGGATTTATCATCCAACACTCACTTCTTGTGAAGAGCAATGACCCAGGATTCCCACTCATACCTATATATCTAGGGAGACATTGCATTGGCTAATATCTACTTGATTTGTGATCTAGTTTGATGTCATATAGTGTCAACATTGAGGTCGGGTTACACAATTTGAAAATGGATCATTTCACACTCCAATTGGTGAGTCATTGAGTTAAAGTGCCTAGAGGAAGAGTGGATGATGTTTTGGTGATGATAGACAAGCAAAGGGCATCAGTGTTCGTGGAGGACTTCATTGTTCTTGACATGGACCCGGAGGATAGGAAAATTCCCATCATCTTGGGGAGACCATTCCAATCTAAAACTAATGTCGAGATACATGTGTGCACTTTATAATGACAATCTCTTTTATGTAAATGAAGATAAAGATCAACATTGTAAAGACCACAACCCAACAAGATCGAGAGGAGTATGTCGAGCATGGTCACTTGAAGATTCTAGGTGATTTCTTGAAGGAAGAAGATTCAGATGGAAGATATCATGATAGCTTTTGTGATTTAACAGCACAAGGAATGACTATTGAGTGCAAATGAGGGATGCATCTATTGTAAGAGTAGACACATGATGATGCCAAATCATTGATTGCATGAGGGAACTACAAGAAGCCCAACTAAAGGCATGAAACTTAGTTCTAGTGGGAGGCGACCCACCTAGGTTTGGGAATTTTTATCCCAATCTATTTTTTATGCTTTTTTATTATCTTTACAATTTCCAAGAAAAAACAAACACATACTAGTTGGTTTCATTGTTTTCAAACCATTTTAGAATAGGTAAATAGAAGGAATAATGATGAAAATAAGATCCAACCAAAGAGAATATCAAGAACAAAAAGAAATTGCAAATTAGTGGAAAAGCTACTGGAAGGCTACCAACGCAACCATTATACACAACATATTTGTACTGCTGGCAAGCCAAAATGATAGTTATACACACAACGACCATGGTAACGCTACCCTACACACTGGACAACTTGATATCTTTCTCCTCACTTAGTGATTGTCTACCAAGACTCCATTCCATATACCCTATGTTCCTAAAATTCTATTTCATGTTGAGGATAACATAGTTTAAACATTTGAGGTGGTAGGCAGTAAGCCCTTTCTTTGCCTCAATTTCCTCTATGTTGCTTGTTACAAATTTTTTCTCAACATGATCAAACAATATAACCATCTTTCGTACTTGTGGATCTATACTTGGTTTAATGTTTACTTGTTGGTCTCAAACCTCTTTGAGTTCTACTTTCCTCCCACTGCTTCCTTTGGAAATAAGTTCCTTTTCTAGGAATACAAAGAAACAAACACTTAGTTGTTAGTTGGGTTATACAAGTAGTATCCCTTGGTTACTTTGGAAAATCCAACAAAATAACATGTATCAAATCTAGGGCCAATATTTCTAGAAACCTTTTCCTCACATAAGCTTCACATCCCCAAATACTCATAAAAGACATTTTGAGATGCTTCCTAGTCCATGTCTTATATGACTTCTTTTGAACCGATTTAGATAGTACATGATTAAGTGTTAATGCTACAGTTTGAAGATCATGTCTCTAGAAGGAAGTTGGAAAATTACCAAAACCCATCATTGATTGCACCATGTCTGGTAATGTGTAATTCCTTCTTTGGATACACCATTGTGTCGTGGTGATCCAGGTGGGGTCCAATATGATATGATACCATGGGCTCATAGAAGGTCCTTGAATAATTGAATTAAGTATTCCCTACATTGATCAGAACAAAGTGCCTTGATACTATTACCAAGTTGGTTCTCTACTTCATTCGTGAAATCCTTAAACTTTTCAAGGGTTTCTGATTCATGTTTCATCAAGTAAACATAACCATCCCTACCGGAGTCATCAGTAGCGATAATAAAATACTAATAACCACCTCTATCACTTGTTCTAAAAGGTCCACATACATCAATATGTATGAGTCTTGATAAATCACTCACCCTCTCACTATTCCCAATGAAGGGAGTTTTATCATCTTTCCCAACAAACTAGACTCACATGTTGTTGGGTTTTATGGGAGGGAGAAGGTAGTGGAAACAAACATTTTCTCACTACAAACCCATAAAACATCAGATCGCATTAATGACTATGAAATAGGAAGGATGGAATTAGTGAGGTGTACTTGGTCATGAGGCTTGCTCAGTGACAATACCTATACCTCACAGCTAGTGCGGTCTTCAACCACCTAGTCTTGGATGGTGTCTGTGTAGCTCCTAGTCCTGACCCGGACTACAATTGACCATCGTCCTCCTGAGCTGTAGAAACCTCCCACCTCTACAGATAGTCCACACGGACCACTGAGAACTCTAGTTGTTGTGTCCCATAGGACATTAGAAGGAGTCATCTCCTTCTGTCAGCGTACTAGCCACCGACACACACTCCCACCACCAGTTGTCGTCCTACAGTTGTCTTTCCCTTGTTGTGCCTCCGTGGTCGGGTAGCACTTGCTTGGACTCTCTTGGTTACCAAAACCAGAGAGGACATCTTTGAAGAGAAATTGATGTTCTGAGTTGTGCTATCTTAGAATCCCCTAGTACCCCTCTATATATAGGAGGGTCTAGGGTTTTAGCATCGGGAAATGCGGAACTAAAGTGGAGTAGAAGGGTTTGGAATTTCCATGAACTAATTGCATTGTGGAAGTCGAACTGATAATTTCACAAATGAACTAGTCGGTTGGGAGTGTGAGCCGGTCAGTTCACTTAGTGAACCAGTCGGTTCACTTCCCAAACTTGACTCCAAAAGAATTTCCTTATTCATTTCTAATTGACGCTAAGATCAATTCTTGTCCCCATTGAATTGTACAAGTGAAACAAAAAACTTTTTCTCACAAATCAGGACAACCCAACATTGCTCATTTGGAAACATGAATTGATCGGTTCACCAGAGTGAACCGACCATCTCACTGGTCTGAGCTTATCAGTTCACCCAGTGAACCGGTTAGTTGGTGGTCTAGATAGTGCATAACATAGTCAATGCAATTCTCAATCAATCCGACACTCAAATCAATTAGTTCAACACTTGAACTTGATGATTCTGAGTTAAGTCAATTGATTAAATGTTTTATTGCATACCTAAATACCTTTAGTGTAACCCTATAGGTCCCATTTCAAGTTGGCAGTGAAAGTCCATAACCACTTACGACTTCACAAGCAAAGAGCACTACCTAGTCACACATCAGTGCTACCCAAGTGAAAAGGAAAGTTGGAGAACAACTTTCAACCCTACAATCTGTAATTGGTGTTACAGTGAATGTATAGTTTTTTTGTCACTGTTATCCAGATTGAACTTGAGGCATGGACATGCCATCCTCTACAAACATTCAATCCATGTTTCTTGATCCAAAGTAGACTGTCTGAGATATTTGTAAGCTCAATGTCACACATTGACTTATAAAGGCATGGCCATGCTTTTCTCAGTCTCACTCATCAAGTGGCCAGGATATCATACTCCCTTAGGAGGGAAAAATCCCATATCTAGCACTCACAATCAAAACCCCATGTGTCAAAGTCACCAAATCATCACCTTGATAACAATCCATATTTCAAAACGGCATTTGATGATGTCAAAGTATAAGCAACGACATGTGTTGAGTGTAATGATTTCAGGTCTAAGAACCACAATCACCACCAATACTATAAGAATTGATCCTTGACTAACCAAGTGTGGTTTCCATGCATCACTCTTATGGTGGGTCTGTCCGATACATTGTTCTCTAACATGTATCTATGTGCTTTTTTGATATCCTATATCACAAATATTGAGATTTTGTCATCAACCAACACACACTCTAGTCTTATGTGTTATTGATGTCTATGGTTATTTCCACAATAACAACTGACTAGGGACAAAACAAGAATGTATACTCTTAACATCCATATGATCTCATCATTCAGGTCCTCAACCTGAAGGCATACGTCTTGAGTAAAACAATTCTTTAGACATCTATCACGTTATACCATTATCTCAAAATAGTTAAAACATATAGATGAAAATTTCCTTTATGATTATTAAAATCATTTACAAAGTATCCCATTACAATCATCATATGACTTTCTCTATGTGCATACATACCAACAGACCCCCACTTGTACTTAGAGCCAATCACCCAGAAACCTTAGTCCTTGTGACCTAGCATGATCGTCATGCTTCTGTTGTGAAAGGGCTTTCGTCAATGGATCAATAATATTGTCTTCAGTCAGTACTCTACAAATCTTCACATATCCTCGCTGTATGATCTCTCGTATGAGATGAAAGTGCCTCAGTATGTGCCTGGACCGTTGATGTGATCTGGGTTCTTTAGCTTGCGCAATAGCTCCATTGTTGTCACAATAAAGCTAGATTGCATCACAATTGCTAGGAACCACCCCAATTTCAGAGATGAACTTCTTGATCCACACATCCTGCTTTGCTACATGGGATGCAACAATATACTCAGCCTCTGTAGTAGAATCTGCAACTATCTCTTACGTGGAACTCTTCCAGCTCACAACTTTGTTGTTAAGACAAAACACAAAATCCTGACTGTGATTTGTAATCATCTTTATCAGTTTGGAAGCTTGCATCAGTGTAACCATTTACCACCAACTCTTCCTCACTTCCGTATATGAGGATCTGATCCTTAGTCCTTCTCAAGTACTTTAGGATGTTCTTCATGACTGTCCAGTGAGCATCTCCAGGATCTGATTGGTATCTACTCATCATGTTGAGTGTATACGAGACATCGAGAAGGGTAACTTTGCATACATGATGTATCTAATGGTTGATGCATACAAAATCCCATTCATGTGCTCCCCCTCTTCACAAGATCGGGGACATTGAGCTCTAGAGATGGTAACTCCATGCACCATGGGTATGATTCCTCTCTTTGAGTTCTCCATACTAAATTGCTTCAGCACTTTGTCAATGTACGTGCTCTGACTTAGTCCAAGAAGCCTTCTAGATCTATCTGTATAGATCTCTATTCCTAAGATATATGATGCTTCTCCTATGTCCTTCATTGAGAATGTATTTCCAAGCCATGTCTTTACCTTATATAAGGTAGAGATGTCATTCCCCATAAATAGTATGTCATCTACATATAATATGAGGAAAGTAATCATGCTCCCACTAACCTTCTTATACACACATGGTTCATCTTCATTTCTACTAAATCCAAAATCTTTGACTACCTCATTAAATCAAATATTTCAGCTCCGAGATGCTTGCTTCAATCTGTAGATTGACCTTTGCATCCTACAAACTTTATTTGCATTCTTTGGATCCATAAAATCTTCAGGTCGTGTCATGTACACATCCTCCACTATATTCCCATTAAGAAATGTGGGTTTAACATCCATCTGCCAATTTTCATAGTCATAGTAGGCTGCAATAGCAAGCATGATCCTGATGGACTTAATCATGGCAACTGGAGAAAAGGTTTCGTCATAGTCAACACCTTGAACTTGACTTAAAACCTTTGCAACCAATCTTCCTTTATAAGTTTGCGCATTGCCATCCATGTCGGTATTTTTCTTGAAGACCCACTTGCACCCTATGGGTTTACCCCTTCAGGTGGTTCCACCAAGATCCATACCTTTTTGGTATACATGGATTCCATCTCAGGTCTCATGGCCTCAAGCCATTTCTCATAATCTGGTCCCTCCATAGCTTCTAGATAGGTAGTTGGATCATCATCTATGAACAACTCACCACCTTCCCGAGTCACAAGATATCCAAATCTCTTAGGTTCAAGGCGTGTCCTACTAGATCTACAAGGTCCCTATGTAATTAGAGGAGATTGAGATTCCACAACCACTTGTGAATCTCTATCTTACTCTTATACATCCATTGGGTCAATGTTTTCTTGTTGGTCTTAAACCTCTTCGAGTTCCACTTTCCTCCCACTATTTCCTTTGGAAATAAATTCCTTCTCTAGGAATACAATATCCCTAGAAATAAACACTTTGTTGTTAGATTGGGAATAAAAGTAATATCCTTTGGTCTCCAAAGAGCATCCAACAAAATAAAATTTATTTGATTTGGGTCCAAGCTTTTTAGAAAATAGTTTCCCGACATAAGCTTCACAACCTCAATCTTTATTAAAGACAAATTGGGATGCTTCCCATACCATATCTAATATGGTGTCTTTTGAACTCATTTAGATGGTATGTAGTTAAGTATAAATGCGGCAGTTTTAAGAGCATGACCCCAAAAGGAATTTGGAAGATCGACAAAACTCATCATAGATCGCACTAGGTCTACTAATGTGTTATTCCTTCTTTCTGATACACCATTATGATGTGGTGTTCCAGGTAGAGTTCATTGTGATATTATACCACAGGCTCTCAGAAGGTCCTCAAACTCCTGGATAAAGTATTCTCCACCTCGATCGGATAGAAGTTCCTTAATACTTTTGCCAAGCTGGTTCTATACTTCATTCATAAAATCCTTGAACCTTTCAAGGGTTTCAGACTTATGTTTCATCAGGTAACATAGCCATACCTGTTGAAGTCATCAGTAAAGGTAATCAAGTACCGATACCCACCTCTAGCACTTGTTCTAAAAGGCCCACATACATCAGTATGTATGCGTCCTAATCGATCACTGGCTCTCTCACCTTTTCATAAAAAGGTAGTCTTGGTCATCTTGCCCAACAAACAAGATTCACATGTCTCTATTGATTCAGGATCAAAACAGTCTAGATTACCATCCTTAATGAGTCTAAATATGTGATTCTCATTTGTGTGCCCTAGATGACGATACAAAAGGTATGTTTTGTTTGAGTCATTGAGTTTCTATCATTTGGTGTTTATGTTATATTCACTTGTCTGTAGAACTATCAAATATAGACCATAAGACATTGGGGCACTACCATCAAATATCCAATCTGTAGAAATGGAACATTTTCCATTCTTAATAAGAAATTTAAATCCATCCTTAGCCAAACAAGATATAGAATTGATATTCCTATTTATGGTAGGTACATAATAGCAGTTTTGTAACTCTAATATCATCCCACTAGGTAGAGATAACTCATAGGTTCCTACTGCACTGGCGGGAACTCTTGCCCCATTAGCAATACATAGTTCAACCTCACCTTTTCCTAAAGGCCTACTTCTTTTCATGCCCTTCACGTTTGAACAAATGTGTGATCCACATCCGGTATCAAGTAGCCATGATGAAGAAGTAATAAAGTTTATCTCTATCACGTATACACCTAAAGTAGAGATCTCTATCTCTTGCTTCATCTTATGTGATTCCTTCAATCCTCTCCATGTTTTGAGCACAGAAGACATGGACTTTGGCTTGGCAAGAGAACCCTTCTCTCCCTTGCCTTTGTCCTTGGATTCCATTCCACAGATCACTATCATGGAAGTATCCTTCTTCTTATTATCCTTAAACAACATCTTAAGCGTACATAGAGGGGATTCTAAGGCCACTGGTATCTTAGGATTATGCAGAACACTTCTCATAGTCCTCAACCAGTTAGGGAAATTTATCTTAATTAATATTACTGATTTAAAAGTTGATTTCTTTGCCATTTGATTCTACAAGAGAAAACATTTGCAATTTGTCAAAAAAATTCACTTTTGATTTGATTTGATTTGAATAAAGTTTGACGATATTTAATTAGGCCTTTAATTAATTACCGCTCCCACTATTTTAATCAAATTGATAGCTGTCGAAAGATTGCAACGTGCAACCTTCTAGTAGGCCAAGATCCAAAACAATTGCATTATTACCCGACCAATGCCAACGTCCATAATCAATTATTAAGGTAGGTAACAGTTACCACTTGCATCATATGCAACTCTTGGATAGATGACATGCACAAATCTTTTCCATGAACATCTCCATGCCTCTAAGTTCTTAATCCCATTAAGACCACTCAGTTAAGTCTAAATCAAAAGTCGACATTGTAGAAGTGCACCCCACTTGGCAGGCCCACACAACTACCATCAAACTTCCACGAGATAGACAACACACCACCCTTGGGATGCCTACACTTGTCGATCAAGCTTTTCATGTGTGCCACTAATGGAAGGCATCTATATCTTAATATTTATTGAGGGGTTTGGTTTTTATATACATATACTTATCCAATCACCATAATAAATAGTATGTATCATATACATGCTATATCCCACAAGAAATTATGTGAAGCAATAAAACAATGATTACAGACTTCCTACTGTCATTCCTTGAGCCACAAGGAATTACGGTCATCTATGTCTACATCATGTGCAGAAACCATTACAAGATGAAGTCCTTCTCTATAGCCTCTCAGGGTTGATTAGGTCATTCCATGACTGATTGACTCACCTCCCGACCGATCAGTTGGGTGCCACCAGCCGATCGTCTGGCTCCTCCAGACGATTGGTTTGTCAGGTCATCGTGCATCTCCTTAGGCCACGAACCGCTCATCCTGCTCCATGAGACGGTCTTCTTGGTCCACCAACTGATCATCTTGCCCCATGAGATGGTTGTCTCAGTTATCCAAACACTAGTCTGGGCGCCCATCATTCTTCGACATAACAAGAAATAAACTATCCTATTTTACATATTACTTTGGGAAAACCCTAGTTACATTCAGAGGGAGCAAAGGTAGAAGAGAAATCTTGATTTATCTCGAGTTACACTGGGAATACGAGAAGGGAATCGATACATAGATCGAGATGCAAACAACTACAACCAACCAAGCACACACATAGGGGTTTATAAGCCATAAACACGCTACACATCCAGTAAAAACCATTTTAAGGCGACGCGTATCAAATGCATTTATATACCATATCATATATGTATATTTGGAATTTGTGGATTTAAACTGGACATGCATATAAGACAATTAAATATTCACATCACATGCAATAAATAAAATGTGTAAACCAAAACACCAATCATATCAATTAATACTAAAACATTGAATGTTGGTGTGGCTTTGATACCACTATTGGGTTTTGTGGGATAGAGAAGGAAGCTAAAACAAAAAAAAAATCTCACCACAAACCCATAAAATAGCAGATCGCATCAACGACTATGAAATAGGAAGGATGGTTTTAGCGAGATGTACTTGGTCCTGAGGCTTGCTCAGTGATAATACCTCACAGCTAGTACGGTCTTCAACCACGTAGTCTTAGACAGTGTTTGTACAACTCCTAGCCCTGACCCAGACTGTGGTTGACAACCATCCTCCTGAGCAGCAGAAACCTCCCACCTCTACAAATAGTCCATACGGACCACCGGGAACTCTAGTCATCATATCCCATAGGAAACTAGAAGGAGTCATCCCCTGCTATTGATGTATTAGTCACCAACACACTCTCCCACCACCAGTTATCATCATATAGTTGTCTTTCCCTTGTTGTGCCTCCCTGGTCAGGTAGCACTTTCTTGGGCTCTCTCGGTTACCACAATCAGAGAAGACAACTTTGCAGAGCAACTGATGTTCTGAGTTGTTCTATCTGAGAAGCCCCCAATACCCCTCTATATATAGGAGGGATCAGGGTCAGGGTTCTCAGCTCCGGGCAATGTGGGACTAAAGTGAGGGGTAGAAGGGTTCGAAATTTCCATGAACTGATTGCAATACGAAAGTCGGATCGGTCATTTCACAATAAAAACCAGTCAATTGGGAGTGTGATTCGGTCAGTTCACTTAGTGAACCGGTCGGTTCACTTCCTATACTTGTCTCCAATTGAGTTTCCTTGTTCGTTTCTAATTGATACTAAGATCAATTCTTGTCCCAATCGAATTGGACAAGTGAAACTAAAAACTTTTTCTCACAAATCGGGACAACCCAACACTGCTCATTTGGACACATGAACTGATCAGTTCACCATAGTGAACTAGTCATCTTATTGGCCATGAGCTGATCAGTTCACCCAATGAATCGGTCAGTTGGTGGTCCTGATTGTGTAGAACACAGTCAATGCAGTTCTCAACTAATTTGACACTCAAATTAGTTAGTTCAACACTTGAACTTGATGATTCTGAG
The DNA here is from genome assembly GCA_963693085.1 of Alisma plantago-aquatica. Lineage (NCBI taxonomy): Eukaryota > Viridiplantae > Streptophyta > Magnoliopsida > Alismatales > Alismataceae > Alisma > Alisma plantago-aquatica. The sequence continues at coordinate 377,341,289 of OY856412.1, forward strand.
TCAAGTCAATTGATTGAATGTTTGATTGAATGCCTAAACACCTTTAGTAATCAATCCAAACATTATTCATGGATAAACTCCTCTTCCTGGTTAATCCTATGTGTTTGACCCTATAGGTCCCATTTCACATTGGTTGTGAAGGTCCATAACCACTTACGACTTCACAAGCAAAGAGTGGTGCCTAGTAGCACATCAGTGCTACCGAAATGAAAAGGAAAGTTGGAGAAAAACTTTCAACCTATAATCCGTAATTGGTATTACAACGAATATATAGTTCGTTTGTGACTGATATCCAGATTGAACTTGAGGCATGGACATGTCATCCTCTACAAACATTCAATCCATCTTTCTTGATCCAGAGTAGACTGTCTGAGATATTTGTAAGCTCAATGTCACACATTGACTTACAAGCACATGGCCATGCTTTTCTCAGTCTCGCTCATCAAGTGTCTAGGATATCATACTCCCTTAGGAGAGACAAATCTCATATCTATCACTTACAATTAAAACCCCATGTGTCAAAGTCACCCAATTATCACCTTTATAACAATCCATATTTAAGAACTACATTTGATGATGTCAAAGTGTACCCAATGACATGTGTTGAGTGTAGTGATTTCATATCTAAGAACCATAGTCACCTCCAATACTATAAGAGTGGATCCTAAATAACCAAGCATGGTTTCCATGCATCACTCTTATGGTGGGTCTGTCCGATACACTGTTCTCTAACATGTATCTATGTGCTTGGTTTGATATCCTATATCATGACTAATGAGATTTTGTCATCAACCAACACACATTTTAGTCTTATGTGTTATCGATGTCTATGGTTATTTCCACAATAACAACTAACTTGGGATAAAACAATAATGTATACTCTTAACATCCGTTTGATCTCAATGTTCAAGTCCTCAACCTGAAGGCATACGTCATTGAGTAAAACAATTTTTTAGTCATCTATCATGTTATACCATTATCTCAAAATAGTAAACATATAGACAGAAATTGTCTTTATTATTATTTAAATCATTTAAAAAGTATCCCATTACAATCATTATATGACTTGGTCTATGGGCATGTATACATACCAACACATGTTTCAATTGATTTGGTATCAGTAGAGTCTAGATAACCATCTTTATGGAGCCCAGAAATGCATTTCTCTCTATGTGCCCTAAAAAACAATGCCAAAGGTATGTTTGGTTTGAGTTATCAAGTTTTTGTCTTTTGGTATTTACATTATGCAAACTTGTCTCTATATCTATAAAGTATAGACCATAATACATTGGGGCTCTACCATAAAACACCTCATCTTTACTGATAGAAAATTGACCATTATTTGTAAGAAATTCAAATCCATTCTTGTCCAAACAAGATACAAATATGATATTTCCATTAATGGTAGGTAAGTAATACCATTTGTACAACTCTATTATAAGCCCACTTGGTAGAGATAGCTCATAGGTTCCAACTATATTGGCAGCAACTCTTGCTCCTTTAGTAATGCACAATTCAACCTCACCTTTCACGAAAGGTCTACTTCTTTTGAGATCCTTCACATTTGAGCAAATATGTGATCGACATCTGGTATCTAGTACCCAATATGAAGAAGAAGTGAATTTAATGTCAATTTTGTATATACCTAAAGTAGATATCTCTGTCCCTTGCTTCATCTTCTAGGTTTCCTTATCCTTCTCCTTATTTTGAGTGTAGAAGACTTAGACTTCAACTTTGCCTCAGAATATTTCTTGGCCTTGTCTTTGTTCTTGGACTCTTTTCTACTGATCCCCATCACAGATCTATCCTTGTTCATTTGTTCTTCCACATATATCAACATTTTAAGAAACTTTAACAATGGTTTAGCCATGTTATTCAAGTGATAATACTTGATAAACTGGCTATATGATTTAGGAAATGATTGCAAAATCATTTTTGGGGCCAATTTTTGACCAAAAGGAAATCCCAGTCTTTCTAGAGGTTTTACATACCCAATCATATTGAGCACATGGGATTCTTTTGGGTCTCCCTCTGTTAGTTTACACTCAGAAAATGCCTTAGAGGCATTATACCTTTCATACTACTCATTCAACTCATAGTTCATATAGATCAACATAAAGTTTTTGATGTCTATGACATCATTAACATGCTTCAAGTAAGAATCCAATTCAGCCTTAGGCACACATGGAGAAAATTTCACTAGAATTAGTCTTTCAAGAAGATAGAGAACACTTCTCAAAGTCCTGACTAGTTATGGAAATATATATTGTTTAGATTGTCCTTCTTAAGGATCAATCACAATAATTGTGTGTTTTCAATTTATCTACAAGTGAACATTTGCATTTGTCAAAACACCATTTGATTTGATTTGGTTTGAATAAATTTGACAATATTTAATTAGGTCTTTAATTAATTATCACTTTCACTATTTTCTTAAAATTAATAGCCCTCACTAACAATTTGGAATATTGCAACGTAAAACCTTCTAGCGAGCCAAGATCCATACTTCATCAAATCATGAGTCAGCTTTGTCTGATCACCCATAACTTGACTATTTAGGTAGGAAACTTTTTCCAATTGCATCAAAATGCAATTATTGGAAAGATGGTAGGAATAACTATATGTCATGATCCATATCTATGCTTCTATGTACTTAATCACATGAAGATCACCTAGTTAAGCCTGGCCCAAAATCCAACATGATACAATTTGTACCCTACTTTGGCTGTACTACATATCTACCATCACACTTCCACAAGACCAAAGGTGCACCATGCTTTAGCATAACCCACACTTGGTCGATCACGCTTTTCATGTGTGTTTCTTATGGAAATAATCTTAGCCTTAATATAGATTGAGGGATTTGTATTTATAAATACATATACATATCAAATAACCACCAAATCTAGTACATATAATATATATGTTATATCCCATAAATGTGAACATGAAATAAAACATACGCAATGATTATGGCCATACTATTGTAATTCCTTAGAGCAATGAGGAATTACCACCACCTATGGTCTATATCACAGTAGGAACTGTTGGGTTTTAGGGGAGGCAGAGAAGGTAGCGGAAACAAAAAATTCCTCCTCCCTGAACCCAAACTGAGGAAACGCATCAACGTCTATACAATAGGAAATAGAGGTTTGTGGAATCATACCTTATCCTGAGGTTTGCTCGGAGACAATCCCTCGTAGCTAGTGCGGTCTTCACCTCCAGTCTTGTACTGTGTCTGTGCAGCTCCTGGTCGCACCAGGACTCACAAATTCTCCTCACACTGGGACTGTCGGGATTGACAGTTGTCCTCCTGAGCGGCAGAAACCTCCTGTAGTAGTCCACACGGACCACTTGGAACTCCAATATCCTTGTCCCACAAGGAATTGGAAGGAGTCAAACCCTTCTGTAGGCGTACTAGTCGCCCACACACTCTCCTGCTACCAGTTACCTTCTGTAGTTGTCTTTCCCTTGTTGTGCCTCCCTTATCGGGTAGCACTTGCTCGGGCTCTCTCGGTTACCAAAACCAGAGAGAACGACAACTTTACAGAGCAACTGGTTGCACTAAGTTGTTATTAGAGAAGCCCCCAATACCCCTATATATATAGGAGGGTCATGTGACAGGGTTCTCTATCCCGGGCAATGCGGGACTAAAGCAGGAGTAGAAGGGTTTGAGAATTTTCCACAAAAACAACCAACTGCATAACCTGAACTTATCGTTTCAACACTTGAAACGGTCGGTTGGGCTCTTGAGCCGATCGGCTGGACCAGAGCCGATCGTTTGGGGATCCCAACCGATCGGTTGGTACCCTGAACTGATCAGTTCACGGTCCTGATCCAACCCAAATTGACTTTCCTTCTTTTGTTTCCAATCGGTATCGAATACTAATCCTTGTCCCAATTGAATTGAGTAAGTGAAACAAAAAGAATTTTCTCACCAATCTTATTTTCCCAACTCACTCAGTTGTGCCAGTTGAACTGATCATTTCATCCTATGCATGAGATGATCGACTCACAACCTGAGCCGATCGGTTCACCCAGCTCAGTCGATCGGTTCATCACATGAGCTGGTCAGTTGGGAGTGCAGATTGTGCAGAAATAGTCAACTGCAGTTTTAATCAATCTGATACTCTAATCAATCGATCCAACACCTTGAATACTATGATTTTGAGATATCAATTAATTGAGTGTTTAATTGAACTACTAAACTCATTTAGTAATCAATCTAAACATAGTTTGTGGACAAAACTCCTCTTCCAGGTTAAATCCTATGTGTGTGACCCTGTAGGTCCTTTTTCACGTTGGCAGTGAAAGTCCATAACACTTATGACTTCACAAGAAATGAGCGGTGCCTAGTCACACATCAGTGCTACCCAAGTGAAATAGAAAGTTCGAGAACAACTTTCAATCCTACAATCCATGAATGGTGTTATAGTGAATGTATAATTCCTTTCTCACTGATATCCTGAATAAACTCGAGGCATGGACCAGTCATCCGGTCAACGTTCATTCACTTTCTTGATCTCAGTGTAGATTGGAAGAGATATGTATGACATCAATATCACATACTGATTCACACAAGCGTGCACATCTTTCTCAATCCTACTCATCAAGTGGCCATGGATATCAAGCTCCCTTAGGAGGGACAAATCCCATATATATCACTCACCCCTCAAAAGCCCCATGTGTCAAAGCCACCCAATCATCACCTTTATAACAACCCATGTTTCAGGACCGTGTTTGATGATGTCAAAGTGTACCCAACGACATGTGTTGAGTGTAGTGATTTCAGGTCAAAGAGTCACATTCACTACCATCATTGTGAGTACTGACTATGAATACCATGTCATGGTACCATGTGTCAAACTCACGATGGGTCTGTCCGGTACACTTGTTCTCCAACAAGTACCTATGTGTTTGGTTTGATATCTCTATATCATGACTAATGAGATTTTGTCATCAACCAACACCACAATCTAGTGTTGTGTGTCATTGTTGTCTATCTACCTTCCACAATGACATCCGACTAGGGACATAACAAGAATGTACAAACTCTTAGCATCCGTATGATCTCATCGTTCAGGTCCTTAACCTGAAAGCATACGTCATTGAGTATTGTCATTCTCTAGACATTCAATCTGTTATGTCACTATCTCATATGACTGAACCAGAAAGAATTGGAAGCTTGCCTTTGATGTTTATCAAATCAATCTTAATGTATCCCATCAATCATCCCATGTTTGGCTCTCTGGGCATACATACCAACAGACTCCCACTTGCACTACAAGCCAATCACTTTTGAATCATATTCATAGTGATCTTCAAATATGTCCCACATGTTACTATGCTCTTGTGCCAACATAGTGAGTTAATGACAACACATTGCTAAAGTTAGTATAAATTGCATGTCTCACATCTCTTCGCTGTACGTCACACGTATGAGATGGAGTTACCGTAATATGTGATCTAGTATTCCTTTGCTAACCTTTAGCCACATTGCATGATCAAGGATTCCATACTTGTCATCCATGACCGAAATATCTATAAGTTCATCCCATGAACTTCCATATCCATATAGTATCCACTACTGTTCTCTAACACAAAAATAATCGACATTTCCTTTTAAATGGTTTTATTGGAACACTTCCAATTATCAACAAACTTTCACTTTTATATATCCCATATATATTTTGAGATTAATTTTCTGTCCTTTTCTGAAAGTTCGCATCAATGTAACTCTTTACATCGAACTCTTCCTTATCTCCATAGAACTAGTACTTCCCAAGTATTTATCAAGTTCTCATGGTTTCCAGTAACCCTTACTGGAAGTAGACAGACATCCACTCGTCATGTCCCACATATGAGTTATCAGGATGAGCACATCATATTTCATGTCCTACATACAACATGATGAATGCATTTTATTCTTGCCATGTCATACATGCAAGATAATGGGATGATCACATACATGATAGATCCATATCTATTCTTAGTGCTCACATTCTTCCTAAGAATTGGACACTTGGCCTTGGGATATTAACTCCATGAAACATGGACAAGTTTTCTCCCACTAAATATGTGCATATTGAACCCTTCAGTACAGATTGCCAATGTATGCTCTCTCTTTTCAATCTCAAGAGGTTTTCGAGAACTATCTCTATAGATATCTATTCCTATCACATAGGAAATATCTCTATCTTCCCTAAAGATAATTTCCACTTTGGATTTCCATTCTAGAACATTTCCATTTCACATCAACATGTGGAATGTGAATACTCTCCCACTAAATCACAGATCCCTTTTTTATCTTTGACATATCAGTCAAACCCTTTGACTATATCATCAAAGTAAAGATCCAATTCTGAGTTGCTTGTACTCAATCAATCACATTGATTAGTTCATTGTTACTTATATACTTCATTTGCATTAGTGGATTCATAAACCTTATAGGTTGTGTCACGTACACATCCTTGTTTTATTCCTCATAGGAATGTGGTTTTAGTATCCATATGCCAAATGTCCTAGTAATTAAGTTGCAATCAACAAGCACCATCCTTCTCAAAATGTCATCCATGTGTCTTAACGCTTAGGACTTATTTGCACTTATGGATTTCCATCCAATGAGTGCTACCATCAAGGTCATACCTTATGGTTCACATGGAAGTCATTTAGGATGTAATGGTCATAAACCATTACTCAAAATTCGGTTCCTAATATTCATCTAGATAGTTGACTCATCACATGAACAACTCATCACATAGATAATTGAGGTGTATCTATCAAGGATATAAGAACTCACAACCCTTGTGATTCTTAATGTCCTTTATTAGTGTGGGGTATTCTTTTATTTAAGAAGAATTTAGTTATTTGATAATCATTCTCGAACTCCTTAGAGTATGATTCCTTCTTGATTTAGACATCACCATATCATGAGATCACTATGATACACTATCATAATCACTCACAAGGTTCTCAAACATTTGGTCCAAATATTTCATTCATTGATCTCATCAAGAATTAACACTTTACCAAATTCATACTTCATCAATGATATCCTTGAACATTTCAAGATATTCATATTGGTATTTCTCTAAACACCATTTGAAGTATTAGCACTCACTCCAATTGGTATGTAAATACATCATATGTATTATACCTAATAGGATAATCATTCTCCCACTACCATTAGTGAAGATTATTTAATCATGTCCAAGATATGCATGTCTCTTACTGGTTCTCTAACCAAAAGAGTCTAGATCTATCCATCATATCGAAACTCGAAATGAATTTCTCATGATTGATGCTAATTTGATTGTTTGAGTTATCAATAACTTATAGGTATCATTTTATCTTATGTGTATCGAAAAACACAAGATAAACAAGGCATTGCCACAAAGATCATATCTTTTAAAGAATGAAACATCAACTTTATTGATTGCCATCATTGTCATACAATATGCAAAAATAAAGTGTTTCTATCTATTGGCAAAAATGAAATAACAGTTCATAACTGTATTACATGCCTTTATGGCCAAAAATAAACTAAAGTACTCCTATCTATGGTGGCAACACTTGCCCCATTTATTGAGTTCTTTACACTTTACATCTTGGTATCATATACCTCAAAAAGTGTTACAAATTTATTTCCATGACACCTTTATGTGGAGACGACAGTTGTCTCCTTCTTCTTTTGTTCTTCCAGATAGAGAGGACAATTCCTTTTCCAATGTCCCGGTTTTTGACAGTGGTGGCAATTGCCTTTCTTGGTCACGCCTCCCTTGGCCTTGAGAGATGTAGATGACTTGGGCTCCTGGCTAGCATCAGAACCTTTCTTAGCTTTGCCCGTGCCCTTGCGCTTGGACTTGCCTTTCTTGCCCGTGATCACCATCACAGACTTAGGTTTGTCCTTCTTCATCTGTGTCTCGACTGTCCTCAACATGCTCAACAACTCTGACAGTGGCCTATCAAAGTTGTTCATCTTGTAGTTCATCACAAACTGACTGTAGGATTCTGGCAACGATTGCAGTATCACGTCAGTAGCCAACTCTTGGCTCAGTGGAAATCCTAGTCTTTGTAGGTTCTCCACATACCCAATCATCTTGAGTGCGTGAGGACCAACTGGATCTCCTTCTGTCATGACGCACTTGAACAGTGCCCTAGAGACATCGTATCTCTCTTTCTGTGCTTGATCTTCATACATGTTCCTGAGATGCTGAACCATCTCAATGACACCCATGTTCTCATGTTGTCTCTGCAACTCGTGGTTCATAGAGCACAACATCAATCACTTTGCATCAATGGCATCGTCAGAATGCTTCTTGTAAGCATCCCTTTCTGCCTTTGGTGCATCAGGAGCAGGTTCCTCTGGAACTGGAGTATCCAGTACATAGAGCTTTCACTCTTGAGTGAGAACAATTCTCAATGTCCTATACTAGTCGTGGAAGTTTGTCCCATTCATCTTGTCCTTGTCAAGGACCAATCGCAAAGAAAAGTTGTTGTTGTTTGTTGCCATTTGTACTACAAAAGGAAAATATGCAATTTTAGTCCAAAACTCATTTTTGACTTATTTGATTGATTTGAAAAGTTTGACGATAAAATTAGGCCTTTAATTATTTATCGCTCCCACTATTTTACTTCAAATTGATAGCCCTCACCATCAATTCAGAAGATTGCAGCGTACAACCTTCTAGTGGGCAAGATCCTGAAATCCTCCAAGTCATGGACCAGCTAGGGCTGTCACCCACAACTTAGATCTCTCAGGTAGGCAACACTTGCCAATTGCATCATATGCAACTCTTGATAAGATGTCATACACAACTCCTTGCAATGATCATCTCCATGCCTCAAGGTACTATATCCCATCTAGATCACCTTGTTAAGTCTGACCCAAAGTAAACACGATGAATATGCACCCTGCTAGGGCAGACCCACACATTCATCCTTCACGCTTCCACGAGATAGATGGTGCACCACGCTAGGGCGTGCCCACACTTGGTCGATCAAGCTTTTCACATGTGTCGCATTTGGAAGGCATCTAAAACTTAATATTTAATGAGGGATTTGGTTTATATACATATACATATCTAATCACCACAATACATAGTATGTATCATATACATGCTATATCCCACAGAAAACATGTGAAATGATAAAAGCGATGATTATGGCCATCCTAATGTGATTCCTCAAGCCAAGAGGAATCACGGTCATCTAAGTCTACATTACATGCAACCTGTACAAGATGAACTCTGCGCTTTATCCATCAGAGTTGATCAACTCATTGTTGGTATGTTTGCCCTGAGAGCCAATTATGGGATGATTGGTGGGATACATTAAGATTGATTTGATAAAACATCAAAGTCAAGCTTCCAATTCTATCTAGTTCAGTCATTTGAGATAGTGATAGAAAAGATTGATTGTCTAGAGAATGACAATACTCAATGACGTATGCCTTCAGGTTGAGGACCTGAACGATGAGATCATACAGATGCTAAGAGTTTGTACATTCTTGTTATGTCCCTAGTCGGATGTCATTGTGGAAGGTAGATAGACAACAATGATACACAAGACTAGATTGTGGTGTTGGTTGATGACAGAATCTCATTAGTCATGATATAGAGATATCAAACCAAACACATAGGTACTTGTTAGAGAACAAGTGTACCGGACAGACCCACCGTGAGTTTGACACATGGAACCATGACATGGTAGTCACAGTCAGTACTCACAGTGATGGTGGTGAATGTGATTCTTTGACCTGAAATCACTACACTCAACACATGTCGTTGGGTACAGTTTGACATCATCAAACGCAATCCTGAAACACGGGTTGTTATAAAGGTGATGATTGGGTGGCTTTGACACATGGGGCTTTTGAGGGGTGAGTGATAGATATGGGATTTGTCCCTCCTAAGGGAGCTTGATATCCATGGCCACTTGATGAGTAGGATTGAGAAAGGCGTGCAAGCATGTTTGAGTCAGTATGTGATACTGATGTCATAACATATCTCTTCCAATCTACTCTGAGATCAAGAAAGTGAATGAACGTTGACAGGATGATTGGTCCATGCCTCGAGTTCATTCAGGATATCAGTGATAAAGGAATTATACATTCACTGTAACACCATTCACCGGATTGTAGGGTTGAAAGTTGTTCTCCAACTTTCTATTTCACTTGGGTAGCAATGATGTGTGACTAGGCACCGCTCATTGCTTGTGAAGCCATATGTGTTATGGACTTTCACTGCCAACGTGAAAAGGACATGTAGGGTCACACACATAGGATTTAACCTGGAAGAGGAGTTTTGTCCATAAAGCATTGTTTAGATTGATTACTAAAGGAGTTTAGTAGTTCAATTAAACACTCAATCAGTCGATGGCTCAATATCATATGGTTCAAGGTGTTGGACGCATTGATTGGAGTATCAGATTGATTGAAATCGCAATTGAGTGATTTCGCCCAACATGTGCTCCCAACCGATCGGCTCATGTGATAAACCGGTCGGCTGGAATGTCCAACCGATCGGCTCATGCCCAAGTTGAACTGACCGGTTCAAGGGTTGAACCGATCGTCTCAAATGGTACAACTGACTAGTTGGGAAAATTATGTCGGCAAGAATGTTCCTTTGGTTTCAAATTTCCAATTCGATTGGGAATAATATTGGTATTCAATACCAATTGGGAAAGAAACAAGGAAAGTGTTTTTGAGCCGGACTGGGACCATGAACCGATCGGTTCAGGGCACCAACCGATCGGTTGGAGTGCCCCAACCGGTCGGCTCAGGCCCAACCGGTCGGCTCAGGCCCAACCGGTCGGCTCAGGCCCAACCGATCGGCTCAAGGGCCGAACCGATCGGTTCATCTGCTGAACTGATCGTTTCAGGTTGCGAGTCAGTTGCTTTTGTGGAAAATCCTCGAACCCTTCTACTCCTGCTTTTAGTCCCGCATTGCCCGGGATAGAGAACCTTGTCCCATGACCCTCCTATATATATAGGGGTATTGGGGGTTTCTCAAAGAACAACTCAGTGCAACAAGTTTCTCTGCAAGTTATCGTTCTCTCTGGTTTTGGTAACCAAGAGAGAGCCTGACCAAGTGCTTCCCGCAAAAGGGAGGTGCAGCAAGGGAAGGACAACTACAATTGCAACTGGAGGTAGGAGAGTGTGTGGGCGACTAGTACGCCTATAGAAGGGTTCGACTCCTTCCACTTCCTTGTGGGACAAGGAGAGTGGAGTTCCAGGTGGTCCGTGTGGACTACTACAGAGGCGGGAGGTTTCTGTCGCTCAAGAGGACAACTGTCAACCCGACAATCCCGGTGCCAGGAGGAGTTGTGAGTCCCGGTGCGACCAGGAGCTGCACAGACAGTGTCCAAGACCGGAGGTGAAGACCGCACTAGCTGTGAGGTATTTTCGCTAAGCAAGCCTTGGGACAAGGTATGATTCCTCAAACCATCCTTCCTATTGTATAGACGTTGACGCGTTTCCTCGGTTTGGGTAAAGGGGAGCAAAAATTTTTGTTTCTGTCGCCTGCTTTGCCTCCCCTAAAACCCAACAGTGGTATCAGAGCCACGTCAGCTGCTCTATACTTTAGGATTATCGATATGATCGATTTTAGTTTGTCGCCTTTATTTATAGCATACGACACAAATAATAATGGCTTATGCATGTCCAATCCTAAATCCACAAATCCCAATATTATATATATATGATATGTAATATTAATGCAATCGATATGTGTCGCCCTAAAACGAGTTTTGCGGTGGATGTTTAGCGTGGTTATGGCAAATAAACCCTATCTGTGATTGGTTGTGTGTGGTTGCTTGCATCTGAGTCTGCGCACTGATCCCTTCTCCTTTTCCTGATGTAACTCAAAATAATTCGAGATTCTTTCCTACCTTTGCTCCCCCTGAATGTAACTCGGGGTTTCCCTTTTAAGCAATGTAATAATAGGATAGATTTTATTTCCTATTATGTCGAAGACCGGTGGACCTCCAGACGACAGATGAAACGATTGGTTCAAGGAGTGAACCGATCGATTGGCGTTCCAGACGGTCGGATCAAGGAGTGAACCGATCGGGTAGATGCTCGGTTCGAGGAGCGAGACGAGCGAGTGGCAGCCATGGAGAGATGCACGACGACCAGGCAAACTGATCGGTTGGAGGATCCAACTGATCGGTTGGTGGCTCCTAGACGACCGGCTAGAGAGCAGATCAATCATATGATGAGTTGATCAACTCGGATGGCTAATGCACAGAGTTATCTTGTACAGGTTGCATATGATGTAGACCTAGATGATCGTGATTCCTCTTGGCTCGAGGAATCACATTAGGATGGCCATAATCATCGCTTTTATCGTTTCGCATGTTTTCTGTGGGATATAGCATGTATATGATACGTACTATGTATTGTGGTGATTGGATATGTATATGTAAATAAACCAAATCCCTCATTAAATATTAAGTTTTAGATGCCTTCCAAAAGAGACACACATGAAAAGCTTGATCGACCAAGTGTGGGCACGCGAAAGTGTGGTGCACCGTCTATCTCGTGGAAGCGTGAAGGATGAATGTGTGGGTCTACCAAAGCAGGGTGCCCATTCATCATGTTTCCTTTGGGTCGGACTTAACAAGGTGACCTAGATAGGATCTAGCACCTTGAGGCATAGAGATGATCATTGCAAGGAGTTGTATATGACATCTTATCAAGAGTTGCATATGATGCAATTGGCAAGTGTTGCCTACCTGAGAGATCTATGTTGTGGGCGATCAGCCAAAGCTGACTCATGACTTAGAGGATTTCACGATCTTACCCACTAGAAGGTTGTACGCTGCAATCTTCTGAATTGATGGTGAGGGCTATCAATTTGAATTAAAATAGTGGGAGCGATAATTAATTAAAGGCCTAATTTTATCGTCAAAATTTTCAAATCAATCAAATAAGTCAAAAATGAGTTTTGGACTAAAATTGCATATTTTCCTTTTTGTAGTACAAATGGAAAGAAACAACAACAACTTTTCTTTGCGATCGGTCCTTGACAAGGACAAGCTGAATGGGACAAACTTCCACGACTGGTATAGGACATTGAGAATTGTTCTCACTCAAGAGCGAAAGCTCTATGTCCTGGATACTCCAGTTCCAGAGGAACCTGCTCCTAATGCACCAAAGGCAGAAAGGGATGCTTACAAGAAGCATTTTGATGATGCCATTGATGCAAAGTGCTTGATGTTGTGCTCTATGAACCACGAGTTGCAGAGACAACATGAGAACATGGGTGTTATTGAGATGGTTCAGCATCTCAGAAACATGTATGAAGATCAAGCACGACAGAAGGAGATCCAGTTGGTCCTCACACACTCAAGATGATTGGGTATGTGGAGAACCTACAAAGACTGGGATTTCCACTGAGCCAAGAGTTGGCTACTGACGAGATAATGCAATCATTGCCAGAATCCTATAGTCATTTTGTGATGAACTACAACATGAACAACTTTGATAGGCCACTGTCAGAGTTGTTGGGCATGTTGAGGACAGCCGAGACACAGATGAAGAAGGACAAGCCTAAGTCTGTGATGGTGATCACGGGAAAGAAAGGCAAGTCCAAGCGCAAGGGCAAGGGCAAAGCTAAGAAAGGTTCTAAAGCTAGCCATGAGTCCAAGCCATCTTCAACACTCAAGGCCAAGGGAGGAGTGACCAAGAAAGGAAATTGCCACCATTGTCAGAAGCCTAGACATTAGAAAAGGAATTGTCCTCTCTATCTAGAAGAACAAAAGAAGAAGGAGGCAACAGCCGTCTCCACTATCTTGTGGTATATGATACGCATAAGTTAAAATGATACCTAAAATGTTATTGATAACTCAAACAATAAATTTAGCATTGATCATGAGAAGTTCATTTCTAGTCTCCATATGATGAATAAATCTAGACTCTTTTGGTTAGAGAACCAGTAAGAGACATGAATATCTTGAACATGATTAATCAATCTTCACTAATGGTAGTGGGGGAATGATTATCCTATTAGGTATAATATATATGATGTATTTACATACCTATTGTAATACATTCTAATACTTCAAATGGTGTTTAAAGAAATACCAATATGAATATCTTGAAATGTTCAAGGATATCATAGTTGAAGTATGAATTTGGTAAAGTATTATTGATGTGATCAATAAATGAAATACTTGGACCAAATGTTTGAGAACCTTGTGAGTAATTATGATAGTGTGTCATAGTGAACTCATGATTGAGGCATAGTAATGTCTAAATCAAGAAGGAATCAGACTCTAAGGAGTTAGATAATGATTATCAAATAACTGAATTCTTCTTAAATTAAAAGAATACCCCACACTAATAAAGGACTTTAAGAATCACAAGGAGTTGTGAGTTCTTATATCCATAACAGATACACCTCAATTATATATATGATGAGTTGGTCATGTGATGAATCAACTATCTAGATGAATATGAGGAAACAGATTTTGAGTTATGGTTTATGACCATTACATCCTAAATGACTTCCATGAGAACCATAAGGTATGACCTTGATGGTAGCACCCATTGGATGGAAATCCATAAGTGCAAATAAGTCTTAAGTGTTAAGACACATGGATAACATTTTGAGAAGGATGATGCTTGTTGATTGAAACTTAATGACTGGGACATTTGGCATATGGATACTAAAACCGCATTCCTATGAGGAATAAAGCAAGGATGTGTACGTGACACAACCTACAAGGTTTATGAATCCACTAATGCAAATGAAGTCGATAAGTTACAATGGACTAATCAATGTGATTGATTGAGTACAAGAAACTCAGAATTGAATCTTTACTTTGATAATATAGTCAAAGGGTTTGGCTGATATGTCGAAGATAAAGAAGGGATCTGTGATTTAGTGGGAGCGTTTTCACATTCCACATGTTGATGTGAAATGGAAATGTTCTTGAATGGAAATCCAAAGTGGAAATTATCTTTAGGGAAGATAGAGATGTTTCCTATGTGATAGGAATAGAGATCTATGAGATAGTTCTCGAAAACCTCTTGACCTAGAAAAGAGAGAGCATACATTGGCAATCTGTACTGAAGGGTTCAGTATGCACAGATTTAGTGGGAGAAAACTTGTCCATGCTACATGGAGTTAGTATCCCAAGGCCAAGTGTCCAATTCTTGTGAAGAATGTGAACACTAAGAATAGATATATATCTATCATGTATGTGATCATCCCATTATCTTGCATGTATGACATGACAAGAGTAAAATGCATTCATCATCTTGTATGTGGGACATGACAATATGATGTGCTCATCCTGATAACTCGTATGTGTGACATGACGAGTGGATGTCTGTCAACTTCCAGTAAGGGTTACTGGAATACCATGAGAACTTGATAAGCACTTATGAAGTACTAGTTCTATGGAGATAAGGAAGAGTTCGATGTAAAGAGTTACATTGATGCGAACTTCCGACAAGGACAGAAAATTAATCGCAAAATATATATAGGATATATAAAAGTGAAAAGTTTGTTTGTAATTGGAAGAGTTCCAATAAATCCATTTAAAAGGAAATGTCGAGTATCCGTGTGTTAGAGAACAGCAGTGGATACTATATGGATCTGGAAGTTCATGAGATGAACTTATAGATATTTTGGTCATTGATGACAAGTTTGGAATCCTTGATCATGCAATGTGGCTAAAGGTTAGAAAAGGAATACTAGATCGCATATTACGGCAACTCCATCTCATATGTGTGACGTACAATGAAGAGATGTGAGACATGCAATATATACTGACTTTGGCAAGGTGTTTCCATTACTCACTTTGTAAGCATTGGAGCATAATAACATGTGGGACATGTTTGAAGATCACTATGAATGTGATTCAAAGGTGATTGGCTCGCAGTGCAAGTGGGAGTTTGTTGGTATGTATGCCCTGAGAGCCAATTATGGGATGATTGGTGGGATACATTAAGATTTATTTGATAAAACATCAAAGGCAAGCTTCCAATTCTATCTGGTTCAGTCATTTGAGATAGTGATAAAAAAGATTGAATGTCTAGAGAATGACAATACTCAATGACGTATGCCTTCAAGTTGAGGACCTGAACGATGAGATCATACGGATGCTAAGAGTTTGTACATTCTTGTTATGTCCCTAGTCGGATGTCATTGTGGAAGGTAGATAGACAACAATGATACACAAGACTAGATTGTGGTGTTGGTTGATGACAAAATCTTATTAGTCATGATATAGAGATATCAAACCAAACACATAGGTACTTGTTAGAGAACAAGTGTACCTGACAGACCCACCGTGAGTTTGACACATGGAACCATGACATGGTAGCCACAGTCAGTACTCACAGTGATGGTGGTGAATGTGATTCTTTGACCTGAAATCACTACACTCAACACATGTCGTTGGGTACACTTTGACATCATCAAACGCAGTCCTGAAACATGGGTTGTTATAAAGGTGATGATTGGGTGGCTTTGACACATGGGGATTTTGAGGGGTGAGTGATAGATATGGGATTTGTCCCTCCTAAGGGAGCTTGATATCCATGGCCACTTGATGTGTGGGATTGAGAAAGGTGTGCACGCATGTTTGAGTTAGTATGTGATACTGATGTCATAACATATCTCTTCCAATCTACTCTGAGATCAAGAAAGTGAATGAACGTTGACAGGATGACTGGTCCATGCCTCGAGTTCATTCAGGATATCAGTGACAAAGGAATTATACATTCACTGTAACACCATTCACAGATTGTAGGGTTGAAAGTTGTTCTCCAACTTTCTATTTTACTTGGGTAGCAATGATGTGTGACTAGGCACCGCTCATTGCTTGTGAAGCCATAAGTGTTATGGACTTTCACTGCCAATGTGAAAAGGACCTGCAGGGTCACACACATAGGATTTAACCTGGAAGAGGAGTTTTGTCCATAAAGCATTGTTTAGATTGATTACTAAAGGAGTTTAGTAGTTCAATTAAACACTCAATCAGTCGATGGCTCAATATCATATGGTTCAAGGTGTTGGACCCAATTATTGGAGTATCGTATTGATGGAAATCGCAATTGACTGACTTTGCCCAACCTGTTCTCCCAACCGATCGGCTCATGTGATGAACCGGTCGGCTGGGGTAGCTGATCCGGTCGGCTGGAATGTCCAACCGATCGGCTCATGCCCAGGTTGAATCGACCGGTTCAAGGGTTGAACCGATCGGCTCAACTGGCACAACCGACCAGTTGGGAAAATTATGTCGGTAAGAATTTTCCTTTGGTTTCAAATTTCCAATTCGATTGGGAATAATATTGGTATTCGATACCAATTGGGAAAGAAACAAGGAAAGTGTTTTTGAGCTGAACTGGGACCATGAACCGATCGGTTCAGGGCACCAACCGATCGGTTGGAGTGCCCCAACTGGTCGGCTCAGGCCCAACTAATCGGCTCAAGGGCTGAACCGATCGGTTCAGCTGCTGAACCGATCATTTCAGGTTCCGAGTCAGTTGCTTTTATGGAAAATCCTCGAACCCTTCTACTATTGCTTTTAGTCCCGCATTGCCCAGGATAGAGAACCCTGTCCCATGACCCTCCTATATATATAGGGTATTGGGGGCTTCTCAAAAAACAACTCAGTGCAACTAGTTGCTCTGCAAGTTGACGTTCTCTCTGGTTTTGGTAACTAAGAGAGAGCCCGACCAAGTGCTTCCCGCAAAAGGGAGGTGCAGCAAGGGAAGGAAAACTGCAATTGCAACTGGAGGCAGGAGAGTGTGTGGGCGACTAGTATGCCTGCAGAAGGGTTTGACTCCTTCCACTTCCTTGTGGGATAAGGAGAGTGGAGTTCTAGGTGGTCCGTGTGGACTACTACAGAGGCGGGAGGTTTCTGCCGCTCAGGAGGACAACTGTCAACCCGACAGTCCCGGTGCCAGGGGGGTTGTGAGTCTCGGTGCGACCAGGAGCTCCACAAACACCGTCCAAGACCGGAGGCGAAGACCGCACTAGCTGCGAGGTATTGTCGCCAAGCAAGCCTTGGGACAAGGTATGATTCCTCAAACCATCCTTCCTATTGTATAGATGTTGACAAGTTTCCTCGGTTTGGGTAAAGGGGAGCAGAAATTTTTGTTTCAGTTGCCTGCTCTGCCTCCCCTAAAACTCAACACTCATCACATGAAAGATCTACCTCTCTGGCTGGTCGTCTGGGTGCCACCAGCCGATCGGTTGGCTCCTCCAACCGATCGGTCTTCCTGGTCGTCGTGCATCTCCTTCTGGCCGCCACCCACTCATCTCGCTCCTCGAACCGGGCATCAACCGATCGGTTCACTCCTTTAACCGATCGTCTGGAACATCAACCGATCGGTTCACTCCTTGAACCGATCGTCTCAGCTGTCGTTAGGTGTCTTCCGTTCTTCGACATAACAGGAAATAAAATCTATCATATTTTACATTTTAAAAGGAGAAACCTCGAGTTACATTTGAGGGGAGCAAAGGTAGGAAAGAAATCTCGAATTATTTCGAGTTACATCAGGAATAGGAGAAGAAATCGGTGCGCAGACCGAGATGCAAGAAACCACACACAACCATACACAGATAGGGTTTATTGGCCATAACCACGCTATACATCCACCACAAAACTCATTTAAGGGCGACGCGTATCGAGTGCATTAATATTACATATCATATATATAATATCTGGGATTTGTGGATTTATGATTGGACGTGCATAAAGCCAATATTATTCGCATCGTATGCAATAAATAAAGGAGACAAACTAAAATCGATCATATCGATAATCCTAAAGTATAGAGCAGGTGACGTGGCTCTGATACTACTGTTGGGTTTTAGGGGAGGTAGAGAAGGCAACGGAAACAAAAATTTTCTCCTTCCCGAACCCAAACTGAGGAAACACATCAACGTCTATACAATAGGAAACAGAGGTTTGTGGAATCATACCTTGTCCCGAGGCTTGCTCGGCGACAATCCCTCGCAGCTAGTGCGGTCTTCGCCTCCGGTCTTAGACGGTGTCTGTACAGCTCCTGGTCGCACTGGGACTCACAACTCCTCCTCACACCGGGACTGTCGGGATTGACAGTTGTCCTCCTGAGCGGCAGAAACCTCTCGCCTCTGTAGTAGTCCACACGGACCACCTGGAACTCCAATCTCCTTGTCCCACAAGGAATTCGAAGGAGTCAAACCCTTCTGCAGGCGTACTAGTCGCCCAGACACTCTCTTACTACCAGTTGCCTTCTACAGTTGTCTTTCCCTTATTGTGCCTCCCTTATCAGGTAGCACTTGCTCGAGCTCTCTCAGTTACCAAAACCAGAGAGAACGACAACTTTACAGAGCAACTGGTTGCACTAAGTTGTTGTTAGAGAAGCCACCAATACCCCTATATATATAGGAGGGTCATGGGACAGGGTTCTCTATCCTGGGCAATGTGGGACTAAAGTAGGAGTAGAAGGGTTCGAGAATTTTCCACAAAAACAACCAACTATGTAACATGAACCGATCGTTTCAACACTTGAAATGGTCGGTTGGGCTCTTGAGCCGATCGGCTGGACATGAGCCGATCGTTTGGGGATCCCAACTGATCAGTTGGTTCCCTGAACCGATCTGTTCACGGTCCTGATCTAACTCAAATTGACTTTCCTTCTTTTGTTTCCAATCGGTATCGAATACTAATCCTTGTCCCAATCGAATTGACCAAGTGAAACAAAAAGAATTTTCTCACCAATCTTATTTTCTCAACTCGCTCGGTTGTGCCAGTTGAACCGATCGGTTCAACACTTGAACTGATCATTTCATCCTGTGCATGAGCCGATCGACTCACAACCTGCGCCGATCGGTTCACCCAGCTCAGCCGATCGGTTCATCACATGAGCCGATCGGTTGGGAGTGCAGATTGTGCAGAAATAGTCAACTTCAGTTTCAATCAATCTGATACTCTAATCAATCGATCCAACACCTTGAATACTATGATTTTGAGCTATCAATTAATTGAGTGTTTAATTGAACTACTAAACTCCTTTAGTAATCAATCTAAACATAGTTTGTGGACAAAACTCCTCTTCCAGGTTAAATCCTATGTGTGTGACCCTGCAGGTCCTTTTTCACGTTGGTAGTGAAAGTCCATAACACTTATGACTTCACAAGAAATGAGCGGTGCCTAGTCACACATCAGTGCTACCCAAGTGAAATAGAAAGTTCGAGAACAACTTTCAATCCTACAATCCATGAATGGTGTTATAGTGAATGTATAATTCCTTTCTCACTGATATCCTGAATAAACTCGAGGCATGGACCAGTCATCCGGTCAACGTTCATTCACTTTCTTGATCTCAGAGTAGATTGGAAGAGATATGTATGACATCAATATCACATACTAATTCACACATGCGTGCACGCCTTTCTCAATCCTACTCATCAAGTGGCCATGGATATCAAGCTCCCTCAGAAGGGACAAATCCCATATCTATCACTCACCCCTCAAAAGCCCCATGTGTCAAAGCCACCCAATCATCACCTTTATAACAACCCATGTTTCAGGACTGCGTTTGATGATGTCAAAGTGTACCCAACGACATGTGTTGAGTGTAGTGATTTCAGGTCAAAGAATCACATTCACCACCATCACTGTGAGTACTGACTGTGACTACCATGTCATGGTTCCATGTATCAAACTCACGGTGGGTCTGTCCGGTACACTTGTTCTCCAATAAGTACCTATGTGTTTGGTTTGATATCTCTATATCATGACTAATGAGATTTTGTCATCAACCAACACCACAATCTAGTCTTGTGTGTCATTGCTGTCTATCTACCTTCCACAATGACATCCGACTAGGGACATAACAAGAATGTACAAACTCTTAGCATCCGTATGATCTCATCGTTCAGGTCATTAACCTGGAAGCATACGTCATTGAGTATTGTCATTCTCTAGACATTCAATATGTTCTGTCACTATCTCATTTGACTGAACCAGAAAGAATTGGAAGCTTGCCTTTGATGTTTATCAAATCAATCTTAATGTATCCCATCAATCATCCCATGATTGGCTCTCAGGTCATACATACCAACAGGAACCTATTGTTTGATGAAGATATATGCTTGAACCAATCTAGGTTGATTGGTTCAACCCTTGAACTGATCATCTCATATCATAGTCAGTCGGTTGGTCATCTCCCCGATTGTATGGCCTCCGGTCCACCATGTTCTGGGTCCTCCAGGCTCCTCCTATCATAAATCCTCCTCGATCCTCCAGTTGATTGGATCGTATTCTAAGATGTATGACGTGTCTAGTGCTCAACATCTTCTTCCTCATAATAAGAAATAAAACTATCTAAATTCTATTTAACATATTACAAAGCAATAGGGAAACCTCAAGTTGCATTCAAGGGGAGAATGGGAAGGAGAGAATAATACTTTTACTTTTGGAAGAAGAAGATAGAAACTCAGTATGAAAACAAAGATATAAAGAGGAATGAACTACCACACATCCATGCATAGAGATCTCAGTTATTGCCATAACCATGCTTCACATCCACCATCAAAATCAAATTTTAGAGCGACGTGTGTAAATTGCATATATATCATATAATATATATGTTAGTTGGGATCATATGTGGAATTAAATAGGACATTCACATTAATCATTTTAAGTATTCACATTGTATGTAATAAATAAAAGAAGAAAATAAAAATCCAATCCTATCGATTAAATCATAAAGCATAGTAAATTGATCGTTCTCTAATACCACTATAGGAAAATATGGCAACATAGTAGGCAACAAAAACAAAAATTTCACTTCCATATCCTCCTTTCAACTATAGACCGCATCAAAAACTATGTAATCGGAAGGATGGTTTGCAAGTTCATCAGTCCAAGAGAGAGTTCAAAGGCAATTTCCTCAATGTAGTATGTGCCTTTATTCAAGTCTCACCCATACAACGTCTACAACAGCTCTTGGTTGATTGCAATAGACATCAGCTTGACCTTGTCCTCCTAGAAGCAAGCAACAACCTCCTTGCCTCTATAGTAGTCCTCACGGATCATCAAGAACTCATGTCGTTCTAGAAAAATAGATCGGAAGGATTTATCCCATTCTAGTTGGTGTACTAGCACCAACTTGCTCTCCCACAATTGTTCTCCCTTACTATCCCTCCCTTTATTGGGTAGGACTTGCTCGTATTTCCTCAATTAGCACAACCAGATAAGACAACAATAGTCAGAGTCAATTGATGTATTTGAAAATCCCCCAATACCCCTCTGTTTATAGAAGGGTTAGGGAAAATGTTCTCAATATGAGTGGGAGTCAAAGGGGATAGGATTTCATGAATTTTCTCATCCTACAAGTGGTGAAATGATTGGTTCACAGCTAAACTGATCAGTTGGCATGCGAGCCGATCAGTTCAACCCTTGAATTGTTTGTTTCATCATGTTCCCAATCGCAATTATATTGGCAATTGATATCCAATTAATGCACAGCATGACATCAAAACTAATCCTTGATCTAATCAAATTGATCAATGCATCAAGAGGCTCATCACATGAACTGGTCATTTGGGACCTTGAGTTGATTTGTTCACTTAGTTAACCAGTGCACTCATGCCACAGTTCAATCAATATTAAACCAATGCAATTTCAATCAGTCTGACACTCCAAGTGATCGGTTCAATGCTTGAACTGATCAGTTCAGAGTCTAGTTAGTCAATTGTTGTTTAAATTAAATGCCTAAACACTTTACTAATCAAGTTAAACATAATTCATGAATAAACTCCCATTCCAAGTGTATCCTATGTGTGTGAACCTACATGTTCCAAGTTACGTTAGTAGTGAATGACCATAACTAGTCTATGACATCACAAGCAATGAGAGGTGTCAAGAAACACGTCATTGCTACCTAAGAAATTGAAAAGTTGGATAACAACTTCAACCTACAATCCGATGTTGGTATTACAGTGCTTGTATAGTTCTTTTGCCAATGATATCAGGATTGAACTCGAGGCATGGAATTTTCATCCTTTTCAACATTCAACCCATGTTCCTTGAACTAGATGAACTAGAGAATACTGTCTGAGATATATGTAAGCTCAATATTACATATTGACTCACATGAGCATGGACATGAATTTCTTAGTCTCACTTATCAAGTGGATAGGATATCATACTCCTGTAGGTGGGACAAATCCCATCTACATCACTCACAATCATCCCCATGTGTCACAATGCACCTTATCATCACCTTTATAGCAACTGTTATTCAAATTTACTGTGGATGATGTCAGAGTACACAGAACAACATGTGATGAGTGGGTGATTTTAGGTATAAGTACCACAATCACCATCATTACTATAAGAGATGATTTTAACTACCAATTATGGTTTCTATGTATCAGTTTTACGACGAGTCTATCTGGTACACTATTCTCTAACAAGTACATGTGTGTTTGGTTTGATATCACATATCATGAATGATGAGATTATGTCATCTACCAACACACACTCTCGACTTATGTATTATTGTTGTCTATTTTCTACCACAGTTATAACTAACTAGGGACATAACGAGAATGTATGTACTCTTGTCATACATATGATCTCATTATTCAGGCCCTAAACTTGAAGACACATGTCACGTGTATCATCATTCTTTAGACAATATTATTATGTTACATAATTATCTCATAACTGAATAAAATAGAATAAATTGTAAGATTGCATTTATTATTAATGAAATCAACTACATGTTACACCATTACAATCATCATATGATTGACTCTCTAGGCATACATACCCATAGTTACTACACCTCAATATTGTTGAATATCGTAAAGCTTTAGATCTAATTGTAATAAATGACATGGTATATGAATCTAGGACCTTCAAAGATATTTTCAATATTTATAGTGACAAACTAGTTGGATGCTTGGCAATTTAAATTAGTGCCATGAAGTGAAATTAGGAAGAGGGGAGATATGAAATGAGATATATCTTATTTCTTCAAAATTATTACTCTTAGAGAAACCCCCATGATTACTATTTATTATATAATACTCAACATTGTTCCAGAGATTATTGTATAAATTTCCAAACTAAATATGAAATCTAATTAAAATAAACAAAAGTTGAAGCTAAGTGAACAAACTAGAAAAATTTCACTTAGGTCCCTACCTAGAAAGAACAGAAACAAAGATAGATATGGAAACAAAGACATACATGTAACGCAACAATTTTGGAAAATATGGGACACAAAAAGGTGCATGACATGACAAAAGAAATTATATATATACACAATTAATACAAAAATAGAAAAAAGTTTTTCAATATTTTAAAGAAAGCTAAATAACACGGATTAATGTTGCATCAACCGCCATGTTTATAAATATGAACCATGGGTGAGTCTGGTAGAATCCCTAAGTGCCTCAATAGGTGGAGGGTAGAGGGATATTGATGAAACCTACTGGAGCTACTTATAATGTGTAGAAAACCTAATAGAATAGGTGTTTAACACACCAAAAGTGTATGTATTATAGAATATACCATGACCAACACATCTATTGTATTTCCAAGGGTGACCTAGCATGATATAGACCACTTTTAGAGTTACAATGTCATATACAAAGAATCCTTATGGACAACATTATAGGGAAAGTGGACTGTGAAACAATAAGTGACAAGAATTACAATTTTTTCAAACCAATGCAAGTGTTAAGGTCCAGGGATCGGATTGATTTGCTTTTGAAGTGCATCAACCAATGTCACTGAGACTAGGTTGATGGTGCATTCACATCCAATCATTAAACCATAGATGAAGCCCTAGAATTCAATATAAAGAGTAAAATAATGATAAGAGATGTAGATAAATGGCAAGACCCTTATTTGTTAGAAGAGTTAGGGAGGTTTGCTCATGGTTGAGCTTAATGATGGTGAGAACATCTTGATACTTGGTGTCATCCTCCTTAGTACCTACAATAGTCATCATGATGCAATTAGGACAATTTGAGGAATTATGACCATAACCATGACATGTGAAGCATTGGAGTGTCTTCAGTATCATGGGTTGCTTGGATGGTGATGTCAGTATCATGGTGGAGTTTGTGGAATCCAATTCTATTAGTGGTAATAGAGCACACCTAATTGGGTGCCCAACCCCTTAGGTGGACTTGGTGGTCTCCACCCAAAAAGACACTTAAAGGCTGATTTAGCATAGGTTACACCTAGATGTGATCAAGTATAATCATATTATGGTTTAAATGGGTCTGAAATATCTCAAATTAGGTAAAATTAGGGTATATTAGGTCTTCTTTTGGGAAAACATGTCTGTCTTGAGGGAAATATGTCTAATTTGAGGGGAATTAAGTCATATTTGTCCATGTTAGACCTCATTTAGATCAAACTTGGACTAATTAGGACTAGTTAGGTTTTATTACTTCATGTTTGATTTTAGGCCAAATTATATCAAATTTAAGTCGATTTTGGTTTGTCAAAATGGGTCAAATTTAGCGATATTAGGTCTAATTTGGCCAAACTAGGTCTTGTTTAGGTCAAAATGAAAAAAAAAATTTGGGATATTAGGACTGATTGGGCAATAATATGCAAAATTAGGTTTAATTTAGGCCAAATCATGTTAATTTGGATAAAGATGATGTAGACATAAATGTATTGTTGTGCCACTGTAGGGTTTTCAGGTGTTTAATTTAGGTGGATTTAGTAGTCAATGGATGTCATAGTTGTTGGGTGTGTGGGTAATAGAGATGGCACAATGGGTAGCAGGTGTTGCAACATGATCAAGTAAACAACTAAACCAAGGGGGAGAGGCGGAGAGTTTAAGAGATATTGGGGTTGTGATTTAGAAGAGAGGGTGTGTGTGGGTGTTTCTATTGTGTGTCAAAAAAAGATGAGGTAGACATGAATGCATATTTTGTTTCATCTCAGGGTTTTTGAGTGTTTTATGTAGGTGGATGTAGTAGTGTCTGGGTGTCAGGGACCAGTTGGTGTGTTCGGAGTAGCAGAGAGGGATTATTAGTTCGTGGGGGTGCAACATGATGAAGAAAGGGACTGAACCAGAGGGAGAGGTTGAGAGTTAAAGAAAGATTGGGGTTTTCTGTAGGAGAGAGAGGATTTTGGTGGGTGTTGCTATTGGGTGTCACAAAAGATGAGGTAGACATGTATGCATGAATTGTTGCATTTGAGGGTTGTCGAGTGTTTAGTGCAGGTGGATGTAGTTGTTCTAGGGTGTCAATGGTTGACGGATGTGTGATGGGTATCAAAGAGGGTTCATTGGGTAGCTGGGGGTGAAACATGATCAAGAAAGTGAGTGAATCAAGGGGAAGGTTCTATAAGAGAGATATTGGGACTGTGCTTTAGAAGAAAGAGGATGTTGGTGGGCATTTCTACTTGGTGTTAGGAAAAGATGAGGTAGATAGGAATGCATGGTCCATGCAATATGTGGGTTGCCAGGTATTTGATGTTGGTGGATGTAGTAGTTCTTGGGCATCATGGGTTGGTGGGTGTGCGTTAAGTAGTAGAGAGTACTCAGCTGGTAGCAAGAGTTGTGCTTTAGGAGAGAGGATGCTACTCAGTGTTGCTACTTGGTGTCACGAAATGATGAGATAAACATGAATGCATGGTTCAGGCAATATGAGGGTTGCAAGGTGTTTGGTGTAGGTGGATGTAGTAGAGCATGTGCAACAGGGGTTGGTGGGTATGTGGTAAGTAGTATAGAGGGCTCAATTGGTAGCAAGGATGAAACATGATCAAGAAAGTAATTGAGCCAAGGGGGAGAGGCCAAGAGTTAAAGAGAGATTGGGTCATGCTTTAAGAGAGAGAGGATGTAGATAGGTGTTTCTACTAGGTGTTAGGAAAAGACAAGGTAGACAAGAAGGCATGGGTTGTGGCATTTGAGGGTTTTGAGGTGTATGATGCAAGTGGAAGTAGTCATGCATGGACATAAATAGTGGGCATTGGGTCGATGGGTGTGGTGTTAAGAAAATATGAGGTAGATAGGAAGTCATGGATTGTGGAATCTGAGGGTTTCTAGGTGTTTGGTGTAGGTGATTGGAGTAGTGCCTAGGCATCAAGGGTGGATGTTAGGTTAGTGGGTGTGTTGTGGGTATCTTAGAGGGCTCAATGGGTAGTGGAGGATGAAATAGGATTAAGAAAGTGACTAAACCTTGTGGAGAGAGTGAGAGTTAAAGAGAGATTATGGTTATGCTTTAGGAGAGAGAAGATGTTGGTGGGTGTTTCTGTTGGATTTTAGGAAAATATGTGGTATACGAGAACATATGGTTGGGGAATTTGAGGGTTTCTAGGTGTTTGGTGCAGGTGGATGTAGTAGTGCCCCAGTGTAAAGGGTTGGTGAGTGTGCAATGGATGTAGAGAGGGCTTAGTGGGTATCAGGGGTGCAACATGATCAAGAAAGAGACTGGACCTAGGGGAAAGGCCTTAAGTTAAAGAGAGATTGTGGTTGTTCTTTAGGAGAGAGAGGATGTTTGTGGGTGTTTCTATTGGGTATCAAGAAAAGATGTGATATACAAGATTGCATGGGTTGTAGCATCTGAGAGTTGTTGGGTGTCTTGTGTAGGTGGATGTGGTAGTACCTAGGTATTAGGGGTCAATTGGTGTGAAATTGGTAGAAGAGAGAAACTATTGGCAAGCAGGCATTCAACATGATCAAGAAAGTAACTAAACCTAGTGGGAGAGGTTGAGAGTTAAAGAGAGAACGTGCTTGTGCTTGAGGAGAGAGTGAAAAACATGAACACAAATAAAGGCCATAGAGGGGAGGGTGCACAAATTGTTGTGGCTATTATTGCACTAGAGATTGGCAGTCAATTGTTCTAGAGACCTAGTGGCATGTTGTACCCAAGCATATATTGGAAGAGGCTAGCTGAATAAACCATAGAAGGTGATGTAATGGTAGTGCTAGGGTAGTGAGACGGGCTGGCATGGGGGTGACATTGATTACAACAGAAGGAAAGGGAGTACATGGGTGTGTGATGGGGTAGGAAGAAGGTGTGTGTGTGGAAGAAGGAGTGGGTACATGCGGGAAACAAGGAGTCATGGCACAAAATTAGAAGGATGGACGACGAAAAGTGACGAAAGGAGTGAGTGATGATAGTTGATGGTAGGCGAGTAGAGTGGTTTGTGTTTCTAAGGATAGATCATAGAATGGATAGATCATAGATGTCCATTCCAAATTGTTGTACCCCCGAGTTTATTTCTAGTCTTGACCAGTTTATTAGATTTTCCGAGGAACATAGGAAACAACCTGGAGATAGGTTCTACTGTCCATGTAGGCATTGCGGTAACAACTTGAAAGTCAGCACTGGTGACAAAATCAAAAGTCATGTCATGTGCAACAGGATTGTACAAGGATATACAGAATGGCAATGGCATGGAGAGATTTCAAACCTAAAATCATTGGATGTCAATAGTAGTTCTTGTGTGGAAGAAGAAATTTCCTCTGATGACCTAGATGTGAATGAACCAGTTCCAGTAGACATCGTTGATGTGAAGCTGGATATTTGTGGGGTAGAGCACGCTGATCCACCTCCCATGTTTGGAAACATTGTGCATGATGCTGAGATACCGTTATACACCGGTTGTAAGTTTACGAAGCTTAGCACTGTGTTGAGATTGTATAAACTGAAAGGTAACAATCGATGGACCGACAAAAGCTTCACGTCATTGTTGTCTTTGTTGAAAGAAATTCTTCCTGAAGGAAACGAGTTGTCAATCTCAGCATACCGGTTAAAGAAATTGTTGTTCCCAATGGGAATGGAGGTCAAGAAGATACATGCATGCCCAAATGATTGTGTATTATTTCAAAATGAGTATGTGGATTTGAAAGATTGTCCGAAACGTGGTGCGTCAAGGTATAAATTGACGACTTTAGGAGAGTCCAAAACTAGTTCTCCTGCCAAGGTTATGTTGTATCTACCTATAATACCACGGTTTCAACGCTTGTTTGCCAATCCTATAGATGTGAAGAATTTGAGGTGGCATGCAGATGTTAAGAAAAATAATGATGGGATCCTATGACATCTGTCTGATTCCCCACAATGGAAGAAGATTAATTTATTGTACCCTAAATGCGGTGAAGAAGATTAGAATCTAAGACTTGGGCTTTGTATAGATGGGATGAATCCGTACGGGACATTGAGAAGCTAACATAGGACTTGGCCAGTTATGGTTGTTATATACAATCTTCCTCCCTGTTTGTGTATGAAAAATAAGTATGTTATGTTACTGTTGTTGACATCAAGGCCTAAACAACCTGGAAATGATATCAACGTTTATCTTGAACCTACGATTTATGACTTGAAGAAGCTCTGGGATGAAGTTGTGATGACCTATGATTCTTCACAAAGAGAGACATTTTATTTGCACGCTATGTTGTTTTGCACTATGAATGACTTTCCAACGTATGGGAATTTGTCTGGATATAGTGTAAAAGGATCTAAAGTGTGTCCTATATG
Organism: Alisma plantago-aquatica; assembly: GCA_963693085.1. Lineage (NCBI taxonomy): Eukaryota > Viridiplantae > Streptophyta > Magnoliopsida > Alismatales > Alismataceae > Alisma > Alisma plantago-aquatica. The sequence continues at coordinate 377,370,760 of OY856412.1, forward strand.
TGAAGAGAACATTGATTCAATATGACTATACACGGTGGAAAGACTGTATATCTTGGTCATCAAAGGTTTCTTCCAAAATTTCATTCGTATCATAGGTTGCGAAAAGCATTCAATGGGCGGAATGAGGAATAGAGTGCACCTAAACCTATATCAGGGGAGGATGTTTATGAAAGAGTAAAAGACATTGCCAATGAATTTGGTAAGAGATCTCAATGTACGATGGCCACATGGAGTGACAAGTCTTTATTCCAGAAGAAGTCAATATTTTGGGATCTTTGTTATTGGAGTTCTTTGACAATCAGGCATTATATTGATGTCATGCACATTGAGAAAAATGTATGTGATAGCATCATCGGTACTCTGTTGAATATACCAGGTAATACTAAAGATGGGATAAAATCCAGAATGGACCTACGTGAAATGGGAATAAGGACATAATTAACAGAAGTAGTTAGTAGCGATCGGAGAACATACTTACCTCCTGCTTGTTACACGTTGTCTAGAAAGGAGAAGTAAGCTTTTTATGAATGCTTGGTAAATGTTAAGTGCCACAGGGTTACTCATCCAACATCCGTACATTGGTATCAATGAAAGATCTGACGTTGATAGGTATTAAATCTCATGATTGTCACACTCTAATGCAACAAATATTGCCCATGGCAATTCGATCTATAATGTCGAAGCATGTACGGTTTGCAATCACCAGACTTTGTTTCTTTTTCAACAGTCTATGAAGCAAAGTTATTGACCCTGATACTCTCGATAAATTGCAAAGAGAAGTGGTTGTTACCCTATGTCAGCTTGAGATGTATTTTCCTCCTTTGTTCTTTGATATCATGGTACATCTTGTTGTCCATTTGACTAGGGAAGTGACTGGTTTTCTTGCATTGCATGTATCCCTTTGAACGATACATGAGCATTTTTAAAGGTGATGTTTGAAATTGTTATCGGCCTGAAGGGAGTATTATTGAGGGTTATGTGGTGAAAGAGGTTATGGATTTTCACAATGACTTTCTGAGTGGTAATGACACTCCTGTGAATGACAAGAATATTGAGGAAAATTTTGGCAAAGGAATTTTGGGATCACACGTGAAAGTAATCAGTCGTGAGTAGTTGGATCAAGGTCACTTATATATTTTACACAACATCAAAGAAGTGAGTTTTTATATCGAGGAACATACCAATTTCATTAAGAGAAAATATCCTCGATCCAATTCAATGTGGCTAACTAGAGAGCAAAACAAGACATGTATTAAGCGGTTTGAAGAAAAAGTCTTACATCAATAGTCTCAAACACCAAATAATCTTACTAAAACCATCAAATGCCTCACCTTTAAACCAAAATTGAATGTTATGTCTTATGTAGGGTTTGACATAAATTGATTCTTGTATTACACAAAGCATCAAGATGATAAGAGTGTCGTCAAAAACAGCGGGGTCACCCTTCAAGTGTCTTCATTATTTTTCGCAAGTGGAAAGGATATGAGTCCACTTGAAGCTAAAATGTCATATTACGGTGTCATTGAAGACATATGGGAGTTTGACTATACAGATTTTAGAATTCCTCTCTTTAAATGTAATTGGGTCGACAAAAATAAATGAGTTATAGCGGATGAATTGGGTTTCACGTTAGTGAACTTTGAAAAGATTGACGAGAAGACTGAACCATTCATATTGGTATCACAGGTGAAACAAGTATTTTATATCGATGATCCTACAAATGATAAATGGTTGGTTGTTCTTCATGGTAAAAGACAGTTCATTGAAGATCCTATAGATGAAGAAGAGTACTATGATAAGTATGATGACTCCAGTTCATTATCAGTTGGGTTTCCAACACCACCAAACATTGAAGCTGGGGATCACAATGACTTGTATGTTCGCAGGGATCACAATGGAGGATTGTTAATTGATAAAAGATCACAATATTAGAGGCATGCTTGTTTATATTTTTTATATGTTTTATTTTTTTGAATGTGAACTTTACAATGTGAACTTTACAATGTGAATGTGGACTTTACAATGCGAATTACTTTACAATGTGAATGTGAACTTTACAATGTGGATGTGAACTTTACAATGTGAATTACTTTATAATGTGAATGTGTACTTTACAATGTGAACTTTAAAATGTGAATTACTTTATAATGTGAAATTTATAATTTGAATTTGAACTTTCAGATGACTGAGCATTCCCATGATGATCGTGCTGATGGTCACTGTGAGGGTGAGGACGTGCCTGCGTCGCCTGGTAATGTAAGTTTTAAGAATATATCCATGAGGTTTCTATCTATATGTTCTAAAAAAAAATATGTTCATTTATAATTATATCATGTAAGTGTGTTTTTTATCAAATTTTAGGTTGGTGATGTACCCCCTGAAGAAATTACAGCACTTGATCAGCAGTAAAAGAAAATTAAGAAAGTGAGGGGCATCACAATGATGAACAAGTTACTACAGCAAAGGGGCAATGGACCCAAATTGGTTGTCGATTTTGATCATGTAGGAAATTCATATGGAGTGAACCAAAACTCATTTATTTTATATATTGGGGTTCTTACTCTCAGCCATTGCAGTCCTAACCTAGAATCCTGGCATCAAGTTCCTAAGGGGAAGAAAGACCAAATATGGAAGGAACTATGTGTGACGTATTATTATTTATAATTCTATTTGTGTAGATTACTAATTTTTAGGATACTGGTTAATAGCAATTCTATTTAATTTGCAGAGCATATTTGATCTGGATGAAAAGTTGCATCGTAAATGTGTGATGCAATAATGTGGGAGGGTCCTAAGGAACTATAGGACCAATGTCACCTGAGATTACATACACGATGCTGAGAAGAGGTTCTTGGTTGATTTCCAATTCTAGACATTGATCACTATTTGACTAACTCTACACTAATAATTTTTGTTTGTATTCTCTTTAAAAAATAAATTTAGGCAGAAGGAAGCCACAAAGCAATGGAACTATCTGGACCCCAAAGACTGGGAGGAGTTTGTTACCCAAAGAAAAACAGATGAATTCAAGGTATTAAGCGCCACTCCCAATTTAATTAATATGCGTTCTTATGTATTCACCTATTCAAGATTAACCTTTAGTATTACTAACTAAATCAATGTGCTAACTAACTAGGCTATCAGCGATGCTCAACGAGCAAGGCATGCACTGAATGTGCACGACCACACAATGGGTCCAAGAGGATATGCAGGCGTTTGCCAAAGACTACAGGCTAAGTCTGCTCAGCCTGCTGCTACTCAGGAGACTATAGAGTCCTCTACGACTGCTCCCGCACCTCTGCCTTGCCATGCTATGTGGATAGCTGGGAGGCAAAACAAGAAAAGAGACATATCGAAGCCCACAACTGCTGAGGCGGATGCAAAAATGGTAAAAATCAACTCTTGGAGAAATCGATCAATATTGATTATTGTTATATTTACTTACTAATTTTCGTTGATGGAGATTAGTGGGAGCTGCACGAGCAGAGGAAGGAAGGCAAGTTCATCCCTCATGGCACAAGGGATGAACTGACAGTTGCTTTGGGTAACCAAGAACATCCTGGACGTGCTAGGGGTGCAGGTGCTGGTGTGGGCATCAAAGCATTCTTTGGGCCATCCCAGCACAAACCTGTCCCAAAAGCGGGACTTTCACAAGCTGAGGTAACCTATTCTTATTTTAGAATATTATTGTGAAAGAGAATTCAATAATCATAAGCTAGTGTTTCTTTTATCCATGTATAGGTAGATGCATTCATTGATAGGAGAGTCGAGGAAGCACTTGATAAGAGACTCTATGTCGCAATTAGCAAGTGACATGCGTCTCAGACGACCACTCAGACAGTACCTGTGACGTGTCGTGCTTCTCCTACTACTCCTACTGTAGAGGTTGGGAGTAATCCTATAGACCCACCACCTAGAACGTCCTCTGTAAGTATTTTTATGACATAGTAGCTAGTCTGTTCAAGATGATATGTTTGTGTATATATGCATATAACATTCTTTACGTAATTTTTTAGGGGTTGAAGCCATGCCGACTAAAAAGTCAAGAATATATTGTTGCAGAGGCGTCGACTTACCCACCCTTAAAGGGTGTATGTTTCATGGGTATCCAGTACCGGATGGTGTGGTACGTGTGAGCCCGATACATGTACTCCCCGACTGGAGGGATCTTGCACTGCCTCATGCACACCCAGATGCTGAAACACTTGGTGAGACAATAGGCGGAGTGATACTGTGGCCCAAAGTGGATGTCCTCTATACTAATATTGTATGATACATTTCCATTACATATATGAGTCAATTGATCTGAAATTATATATACAAGTCAAAAAGACGAGACCTGCTACATCTCGGCCTCTACCTCTTCAACTACCAAGTTGGCTTCCAAGGGACCTACATGCCTCGATAGGTCCTAATTGTAGGGGTGTGGCAGTATGGATCGGCGAGCATGATCCAAGTTGCCCTATAAGTGTTACTTTTCCAGAGGATGTTGCAGGTAAATCATACAATAACATTCTATTTATATAAGTTTAGCATATGTATTAATACATACGTAATACAAGTTTTGCATACGTATTAATGCATAGGTATTAATGCACGTCAATCATACGAAAACAAGATATTTATACAAGATGTTTTGGAGTTGTTTCGTTATGATTAGCTGAACACATCTATGATAGAGTTGTAGATATGGTGAGATCTTGTTTATACATCCATATACCTTGTTTTATATACAATGATCTGATTTCTTATATATTAATGCATACATAATACATGTTTTACAGCCACTTACACACGATATGTACAGATTTTGGGTTTTCCCATGTGTGATTTTTGGTTCCATCTTTGATTAGTATTGTAGATGCAGACCCTTCTTCAGTTACTTCATACTGTTGTGATGCTTTTCAATATTTTGTCAAAAATAATAAGACTGTGATAATAGCTCCATTCAATGTCGAGTAAGTTTACTTTGCTTATAATTTGGACTTAAGTAAATTACATTTTTATTGTGAATTTTGAGTTATTAATTTTCTACTTTCTTACAGGTAGTGGTAAATATTGGGAGTTACTAGTTATTGTCCCCAAGACGTTCGGTGTCTATTATCTCGATCCTGTGGGGAATAAGTTGATACATTATATGGACAAGTAATTAAAAGGCCATTATTCTCGTGAGAAATATTTCATGTTTTTATATTCGTTAGCATTTGTTACTACATTACTATTTAATTATGCAATTTAATGTGTTACATTAACATAAGTAGGGCTTTACAAGAGTACAAAAAAGATGGAGGAAAGGTCCCTAGGAAAAAGAATCTGTCACTAATTTGGGAGAATGTGAAAGTAATTTCCTGACTCCAGTGCATATATATTTATGTGAACTGTGCTTATTTGTATTTTTGAGTGTTTTGTATGTTTCAATTTATAGTGTGCTACACAAGACAACGACTGGGCATGTGCCTACTATGTGATGCGATTTATGAACCTAATCATCAAGCATGGCGTAATGGAATTTGAGATGATACAACATGTATTATACATAGTCTCACTAGATAATATGAAATATATCAATCGTATTATATATTATTAATTATATATATATGTCATTCTCTTTGCAGGTCTTTAAAACTGTTGACTTCAACATAGGTGGAAAGCTATTAGATGTACATACTCCCTATACGAGAGAGAAATTAGATGTTGCAAGAGAAGAATGGGCAAAAGCCCTACAAAGAGTGGGAATTTTTAAATATAATTTTATTGACAATGATGACGATGATGAATAAAGAATAACTTTGTTCTCATAACTATTTTTGTGTGAATCTGAATGACTTTTTATGAATTGTCATATGTGTGAATGTGAATGTGAATGACTTTTTTTAATCAATACATGAATGTTTCTACATATGTCTGAATGTAAAAAAGATGAAATGAATGGAACTGAATGTGTATGTAAATAACTTTGCAGGTTTCTACATGTATCTGATCAATACATGTGTCTGAATGTGAATAACTTTGTAGGTTTGTGGCATACTGTATGGCTGATATCAATGGATGTTGTAAACCTACAGTTCAGAACAGAACTACAAGTTCTGCATCATGCTGACCAGCCATACAGCATGCCTGCAAACTGATAAGAAAAAAAAACCAGGCATTGGTTGTTTATAAAAAACCGACACCAAAAATATACGGCGTCGGTTATTAGCAAAAAACTGACGTCTTTACTCTGTCCTGGTGTCGGTTGTCGGTAAAAACCGACGCATATTATCATGGCCGTTTTGGCCAGCACGCCCGTGCTGGCAGTGATATGGCGTCGATTATTTGCATAAAATCGACGTCTTTATCAAGATATAGTGTCAGTTATATACAAGAATCGACGTCAATAGTGCCCTTGTTTGCGCTTTATTGATGGCGGGAAGGGTAATGGTGATGGTTTTTTAATAACCGACGTCTTTAACCAATCTATAGTGTCGGTTTTCTTAAATAATTGACGCCTATAGTCTCTTTGCTAGCGCGTTTTTGGTGGCGGGAAGTGTTTACCGACGCCGAAGGGGTCTACCTTTAGTGGCGCCCACTTGGGTGTCGCTTGGTAACCGACACTAAAGGCCTTAATTAACCGACGCTAAAGACATGTTCTGTAGTTGTGTTTTCCATATTGAAGTTTTCCCTGTAGCATACTTGTTACAACAAGTTGGTTAACGTATATGACTTCTGTATAATGTGTATCGGATGGTTGGGATGGTATTAGCAGGTCAATCCACTTTGGCGAGTGGTATTTGGTGATTTCATGGTAAATAAATAGTTGTTTATGTTTGTTTTAGTACATTGATGTTCAAGTTTTGACTGCATGCTTGATCCAAGTGCATTATAGAAAAAAGTTCCATTAATTTTTCCACGCCTTTTAATGTGAATATTCGGGATGTTGCAAACTTAACTCTTTTTCTCCACGCTTTTAAGAGTTGAAACTGCTTCCCGCCATATATAATAGTGAGAGGGAAGATTATTTTTACGGTATTATGTGTGGACAATTCGATGCCACACAAATAAGTGGATAAATGAAAGTGTGGACAATTTTGATGCCACACAAATAAGTAGGAAAATGAAAGCGTGGATAATCTTCCACTATTAGTTTATCCACACTTTTAATTAGTATGGATCTGAACGGTAAGCGTGAAGAAACTTTATTCAAAGTCTGGAGAAATACACATACTTTTGGTAGTGGTTTTTCAAATTTTAAATAATATATATACTTTAATTTGTTGGGAATTTTTCACCTGGATGATTAAGTTCATCATAAAAAGGTGCTACAACAATGTGGCAAGATGTGGAGATATTAAGACCAATCCCAATTTGGAGCATATAACTAACCACAATAAGAAGAAACATATAACTAAGCAATACAAGTTTCCAAACCCTGAGGCGTGAAAAAAAGTTGTCGCCTCTAGACAATTAGATGAGATCAGAGTATTAAGCCTAACCAAGAATATACTAATTTCTCTATAGTTGATGACTATTTTAGATAATATATCATCTCTTTTGAATTATTCAACCTATCCATGAAGTTGAAAAAGAAAGACATGAAAAAAATGTGTACGATCTTCATTTGGGCCCCGGTGGTTATGCATTGTGTTGTCAAAACAATGAAGAATACTCATCTAGGGATGAATTATCATGGCTTGAAGTTCATGTCCACTCTGGCATGAGGAGTGGATAAATACTAGAACAAACCTCTCAATTTCAAGGTGGCACAAGAATGATGAAGTTCAAAGCTCACAATGTATATTTATTTTCTTTCTAATTGTTAAATTTTAATGAATAATTTTATTAACTGTGATCAAGATTAGTGGGATGTCTATGAGCAAAGAAAAGAGTGAAAATTCATCTGTGAGATCCAAAGGTTGAAGTGACAGTTACTTTTCCGTGCCGGGGGAGTAGGAGTTGGTTGAGATCATTCTTCTACTCTTCGCAACGGTCATACATATCTACTAGAAATGGTTGTATGTCACAAAAGGAAGTAGAAGCACTTAAAATACCTAATACATCAAACACATTTTAGCCTTCTTGGACTGGAAATTGAACTTGTCTTGCGCAACTCCTCTGATGTGGTGCAAAAAAGTCGTAGGAGTACTCACATGGAAATTCTAGGTCATCCCAATGTAAGTTTCTCAGTAATGTAACAAGACATGAATTCAATGTATATGTTGGTGTTGCTGGTATAATTTTATTTAAAATTGCAGATGGCTACATTGGGATGACTACCTAGTTGTGGTTACGGGCGATGTGCTTTGCAATGGTGGCACATTGCATTGCTTACCAAATGGCCGATGACGTGATCTCCGTTGGAAGCGCCGCTCGACAATGAGTTTTACATTGCATCAGCTGACCTTTGAAGTGACTTGTATGGTGATCCCAATGTGTGTGCGGAGGGTCCCCTGAGTTTAACCTACCAGGGGAGGTCACAAAGTGACATGTTCTGTGAAGAGTTCCCGGCCATACATTTTTTTTATACGTGATGGAATGAGAGACATACCACTACCATTAGCTGACCTTGAACGCAATATACACCCTGGAGAAATAGAAACACACTATACACCTTGGAGAAATAGAAGGTGACTGGGTTGGGGACATAATGACCCGATTATCTAAGAAATGGTATGAAAAATTCTTATTATGTTTGTATATGTGTGTTACAGTATCTTGGTTATCTGCGAGGGTATTTCATTTCTCATTAAAAAGAAAAACAAAAAACACGACTAATTAGGATTAACTTGAAATTTGAAGTTTGAGTAAGAAGATAAGAATTATTTAGAATTACTGGAACTTGAGGTTGATATGTATGTATATTGTTTGAATGCGAATGCATTTTTAAAGAATAAAATCACTAATTTTAAAAACTAAAACTTGAGCTTTTTAATCCCCCACCCACCACCACACAGCGCTGCCCTATACAAAGTTTGACAATACAATTGCGTTCATCGTCGGTGACCCATCATAAATGACTCATCACAATAATTTTTCACGGTGAGAAATAAGGGGCAGGTAGAGTTTGCCGAATACTCCAGATAAAAAACACAATGTAAAATGAGAGCGGTGGACAACCGTATATTTGACAATGCGATTAGCAATGATTTATCCGCTGTTTGTGGTTGTCCGTCGCTGTCCGAGCAACTGCCACTGCCACTACTTTATCAAACAAAGTATACTAGTTTTGTCGTATCCGTGATGGAGAGTTAAGATATACATACGGTTGTTTGATAGGGCACGTTTGGTTTAACGGAGCTGGCCGTATTGAATTGTATATCTTGATCCAGCAATACAAATAATAAGTTTGGTTTGTTGGAGCAGGAGAAAACAACGAATCCTGCAGTTTCGTATTATACTGTGAATGTTGGATGACCTTTTCCTTCTCAAAATGGCGGGACGCCGGCATCCAGCTAGAGCTAACACTAGTCCCTCCGTCGAGACAGGCTGTCAATAGTTGGCCTTTTGCTTTTCAGTTGGCTGCTATACGAAAACTTTTTGGTTTTCGGTCTGTTGCTGTTGTGAACCGATAAAAGCCCAAAAATCGTCAGACATATCCCATGCAACGAGTACATTTCACCAAACATAAACTTCAACTCCTTAAATCCTAGTCTATTTACAATACCGAATTGATTAAATGCAGGAGACTCAAGAATCCAACGGAATCCATTAAAGCAAACGTGCCCATAGTTAAACCTGCGGTCAGGAGCCATGTTATCTTCTTGATCATGCTCTACGTCGTGGGTCCGTATATATAGTTTAATAGAAAGGCGAGCGAGCAAACAAAGGCAGGGGCACTACAACAAAACTGGGCATTTTCTGTCAATTGCTTCCAACATTTTTAGAATGGACACTGGGACTACTAACGTGTGTGGGCGCGCCAATTTCCTAACCCATTAACCCATTTTCTCCGCTATTTCTAAATAAAAAACCTCATTTACTCCCCTCCGCTTGCAGCGCACGACACGCAGCCGCTGGCACAAAGGCAAGCGCAGTATTCCCCTTTCCCTGATTCTCCGCTCCTCTTCGCTTCTGGATCGTCTTCTCCCTCATGTCCTCACTCCCACATCGATCACGCACGATCACTCTCTGCTCCACAAACATTTCCCGCTTAAATTCTCTCCTCCTTGGCGCCAGACCCCTCTACACGTACAGACGGCTTCTCGTCTTGTTACTCTTTCCTTGGTACCAAAATGGCTCCGGCTTCATTACAGACAGTCCATTCTTTATCTCCGCCTAATAGATACCTAGCCAGCGTGCCTTTCCAAGTTAAGGGAATTTGGGGCTCTGCTGATCCGTGAATCACCAACGCAACAGCTTCTTCCAGAGAATCTCCAGGACTTAGGAGGCGTGCAGACTGCTTGCCTACAGAGCGCTTTGTCACGGTACTTTCCTTCCAATCATCTAAGTATTTTCCAAATTAACTTTTCTCTGTCCATATATCCCTGATTAATAGGATCCTTGAAGCTGGTGACGTGTTACTTATTTTGTGATGTAGAAGTTTGATAAATTACAAACAATCATTGAGCAGTATTCTTAAAGTGAGATTGAAGACATAGAAAAAGGTATATCTTATTTCAGTTGCCCCTTATGCATCTACCATGAGAGAGTATTGTTGTAGAGTGTTTTATTTCAAATAAATTGCAACAATAATTGATTTACTATTTTTCTTAGTAGCATCTATGCATATTTCATTATGGACAAGCAAGCGTGGGAATGACTGATAATCAATTTTGGGTACACTCAAACTTGTATCTCATAGTGCCTTATGAAACACCCCGAAAAGTGACTGTGAATAGGGAGCAAAGGACCTAGACCGTTAACATACAGGATGATAACTATCCAACCGCACATCCAACCACACATAAATAGAACAGGGGAGGACAAAATAGCATCGGCGTGCAAGCTATTAAGGACAAGAAAATCAACCACGGAAAAAATATACTCAATTAACTTATCAGAAGTAAACAAACCCTGTTTACAAATTCTTAAAGAACATTAATATGTCTCAAGATCACATTAAAGACATCGAGGTGTATCTTTTTCCTGATTTTTTTTCTTCTTTCTTGACTTGGAACTCTCACAACTGAATTTACATATATTGCTATGTGTATGGTGTCAAATATGAATTGATAATTAGTGTGATAAATGAGGACTTCACGTATATGAAAAATGTATTTTCATGCACTCACTAAAACTAAAGGGGAGTTAGAAGTTTGTTGGTTCATCGTGACCCATCTTTTAAAATAGAAATACTCCAACGTGTATACAACCACCATTCTCGATCCCTACCCAAATTTACTTATACCACTTGTATGTAAAATGTTAAATAAATATCACTAAAATGATATAGAGAACATGAGATTAATAAACTAGAAATGACGTTTTTGGAATCCTTAATTATTCTTATATTGGAAAACTTCAAAAAAATATCGTGGTTAGATAAGAAAATCACAAACTAAATTGAAATAAGAAATATATAGGGAAATTCGGTACCACCTATTTTTCTAAAAAATATAGAGGAAAATCTAGTATCTCATGATGTATAGGCGTCCCACCCTCCAATAAATTTACTTAGTTCACCAAAATGAGATATTAAACTCTAGATAATCATATGTTCCCTTACTACCCTCTCTAATGGATGTCAGGAAAAGCAATATATTTTGATGGTTCGAGTTCTCCATCTTCATAGGGTAAAAAGGTGCTAAAAATAAGAAAAATAGCTTGTACTTGTTTGACTTACCTTTCTAGTCACTATAGTTGCAACAGGTCTCCGTTGCATCTTTCAAGCGGATTACATTGAGAACGTATGAACCGATAAATGATTATTGCATGCTATTATGATTTGATTATTAATATAAAGATAAAAATAATAATGTAAATCATTATTAAAACATCTCCACTACTATAGTGATATTGTGTGATTATGAATCCAAATGTTACAGTGAATGGTAAATTTCCTTGCCCTAGGTAGATGGGACATGAACAAACATATAACTTCGTTGTGAATTTATTAGTTCACACTTTATATGCTTACACACTTAACAAAACAAATGCTTTATTAGTCTATGTATAGAAAGAAAAAATCCAATCTATCAAATATCATTTCCTTGCAAATTTATTTTATATCTATTTACTTATATTTTTATTGAAGGACTTGATGTAAGTTATACCCAATGAGTGGTAGTATAGACATTCATTTTCTTGTGAAAGTTAAAACATGAAACATTTGACTAGAAATGTGGACATATAAATCCAAATATATTAAATATATTTATCGAGGTCACTTTGTTGAACAAATGCCTACAAAAAATAACATATATAGTCTTTGTACTTGTATAGAAACACATAATTAGTCTTTGTACTTGTATAGAAACTTGTATAGAAACACATATTACTCGTATAGAAACTTACTTTATGTACATTGATATGTGCGAGGCTTCTACTTGGTCTTTATCATGGCATATTTTAACCAATTCCGGTGTGATAATTAGCTCATGTGTATAACCTACTACATCTTCAGACATCTGAAGAGAGATGTTACGATTCTCATCATCTTCCACACACACCATCAACAGTTTCAGCGTCGTTGGAGGCTTTTTGCATGTTGACTTGACGGGACTTGAGACTTCATCACAATTTTTTCTAGTTTTTGAATTTCCTATTTGTGTGTTTCTTGATTCCCTCACTTTTCTTTGAGACAATGAGTCTTGGGATTCCTTGTATATGATTATAAAAATAAAAAATATAGTTTATTAATATACATGATTCATTTCAATAAATTAATAAAAACATTGTCAAGTTATCGCATATACCTTCATATTTATTTTGATCAATTCTGCAGGCCAAGGAAGGTAGGTGTCTATTCCTTGACAAACTTGATAAACTTCATCCATATTTAAAGGTATTGGCACACTTTCTTCAGGCATCAACGGGGTATCAATTATCACTTTTTTGTGTTTTGGATCCAATGCCACATTGTGAAGGATAATTGACTCATTTGTATGAGATATATACACCCTTCCCTCAGCTACTGAACGTAATGGATTATCCAACATCAAAATACACTTGTGATAGCCCTACAAAAATCAAATATAGATATTGTCAACAAGAGAAATCACTATCTCTAACATTTACTACATAATAGACTTGTTGATTACCTCAGGTAGATGTGAGAATTGTGCAAGTGGATAATTAGATTTGGAAGTAGGGTATTGGTCTGTATCCCCAACATTATCGATATCCTTGCTCGTATTCTTCCCTTCAAGATACTTGATCTTCATGGGAAAAGTTTTAATGGTCTGTTGCATTTGTAACAACATATGGGATGGTTGGTCATCTGTTCGAGCCACACTTTGACAATATTTTATAAATATTCCTGGTCCGGTTGCTCTCGCATGTCTTGGGTGATCCTTTTTTCCCAATGCCATTGTTAACACATCATTACATCCCTTCTCACTAATGAGTCCCTCAAAAACTTCCTGAGATAGAGCATCCTTGCAAAATATAAAACATATATATGTAAAAATAATAAAAACTATATATTGTGATGAAAAATCTACGAGATAAAAAATTAAACTTACAATCTTGTACACCACTTCCTTGACCTTGTCACTAGTAACAACACCAGTTTTGTCCATTCTAGCTCTTTTCCATAATTCTGCTCTAGAAATCTTTGAAATAACTAGATCTAAACTATTCTCACTGATCTGTTTATAATATGATAAAACCATAATACTTTTATACCTCTATATGAAATTTCATAAATTGCTTTGAAATGAATCAAATCTTACAATTTCTTGCTCTAAGCCAACATATCCCTTATGAGAAATTCTAGGCCGATACTCATTCTTTGATGATAATTCTCTTCCAGCCTTACTTCTTCTCTGGTTATTTTTGCGAACAATAAATATGAAAATATATTTAAATGTCTTAAAAGCAAAACAACAAAAGTACACTAGTTTATATTATCACCTTAAATTCTTCGGTCAATCGACTCATGACAAAATCCTCCCATTGATCTGCAGATATAAAATCATATTCTTTGGGTGGGTGTTTGCATATGTTTCCATCTTCGTCCCTTATGAATTTTCTTGATAACTGAGATTTGAATTCCCTCCATCTATCATTAGCTCTTTGTAATACTCACTGCTTTCTGACAGATCCAATCGAAAAAACACCCTACAAATAACAAAATCACATACACATAAATATAATATAATATTTTTATACAAAAAATATTAATGCCTACATACTCATCTCAATCTCTTCCCAAATAAGGTCCTTGAGACCTTCTCCCACATCACTCCAAGTATCGATGTTGATTGGAACTCGCTCTCGGGATGCGACTCCAATATAGCTGCTGAAAATGTTTCAGGTTTTCGCAATTGGTTGTCCTTTTGAATTCCATTCCAATTAATTTTTTTGTCCTTTAGATCTCTTTCTCGAAACTTTAGACATTGTGGTACGGCCCCTACTAATCATTGTGGTCATTGAGTCGTCTTCATTGGAAGACATCTACAACAAAATTTGGTACAACAAAATATTAGCAAACTGCATATAAAAGAACATAATAAAATCTTACAAAATTTAAGACATATTTACATTCATTACAGAAAGATATTAGTGCACATCAAGAAAATGCTAATACTTACTCTCACTTATGCGTACGCTGTTTTTTATTTTTATGCACATTGACATCATCAACAAATGTCCCGTCATTATGATCTTCTCGAGCACATATCTCTTCTTCTTCAACAACAAGATCATCACTTACAGACATAGATGGAATGATTGAAGACAAAGAAGTTTCTTCTTCTAAAACGATGTCATCGTCTTCATCATCTCCTTCATGGGGCCTTCTTCTGTGAGATAAGACTACAAACCAGCCCTTGTTAGCTGTGTCTATCACATAGAAAACTTGCTTTTCCTATAATGCCATTATAAATGGATCATGTTTACATCCCTCCCTATCTAGGTTCGCTAAGATCAATCCATCTTCTGTGCGTACCCCCATATCATTTTCAGCCCACTTGCAACGAAAAATAGGAATATGAAACGTGATGTAGTCCAACTCATATATATCTTGGATCACACCATAATAGGACATGTCACACCAGACTGGATTTTTGTCTTTAGCACTAGCAATGTGCAAAGCTTCGGATACCAAAGACACCCCACTATTTTGCATCGTGCTTTTGTCATCTTGACTTTTTGTATAGAAAGTGTATCCATTTATAAAATAACTAGAAAATGACAACACGGTTGATTTAGGCCCCACAGATAACCATTTCAAGGTCTTTGAAACAGAATTTGGTGAATGATCAATCTGTTCACTAATATGATTCTTTAACCATTCGGCGAAACAACAAATGTGTAAGTTCATTATATCCTTCTCATTCTTACATCGGTAACGAGTTTGTAAATAATCAATGTGTTCTTTAACATATGGTTCAACCTCAGTTGTATTACAAAGGACATACACATGTGCTGTGTGTAATTCATCAGGTGAAAGTCGTACAAACTTGCATCCTGTACTGCCTTGTCCATCAATTTTTCCAGACATGCCGTGATTTAGGAAGACCAATGGCTTCAACATTGGATAAATGTTGGACACAAAATTCAATAGCCTCTTCTACTATATAGCTTTCCACCATACAACCCTCGGGTCGATATCTATTCTTCACATACCCCTTTAATAGCTTCATATATCGCTCGAACGGATACATCCAACGTAAAAATACCGGACCACATAGTTTGACCTCTCTAACCAAGTGCACAGTCAAATGAACCATTACATCAAAGAATGAAGGAGGGAAGTACATCTCAAGCTGACACAAAGTGATGATGATATGATTTTGCAATGAGTCCAACGTCCTAGGGTCAATGACTTTTAAGCATAAAGCATTGAAGAACATACAAAGTTTAGTGATTGCATTTCTAACCCGCCTAGGCAAAATGGAACAGATAGCCAACAACAAAAATTGTTGCATTAAGATGTGGCAATCATGTTATTTCAAGCCCAACAATTTCAAATCTTTCATATCCATAAATCTACTCATGTTTGAAGAATCTCCCTCTGGAACCTTAACTCTTTTTAGGAACCCGCAAAATACAGCTTTCTTAGACTTTGAAAGTGTGTAACATGCTGGGGGCAAGTAGGTCCGACTTCCCCTCATTTGTGGAGCTAATCTATCTCGAATACCCATGTCAACCATGTCCAATCTTGCCTTGAGGCCATCTTTTGTCTTCCATGGGATATTAAGTAATGTTCCAATTAAACTATCACATATGTTCTTCTCTATGTGCATCACATCTAAACAATGCCTCACATATAAAGACTTCCAATAAGGAAGATCAAAGAATATAGGCCTCTTCTTGTAGATACCTTTGAGAATTGGAGATTTATTCTTTTTTCTGAATTTTACTTTCAACTGTTTCACCTTAGTGAAGATTTCTTGACCGGTTAATGGTTGTGGAGCTCTTAGTAGTTCTACTTTTCTGTTAAAATCTTTCTTCACTCTACGATAATGATGATCCTTAGGCAAGAACCTGCGATGGCCGAGATAAACATTTTTCTTCCCATGTTTCAGTTGGCAGAAAGAGGTCTCATCTTCACAGGTAGGGCAACCCAGATGTCCTTTGATAGTGTACCCAGATAGATTTCCATATGCCACGTAACCATTTATCGTACAAAATAGCATCGCCCTCATATTAAAATTCTCTTTGCGGTATGCATCATACAACTCAACACCCTTGTCCCACAGAATCTTTAAATCTTCAACAAGTGGAGCCAAGTAAACGTCAATATCATTTCCAGACTGCTTTGGTCCTGAAATCAGCAAAGTCAAAAGCATATACTTGTGTTTCATGCATACATCTAGATCAAGATTATATATAACCAAAATTATAGGCCATGTACTATGACTTCCGGAATTATGGGGATTCATTCCATCTGCAGAAAGTGCCAATCTTAAGTTTCTAGGATTACCACCAAATTTTGGAAATATATTATCGATTGTCATCCATTGCGGAGAATCTGCAGGGTGTCTAAGAAAACCATCTCTTTTTCTATCCTCTGCATGCCAAACCAACTTCTTCGCATCATCAGCATTATTGAACAAGCGCCTAAATCTCAGTATTATTGGTAAATACCACAACACCTTACTAGGGCTTCCATCCTTCTTGTATCGTGGTTCTGCACAGACTGGACAACTGTCCTTCAAAGCATGATCATTTCGATACAAAATGCAATCATTGGAGCATGCATGTATATTTTTCATAATCAAGGCCCATGGATGAAAGCACTTTCTTTGCCTCGTAAGTGCGACGAGGAAGCACATTATCCTCGGGAAGCATATCTTTCAAGAGATGTATCAAGGTCATAAAACTTTTATCAGACCAACCATTGCTCGCCTTCAGGTGATATAACTTTAAAACAACTAGATAATTTGGTGAACTTGACACAGCCATTGTATAATGGTGTTTCAGAGTCAGTCATTAACCTTTCAAACATTTTAGGACAGTCTCGTATCTTTTCTTCTACATTGTAAGACATGTCCTACAATGTGTCTCCTTCGCCTCCCTCAAATTGTTCATTCTGATCTACAATATGAAAATCTTCCCTCTCGCCATGATGTATCCATCGCGTGTAAGTCCTATCAATGATGTCTCGAAATAAGTGATGACACAATGCGTTTTTGTTAATCCTCTTGTCGAAATCACACTTTGTGCAAGGACAAAGAAGTCTAGTATCATTTCCTGCATGTTCAATTGCACACCTTACAAATTCATCCACTCCTTTTTCATACTCTTCAGATAAGCGATTTGAAGACATCCACTTTCGATCCATTGTTGCACAACGACAAAAGGGGTGAGTATAAATATGCGGATAGTTCTTGTAGGGAAGGCATAGTTGTAAGCAAGACGCATGGACTGATATTTAGATCTGTGTTATGGCACATGGGGCGAAATTTCAAGAAGGCATAGTTGATATTCTGGTTCTTAACCTTGTGCTATTTCAAGTTTCTAATCATCCCCTTAAGTTTTTAGTCTTCCCTTCAAATTATTACGTTCCTACCAAGTTTTCAAGTTCTATATAACATAGAAATCAATGATCAGTGATAACCTGGCACATTTCAACCATAAATATATGGTACTTGAATTATGTCATACTATTATGTTGTTTTTATATTCTCATCTCTGACTTCTGATGTTTCTTTTTATCTCTAATCTGGAATTCTGTCATACTATTATGGCTTCTTAGTTATTCATCCTGGGATAAAACACATTTGAAAGCGCCAACAACGGGTTACTTTTTAGACTGGTAAACTATTTTTTTTTTGTCGGTCAAAACTCGTGTTGATTTTTTTTTGTATTTTTTCTTAGTTTCTATACAGAGCTATCCATCTTCAAAAACCTGAAGATGGTAAAAAAACAACGAAAGAAAAAAACAAGAACTAAACTAGACAACGGCTAACCCCAAGAACAAAGAAAGAAATAGATCCAAACAACAGACGCTGCCAGAAGAAACTGGAGCACTGAAAACCTCAGCAAGCATCAGGCATAAACACTCAACAAAACAAGAACCAACAGACCCCTCCTGCCTTCTACATAATCTTGACCACCTTCATAAGACTCCCAAGCCAGTCATCGCCAGACTAACCATCAGAGCAGCAGACGCTTGAGAACCTACAGCAGCACAAAACACACAGAACAGAACCAAATCTCAACCCATTATAACTCAACCATCACAGCTGTGAAAATCAACCATGAGAGGGGAGCGAGAGACCCAGCACCACAGTAGCCATCTCTTTCAAGAATAAAAGGACATAAACCATCTAGGGCACAAGACCTCATCTATCGCAGGTCAGAAACCAAGCCAGATCCAGAGGAAATCGACCATCATAGCTTTAAACCCAGCTATGAGAGGGGAGCAAAAAACCCAGCACCACTACAAACATCTCGTCATACAAGAAGAGGACATAACCCATCCCAGGGCCTGAGATAACTCAACCATCACAGCATACAGCAGTGAGAGGGGAGCAACATCACCCAGCATCAAAGCCATCAAAGAAAATCAGGCACAATCTGCCAGCCATCAGATCAGCAGGCGGTAGACAACATCCAACAAACAACCCAGAACAGAACCAAACACGATCCAGAAGAACTCAACCACCATTACCTTAAGAACCAGCTATGATATGGGAGCAAGACATAGCCGCAGCATCACCACCCAAACCACAAAAGGTCCTCAAACATCCTCGTAAGAACACCAACCAAAACTAATAGACCATGGCAAGACAAAAGGAAAACTAGCATCATCAAAACACCCTCCAAGGGAACCATAGCCACAAACAGCCCTACTCCATCACAAGCATCAACATGCTAAGCCCCAAATAGCAGAAAAATGATTATGTGAACCAACCTTCCACCGAGAACATCCAGGAACAACTACTCATAGCACAACAGCTGAACACACAGAGCAACCACCTTTAGAAGATCTCCATCAAAAAACCCATAAGATAAAACACATAACAGCCAATGAGGTACTCTGCCAAAGCCATCAAGTGCCAAGATCAGTCAGCAACCAAGCAGACGCCCGACATCATCCAACCAAATAAAAGAAAGAAAACCCAGCAGCCCCAAGAGGAAACCAACTCAACCACCTATCATGATGTTGTAATCGTTCTCAATACTTATCCATAAACTGGAAATGTCTTTAGAACTGTTATCATGGACTCTCCTGTTCGTCTCCAACTAAGTATGATAAAGCAAAATAGGACAGAAGATACCAACATTCTTCTGCTGAAAAGAAATGAGATCATTCCAACTGTTGTCTTTTGGTGATTATTCCACCAGAGTGTTTTGTGTTATGGTTCTCTCTTATTATTTTTTACTCAAGGTAAATGGTTTCTTATCTTATTAAGAGGCATGAGTTACTTAGGATAGGCAATTCTTAACAAGACCAAGAGTGAGAATCTTTTAGGAGTCATATTTCTATTTTGCTAAAAACTTATTTTGTTCCCTATAATGATAAACAAACTATTAGATTTTTTTAGGATGGGAATGTATTTTCAAGGTAGTTGAACCCAGTATCTCTATAGCCCTGATTATTTCTTCAAATTCTTAAGCAAATACATT
This sequence comes from Alisma plantago-aquatica, assembly GCA_963693085.1. Taxonomy (NCBI): domain Eukaryota; kingdom Viridiplantae; phylum Streptophyta; class Magnoliopsida; order Alismatales; family Alismataceae; genus Alisma; species Alisma plantago-aquatica. Next base: position 377,390,917 of record OY856412.1, read on the forward strand.
ATTTTAAGGAATTAACTCTATTTCTTGTTTGCAAGTTTTGGGGATATGCATCTAGTAGGACCCATTGCCTCCCAACCATCTATTCTTAATTGATATGACCTATAAGGAAGATATTTTCAAGCTTATCTTTCCTATTAAATCCAAGTTGGATTGCATTATCACAAATTTGCAATTCCATATTATACAAAGAAGGATTGATCCCTTAAGAGATTGCTTCTTACTATTCCTTCCCTATACTAAATCTATAAAAATCTATTCGACTAAAAGACATGGCATCATATCTAGATTCTTTGCTTTTATAAGAATAAAGACTAAGATAGTGACATGGAAATACTACTTGAAACACCATTTATTTATTGTGAAAGGTTGTCTGTTTGTCTATCAATGATGGTAATGGTGATATCTTCAAAGATGCTAGGAAGTTCCCTCTATGCAGTGGGGGGGACAAGGAGGAAGTAAATGGAAAGATGAAGAGAAGGGCGATTTTGGGTTGTTACTAAAACATAAGGAGATCAAAAGGGAGCTCAAGTCTTGTGATGTGGTCTGGTGTGGTCATGATGTCTGAAATGTTACTTTAGCTAGTAGGTAGTATCTTTTTTGTACTTATAATTGAGTGCCATGCCTTTTGCATTTTTGTTTTAATTTCAGGCATTGCGGGAATAGAAGTGGCTAAAGTTACACCTGACTAGAAAATCCATGTTCACAGTTTACCCTTTACATTTTTTTTTACTTTTAGTGTTATTATTTACATATTTCTTCCTAACATCTTAGACACATTCATTTCCTTTTATTTCCTCTAGATCTAATAGTAAATGTTCTTCTAGGGAATGTGAATGTACTACTTCCACATTAGAACATAGTTTAATTCTTGAATGAGTATGAGGAAATTGTTAGTATGTATACTTGTATGTAGATAAGACATATTGAATAACATATTGGTTCTCCTTTCAGAATGGCCACAAAATCTTTTGAGTTTCCCGCTATTCTTTTTGACACATGTGGCAACTAGAACAATTGATTACATCAAAAGTTTCTTGGAATGGATGAGTGATTCTATAGCAAAGTCCTTTGAGCACACATGTGATAATGCTTTTCTATAGAAGTAAGTCACATGGTACTTTTATTATGCTATCAGTACTTTATTTTCCTATTGTACAGTCATGACAATGTTACATTTGATCTGCAAGCATGTCTAAAATAGGGCAAAGCTTAATAGAAATTGGGATACTCCCATAGTAATCTATTTTTTATTTATGAAGAAATGAACTCTTTATCATATGGGAAAATTATCCGATAGATAGACTTCGATTTAAAAATATATAAATGCATTTTCATGTTGTCTTGTTATCCATGTCCAGTTTAGAAGCAAGACTTTCTCATGACATTTTTTTTGAATGGGCGACTGCTACAAAATCTTGTACTATTTACTCAATAAGGCCAGGTATCCATGGTCTTACATCTTTCTTGGCATATGTTTATAACAGTTTGCTCACACATTTTATTGATGGTAGTTTGTGGTGGCATGTATCTAGAATGTTGTATGCTTGAGTTCATCCAACACATAGTATTATCTAAGTCCATTCTAAATTATTGAAAACTTGTCCAACTATCCTAAATGGTTGCTACATAACCTTAATGTTTTTTGTAGTTTGGAACTTTAGCTCGCATTCTTCCAAAAGAGGTCATCCTTGTTAAAGAAAAAGATAGTAAAGGATTACATGGATGTTATTCTCATTTAGCTGATGCAATGGTAATCGATGGCTTAATTAAATCCACTCCAGATGGTATGTTTGTTTCTTATGTGGATTTAATGTTGTTAGTCTAGTTAGTGGTTTTGTTCACTATCAAATTAGTTAAATTTCTTAATTTTTGAACTCATTATTGTCTTCCCAAGTTTTCTAATAGACAGAGAGATCACAATACTACCTCATTAACATGTTCAATTAAGTTATGCTTTACCAACATTTATACTTGGTCTACTACTTTTCTCACAAACTTCTAGGTTCTAATTGATACACTTTGGACATGCTCGAATCTCAAAAAGTAGTGTGCTAAATAATCATAATTCATATAACAATGGGAATTTTGTGCTCATATGAAAATGGAGCAAGTGCAAATCCTAATAATCTTATGTATGTAACAATTATTAAAAATTTGAACTTCCAAATTGATTATACTTTTAGATATGTTAAGTCAATGACCTGGATAAAAGAACACTAGTTGATATAGTTATCAAAATGTAGGACTCGTGTAATCAACTTCCCACAGTTGATAACTCATAGATTTGTTTTTCATCCTTTCATGACTCTGATTTAGAGTCAACATGAGCAATACTTTTGGTATCTTCCACATTGGTATTATGCACTCCTTGTATTGATATATCAAGTGTATGAGGCTTCTATGCAAAATTATATCCAACACTTTCCAGGTTAGGCTTTTCCATGCCACTAAGTGATGAGAAAATTTTGATTCACAACTGCTGAAGATAATTTGTATTTTGTTGCACAGAGGCTATGAAAAATGAATGTCATATATTTGGATAGCAGAAACCAATATTCATATAACTTGACATAATAGGTTATCTTATGTGGCATGTCAAAGTATTATACTTTCTCTATTTCTCACTCAACCAATCAAATCAGATAGATCTAGTCACTGGATTAGTTGTTGCCCACCGTGTGGCCAGTTCCTGCCTCTTTGGGGCTTCCTCTCTCAAAGATCAAGGGATGTAAAAGATAACAGGTTATGATCTCCCTGTCATCGGATGATAAGTCAAGTCCATGATCAGCCTCTCCCTTGGATGATAGGTCAAGTCCACATAGAAATGGAGATCAAGATGAAAATCGAATGTAGATTCTCAAAGCATATATGTCTACTTATGGATGTATCTTGCTACAGGGATATTGATTGGCTCTTTACTTAATTTATCCAGGGCTATGAGTCCTTTCCGTGTAAGTAGAGGTTACCTTGGATTGAAGGGAGCTCAAAGTAGATGTGGGTGTGAAATGCTTTCTGGCGAAGAGCAGAGGAAAGCGGCGCTTTTTGGTGAATGAGGAGGCGTTGTCGGTGGTCTCTCCAGGGCAGCGGAGTCGATTCGTCGTCCGTCTCTCCAGGGCAGTGGAGTCGAGTCGTCATCCATCTGGCGAAGAGCAGAGGGCAGCAGCGCTTTCCGGAGAAATAGTACGGTGAAGGCAGTCGTCGTCGGTCTCTAGCGGTGAGCTCTGCGGCGCTCTGGGACGAGGGGGGTCGTCGTCCGTCTGGGGAAGCACAGAGGGCATCGGCGCTTTCCGGAGAAATAGTACGGTGAAGGTAGTCGTCGTCGGTCTCTAGCAGCGGTGAGCTCTGCGGCACTCTGGGACTGGGGGGGCAGTTTGCGGTGAAACTGCTGATCGCAGGAAGCTATAGTCAATTTTGGGGGAAACGACGCGCAGAGGAAAAGAGGAAGCGCGGGTGTTGAATTTTTTTTCCGTGACACCTATTTATTAATTAGATCTATACATGTGTATAATACATGTACATGTACATATATATATGCAATGTATATGATTCAAGTAGGTTAATAATTATTCTACAATAATATCACATAAGGGTGTTAAATAATTGTTAGTTCTAGGTAAAAAAATGAACCGGCCCAGCCAATCTCGGACCCAATCTAAAATTGAATTTTTTTGCAAAATAATTCAAAGGCTATTTTGTATGTAAAATAGTAGAGACATATGTATAACATGTAAATATAGAGGTTGATTAGTTACTCTGTTATAATATCACACAGGGTGTTGAAAATTGGTTTTGAGTCAGTCAATTTCTGTACAAAACATGGCCCAGTTAGAGAGTTCAATTGTCAGTGTCGGACCCAAAAACAAAACTAGATTTTAATTGTTCGAATGGTGTCTCAATTGAGAACGACCCAGATTGAAAATATTAGATTCGAAAGAAAACTCTGAGCCAGTTTTGACAATGAATTTAAAAAAAAATCTCTGATTAGATGTTCATGATTATATTTCGTGTGATATAATATTGGGTGGTCAGTTCCGGGTCAAAACATCTACCCAGAGTGAAAAATTTGTCATTCCCACATGACCACACAAAATTAAAATTTGTTCAATCGACCTCTTAAACTGAAACCAACCCATATTAAAAAAATTAAAGCCCAAAAAGAACTCGGACCCATATTTGATAATAATTTTATATGAAAAAATAATTATTTGATTATATGTTCATGATAAAATTCTCTCATAAAAAAATGGGTTTAGCTCGGTTCTGGGTATATAAAACAAGTCAGAGTCTATTGTATAATTTTGGCATATAACAATGGATTATAGTGTATTATGTGACTATGGTCTATTACAACATGTAGCTATTACAATGGGAGACCAGACAGAAGAAGACTTACAGCGGCACAAGGAGAGGGAGTGCTTCTTCTAGTTTTGGAGGCGGGACTTTGGCGTTGTTCTATTTCCGGAGCTGAAACGAGAGCGAGAGTGAGGGTTTGGCGCCGTTGTTTTGTTTTCGGAGCGATAGATATTGAACGGAAGGGAGGCATGTATTGGAAAGTAATCCACCGTCTAAATGAATTAGGATTCAACAAGTTATAAAAAAGGAAACTGCAATTGTTGTTTAAAATCAACAGCTGATCCATTGAAACAATTATGATTATATAAAAAGAAAAGGATAAATGTCCACAATCAATTGGATCCTCTTCACAGAAGTAAAAGAGATAATGGTTGGTTTAATATAGTTAATATTGGTTAGGAAAAAGTTAATGAGGGTCAGGAGCAATCCTTGGGTAAATTAAATAATAGTCTGGGATACATTTCCATAAGGTCAGGGATAAGCATTTGGAAAAATTTAATATACTCATCAAGGACAACATCACAAGGGTCAGGGATAAGCCTTCGGAAAAATTAATACACTTGTCAGGAATTATGTCCTTGAGGAAAAGTCCTTCGGCCGTGTTGAGTTTTGTAGTAGTGATTGAGGGGAAATAGTCTTTACAAAATATTAAAACATGAAACAATGCTAAGTGAGTTTTTTTTAAACAATTCGGAAATAAATTGTTTTGTTCGGGATAATACGTGAAAATGCATAAATGACGAATAAACCACGAATAATTCGTAAAATTCAGAGAAAATACGGGTTTAATATGAAATTCAGGTGTACCATACATCTAGTAAAAATGTGCATATTATACACGAATAATTGAAAAATTCAGAGAATTTTGTGAATATGATGTGTTGTTTAACTATGGTCTTTTACAATATGTAGCTATTACAACAGGTGATATCATGTTGTGTAATTATAGTATATTACAATGGTTTAGTTTACGTTGTGTAATGGAGGTCTATTACAACGATGTTTTATGTGTGGATATTACAACAGGTTACAACATGTTGTGTAATTATAATATATAACAACAGGTTGGATTATGTTGTCTCATGTTGGGATATAACAACGAGTTTTAATATGTTGTATTATGGTGGTCTATTAGAACATGTACCAAATACAACATGTAAAGGCTTGTTGTATAATTAATACATACTACAATGGGTGAGTCTGCGTTGTGTAATGATGGTCTATTACAACATTTGACAATTACAACGGGTCAAAATATGTTGTGTAAATAACATCTTTTACAATAGTTTTGAATATGTTGTGATACTACAACCTATTACAACACTTTAGCAGTTGTTGTAGTATCCCCCTATACTACGACAGGTTTGGCATGTTGTAAATGACTTGTGTTGTATAAAATATACAATATACAACACAAAAATGGGCTTGTTGTGATAAGTATGCTTACTACAACACAATCATCAGAACTGTTGTCTATCTCCCGTTGTAAAAAGCATTTTCTGTAGTAGTTCTATTTCGATTACATAACTGTTATCAAACATGTCGTTTATTTAAGCTCATAAACATAAACTATCATCTTATCATCTTTATTTGACATTATCTTAAAGCATCAAATGTGTCATAGGTTCTCAAACCATCATCCACATTTTGTTATTAACAAAGATGTGACGATATGATGAAGGATCATCAGCTAGATCCCCCAGGTTAGACTTAACCCTCACCAAAGGTGCTTGCTACCCTCTTTAGAAGTGTGACGGGTAAGGCGCCCTCACCACAGATGGTATCGGGCAGGGTAACAACCCTCACCAAAACATGTCGGCCAATGCACCTAGCCTCGCCTATCGGCCGAACATAAGCTCAATGTGTATCGTCCAGCACACTATCACCCAACTAAGAACATGAGTATATCGGTCAACCACCACCAAGGTGTATCGGGAAGCTAAGCAACAAGGGTGCTATCGTGCAACTAGGTCCATGGCATATCGTGCGCCAAAGCTCAACGTTGACAGGCAGATATGTGTATCGGGCAACCTAGTCCTTAACGCCCATCAAGGTACACGACACAAAGGCACCAAGGGAAAAAATATCATCCATTAAGTCAAGCTACAGCCTGTCGGCCAAAGGGGACAACATCCTCTCGGGCAGGGACCAACTAGGTCAAGGCATATCACCCAAGCTCACCACCAAGGTTAAAGGAGCCATATCGGGCACAAGGTCAACCAAGATCAACATCATCATATCGACCCAGAACTCTAGCCCAAGAGAGTGTATCGGGCAGCACCATCACATGGGTATCGTGCAAGGCTCAAACTCATCCCGACATGATCATCATCAACCCCAAGATCACCATCTTAGTAACCCTGAAGATCAAGAGAATTGGCTCACCTCTCAACAACCAAGAGAGAGGGGTTTTGCACAACCTCCATCACCAATCGGGCAACATGATGGATCATTTCCATATCGGCCAAGATGCCAACCACTACTAGGTCATCACACTACCAAGGCTCACCTCTCAATTCCATGGTGAGAGAAGAGTATTGCCCAAGCCACTAGGGTATAGACTCACCTCTCAACAACCAAGAGAGAGGGGTATTGTCTACAACACTAGGGTCTAACTCACATCCCAAGACCAAAGGAGAGAAAGGGGTGTCGCCCAAGAAACTCTACCCATAAGGTTCGGCCACCAAGCTCAAAGCACATCCACAAGAGCAAACAAGATCATATATTAAGAAAAATATATATATAACGAGATACATGGCTGATCAAGATAGAACATGACGTGCAACGACAAAAAGGGGAGTAGTATAGCTAAGGTTAGGAGTTATGTAACCCATCTTAAGCAAGCTCCAAGCTCCTAGAACCAAGCTCCCAAGCTCAAGCACCCCCTTTAGCCACCTCAAGAAGAAGAACATAGCTTGTAACCATCATGGCCGAAGATCAAGCAAGAAAGGAGAAGAAGATGATGCTAAGGAAAGAAGGGAAGATGCTTACCACAAGAAGAAGAACAAGACACTCTAGGGTTCAACCACCACTAGAGAAAGAAGAAGACTCTAAAGAGAAGACGAGGGATCGGCCACCAAGCTTTGCAAAGGAAGGGTATCGTCCACCAAGGAAGAGAGAAACTAGGGAACTAAAGAGATCCTTTACAAGAGAAAGAAGGTACATATATAGAAGAGGGTGGAGGAGAAACCAAGGTAAGGTATCGCCCACTATGGGACACTTGTCCATGGGCAATGCCCCCTCCTTATCTCGCCTAATACACATGTCCAAGGCAATTGCCACATGTAAGCATCATGTACCAAGTGTCCACTAGTGGTGACACAAACAAGGTCAAAGGGTCAAAGGGGGTCCATGGCCGACACACCCCATCTCCATGACTAACACACCTCCCTGGGAAACACACTTATGGCCGATACAAGGCACTCTAGCCTGATACAGGGTCAAACAAGGCAAGGCAAGGCCCAAACAGAGCAAAATAAGGCCTAACAAAGCTCAACAAAGCCCAAGGAAACTCAAGCCATGATCCCAACCCTTCCTCTCAACTCTAGAGGAAGCAAGGAGCAACCTCCAACACCCAACAAAACAAAAGCTAACCCTAATCACCACTAAAGGTGATTAGCAAGCAACTAAGCACTAGGGTTGGGAAAAGGTAATAGGATAAGCCCAAAATGATGGTCAGGGTCCTTACAGAAAAGGCATTCCCCCAAATCAGTATTAATGTTCTTGAATATGACCTAATTTGGCCTAAATCAGGCCTAATTTTTCATGACACGACCTATTCACATGTTACTTTACCTAATTTACCCTACATTGACTTAAATGAGACCCAATTTGGCAATGCCAGACCTAATCCTCCCAAATTAGAAATATTACCCCAATTTGTATGCTTGTTACTTTATTTAACAAAGTTTGACAAATTTTAAGATCAAACTTCTCCTATTCCAAGCTTAAAAATGATTACAATATCAAAAAATACCTTTATCTTCTTATGGATTGAGTCTCTTTTCCCAGTTATGTTATAGATATTTTCGATCTATTTGGTAATATATATTAACACAAAAATTGATATTTGGTGAAAGACATAAAAATATAAAAGTAGTGCATATAAAAGGAACTTGACTTTTATCAATATGGAGAAAAATTAATAAGAAAAACATAACAAATTCCACCCATACAAGTATGTAGAAAATGTGAACATTATAAATTATCAAACCTAAATTTCTTTGATTTACCCTATGTTTACCCAAAGGTGATCTATTTTTTTCCTAATTAGTCCTACTTTCCCTAGAGACGCCTCATTTATTCCAAATTCAAACATTACTTCTGCTAATTTATCCTAAATTGACATAAATGAGACCCAACTTGACCAAATCCGACCTAATCACCACAAATAAGAAATATTCCTCAACTGTTACAATACTTACCAAGTTTGAGAAATTTTAAGCTAAACTTTTACTATTCTAAGCTTGAAATTTTTTGGCCTAGAAATTGTTACTATAGTACTATAAACTCATGAATATATGTTTGTTTACATTTTGAAAATAGTTGATTCAATAAACATCATATACTTTCTTGCTTATTAATAAAAAAGTGTTATGGTATTTATTTCTTAACAATTTCTTATATGTAGAATTGCTTATTTCCTGATAGGGGTTTCTCCAGTATAGGATTTTGAACTTTTTCCTTTTAAGTGGTGGTAGTGACAGGATTTGAAATGAGAAAGGGCTCAACTCAGCCAAATGCATTGAGTGAGTATAAGCTTGAATCTTATATGTAAAGTTTATGTTACTATATGGTGAATCCTATCCAGATGAATATCAATCTAAAAAACATGTATTTATTTTTCCCATGAATAATACAAGTGTGCACATTTTAGGCATGTATTTCTCTATTATGCACAACAGTATAAATGTTGTTTAAACTTTTTGTAAATTCCCTTCCCAATATTGTGTTATCTATGTGTGCTCTTTATGTTTCACATCTTTAAGTACAAAATAAAGGAAAATCTTCATGGTACATATTTTAACTTTCATTGTCCAACTTATTTAGCAATACTTAGTTCTATGTTTGTAAAAATTCAATGGCTGCTATAGATAAGAGCTGGACGAAAAACAAGAATAGATTATCAGAAGAATACCTTAAGGGTGTTGATGAATTTATTGAATATGCTTCCAAAAAAGTAGAAGTTGATAGATTGATACCTTATCTATGTATTAAGTGTAACAATGTGAATTGCAAAACAAAAGATGAAGTATCCACCGGTATAATAGTGAATGGCATAATTGAATGGTTATACATGTTGGGTGGCACATGGTGAATCTGTTCAGATGATAAGTTCTAATGATAGTGATAATGAGGTTGATGATATGGAGGGAATGATTAAAGATGGGCTAGGATTGACCGATAGTTTTGTTCCTAAAATTGGTCAGCCGGATGACAATTATGAACTTAATGGTTTGAATGATGACGTTTCTAAGTTTCAAAAGTTGATGAAAGATGTAGAAGAGCCACTTTTTGGCAGATGTGAAGGATACTCCAAACTGTCCTTCACCATGAAAGTGTTGCAGTTAAAGGGTTTCCATGGAATGAGCAATGAATGTTTCAACTCTTTGATCACATTGTTATCTGAGGCATTCAAGGGATCTTGATTACCACAGTCATTTTATGAAGAAAGAAAGTATCTCATTGATTTGGGCATCGACTATGTGAAGATACATGTATGTTCCAACCATTGCATGTTGTTCTGGAAGGATTTGTTCAACTTGTGGCACTTGTAGATGAAAATATACCTCTATTAACAAGGTGGTTCAAGAAAGACCTGCTAAAAAGGTAAAGAAGAGTTTTAAGTTGATGAAAAAGGTTCTTGTTAAGATTTTATGGTATTTTCACCTAATACCAAGGCTGAAACGTTGGACATGTGCTATCGAACAACTATAGAGATGATATGGCATCGAGAGAAGTGAAAAAATGATTGTATATTGAGGCAACTGACAGACGGTGAAGAATGGGAAACATTTTATGAGATGCATCCATTCTTTTCTAGTGACCCTCATAATGTAAGGCTAGCTTTGGCATCTCATGGGTTCAATCCCTTTGGGAACATGAGCCTTTCTTATAACATATGGCTAATTATCCTTATCTCATATAACTTGCCTCCATGGCTTTGCATGAAACAGGATTATTTTATTTTATCAATCTTAATTCCCAGAAAAAAAATCTCCTACTTATAAGATTGATGTATATCTACAACCAATGATTGATGAGTTACTAGTGTTATGGGATGTAGGCATTGAAACTTTTGATACTGTCTCAAAGAAAATTTTTCAAATGCATGTTGCTCTATTGTGGATAATAAATGATTTTTTTAATATGAATATTCGTTAGGATGGTCCACCCAATGTAAATTGGCATGCCCTTCTTGTCACAAGGATACATGGTCCCTTAGATTGAAACATGGGGGAAAATTTATTACATGGGTCATCACAGATTCCTACCACCAACTCATGGATGGAGGTGCAATGGGGATGCATTTGATGGGAAAAGGAAGCATGACCTCCTCCCAAAGAACTATTAGGAGAAGAATCTTTTAGACAATCGCATGACATATTCGTAACAAACCTTGGGAAATGAAAGAAAAAATCACCAAAAGAGAAACCTATTCATGCTTGGAAGAAAAATAGCATTTTCTTTTATCTTACTTATTAGAAGACACTTCGTTTGTGCCATAATCTTGCCATAATCTCGATGTAATGCACATCGAGAAAATATTCATGATAGTCTAATAGGAACAATCATGGATATTGATAAGAAAACAAAAGTCAATTCAAAGGAACGAAAAGTAAAAGCTATAAAATAAGGCAAGATCTCTATCCATAGAAAATTAGAGGTTTCGATTCCATGCTTCACCTTATCTTAAGAGAATAAGAAGACTCTTTGTGAATTCATAAAAGAAATCAAGTTTCTATATGGTATTTGCTCAAATATGTCTAGATGTGTTATTGTTACTGAGCTTAAAATTTCTAGTATGAAATCTCATGATTTCCATATATTTCCCCAAAAAGTCCTACCTCTTGCAACACGTGGATTATTTCCAGAATCTATATCTGAGGCATTAACTAAACTTAGCATATTTTTTAAGGAGATGGGATCTAAAATTTTAAGGGTAGAAGATCTACACATACTGTTGAAAAACATAGCCATTACACAATGTAAGATGGAGCAAATATTCATACCATCAATCTTTGATCTGATGTTGCACTTGCCCATTCACCTAGTGCAATAAGAAATTCTCAGAGGCCCTCCACAATATATATGGATGTACCCAATAGAAAGGTGAATAATGTTTTTATGATTTTTGATAAATAATTAGCATGTTCTCTAAAATTACTTGGCTTATGTAGGTATCTTCGAACATTGAAATCATATGTGTGAAATAAAAATCATCCAGAGGGTTCAATAGTAGAAATGTACATCACTAATGAATTCTTAATATTCTTCTCAAGATACATGAAGGAGAATGAAACTAGATTTACTTGTCAGCCACACCATCATGACATTGGAGAGACATCGATCATTGTCATTTCAGTTGCTTGTTTTAAAGCAAATTGGGAAAACATTATCAGTAGGAAGCACTAGAGACCTTAGTGTAACAGAGTGGCTACAAGTACAAAAATATGTTCTAGAAAATTTAGATGCAATGATTCCCTTTATAAGGTAAATATCTATAACTTAAGTAGCAATTCAATATAATACTGAATTTCTAATTGTTTAGTTTCTTTTAACTTTTTTCTTAGTGAACATAATCAATTTATCCAAGAAATGGGTGTTGAAAATATTGAGAAGGAACATGAAAGGTTCTTTGCAGGATGGCTGGAGACTCGAGTAAGTAGTTAAACTACTCTAAACTCTTTATAAATGCAATTATTATTTTCATTTTATGATAATAAGTTTATATCTTTAGGTGGATAAGTTACATAAAGAGGGTAAGGTGGATGATGATCTCTTAAGTTTGTCCTGTGGACCTGATAAGAAGGTGATATCTCATACGGGTCTACACATTAATGGATTCATATTCCATACTCAGGATCGTGACACTAGGTTAACAACTCAAAATAGTGGTGTTATTGTTAAAGTGGAGACATCTAATGGACCTTTTTTCTTTGATGGTGTCGTGGATGAGATTATAGAGATGATCTACACTGGTGGAAGATTTGTACACATTTTTATGTGTGACTAGTGGGGCATGCATTCTGAAGGAAGAGGTTTCAGCTGAGACAAATACAGTTTTGTTAGTATAAATATAAAGTGTAAGTTGAAAACGAACAAACCATTTATCCTAGCATGTCAAATGAAGAAATCTTTTTATGTTCGTGACATCTCTAGGAATAATTTGATAGTTGTCACCAAATCACCACCACGTGATGTTTACAACATGAAACATGAAAATGAATGCAACGGTGCTCATATTGTCCAAAGTGCATACGAGGAATGTGTGTCTAATCCAACAAAAGTTTCATCATTCTCATTTGATGCATTTGATGTTTGTCAATAGAAGAGGCAAGATGTAGTCAATTTTTCATCCATGGAGGCTGCAAAGATATAAGGATGGATAGATAAAGATGGAAATCATGCATGGGAATCAATCAAATAAATTTCTAATTTTCTTTTTCTAAAATTTATACTGTTTAAACTTGATGGATGTTATGTTTCTTTTATTATCTAATACACCAGATCTTGTTGTAGTTAGCAAGCGAGTATGATATTACTTCTGATCTCATCATGAACTAATAACTTTACTTGCTTGTAAAACATGCTTGTGTAATTTTTTGAGACACTTGTAAGAAATATGGTCAGTGCATCTAGTGTTCACAACAACTTTGTAGCTAGTTATGAAAAATTGATGACAGGAAATTATAGAATGAACCAAAGTAATTTATTATATAAGGTAGACAATATATCAAATGAATGACATGGATTTTTCTTTCTATGCAGAGCCGTAAGATCTTAAAGGTTTGTGTACCATAAATGTGAACTAATACATATACTCCCTTCTCATTGGTATTATTGGTTTATGTAATACTTTTAGAGTATTTACTACTTCTCAACTTTGGTTTTAGGATCCTCTAATGTTGTAGAGATGAAACCATCTCTTTAAGGAAATGAATTGATAGATCAAAACAACAATCACCCAAGTATGTAATTGTCTTCACATTAAATATCATTGCATACTTATCAAGGCAACACGTCCATGTGCTAGACCCTAGGGAAACCTAACATAAATTGTCTATTTATAAATATTTTTTAAATATAGTAATCTACATGTTTTACCTATAAAAGAAATCTATTTAGGAGGAGAAAGGAAGGACAACAACACAATATTAATTTGTAAGGTATATTCTTGTTTAAATTTGCAATATTACAGGATCCTTTTCAGGTAAATTCAAAACAAGGGTCTCAATTGAGGAGCTTGTCAGTAATTGGAATAAGCTTGATCAAGTTGGGAACCCATGTCTATAAGAAGAAAGCAAGGGACATATTTTCTTATCCTTAAAATGTTAAATTATCAAAATATAGGTATCCATCATGTAATAATTGAAGTTATTAATTTTTTGTAGCTCTATAGAGAATATAGTGCACTGTTGAACAACAATTTGTAAAAGATGGGTGTCAGTTGTACAACTGTCAACAAAAGGCAAGTATATGTTGCATTCATTTTAATAATATATGTGTATTTATTTTGACTCTTTATTATCTCTTCTAGGTTTACCAAAAATGGGAATATTGGCCAGCAACACTCCTATGGGGAAAGTGCAGGGCATGGTAAATGATGAGTCAAACCCAAACAAAGGGATGGATCCTTTGCAAAATGGTCAACATACATTTTCTTGTGAAAAAACTACAAATAAGGAGCCATATATACTCCATATGATATGTTTTCTTATCATAATCTATTGAAAAAAATCAAGAAAATTATTTTGGTTATTTGGTACAACCTTGGTTAAGAAAGGAAACAAAAATACAACAATGGTTCAATGCAGCAAGGTCGGCGGGGTAAAACGAAAAATAAATGGTGGGCATGAGGCCATTCACTAAATTATTTTTATTCGTAATTTTGAATTACAATACACACCAAATTAAATATAAATGATGTTGTAATTCTATAACTCATAAGTCTAAAATAATATGTCAGTAATAAATTGATTTCATTTTATAACATTCTACATTCTTATTGAACACAAACGTTAATTAACTTGTATTTGTCATCATGGTCCACTAATCCATGTATTTGTTGTTACTCTAGGGATTGAGATGAAGAGAAGAAGGTGCATCCAGGCGGGCCAGGACAAACATTATGGGCATGCAAATGTCATGGAGAGGAATGACTTTCGGAATCATTTCAAGCATTATGGAGATTTTCTAAAGCAAAAGTTAAACAAAGGTCATATAAAATTGTGGATTTATTTCTTTTCTACATTAAAATTCAAGTAATACTTATTGATTTCATAAATACTATTACTTACTCAGAAGGGTCAAGCCAGGATATGGTCTACAAAAAGAATTTCCTATGTTGCTTCAAGGTCGACAAATAAGTCAAGATATTGGTATAGACACTAATTTCTTTTGTTTTGTTGTACACATTCTCTGATCTTGAATGATAGTCTTACTTCAATATGTAGTCCAATGAACAAGAAGAAAAATGATCAAATCATCAATAAATCTGTCCAACAAGAATTCTGGTGATAGTGTAACTTTGAGTATTCATCACCAACACTAAATAATATGTATATAACAAATAGATTTAGCATTGTTTTCATGAAATGTAGTTAACTTCATAAACAACACACTTGATGCCCGTGAAGTTAAATCTTATGGTGTTGTTCAAGAAAGAATAGGAGCACCGAGTACTACAAACAATCATGAACATGATATGCAACAAAAAACCTCTTATAATATACATGTCAAAAAAGATCAAGGTAACTTATGTAATAACTTTTTAATACATGTTTCTATTAATCATATATGATATGTGTATGTTTGTGTGTGTGTGTTGATAAATTTCACATTGCATGACATTTCTTCAACATGTAGAGGGGTCTTCACTACAAATTTTTTTCCTAACCATTTTGTAGAGGATGAAGATGTTGCAGTAAGGTGGACAGAAATTGACAAGAGAGCCTCACGATCTCTAAATGTCAACATGTTTACAAATTAGGCTACCGAACTAATTACTAATTTACCAAACAAGAATTATGGTTTAGTTTTGACTTTACATATTTGTCACTACTAATAAATGACACATGTAATGCAATGTTTTAGTAGTTTTTTCATGAAATGTGGCTAATATCCGTAAAACAACGTTCACCCCCCATCAAGCTAAGAGTTCCAATACTATTGAAAAATAGTCAAAGAACAAAATAGTGAGACCATAGTCCCACATGGAAGGCAACATGGCTTCCCCTGATAGACATGCTAGAAAAGATCAAGACCAATGTGTGAATTTAACAAAAATATGCATACGTATAATTCCCCTTCCTGTAAAATAGATATGGTGCTACATTCTCATCATACCTAGTTGTTCAAGACGAAGATGGTATCACACATGCTAAAACTGAAGGCTTAATGGATGATAATGTTAGAATAAGACAGACAAACACTGGTAAGAGGGTCATAAGGCCTCATATTGCTAACAATTATTCTGAAGAGGATATTGTAAATGAGATTTCTGGTGAGAAATTCTTGAATTTGACCATATTTATTGTTTAGTTAAAAACAAGATACTTAACCAATAATTTACTCTATCCTAGAAGAGCCAAAGAGACAAAGAGTTAGAGGAAAATCCAAAAATCTAAACTTAAGGAGCTTTAGAAATGGGTGTAAAATCAAGATACCATTCAACTCTAATGGTAGTATGATTAGTAGGGTTTAAATTTGGCGTCTTGCTAGTTGAATTGGAACAATCATTCGTAGTTCCATAAATGCACCTCTAATTCATTCAAGGTGCAGCCGCATGCCTGAAGAAAAAAAAAGAGAAAATGTTGTAATTGAATAAAGTTTTGTTGGATTTGTATTGATACATTTTTCATATCAGGGAAGGTACATTTTTTATTGCCAAACTTATTTGCATGATGATTTTATTATTCTTGATAATGAGTTACTTCTTGAGGAAAATGAGTTAAGGATATGCACGATGTACCAGTCAATCGAAAAGGCTTGGCGTGACCTCAAGATTGAACTACGCCGTCTGGGTATTTAACTTTTTCCATTGATGAAGAAGCTCTTAGAAATTGTCCTTCTAATCTAACAAGATCTGATTATGAGTTTCTTATAAAGAAATATTGGATAAGCGATTACGTCAATGTATGTTAAAATTATTTTCTAACTCAACTTTTATACTATACTATGTTGTGATTCCATTTTTTAACCATCTTAATGTTCTTGTTCAAGGCTGCTAGTGGTCAAAACAAGATTGGTCATTCATAGCAATCCATGCTTCACTATACTGGAAGGACTTGATTCAGTGTTCTAGAATAGGATTATGTAAGGAAAATGATTTGTTATACATACGGGAGCTACTGTAAGGATATATATAAATTAATATTCTACAATTTCACAAAATTGTAGGCTAACAATAACAATGGGGTAGCACCGGATCAATTGAGTATGTTTAAAATGACCCAGACATGAAAAGACAAGAAGGTTGTAGATGTTGTTGCTAAAGAGAAAATGGTAACTTTACAAAGGTTTATACGGTTGTATGAATGCTATTCTAATTTTCTAACAAATTCAACTATTATTAAGGAACAAATCAGAGAATTGGAGTTTCAGCTGTAGGAAGGAACAATTGAAATAAGTGATGATGAAATATGCTCTAGGGACTTAGGGCATGAGAGATCAAGAAATGTTTGCATGCAAGCCAGTTCAACAGTAGGCCCTTCTTATACTAGAATTGGTGCTTATGTAAATGAAATCAACAAATTTAAAGAGCAGCTGGATGCTGCACAAGCTAGAGTTGAACATGCAAAAAAGGTTACAGATGATGCACTAGCTAGAGCTGAACATGTAGAAAAAGTTGCAGATGATGCACTAGTAAGAGTTGAACTTGTAGAAAAGGTATCAGATGATCTATGAGTTAGAGTTTAGAATGTAAATAAGAAAGTTGATAAAGTTAACGCATACACCAAAAAGATATTCTCTATTCTACAATCTCGAAGGGGCAACTTCATTAATGAGGTATCAGACTATGTGTATGTCATATCTGAAAAAAACTTTTCATCAAATCATATCATTTTAATGATAAACATTATTAAAATGTAACATAATGAATCTTAGATATAATCTCCATGTAAACCTTTTTATGAAGTTTTCCTTTCAAATCTATCCTTTATTCATTTAGGTTTATATAGTGGAATTTATAGTGGTTTAGTGAGCATTTATTCACTAATTATACCGATGGAAGGATTTATGCACAAATACCTCAGTGAAAGCTTAATTACTATAATTAAGTGCTCTAAATCTTAATCTATCTTATGGTGTGATTTGAAAACATAAAATATGCCACATAACTCATTTTAGTGGTAATATGAAGATAAGAAACTTAATTGGATGAACAATTTAGATAATGGGCCATTAATGGACCATATGACATATATCATAAAAAGAAGTCTCAAAAGAGGAAACAAACATCAAATTTTAAATCTAAATATCAAAATTATCCTACATGTCAAATTTCATCTAATTTGGACAACCTTGAAATATTAAGATAAGTTTAGGAGAGAGAAAATGAGTAAAAGGCATAAGTAATGAATAATATAATTATGTAACTTAAAAATATGGAAATAATGTAAAATTCATATTCAACATATCAAAGATAACTTGTGTATGAAGTTTGATCCAATTTGGATGTTGTTTGTGCAAGTTACACAATTTTAGGTACATTCTGGTCTTTTATGCAATTTACCCAATTGGGAGGTTTTATTTGCAATTTTTCACCTAATTTTTAATCCATAGATATTACCTTACCATTTTTGAGATTTTGAGCCATGGGGCACCTGGTTTCACCTTGGTTTGAAGGTGTAACTTTCCAAGGGCAATATAGGGAATTACCTTTAAAAGGTATCAACCAATGGGGTTATTTCTTTACTTTAAGGACGGTGGGGATGGCCTAGAAGGCTCTAGAGACTCTTAGGACAGAAATTTGATATGCAAGAAGAGTCCATGAGCTGTCCTCTTGCATGGCCATGAAGCCTTAGCTAAACGACACATGAAAAGTCCCTTAGACACCTCATGCTTCACCTCTTTCTTTATATAGCCATGTCCACCCCTTCCCAACTCACAAATTTGAAACTCTTGATCTCCTTTTCTTTCCTCTAGCTTAGATAATAGTTCCTTCTATATTTTACCATGTAGTTTCTAACCCAAGGTAATAAAGGGAGCCCACCTTGGTGAAGAAGGCTCCTATTGTTTCCAAATTACTCTATTAGGATTTCTAAAGCTCCTCCTTGGTGATTTTGACCAAAACTAGTAAGTTGACTCCCTTCCTTCCCTATTTTCATACTATTATTCTTCCTTATACCTTCTTCTAGGTGGAACCATGACCTTCCATAGTAAAACTCAAACTAGAACACTAAAACATCTCATCTCCATGCTCTTTTACTAGGGTTTGCACCTCTAAAGTGGAGAAGATGATCTTTGCTCAAGAAATGAGCTTGGCTTGGAGCAACCAAACCTTATAACCTCGAAATAATTTCTGTTTGTATCATATTACCTTCCTAGAGGTAATTTTTGTTAACCCCCTTCTCATATATTACTAAGTACATGCTTAAAACTCATGCTTCTATGTTGAAAATCGATGATTTCCATCTCTTTTTGCCATGTTCTTCTATGGTTTTGATTTCTTACTATTTTACCTTCTCTAGAAGCTCTAGTTTTGTTACTATGCAACTTAAAACCTGATCTTAGTCAAATGGTGTTTTCTTCCTCTCCCTCTCTCTTCAATTATCTTAATCGGTTTGATGATGTGGCAATTTCCTATTGATCAGTATTGAAAAATTCATATCTTCTAAACCGCTTATCCAAATTTGATAAATAAATATGTTTTGGAATTGGAAAATTAATCTATATCTAATAAATATATTATCAAGATCTGATTTTATGTTTTGATGAAGGGTGATTTTTTAAAAAACGAATTTAATGCATAAAATCCATAAAAATTACTTCTTAATCATCATAACTCCCAAATTAACATAAAAATATGTTTTCTTGATCAGGAGAACTTAATAATTTTATTGGTGATATTTTAAGAGTCTAAATTTGAGTTTTTCTAAAAAAGTCTAAAATTAGGGTTTTGACACTATGTACTCTAATACATGTTAATACATTGAAAATAGGCAAAGCGGAACTTGGACTCAATTAAAGTGGTGAAAGTTAGTAATTGATATCAGTAACAGAGGTATGTGCAATGTTGATATGTATGCCCATAGATCAAGTCATATGATGATTGTAATGGGATACTTTGTAAATGATTTGAATAATAATAAAGGTAGTTTTCGATCTATATGTTTAAAATGTTTTTGAGATGATAGTGTAACATGATAGATGTCTAAAGAATGATTTCACTCAATGACGTATGCTTTTAGGTTAAGGACCTAAACGATGAGATCATGTGGATGTCAAGAGTATACATTCTTGTTTGGTCCCTAGTCGGTTGTTATTGTGGAAATAACCATAGACATCAATAACACTAAAGACTAGATTGTGTGTTGGTTGATGACAGAATCTCATTAGTCATGATATAGAGATATCAAACCAAGCACACAGGTACTTGTTAGAGAACAGTGTGCCGGATAGACCCACCATGAGAGTGACACATGGAACCATGACTTGGTAGTCACAGTCAACTCTCACAGTGATGGTGGTGATTGTGATTCCTAGACCTGAAATCACTACACTCAACACATGTCGTTGGGTACACTTTGACATCATCAAACGCAGTCCTGGAACATGGGTTGTTATAAAGGTGATGATTAGGTGGCTTTGACACATGGGGCTTTTGAGGGGTAAGTGATAGATATGGGATTTGTCCCTCTTGAGGGAGTTTGATGTCCTTGGCCACTTGATGAGTAGGATTGAGAAAGGCATGCGCATGCACGTGTGAATCAATATGTGATATTGATGTCACACACATCTCACCCAGTCTGCTCTGAGATCAAGGAAATGAATGAACATTGACAGGATGACTATTCCATGCCTCGAGTTCATTCAAGATATCAGTGACAGGAATTATACATTCACTGTAACACCATTAACGGATTGTAGGATTGAAAGTTGTTCACCCACTTTCTATTTCACTTGGGTAGCACTGATGTGTGACTAGGCACCACTCTTTGCTTGTGAAGTCATAAGTGTTATGGACTTTCACTGCCAACGTGAAATGGACCTGTAGGGTTACACACACATAGGATTTAACCTGGAAGAGGAGTTTGTCCACAAACAATGTTTAGATTGATTACTAAAGGAGTTTAGTAGTTCAATTAAACACTCAATAAATTGATAGTTCAGTATCATATTGTTCAAGGTGTTGGACACATTGATTAGAGTATCAGATTGATTGAAACTGCAATTGACTGATTCTGCATAGTCTACACTCCCAACCGATCAGCTCGTGTGATGAACCGATCGGCTGAGCTTGGTGAACCAATCGGCTCAACTAGTGAGTCGATCGGATCATGGACAGGGTGAAACGACCAGTTCAAGTGTTGAACCGATCAGCTCAACTAGTCCAACTGAGCAAGTTGGGAAAGTAAGATTGGTGAGAATTTTCTTTTCGTTTCACTTGTCCAATTCGATTGGAATAAGGATTGGTACTTGGTATCGATTAGAAACAAAAGAGGAAAAGTCAATCGAGAACTGACTAGGACCACGAACTGACCGGTTCAGAAGTGAACCGACCGTTTTAGATGTCCCAACCAATCGGTTCAGTTGTGAACCGATCGGCTCAGGTCCCCAACCGAACATTTCAGTTGTGAAACGATCAGTTCAGGTTGCACAGTTAGTTGTTTTTGTGGAAAATCTCGAACCCTTCTACTCCTGCTTTAGTCCCACATTACCCGGGATAGAGAACCATGTCCCATGACCCTCCTATATATATGGGTAATTGGGGCTTCTCAAAGTACAACTCAGAGTGCCATTTGCTCTACAAAGTTGTCGTTCTCTCTGGTTGTGGTAACCGAGAGAGCCCGAGCAAGTGCTACACGATAAGGGAGACACAGCAAGAGAAAGACAACTATAGAAAGGCAACTGGTTGCAGGAGAGTGTGTCGGCGACTAGTACACCAACAGGAGGGTGCGACTCCTTCCGATTCCTTGTGAGACAAGGAGATCGGAGTTCCAGGCAGTCCGTGTGGATGACTGTAGAGGCGGGAGACCTTTGTCACTCGGAGGACAACTGTCAATCCTGACAGTCCCGGTGAGACCAGGATTCTTCAGTCCTGATGCGACCAGGAGTTGCACAGACACCGTCCAAGACCGGAGGTGTAGACCGCTCAAGGCGTGAGGTACTATCGCCAAGCGAGCCTCGGGACAAGGTATGCATCCACAAACCATCTTTTCTATTATATAGACGTTGATGTGATTCCTTTTGTTCTGGGTTTTGGGGAGAAATTTTTTGTTTCCACTGCTTATCTGCCTCCCGTAAAACCCAACATTGGTATCATAGCCACACAACTACTCTATATTTTAGGATTATCGATATGATCAATTTTGGTTTGTCACCTTTATTTATTGCATACGATACGAATAAAATTGACTTTATGCATGTCCAATCCACAAATCCCAAATATACATGTATGATATGTAATATTAATGCACTCGATACGCGTCGCCCTTAAACGAGTTTTGTGGTGGATGTGTAGCATGGTTATGGCCTATAAACCCTATATCTGTGTATGGTTGTCTGTGGTTGCTTGCATCTCGGTCTGTGCACCGATCCTTATCTCCTTTTCCTAATGTAACACGAAATAATTTGAGATTTCTTTTCCTACCTTTGCTCCCCCTGAATGTAACTCCGAGTTTCACAATATAATTTTAAATAAGATAGTTTTTTTTATTTCCTGTTATGTCAAAGAACGAAGGACGACCTGATGACGACTGAGATGATCGATTCAAGGCATGAACCGATCGGTTGGTGTTCCAGACGATCGGTTCGAGGAGTGAGACGAGCGAGTGGTGACTTAAGGAGATGCACAACGACTGGTGAACCGATCAGCTGGAGGTGCCAGTCGATTGGCTGGTGGCACCAGAACGACCACCTTGATGGCGAGTCGATCAGTCATGGAGATGCATTGATCAAACCCAGAAAGGCAGGCACAGATTTCATCTTATACAGGTTGCATGTGATGTAGACCTAGATGACCGTGATTCCTATTGGCACGAGGAATCACAATAGGATGGCCATAATCATTGCTTTTATCATTTTGCATGTTTTATGTGGGATATAGCATGTATATGATGCGTACTATATGTTATGGTGATTGGATATGTATATGTATATAAATACCAAATCCCTCATTAAATATTAAAGTTTTAGATGCCTTCCAAATGCGACACACGTGAAAAACATGATCGATCAAGTGTGGGCACGCCCAAGCGTGGTGCACCGTCTATCTCGTGGAAGCGTGAAGGATGAATGTGTGGGTCTGCCCAAGCAGGGTGCATATTCATCGTTTTGGCTTTGGGTCAGACCTAGCAAGGTGACCTAGATAGGATCTAGCACCTTGAGATATGGAGATGATCATGGAAAGGAGTTGCATATGACATCTTTCAAGAGTTGCATATGATGCAATTGGCAAGAGTTGCCAACCTGGAAGATCTGAGTTGTGGGTGACAGCCCAAGCTGGTCCATGGCTCAGAGGATTTCAGGATCTTAACCTACTAGAAGATTGTGCACTGCAATCTTCCGAATTGATGGTGAGGGCTGTCAATTTGAGTCAAAATAGTGGGAGTGGTATTTAATTAAAGGCCTAATTAACTATCATCAAATTTTATTCAAATAAAATCAAAAGGAGTTTTGACAAATGCAATTTTCTCTTGTAGAATGGCAAATGAATCATCTTTTAAAATGGGCAAATTAATTGAGAATAAATTCTATAACTGGTTGAGGACTGTGAGAAGTGTTCTGCACAATCCAGATATACCTGGAGCCTTTGAATCCACTCTATGTACGCTTAATGCGTTGGTGAAGAAGAAAGAAAGTTTATTGATAGAGATCAATGGAACGAAAGGTAAGGGAGAGAAGGGTTCTCTCGCCAAACCAATTTCTTCTACATGGAGAGGATGGAAGGAACGATGGAAGAAAAAGTCAGAGATAGAGATCTCTACTTCTGGTGTATACGTGATACAAATTAACTTTACTACTTCTTTGTCATGGGTACTTGATACCAGATACGGATCTCACATTTGTTCAAATGTGAAGGATCTTAAGAGAAGTAGGCCTTTGGGGAAAGGCGAGGTTGAACTACGTGTTGTCAATGGGGCAACAGTTACCGCCAGTGCCGTAGGAACCTATGAGTTAACTCTACCTAGTGGGCTAATAATAGAGTTAAAGAACTGTTATTATGTACCTGCCATAAATAGAAATATCATTTCCATATCTTGTTTGGACAAGGATGGATTTGAATTTCTTATTAAGAATGGAAAATGTTCCATTTCGAAAGATGGGATCTTTTATGGCAGTGCCCCAATGTCTTATGGTCTATACTTGATAGATCTAGAGATAAGTGTATACAACATAAACACCAAAAGGCAAAAACTCAACAACTGAAATAAAACGTATCTTTGGCATTGTCGTTTAGGGCACATAAATGAGAAGCGCATTTCCAGACTCCATAAAGATGGTTATCTAGACTCTTTTGATTATGAATTAATAGAGACATGTGAATCTTGTTTGTTGGGCAAGATGACCAAGACTCCCTTTTCAGGTAAAGGTGAGAGAGCTAGTGATCTATTAGGACTCATACATACTGATGTATGTGGGCCTTTTAGAACTTATTCTAGAAATGGGTATCAGTACTTAATTACCTTCACTGATGATTTCAGTAGGTATGGCTATGTGTACCTGATGAAGCATAAGTCAAAATCCCTTGAAAGGTTCAAGGATTTCATGAATGAAGTACAGAACCAACTTGGTAAAAGTATTAAAGCACTTCAATCCGATCGAGGTGGAGAATACTTAAGCCAAGAGTTTGAGGACCTTCTACGAGCCCGTGGTATTGTATCACAATGGACTCCACCTGGAACACCACACCATAATGGTGTGTCTAAAAGAAGGAATCACACATTGTTAGATATGGTGTGATCAATGATGAGTTTTGCTGATTTTCTGATTTCCTTCTGGGGTCATGCTCTTGAAACCACCGCGTTTACACTTAACCGAGTACCATATAAATCGGTTCAAAAGACACCATATGAGATATGGACCGGGAAGCATCCTGATTTGTCTTTTCTAAAGATTTGGGGTTGTGACGCTTATGTCAGGAAAAAAATTCCAGATAAGCTTGGACCCAAATCTGATAAATGTTATTTTATTGGATACCCCAAGGAAACAAGGGGATATTATCTATACCACCCTACTGACAACAAAGTGTTTGTTGCCAGGACAGATGTGTTCCTAGAGAAGGAATTTATTTCCATAGGAAGCAGTGGGAGGAAAATAGAGCTTGAAGAGGTTCAAGCCCAATAAGAAAATATTGAACCGGTAGATGTATAAGAGGAACATGGAGATTCACAAGGTGTTGTGGAATCTCAGTCTACTCAGATAACACAAGGACCTCATAAATCTAGTAGGACCCACCTTGAACCTGAGAGGTTTGGATACCTTGTGACTCAGGAAGGTGGTGAGTTGATCATAGATGATGATCCAACTACCTACGTAGAGGCTATGGAGGGAGCAGATTCTGAGAAATGTCTTGAAGCCATGAGATCCAAGATGGAATCCATGTACTCCAACAAAGTATGGACTTTGGTGGAACCACCCGAAGGGGTAAAACCCATAGGGTGCAAGTGGGTCTTCAAGAAGAAGACCGACATGGATGGCAATGTCCAAACTTATAAAGGAAGATTGGTTGTGAAGGGATTTCGACAAGTTCAAGGTGTTGACTATGACGAAACCTTTTCTTCAGTTGCCATGATTAAGTCCATCAGAGATTTGGTAGATGGATGTTAAAACTGCATTCCTTAACAGGAATATAAATGAGGATGTGTACATGACACAGCCTGAAGGTTTTGTAGATCCAAAAAATGCCAATAAAGTCTGCAAGCTACAAAGGTCAATCTATGGATTGAAGCAAGCATCTCGGAGTTGGAATCTTCGATTTGATGAGGAAATCAAAGTGTTTGGCTTTATTCAAAATGAAGATGAACCTTGTGTGTACAAGAATGTTAGTGGGAGCATGACCACATTCCTCATATTGTATGTGGATGACATACTATTGATGGGGAATGATGTCTTAGCCTTAGAGAAGGTAAAGACTTGGCTTGGGAATACTTTCTCAATGAAGGACTTAGGAGAAGCATCCTACATTCTAGGAATTAAGATCTATAGAGATAGATCTAGAAAGCTTCTAGGACTAAGTCAGAGAACGTACATTGACAAAGTGCTGAAGCGGTTCAGCATGGAGAACTCAAAGAGAGGCCATATCCCCATGCTAAATGGAATCACCATCTCTAGAGCTCAATGTCCCCAATCTTGTGAAGAGAGGGAGCATATGAATGGGATCCCATATGCATCAGCCATCGGATCCATCATGTACGCTATGTTGTGCACACACCCAGATGTCTCATATGCTCTCAGCATGACGAGCAGGTACCAGTCAGATCCCGGGAATGCTCATTGGACAGCCGTAAAGAACATCCTTAAGTACTTACGAAGGACTAAGGATCAGTTTCTTATTTACGGCAGTGAGGAAGAGGTATTTGTAAGGGGTTACACTGATGCAAGCTTCCAAACCGATAAAGATGATTACAGATCGCAGTCAGGATTTGTATTTTACCTTAATGATGGAGCTGTGAGCTGGAAGAGTTCCAAGCAAGAAACAATTTCCAATTCTACTACAAAGGCCGAGTATATTGCTACTTTGCATGCAGCAAAGGAGGTTCTGTGGATCAGGAAGTTCATCTCTGAACTTGGTGTAGTTCCCAGTAGCTGTGATGCAACTGAGCTTTATTGTGATAATAATGGAGCTATTGCACAAGCTAAGGAACCCAGATCACATCAGTGGTCCAAGTACATACTGCGGCGCTTCCATCTCATACGAGAGATCGTACAGTGAGGAGATGTGAAGATTTGCAAAGTACCAACTGAAGACAACATAGCTGATCCACTGACTAAGGCCCTTTCTCAACAGAAGCATGATGGTCATGCTGGGTCACAAGGTCTGAGGTTCCTTGTTGACTGGCTCTAAGTGCAAGTGGGAGTCTGTTGGTATGTATGCCCATAGAGCAAGTCATATGATGATTGTAATGGGATACTTTGTAAATGATTTGAATAATAATAAAGGCAATTTCCGATCTATATGTTTAAACTGTTTCTGAGATGATAGTGTAACATGATAGATGTCTAAAGAATGATTTTACTCAATAACGTATGCTTTTAGGTTAAGGACCTAAACGATGAGATTATGCGGATGTCAAGAGTATACATTCTTGTTTGGTCCCTAGTCGGTTGTTATTGTGGAAATAACCATAGACATCAATAACACTAAAGACTAGATTGTGTGTTGGTTGATGACAGAATCACATTCGTCATGATATAGAGATATCAAACCAAGAACATAGGCACTTGTTAGAGAACAGTGTGCCGGACAGACCCACCGTGAGAGTGGCACCTGGAACCATGACTTGGTAGTCACAGTCAGCTCTCACAGTGATGGTGGTGATTGTGATTCTTAGACCTGAAATTACTACACTCAACACATGTCGTTGGGTACACTTTGACATCATCAAACACAGTCCTGGAACATGGGTTGTTATAAAGGTGATGATTGGGTGGCTTTGACACATGGGGCTTTTGAGGGGTGAGTCATAGATATGGGATTTGTCCCTCCTGAGGGAGTTTGATGTCCTTGGTCACTTGATGAGTAGGATTGAGAAATACATGCGCATGCACGTGTGAATCAATATGTGATATTGATGTCACACACATCTCACCCAGTCTGCTCTGAGATCAAGGAAATGAATGAACATTGACATGATGACTATTTCATGCCTCGAGTTCATTCATGATATCAGTGACAAAGTAATTATACATTCACTTTAACACCATTAACGGATTGTAGGATTGAAAGTTGTTCACCAACTTTCTATTTCACTTGGGTAGCACTGATGTGTGACTAGGCACCACTCTTTGCTTGTGAAGTCATAAGTGTTATGGACTTTCACTGCCAACGTGAAATGGACCTGTAGGGTTACACACACATAGGATTTAACCTGGAAGAGGAGTTTGTCCACAAACAATGTTTAGATTGATTACTAAAGGAGTTTAGTAGTTCAATTAAACACTCAATCAATTGATAGTTCAGTATCATATTGTTCAAGGTGTTGGACACATTGATTAGAGTATCAGATTGATTGAAACTGCAATTGACTGATTCTGCATAGTCTACACTCCCAACCGATCGGCTCATGTGATGAACCGATCGGCTGAGCTTGGTGAACCAATCGGCTCAACTGGTGAGTCGATCGGCTCATGGACAGGGTGAAACGACCAGTTCAAGTGTTGAACCGATCAGCTCAACTGGTCCAACTGAGCAAGTTGGGAAAGTAAGATTGGTGAGAAATTTCTTTTCGTTTCATTTGTCCAGTTCGATTGGAATAAGGATTGGTACTTGGTATCAATTAGAAACAAAAGAGGAAAAGTCAATCGGGAACTGACTAGGACCGCGAACCGACCGGTTCAGAAGTGAACCGACCGTTTCAGATGTCCCAACCAATCGGTTTAGTTGTGAACCGATCGGCTCAGGTCACCAACCGACCGTTTCAGTTGTGAAATGATCGGTTCAGGTTGCGCAGTTAGTTGTTTTTGTGGAAAATCTCAAACCCTTCTACTCCTACTTTAGTCCCGCATTGCCCAGGATAGAGAACCCTATCCCATGACCCTCCTATATATAGGGGTATTGGGGGCTTCTCAAAGTACAACTCAGAGTGCCAGTTGCTCTGCAAAGTTGTTGTTCTCTCTGGTTGTGGTAACCGAGAGAGCCCAAGAAAGTGCTACCCGATAAGGGAGGCACAACAAAGGAAAGAAAACTATAGAAAGGCAACTAGTTATAGGAGAGTGTGTCGATGACTAGTACACCGATAGGAGGGTGCGACTCCTTTTGATTCCTTGTTAGACAAGGAGATCGGAGTTCCGGGCAGTCCCTGTGGACGACTGCAGAGGCGGGAGACCTCTGTCGCTCGGAGGACAACTGTCAATCCCGAAAGTCCCGGTGAGACCAGGAGTCTTCAGTCCTGGTGCGACCAGGAGCTGCACAGACACCTTCCAAGACCGGAGGTGAAGACCGTGCTAGGCACGAGGTACTGTCACCGAGTGAGCCTCGGGACAAGGTATGCATCCACAGACCATCTTTCCTATTATATAGACGTTGACGCGATTCCTTTTGTTCTGGGTTTTGGGGAGAAATTGTTTATTTCCGCTGCTTCTCTGCCTCCCGTAAAACCCAACATGCAATCCATATTTATGTATGTGCATTTACACCTTAAGTTGGGTATAATTGTGCCTAAACCTATTTTTCTATAATGAGGCTTTATTAAACCCTATTTCATATACTCTTGAATCTTTTGCTATACTTGCCTCATAAATCAGTTTTGGAACTTTATTCTTGGGTCTTAGTACCCCCTGCCAAGCTTATTGATTCATATAATTACTCTTGCAATGACTACTTGTTCTAGAATGTGGATTTATGTTCTATTTAATTTAAAGTAGCGGTACTTATGTACAACCACCCACAGAGGGCATGTAAATAATCGCCCAGGTGAATGTCTTATTCTCCCTATAATATTGTAGGTGAATGGGAATGTTTTATTCTCCCCTCACCAAAGGTTAGTGGTCCGGTAGGTGCCTCAACCCTACTTAGTTAGATAGACATAATTATCTTACATGCAAATCCATTTTATTATATTTGTTATTGGCAATCTTCTTTTATATATAGCCTCATACTCTTGTTATCTTCATCTTATGATGAACCCTAGCCTATTCTTATTTTCTTTACTTATCTTATTATCCTAGACTAGTTTTGTGTCACATACCTTGTTTTCTTTCCCCTTTTGCTGGGTGCTTTTCCAACCACCCAAGTACTGGTGCTGAGTAAGGAGAAGGACAAGTTTGAAGGAAGTCATCTCAGGAGTAGATCTCAAGCTTTCTGAAAGGATGTCTAGGTTGTTATATCTAGATCATTTTCTCTTATATTTTTCTTTTGGGAACAATCATGTAC
Source organism: Alisma plantago-aquatica (assembly GCA_963693085.1). NCBI lineage: Eukaryota > Viridiplantae > Streptophyta > Magnoliopsida > Alismatales > Alismataceae > Alisma > Alisma plantago-aquatica. The sequence continues at coordinate 377,420,750 of OY856412.1, forward strand.
TGAACAATGAAAGCCATGTAATAGGCTTAGTACTTTTATTATTGCTGCTATTGACATTTTGTAATGTATCTGGTGCATGCTTGTTTACTTGGAATATTATACATGCATCCCTCAATATCTTTTATCTTTCTAAAAAGACGGATGTTTTGTACTTCCTTTAAATTTTAGTAAGAAGGTGATCTCGCCTCTTTACAACATGGTATCAGAGCCTTTAGGAAACTATAATGACATGAAGTTGAAGCAAAGGTGTCTAGAATGGATCAGGGTTTCGGGGGCTGGAAATATTTTCCTCCGCACAACTAACTTGGTTTACGAGGACTCACGTGCCCATATGATACCAACCTGGTCTGAGCTGATACGAATTGCCCAAAATAGTATGCTTTTAGGCAATAACAATCTAGATATTCTTTTCTCATCCATGCTTCTATTCATTTTCATCTATGATTCAAATACTCCTGGGAACTTAATATGTTAACCCTACCTTTCAGGATAGGTGACTTGTTTGATAGTAGGAACAAGGGAAAGGAGTCAAACCCTAATGAATCCAATGTGGGAAACACTCTTGTGACTCATGCTGACCATAGTGTGGTCAACCCTGCTACTCCTAGAACCCCCGCCTTCACACTGGTGCAAGAGTTGGCAATGTTGTGCCAGTTTCTCTCCACCATGATGGGGCAGCTCCACACAGTGGCCACCAATGCCAACAAGCTGAGGAAGTTCACCCTCACCGACTTCATAAAAGATGCAGCCACCCCACTTTAAGGGTGAAAGTGAACACAACATGGTGGATAAAACCGATGACTGGGTGTTGGCCTTGGATTGAACCCTCGAGGGTATGACATGCCCTCCTCACCAGAAAGTTCAGTTTGTGACATATGTGCTGGACGGACCGGCACATGTCTGGTGGAATGGTGTCACCCACACTCGAGACTCCTCTATAATGGAGTGGGACCAATTCTTGAAGATCTTCAGGGAGAAGTACATCTGTCCCGCCTTCCTGAGGAAGAAGGAAGCCGAGTTCTATAGCCTCAGGCAAGGAAGCATGAGTGTGGCCGACTACGTCCAATGGTTCCTACTTTTTGAATGCTATGCCACCAACCTTAGACCTGAGAGAAGGGCAATGTTGTTCTTAGAGGGCCTAAACTACCAAGTGGGCCAAAGTCTTGTTCCACAGCTTCCACTCACCTTCAATAGATGGTAGATAAGGCCCTGACCATCGAGTCCTACCAAGGATTCCAATCATATGGACATAGTAATGGCTACAACAACAACAAGAGGAAGAACCCTACCCAGAATGAGAATCGCAGACGTGATCAACGCAACAGGTGCTCTCGCCACCATCCTCTAGGGAGATTCCTGTCAACAATGCACCTGCTCATAGAGACAACAAACCTCCTCGGACCTGCCACGAGTGTGGCCAAGTTGGGCATATCCGACCACTCTGTCCCCATTTCCAGCAAGGATAGAATATTGCCCAGCAGCTGCAGTAGCCAAGGCAGAATCTGCCTCGGTGAAATAACAACAACAACAACAACCAGAACTTGAGGTGACCGCCAGTGGAGAGGCGGAATGGGAGAGTGTTTGCTATTAATGCTGAGGAAGTAGGTAGAGATAATGAAGTTATTGACAGTACCTTGCATCTTAATATGCATCTTATAAAGGCATTGTTTGATTCTGGATCCTCCAATACCTTCATATCTTGTCAATTTTCCTCTATGATAGAAATAAAATATTTGTTTGTGGATCATGTGTTAGACGTAAAAACCCCTAGTGGTAAGATTTGTTCTTCATACCTCCAAACTCCTACCATGGACCTCTGTATTTCTGGTATAATGTTTCCCTCAGATTTCATCTTGCTCAACATGACCACTTTTGATGTCATCCTGGGTATGGATTGGTTAAAGAGGTACAAGATAGTTTTGTACTGTGAAGAATCCAAGGTTAGATTGGTTCATCCTGTTGAAGGGAAAATGTGTGTCAAGGGTAAGAAGCGAGAAGAGCTGAGTGAAGGGAAAATGTGTATCGAAGCCACCCTACCGCTTGGCCCCTACCGAACTGGCTGAGTTGAAGAAGCAGCTTGAAGAGCTTCTCAGCATGGGCTTCATCCGCCCTAGTATTTTGCCATGGGGATCCCCTGTCGTATTCGTAAAGAAGAAGGATGGTTCGATGCAGATGTGTATGGACTACTGCATGCTTAACCAAGTGACGGTGAAGAACCGTTATCCTTTACCTCACATCGATGACTTGTTCGACCAGTTGAAGTCATCCACTGTGTTCTCCAAGCTGGATCTACGAAGTGGCTAATACCAGATGCATGTGAAGGATGATGATATCTCAAAGATGAAATTCAGAACTCTCTATGGGCATTATGAATTCATGGTCATGCCTTTCAGCTTGACAAATGCCCCTACTGCTTTCATGGACTTGATGAACTGAGTGTTCCGCCCATACCATGACAAGTTCGTTGTGGTGTTTATCGATAACATTTTGGTTTATTCCGAGACATTAGAACAACATCGTGAGCATCTACAGATTGTACTCAACACACTACGAGAAAATCAACTCTATGAAAATTCTCAAAGTGTGAGTTCTGGATAAAGGAAGTGATGTTTTTAGGTCATGTGATTTCTTCCGGGCATATAGCTGTTAATCCTGCAAAGGTTGAAGTTTTGACCAAGTGGAAATATCCAAAGAATCCCTCAGAGATCCGTAGTTTCCTTGTCTTAGCAAGTTACTATCGGAAGTTTATCAAATGTTTCTCTGAGTTGGCCTTACCTTTGACCAAGATGACTCAAAAGGAGGTCAAGTTCTCATGGACCCCTGAATGTGAGAATAGTTTTCAAAAGCTAAAGAAGAGCCTGACTTCTTTTTCCGTGCTTTCTTTGCCTATTGAGGGCATACCCTATGTCATCTACACTGACGCATCCAGATAAGGCTTAGGGTGTGTTTTTGTAACGACCCCGCCTCCCGGTAACCCCCAATTAAGGGAGACCGAAAGGTCGGTGCCGTTATCCATTATACAGGATCAAAGGTTCGATAAATAATCAGTAATAATTAATAAACTTTACCAACTAAACTGAAAACTGGTATAAAATAAAACTTTTCTTACCTTGGAAAAACTGGGATTTCTAAACTTCTATCCATGAAGATGTTACTCTAACTAATCCTCCTGTGTATGTTACTTCTCATTTAATTCCACATATGCCACTTTACTGATATTCTTTTCATTTGTACCTAAAACGCCGACAAGCAAAACGTCGGTCAGTATATCGAAATATACTGGTATGTGGGGACAACCAAAAGTTTGCACATATGACTAACAACTTAATAATCACAATCAAATTATTTAACAAGCCAATTTACACATTTCAATATGACATTCTCCACCGCTTTTGCCCTAACCCTGGCATACCCACCTTAGGGTGCCCTTTGCCAATGACTTAAGGCCACCTTCTTGGTGCTTGGGGGTCACCACTCATGGTGCCCACTAGTCATGCAATATCATAGGCCACCTTCTTGGTGCCTGGGGTCACCACTCAAGGTGTCCATTGGTCTACCCATCTGGGCCTGACCTTTGGCATCATCCATCAGGGTGGCATGTAGGTGCGAGAATCCACACTTCCATTATTAATGTGATAATCATAGTGACTTTATAATTTGCAAATATGAATCATCCAACCAATTTAATTGCAATCAATGCGATTAACCATCCGACAAACATGCGGAAAACTAATGCGGTTATTCATAAGCGTAACCACATACCTGTCAGGCAGACTTAGATGCAGAATATTCCAAACAAGCAAGTAATCCAGAATCAAGCAAGTACACAATTCAATCCTGAAATATTCATCCAATATTTTCTATCATTGATCATGGCACACAAAACTAATAGATCTACTCGTGCCTTAGGGTTACTAGCCTTTTTAGGGTTTTGACTATAATTAGGGTTTCACTTCCTTTTATCTTACTTTTATCAAATATCCATCAACCCTAATTATCTTGTCTTATTATCCATTAAGGTCCTTAAGATCAGGTTTGGACCACGAAAACCCTAATTTCCAGATTACTATATCTTTTCTTTTCTTTTTCTCTAATTTAGGGTTTCTAAACTTGTTAATCATCATATTGAGTTAAAAACCCTAAACCTTGTAATTCTATCATCAAAACAGGTTAAAAACTATTTTAATCATTAATCAGGTTAAACATATTCGAATTAACCTAATTGCAAGACTAAATATATCCTTGATAATCAATTAGAGTTTCTAATCACAAATTAATCCCTTTTCTTATTCAAAAGATACACTTTTACAAAAAGAGATAGATTTAGGCTTTCAAACCATTTTTAATAAATTCCTCATATTTTTGTGATAATTTTTCATGTATTGACTTTTTGCATCTGAGTTTTCTATCACCAGATATGATTTTTCCAAGATAACTCCTTTTTATAGAATTATTAGCTAATTCAGAAAAACGAGAACCGTTCGATCTATAGTCCAGTGGACTAGGCGGCATCTTACGGCTCAGGGGTCGCGCGCCCTTCTTTTACCAACAAAAGGAGAAAAAATACGGGAGTACCCTTACCCTGACTGAAGGCGCAGAGGGGTACTTTGGTCAAAAGTCACGAAACTTCATCTTCAACCTCGCGTCGAGGTACATCATCTGCGCGGTCAACTCGGGTGTTGACTCCGAGTTCTCGACCCTCTTTTCTCGCGCCGAACGGTCAGGGAGCTCCGCCTCCCTTCCTCGAACTCGATCCCAGCATCAAATTTTGCCGAAAATGATGCCACGGCCACCTCCTACCCGCCGGACTCCGGCGAGGTTCTTTCAACCGACAGGGGTACCGTTCAGGGTTTAGGATCGAATTGAGGGCACTAAAAAGCTCCTCTCAGCTTGCCGCGGAGTTTAGGATAGCAATAGAGTACGCTGGTATCCCCTTCCACTCTCCCCTATATATAGGGTCAAGGTCACGCCTGTGAGGATTGGGCGTTTCCAGAAACAACGACCAAGCGTAGAGAAAATAGGGATGGATCTCCGCGGTTCCACATCCTGAGTCCAAAGGGACTATCAACAGGCGAGCATATCCACTGGATTGAAAGGAATCCGAGATGGAAGTTTCCTCCTGTAACTTACAAAATCCCAGCCTGCGTGGGACTTTGAAGATGAACGACCAGCGTTGGATCGAGATCCAACGGTCCTCAAAGCCTGCGTTCATCCAAAAGGAAACTCCCTTCATAAAAAGTCAAATTAAATCATTATTTTGGTGATAACTTGAGAAATTGATATCTCTCAAACCATTACTCATTTTTGTCTCAAATTTTAAGGGAATGTACGTCTTGGCATTATCTAACTCTGTATTAAATTTGGGAAACAAATTCCAAGGGATGAGAAGGCTTCCTTCTCTCCTAAGTTATTCATTAATTTATACAAAATTAATTGTTATTTCTTTTCCCTTTGCTATTATCTTGTTATTTTGGGTCCCTTGGACCTCAAGAAATCACAAAGGCACGGATTCCCATATTTGGAAACAACTATTTGCCTTTATCTTCTTTCAAAAGTCAATTCTCATATTTCCCTTTTATTAATCCATTTCTTTTCTTTTTTTAATTTTCTTTTAAAGGGATTTCTCTTTATCTCTCTTCTATTTTCCTATTGGGATTTCTTCTAACATTAGGAATCCTCGGGATATGAAAATCCACCAAGGATAACTCGATTATACCCCTTTTTACATATTTTCCACATTTCATCAATATTTTCAATTTCTTTCTTAATAAAGAAATACTTGATTTATCCCTTCTTTTCTTATTACTCTCTTTATGCAACATTGGACTCCTTGGAACCCAAGGAATCTAAGAGGCACGAAATCCTCTTTGGATTTGCCTTCTAGAGGTTTCCACACCTTTCTTATCTCAAATTCTCATTTATTCATTAATAAATCGAATATCCTTGTTATTGGGCCCAATAGCCAATAAAGCCCACAAATCAAACAACAAGGCTATTGTAAATGAAATCCATGCATTCATCCATTATTTGTTCATTTATCTTTATTATGAGAAATTAAATTTCTCAACAAATGAACCCAAAATTTGGGTTTGTAACATCCTTCCCCTCTTATAAGAATTTTGTCCTCAAAATTCCATCAAGCAAGCAAACAAACAGGATAATTCATTCTTATGTCCATCAGGGCTACCATGTGGCTTCACCCTATCCATGGTGCTTTCCCAAGAACCTTCATTATCTCATATTCTTCCATCTGAGTTCTTTCTTACCTTGGTATATCGTACCCTCATAGGTGACTCAGGACATTTCAGCCTCTCAAAAGCTGAATAGGTTCAAGGCTCAACACATGGCTTGGGTACCTCCCATAGTGCTCTAGATCAGACTCATGGAACACATTACACACCATGTTATCTTGAGGGGTAAGACTAAACACAACCATCTCCACCAATCCATCAAATGGATCCCTATATCGGGGATTCAGCTCTCTTAGCTGTAGCTTAGAGGGGTCGGATTTTCACATTATTCCTCCACAGTGAACTGCATGTCAGTCTGCTTTGCATCAGCTCGTGACTCATGTCACCACTGGGCTCTCTCTCAGCCATTGCATGATCAAAGCGACGTCATCTGCACACACCTGGGGTTCTTTTATGACCTTTGCGAGGCCTCCTTCACCAACATCGTCATAATGAAGTGGTGACCGACACTACCTCCTTATGGAACATCTTGCATCCCGATAAAGGCCATGGTGGTTAACATCACATCTTAGGAACTGTCTCTATGTATCACCCTAAATGAGCACACATGCTCTCATCAGACCCACTAGTCCGGATCATACTGTCCATTAGTATGGGGTGATAAACTGTACAAACACTGAGCTCTTCATGGATATACTTCCACCTCATGGAAGTGAACCTTTAGGTCACATCAAGAACTTTTGAATTCACATCATGGTGTAGTCGAACCATCTCTTTTCATATGTAGTTCAACCAGATCTATCCCTTGACAGAACTCTTCCTTTCTCATGTCATCTAGGTAAGGCGATCTACCATAACCCATATTGTGTCTTGACCTTCTTGGTCTAGGAGAGACTCACCACATCCATAATGATGAACTCTCATTCCTTTTCAGGGACTCTTTTATCCTCTATATTGGTACACTGGGTTACTGATATTCGTCCTTTACCTTTATCATGCATGGCCACAAGCCACATGCATCTTCATCTTAAGCATCCAAAGTGCTACCATCTCAGTAATACCATGGTATATGGTGATCTTAAAATCATGATCTCCAGTGTGTCATGATCCCTCAAGCTTGATACCTCAGAAACCCTAAACCATTCAAATCAGGGTTTCATCACATTCCCTTCCAGAGAAGTGCATCTGAGGCTCTAAACCATTCTTTCACTACGTCAAGGACTAGACTGACTAGCCAAACAATCATTAACTTGTTCAACCTATCTCATTACATCTGAGTGTTAGCCAAAACACATCTTCTTTCCAAACGTAGGGTTAGCCTAACAACTCCCTTCTAGCCAAACTAGGCAGCTCTATCTCCACCAGAGCATCCATTACCACTTCACATCCTTCGGTATTAAGTAACATTGAAGACATACTCTTCCATGTATTCTACTTATCACCTCATCTCAAACTCTAAGTTTGTCTTCCTCAAGAAACTCTAAGCTCATACTCACTGTGAACAAACTTGACCTTGGTTAATCTGCAAATTCCAGATAGTTCCTGATAAAACATCCTCATAAGCTGGCTACACTACTTCTCATAGTGTTTGCAAACCATCCATGTACCATTCCTTCCACATCTCTATCATTAATCCTTATAGCAACGTTCCAACTCACAACATCCTTGTCCTTGGTGTATGGCATGCATACTGTCCTATCTCTCACTCTCATAACAAGAAGAAATAAGCATTTGGCGGCCGTCCAAATACAGAGTTCTTCCTATTCCAAGAGTAGGGATAGTACAACCCACCTTGCCAGTACACCTTCAAATCTCCGTTGAAACGTGCAACTCATGTCTCTATATCACAATTATATCAAAGTTACTTCCATGGAAAACTGGTCTCGAACCCACTTGGGTTACTACATAATCCTTTGTCATCTCCTCTAGGTCTATAGGGTGCCAGCATGTTTGGGGTCATCCCTCTTCCCTTATGCATCCAGAGAGTGCCCTACTCATATGCCCTTTGGGCCTCATGAGTTCACGAAGGTGATTAATCTCCTAACCCATGGCCCTCAGACAATGATAGCTGTTACCTCCCGACCATATGGTCATGTGCAACTAGGGAATTAGGGAACTCTGTCTTTCATCGGTCTTATCCCTACCTGACCCTAGGATAGACTTTGGGATTCCCTTATAGCACAGGTCTGACTTAGAACCTTACCCAAGCCTTCATCATCTCTTTCTGCATTCGTGACTGACTTTCATCCCTTCACAGGGGTCATGGCAACCTGCCTACCTTGGTCAGGCCCCATACTGGTTACTCCCATGGTAACACGTCCACGCACTTAGAGATGGTTATCTATGGGCCTATAGGTTCATTTTCACACCATGTACTCTTCACTTAGCTTCTCAAGATCCTATGAGACCTCTTCAGGTCACCTCAAAACTGACAGAACTGGTACACACCCTACCAAAGGGTCCTCTCCCAGGATGGGAGGAAACTACAACCCGTGACAGCAAGGTCACAACCATCCTTAAGGTTTTCATCCATATGAGCATGCTTAAATCAACAATTACTAAGGCACAAGCGTACCTACAAAACCATGCTAGGTCACACTCATTCTCCTTCCTCATCATCAGATCAACTTATTCATGAGGGGTTCATCAAACATACCCTTACCTGAAGGGTTTTTCCTTTACCTCTACACATTAAGAGTGCCATGCTCAAAACTATAGAGACTCAAATCTCAACATGAACATTGGGTACAACGCTTCCCCTCTTAGGCCTAGGAACCCTAGGTTCACCTCCGTGTGTCCAACTGCATGCTCATTCTCTTAACCAAGAATCCAGCATGTCTAAGATATGTCATGTACTCCCATGATCTTTCTACTCAAGCAACACTTCAAAGTTGATTCCTCTTCCTGGACAACTACTAGGTATAAACCTCACAACTGGTGCCTTAACCTCCTCAGGGTCTAAAGCACTCTCTATCTCATCTAGTATGTAATCACTTATACCATAGGTACCAGAAGCATCATCCTCCCTCTAGGGTTTGGTTACTCTCAAGCTAACCAAGACATCATCAACCTTCAGGGGTCATGCACGAGGCAACCATTATCATCCACTTAGGTCGCATCATACTCGACTCCCCACTGTTCCTCAAGTTTTAGGGTTTTAGGCTTCCAACTTTCTTGGCCGAGGGCTGCTCCCTCTTTCTAGAGCTAATCCTACAACCAACCTCTCTATAAGAGGTCCTGTCTTTATGAAGGATCGAGCTCATAAGCATGCCCCTACCTGAGTGAAGCCTATACTCGAACTTATGTTTATTCAAGGTCATCCATAACCCCTTATGCTTATCTCATCATGATCCCTGACTCTGATTTCATCAAGCTATACCCTACATGCCTATGCCTATAGGGTAACTATAGGTTCTCTAACCTCATCCACGAAGGAGCTATCCTTTGCTATGGCATGCACGACCCTCTCCAGGGTTGGGTCACCAAAGGTACTAGGTCATCTACCTTCTTATGGCATCCCAAGGCATGACCTACCAATTACTCGGTCAATCATGACATCTAACTCATCATGTCATCCCTCTCTCTTACCTATACTTAGGGTTAGGGTTACCATAATCCTCAAAGGATGTGCTAGGTCTCTACCTTTAATGGAGGTCTCTACCTCCAAGCTTAACTTTCTCTCTACACATCCTCCTGCCGAGGAGGTCTATCCTTAGATCTCTCCTGAGGGCAATGACAACTCATGTCATACGACCTAAGCATGTATCTATTCCTTTACGCTTACTCTATTAAGCTTATGTCCATGACATCTTATTTACATGCTTTTTATTAATTTGATGGAGGATTCCTTAATCCTTATCAACCTTACCCATACCTCAAGAGGGTGAGGAGAAGAGAGGAAACCCTAATCCTTAAGGTCCTTAATAGAATTTGAGTTGAGAAGGGATGAATAAGATGAGAGAGTCCTAAAGGTATCTTACTTCGAGTCTTAACCTAAGACATCGGCCAGGCAGTCACACGATCCGGGAGTCCTCGTATTCCGACTAGCGGTGCGGAGGAAAATTTTGCCAGCCCCCGGATGTGATCCTTTTCTAGACACCTCAGTCCTTCGGAAAATCCTCTAATAACTCCCTTGGTTTCTACAGAATTTGTAAAATTTAATAATTATTAAAGATTAATTGAGGAACCTATGCTCTGATACCAATTGTAACGACCCCGCCTCCCGGTAACCCCCAATTAAGGGAGACCGAAAGGTTGGTGCCGTTATCCATTATACAGGATCAAAGGTTCGACAAATAATCAGTAATAATTAATAAACTTTACCAACTAAACTGAAAACTGGTATAAAATAAAACTTTTCTTACCTTGGAAAAACTGGGATTTCTAAACTTCTATCCATGAAGATGTTACTCTAACTAATCCTCCTGTGTATGTTACTTCTCATTTAATTCCACATATGCCACTTTACTGATATTCTTTTCATTTGTACCTAAAACGCCGACAAGCAAAACGTCGGTCAGTATATCGAAATATACTGGTATGTGGGGACAACCAAAAGTTTGCACATATGACTAACAACTTAATAATCACAATCAAATTATTGAACAAGCCAATTTACACATTTCAATATGACATTCTCCACCGCTTTTGCCCTAACCCTGGCATACCCACCTTAGGGTGCCCTTTGCCAATGACTTAAGGCCACCTTCTTGGTGCCTGGGGGTCACCACTCATGGTGCCCACTAGTCATGCAATATCATAGGCCACCTTCTTGGTGCCTGGGGTCACCACTCAAGGTGTCCATTGGTCTACCCATCTGGGCCTGACCTTTGGCATCATCCATCAGGGTGGCATGTAGGTGCGAGAATCCACACTTCCATTATTAATGTGATAATCATAGTGACTTTATAATTTGCAAATATGAATCATCCAACCAATTTAATTGCAATCAATGCGATTAACCATCCGACAAACATGCGGAAAACTAATGCGGTTATTCATAAGCGTAACCACATACCTGTCAGGCAGACTTAGATGCAGAATATTCCAAACAAGCAAGTAATCCAAAATCAAGCAAGTACACAATTCAATCCTGAAATATTCATCCAATATTTTCTATCATTGATCATGGCACACAAAACTAATAGATCTACTCGTGCCTTAGGGTTACTAGCCTTTTTAGGGTTTTGACTATAATTAGGGTTTCACTTCCTTTTTATCTCTTTTATCTTACTTTTATCAAATATCCATCAACCCTAATTATCTTGTCTTATTATCCATTAAGGTCCTTAAGATCAGGTTTGGACCACGAAAACCCTAATTTCCAGATTACTATATCTTTTCTTTTCTTTTTCTCTAATTTAGGGTTTCTAAACTTGTTAATCATCATATTGAGTTAAAAACCCTAAACCTTGTAATTCTATCATCAAAACAGGTTAAAAACTATTTTAATCATTAATCAGGTTAAACATATTCGAATTAACCTAATTGCAAGACTAAATATATCCTTGATAATCAATTAGAGTTTCTAATCACAAATTAATCCCTTTTCTTATTCAAAAGATACACTTTTACAAAAAGAGATAGATTTAGGCTTTCAAACCATTTTTAATAAATTCCTCATATTTTTGTGATAATTTTTCATGTATTGACTTTTTGCATCTGAGTTTTCTATCACCAGATATGATTTTTCCAAGATAACTCCTTTTTATAGAATTATTAGCTAATTCAGAAAAACGAGAACCGTTCGATCTATAGTCCAGTGGACTAGGCGGCATCTTACGGCTCAGGGGTCGCGCGCCCTTCTTTTACCAACAAAAGGAGAAAAAATACGGGAGTACCCTTACCCTGACTGAAGGCGCAGAGGGGTACTTTGGTCAAAAGTCACGAAACTTCATCTTCAACCTCGCGTCGAGGTACATCATCTGCGCGGTCAACTCGGGTGTTGACTCCGAGTTCTCGACCCTCTTTTCTCGCGCCGAACGGTCAGGGAGCTCCGCCTCCCTTCCTCGAACTCGATCCCAGCATCAAATTTTGCCGAAAACGATGCCACGGCCACCTCCTACCCGCCGGACTCCGGCGAGGTTCTTTCAACCGACAGGGGTACCGTTCAGGGTTTAGGATCGAATTGAGGGCACTAAAAAGCTCCTCTCAGCTTGCCGCGGAGTTTAGGATAGCAATAGAGTACGCTGGTATCCCCTTCCACTCTCCCCTATATATAGGGTCAAGGTCACGCCTGTGAGGATTGGGCATTTCCAGAAACAACGACCAAGCGTAGAGAAAATAGGGATGGATCTCCGCGGTTCCACATCCTGAGTCCAAAGGGACTATCAACAGGCGAGCATATCCACTGGATTGAAAGGAATCCGAGATGGAAGTTTCCTCCTGTAACTTACAAAATCCCAGCCTGCGTGGGACTTTGAAGATGAACGACCAGCGTTGGATCGAGATCCAACGGTCCTCAAAGCCTGCGTTCATCCAAAAGGAAACTCCCTTCATAAAAAGTCAAATTAAATCATTATTTTGGTGATAACTTGAGAAATTGATATCTCTCAAACCATTACTCATTTTTGTCTCAAATTTTAAGGGAATGTACGTCTTGGCATTATCTAACTCTGTATTAAATTTGGGAAACAAATTCCAAGGGATGAGAAGGCTTCCTTCTCTCCTAAGTTATTCATTAATTTATACAAAATTAATTGTTATTTCTTTTCCCTTTGCTATTATCTTGTTATTTTGGGTCCCTTGGACCTCAAGAAATCACAAAGGCACGGATTCCCATATTTGGAAACAACTATTTGCCTTTATCTTCTTTCAAAAGTCAATTCTCATATTTCCCTTTTATTAATCCATTTCTTTTCTTTTTTTAATTTTCTTTTAAAGGGATTTCTCTTTATCTCTCTTCTATTTTCCTATTGGGATTTCTTCTAACATTAGGAATCCTCGGGATATGAAAATCCACCAAGGATAACTCGATTATACCCCTTTTTACATATTTTCCACATTTCATCAATATTTTCAATTTCTTTCTTAATAAAGAAATACTTGATTTATCCCTTCTTTTCTTATTACTCTCTTTATGCAACATTGGACTCCTTGGAACCCAAGGAATCTAAGAGGCACGAAATCCTCTTTGGATTTGCCTTCTAGAGGTTTCCACACCTTTCTTATCTCAAATTCTCATTTATTCATTAATAAATCGAATATCCTTGTTATTGGGCCCAATAGCCAATAAAGCCCACAAATCAAACAACAAGGCTATTGTAAATGAAATCCATGCATTCATCCATTATTTGTTCATTTATCTTTATTATGAGAAATTAAATTTCTCAACAAATGAACCCAAAATTTGGGGTTGTAACAGTTTTGATGCAAGATAGAAAGGTGGTCGCCTATGCTTCTCAACATCTAAAACCTAATGAAGTTAATTGGCCTACACATGATTTGGAGCTTGCTGCCATAGTTCATGATTTGAAGATTTGGCGACACTATCTCTATGGTGGTCTTTTTCGATCACAAGAGTCTGAGATATTTGTTGACTCAAAAGGATCTGAACTTGTGATAACGTAGGTGGATGGAATATCTTAAAGATTATGACTTCACCATTACCTATCATCCTGGTAAAGTGAATGTTGTAGTTGATGCTTTAAGTCGCAAGAAGGATGTTGTTTGTGCTGCTCTGAGATGTTGAGTATGGGAAAACCTTGAACATGTGGCTAGCTGCAGCTCGTTGATTTAGTGGATGAAGACAAGTTGTGTGTTCATATGTCCAGCTTGACCGTTACACCAACCAGTATCTCGGAAGTCGTGGCTGCACAGTTGGAGAGTTTTGAGATTGAGGAGATGAAAACTTTAATTGAGAAACTGCAATCTGACTTCTCTATCGGAGTGGATGGTGTTGTCCGCTTCAAACAAAGGTTGTGGATTCCTAATGTTGGTGATCTGAGACAGAAGGTTCTGAGTGAAGCTCATGGGTCCAAGTACACTATTCATCCTAGCACAACAAAGATGTATAAGGACTTACAACAAAGCTTCTGGTGGAAGAACATGAAGAATGGTATAGCTCTGTTCGTGACGAAGTGCTTGACATGTAAGCAAGTCAATATTGAACATCAACGACCTGGTGGTCTCCTTCACCCTCTTGAAATTCTAGAATGGAAGTGGGAGAAGATCACAATGGACTTTGTTACTGGTTTCCCCAAGTCCAACAAAGGTTATGATGATGTTTGGATGGTTTTGGATCGGCTTACAAAATCTTCTCACTTCTTGCCTTTCAAAACAAATTACAAAGTTGTAGATATGGCTCATTTGTACGTTGAGTGGATCGTACGCCTACATGGAGTACCTGAGGTAATAGTTTCTGATTGTGACCCAAAGTTTACTTCTCATTTATGGGGTCAGATTTAGGAGGAGATGGGTACTGACTTGCATTTCAGTACTTCTTACCACCCCTAGACAACTGATGGTCAATCTGAGAGAACAGTTCAGATTATGGAGGACTTGCTTTGTGCTTGTGTGATGGATTGGGGTGGTGCATGGGATTGGTATCTGCCATTAGCTGAGTTTGCTTACAATAATAACTACCAAGCTAGTATTGGTATGTCACCTTTTGAATCTCTCTACGGTAGACCATGTCATTCACCTTTGCATTGGGATGATGTCGGTGAACGTTCTCACGTGAAGACCGATGACATGCAAATGATGACAGAAAAGGTACAGTTGATAAAAAAACGCATGAAAGCTGCTCAAGACCGACAGAAGATGTATGCTGACAAGAAAAGGTTCGATGTTAACTTCCTAGTGGGTGACTATGCATTTTTTAAGATCAAGTCTATTCATTCTATTGCTAGATCTAAAGTTAAACGCAAGTTGAGTCCTCTCTATGTTGGACCATTTGAAATCTTAGATAAGGTTGGAGACTGTGCATACCGCTTAGCCTTACCTCCTTCCTATGATATGATTCATAATGTGTTCCATGTCTCTGTGCTGAACAAGTATGTGAAGGACTCTTCTCATGTGCTTACTGTTGAATCTTTGGATATACATGAGAATCTAACCTATGAAGAGCTACCTGTGAAGATCCTTGACTCCTGAGTAAAGTAACTGAAGAACAAAGAGATTGAGCTGGTAAAATTTTTGTGGAAATATCATGGTCTGGAAGAAGCCACTTGGGAGTTGAGAGATGAAATGTTACGTACTCACCGTTCTCTTTTTGTTTGAGATTTCCAGGGAGAAATCCTTTTAAAGGGGTGGAGTATTGTAACATAATGAATTTTAGATTCAATCTCCATGTAAAACTTTTTACCAAGTTTTCCTTTCAAATCTATCATTTATTCATTTATGTTTAATTAGTGGAATTTATAGTGGTTTAGTGAGCATTTATTCACTAATTATATCGATGGAAGGATTTATGCACAAGTACCTCAGTGAAATCTTAATTACCACAATTTAGTACTCTAAATATTAATCTAACTTATGGATGTGATTTGAAAACATAAAATATGTCACATAACTCATTTTAGTGGTAATATGAAGATAAGAAACTTAATTGGATGAACAATTTAGATAATGGGTTGTTAATGGGCCATATGACATATATCATAAAAAGAAGTCTCAAAAGATGAAACAAACTTCAAATTCTAAATCTACATATCAAAATTATCCTACATGTCAAATTTCATCTAATTTGGACAACCTTGAAATATTAGGATAAGTTTAGGAGAGAAAATGAGTAAAAGGCATAAGTAATGAATAATATGATTATGTAACTTTAAAATATGGAAATATTATAAAATTCATATTCTACATATCAAATATAACTTGTGGATGAAGTTTGATCCAATTTGGATGTTGTTTGTGCAAGTTATGCAATTTTAGGTATATTTTGGATTTTTATGCAATTTACCCTATTGGGAGGTTTTATTTGCAAATTATCACCTGATTTTTAATCCATAAATATTACCTTACCATTTTAGAGATTTTGAGCCATGGGTCATCTGGTTGCACCTTGGTTTGAAGGTGTTACTTTCCAAGGGCATTATAGGGAATTACCCACTTTATAAAGGTGCTTAACTTTAAAAGCTATCAACCAATGGGGTTATTTCTTTGCTTTAATGATGGTGGGGATGGTCTAGAAGGCTCTAGAGACTCTTAGGATCGAAATTTGATATGCAGGAAGAGTCCATGAGATGTCCTCTTGTATGGCCATGAAGCCTTAGCTAAAGGACACATGGAAAGTCCCTTAGACACCTCATGCTTCACCTCTTTCTTTATATAGCCATGTCTACCCCTTCCCAACTCACAAATTCGAAACTCTTGATCTCCTTTTCTTTCCTATAGCTTGTAGAATAGTTCCTTCTATATTTGTCCATGAAGTTTCTAACCCAAGGTAATAAAGGGAGCCTACCTTGGTGAAGAAGGCTCCTATGGTTTCCAAATTGCTCTATTAAGATTTCTAAAGCTCCTCCTTAGTGATTTTAATCAAAACTAGTAAGTTGACTCCCTTCCTTCCCTATTTTCATACTGTTATTCTTTCTTACACCTTCTTCTAGGTCGTAATCATGAGCTTCCATGGTAAAACTCCACCTAGAACCCTAAAACATCTCATCTCCATGCTCTTTTGCTAGGGTCTGCACCTCTAAAGTGGAGAAAGTGATCTTTGCTCAAGAAAGGAGCTTGGCTTGGAGCAACCAAACCTTATAACCTCGAGATACTTTCTTTTTGTACCATATTACCTTCCTAGAGGCAAGTTTTGTTAACTCCCTTCTCATATATTACTAAGTACATGCTTAAAACTCATGCTTCTATGTTGAAAATCGACGATTTCCATCTCTTTTTGCCATGTTCTTCTATGGTTTTGGTTTCTTGCTATTTTACCTTCTTTAGAAGCTCCAGTTTCATTACTATGCAACTTCAAGCCTGATCTTGGTCGAATGGTGTTTTCTTCCTCTCCCTCTCTCTTCAATTATCTTAATTGGTTTGATGATGTGGCAATTTCCTATTGGTCAGTATTGAAAAATTCATATATTCTGAAAAACTTATCCAAATTTGACAAATAAATATGTTTTGGAATCGGAAAATTAATCTCTATCCAATAAAGATATTTTCAAGGTCTGATTTAATGGTTTGACAAAGGGTGATTTTTGTAAAATGAATTTGATGCATAAAATCCATAAAAATTACTTCTTAATCATCATAACTCCAAAATTAACGTAAAAATATATTTTCTTGATCATGAGAACTCAATATATTTTTTGGTGATATTTTAAGAATCTAAATCTGAGTTTTTCTAAAAAGGTCTATAATTAGGGTTTCGACATATTAATGTGCACTATGTACTCTAATACATGTTTATACATTAAAAATAGGCAAAGTGGAACTTGGACACCAGTAAAGTGGTGAAAGTTAGTAATTGATATCAGTAAGAGAGGTATGTGCAATCCATATTTATGTATGTGCATTTACACCTTAAGTTGGGAATAATTGTGTCTAAACCTATTTTTCTATAATGAGGCTTTATTAAACCCTATTTAATATAATCTTGAATCTTTTGCTATACTTGCCTTATAAATCAGTTTTGGAACATTATTCTTGGGTCTTAGTATCCCACTGCCATGCTTATTGATTCATATAATTATTCTTGCCATGGCTACTTGTTCAAACATGTGGATTTATGTTCTATTTAATTTAAAGTAGTGTTACTTATGTACAACCACCCACAGAGGGCATGTAAATAATCGTCATGGGGAATGCCTTATTCTCCTCATAATATTGTAGGTGAATGGGAATGTTTTATTCTCTTCTCACCTAAGGTTAGTGGTCCAGTAGGTGTCTCAACCCTACTTAGTTAGATAGACATAATTATCTTACATGCAAATCCTTTTTATTATATTTGTTAATGGATGTGACTACATAGTTTCCAAACCATGTGTAACATAATATGATAATCAAAGTTTTCAATAACATCAACAATAAGGAACATAGTGTTTGTTTCATCGGCATACATAAGATAACAGAAAAGAACAAAATTGTCCACATGAGGGACTACATCAAAATTCTTAAGAAAGATAGATGCACAATGCCACACAAAGGGCACCTTGCCATGCTCCTTGCTTGTTCTCAGTACTCCGCAGTAGAAGACTCCAGGTGAGCAGGTCCTTCTGTCCATGCAATATCCCAAAAAGGATAATAATCCACAACATGGACCAAGAGAAAAAATTGGATCAGCAATTGCTGGTACTACATTCTTATATTGAGCCATTTGCAACATATAGGTGCTAACTATGATTCAAGGTAGTATCAATACTCGGTAAGAACTATTTAGTGGACTAAGTTTATCCAAATAAGGATTTCAATATTTCAATATTTGTTTTTCAAAAATGGAATTCACAAGTCTATGCAAAATGATTCAAGATGTCAAATTATAATATTACTTACAAAGGTTGATTTCAGTATTAGATTGAGCACTGTCATATCATCTCTTTATTGTGACTACAATGCGATATGTTCAATCATCTATGAAAGAATGACACGGTAGCCAGCTATTTTAACCAGTATACTGGGGGACCACTAATCCATTACAACCTGTGCACAGGGCGGCGGGACATACCCAACCTCTAGGAGCCAAAGCTCTAAAGGGGCCAAAGCCCAAAGAGGAACAAAGTCAGGAACAAAGTCCAAGGAGTCAAAACTCCAAGATCAATTTTAGTGCTACCATAATATTTATCAATGACAATAATGAATTTAGTGTGGTGAACTTTCAACATATGGGAATGGCTCATAAAAAGTATGTAATTCACCACTAAGCAATCGATATAGAATTCAAGAGGGAAAATAAATAACTCAAAATAGAAATCAAGAATCTAGTACCTTCAAATCCAAGAAAAGTCAAACAATTTCCACGATTAGTGTTCAACAGGTGCGGAAGTTTCAATTCCTAGAAAAAGGGGAAATAACCCAGGTCATTGGGCAATCCTTGGCTTTAAAATTATCTCATAACTTCTCATTAGATGAAATTACCATTTTACCCCTTGTTATCCCTTGGTGCACAAGTGTTATATGATTCATTACTCATTATTCATAGTAGATCAGATTTTTATATTACGTAATACTACTTATGTCCAGCTTCTTACGTATAGTTTAAGAGCAAATAATTTTATATGCTTAGTACAAAACTTAAGGTAAATGATCCTAACGCATGGGAAATCATTGATCTTCTATCCTTCTACGTAGTTGATCATTTTGTCCTTTGCATTAACTAGGTCGTATATGTACTCATATGTACTTGGTAAGATTAAAGTATATAGGGATCATGATACGCATACGTAGCTACGGTTTGACCATACTAATCATAGGATCATGCATATACGTATTTATATCTTAGTTAAATTTGTTGATAGATCCAGCGATTTGGATGTACCTGTTCCGTGCTGGCACATTACCCGTATTCATTGAATTAAACAGCGAAGAGAGGGAGTTCCGGTACCTCTCGTCGGGGGTGGTTATATGCCGGTGTCTTGCTCAGGGAACTAGGAGGAACTCGGTTCTGCTTCTGCTCTGAAGATCGTTACTCCAGCTACTAGTTGCTCCTCTTCCCTAGCCACCCAGTGGTGGTGGTGGTCGGCCTGACTTCCAGACGGTCGTCGGATTTTGGGGCTGTGCCGTCGTGGCGCTGCTGAGCCGAAGATTGCAGCTGCCGGAGTCGGGGTTTGAGATGGAGGTTATCGGTACGTATGGTTTCACTTGGGTGGTCGAGGAGGTGACTTGTGTTTTCGGAGACCAACTCTCCTCTGAAGACGGCAGGGCAGTGCGGTTTGCTGCAACCTAACCTGCCGGTGGTGTCGGCACTTGTCGCTGTAACCAGGGTACAGCAGCTCGGAGGGGGAGACGCTGGAGGGTGCGGGATGGTTGGGATCGTTGGCACGCGTGAGGTGGTGTTCTACAGCCCCTCGTGTAGAGGAAGGGGGATCGAGGAAGTTCGGACGTCGGGAAACGCCGGTGCTCTGCAGGGTGCCGTCGCGGCTGGGTTCTGTTGACAAGGAGGAGATGTGGGAACAGGAGGCGCTATGCCTCAGCAGGTAGGGTAGCCGGGTATATGTAGGAGTGCGACCACTAGGGTTTGCGCACATAGAGGCGGGCTCAGGTCAGGTAGAGCGGCGTCGGGAGGACTGCGCGTCGGCCGTTACCTCTGCGGTTCCTGGTCTTTCATGGCTGAGCCGTTTCTTCCTTCGGTTGCTCTTATAATGGGGAGGTCAGTGTAGCGGAAAGACTCGAGGAGTCAAAACGGGGCTGCAGAGTAAAGGGCACCGAGGGTGCGGCCGTTTTGCCGTTGTGAAGGCACCCGGTGCCTGGGGCGCCCTAGACGCAAGGGAGGAGGAAACTGAAATTTGCGGGGCAGGGAATCCGCAAACGCGTGAGGGGCTCGTTTTAATTCGTAGTCCACTAGTCCAACGGAAACATGACTCTCTCTTGTATTTATTATCCTAGAAATTTTGAACTCTTATATTCTAAGGTCCGTTTCTCTTGAAATTTTCCATTTAACTTCAACGGTTAATCCTCTCCCCATAATAACGTGACTCTAGGGTGGTCCAATCCGGTTAGTCTCGTTATAAATTCAAGCATTGCTATTTTAAGCATAATAATATTACTTTGTACAATTTCAAAGCCAAAGATTCTAATAGGGTTCGATTATTCAATTGAGTGGGGTCTAGTGGGATGACTACACCAATAAGGGAAATTTGCATTTTGACGATAAAATTTCAAGATATTTTGAATGGGCTGCATAGTGAGTGAAATTTAGAAGAAAAAAAACTTCAATTTTTTGAAGAATAAGATATCATAGCTCAGTATTTAAATATTGTACCAAAATTTAGTATGTTACAATGGCAATCTTCTTTGATATATAGCCTCATACTCTTGTTATCTTCATCTTATAATGAACCCTAGCCTATTCATATTTGCTTTACTTATCTTATTATCCTAGACTAGTTTTGTGGCACATACCTTGTTTTCTTTCCCCTTTTGCTGGGTGCTTTTCCAACCACCCAGGTGCTGGTGTTGAGCAAGGAGAAGGACAAGTTTGAAGGAAGTCATCTTAGGAGTAGATCTCAAGCTTTCTGAAAGGATGTCTAGGTTGTTATAGCTAGATCCTTTTCTCTTATCTTTTTCTTTTGGGAACAATCATGTAATGAACAATGAAATTCATGTAATAGGCTTAGTACTGTTCTTTCCGCTTCTATTGAAATTTTATAATGTATCTGGTGCATGCTTATTTACTTGGAATATTATACATACATCCCTTAATATCTTTTGTGTTTCTAAAAAGACAAATATTTTGTACTTCCTTTAAATTTTAGTAAGGAGGTGATCTCGCCTCTTTACATGAAGTAAGGAAATCTTATTTCTGGATATGGAAATTCCATGACTACACTAGGATCATATCTGCAAAGAAGTTTTCCTTCTCATTGCAAGCATTATGCCTCAAGACAATCAAGAATATAATATTTGATTTTTCTAGTGAATATCAAAAAAGAAAAAAAATCATTTTATATTTAATGGCATGACATCTATTGTATCTATGGATATAATGACATTGTGTTATTTATTAGTTTCTTCATTTGAAAATTGTAATTCTTTGGTGCGACAATTTTTTTTATGGATGTTCTCATGTAGTTAATGACTTGTTGATGGTTTTGACTGGTAAGAATATGATTGTGAGGTGACTCGTTAACATATGTAGGCATGGCAGGTTTTTCTTGAAGCATTATTCTAGATACTGAAGTTGGTGTAGCTTTTTTTTCATCTTTATAAGTTGTATGCAATGCGACACATAATTTCATATTTATGTTGAAACTTTATCATGTGCCAAGAAGGTTGTGGGAGAAAGATAAGCTATGGTAACACTATTTTTTTTCTCTTCCTTAGTTTAAGGAGGTGAAATACTTCTTCATCGCTTTGCTTGAGAAAGGTCACAATTAGGAATCTTGCTTTCTTCACGTAGCATGTAGAAATCTTGTTGCTTGTATCCTACATTTGACATACTTTTACTTACCTATAAGCTAAAAGAAACATGTATTATTTGGTTCTGTTTATTAAGGAAGCCACATGTAGCAACTTTGCTTCTTCTCTGTGTTAGTTTAGGGATGCTACAAATAGTGTCTTCACACATATTTATAGAGGTTGTTGTGAATTTGACCTCTTATTCTACCTATGGATGACTTGGAATGTAAGTAGCTTCTAGCTGTTACATGATTCACTCATCTCAATTTTCTTCTTCTCCTTTTCAAGAATCCCAAACTCGATTCTATTTTTTATAAATCATGTAGTTTGATTATTGTACATCCCAAAATCTAATATCATGATTATTACTATAGGTCAATGGAGTATGGTTAACAACAATGTTACTGGGGTCTTGGATTGTGACCACTTTTAAAGGTCAAAACTTGAGGTAGCATTGTGAGATGTTCTGGGTTGTGATTCCAACAATGACGATGTTAGATATTTCAGTGAACCTTAATGCCTGAAAGTTGAAAGTTTCAAAGATTATAGGTGACTAAAGTTAACTAAGATATATGGATTTTGTTCTGACAATTTTTTTGTAAACATACATTTCTCAATTTATACTCCAAAGCTTCTAGTGTAAATTCAAATTAAAATTTAGGTTGATCGCATACATCATGAATGATGTCTATTAGAGTTTTAAATCCATTCCTTAAGAGCATTTATAATGTTATGACATTTACTTCTTCCTTTTTCTAGGATTATTGGGAAAGTTGCATCTAGTGGGAAGTACAGTTGGATTTTAGTTCCTGGATCAAATTCTAAGCCCTCAACTGATGTGAGTTTCCATATGATACCAATCAAGTTTTTTTCTTTTATTTAATAATTATAAAGATGTATACAATTGTTTTTGTTTTACAATATCCAGAATAATGGCAAACTCAAGTTGGAGCGGGAAGTAAGGTAATTTTTACTTGTTCATGCCTTTTATAGTCAAATGAATCTCTTTAATTTATTCAAGAAGTATCTATTAAACTTTCATACTAGTTGGTGGTTTCTTTCTAGTTATTTTTTCTTGTTCCTAATAATATGGAGTTGTGCATCTTGGCTCGTTGGAAAAGGTAACATGTTTTATTTTTTGTATTGAATGTTGTTGGAATGTAGCTATCACTTTATATTTGAAAAAAGTGATATAGTATTCATAGAGACTTAGCTATACAATATCCATGAGATATTATATAGAGCACTCAAATAAATTGTATGTCTATGTCGAGTTATAATTTACTTCATTGGTTATCAAAACATGCCCTCAATGAGAGGAATATGGATGTATGTTGGGATAAGTATGCTCCCTTGAATAATTATCCAAACCATATTAATTCTTCCAATGAAATTATCAAGTCACTAGATAACCTACTCTAAAAGAGTGACTTCATGGGGAAGAGAATCCATGTCCCTACCATGCCCTTATTATAATTTCATTTCATTATTGTGGGACTCTTATTTAGCAACAGTCTCACACAGGAGAAGTGGCTCTACTAGATTTGACACCTCTTCATGTGAAGTGACATTGACACCTTACTCCCTCACATAAGGTCAGCCACAGTTTGTGTAACATACTAGATCTCGAACCCTACCCTAGAAGTTGAAATTTTGGACTTAGACAAACAAGGTTGAAGGTTAGATGATAAATAGATGTTTAGTATGATCCTAATGAGCTAATACATGAATTTATCTCCCTAATGTAGCCTAATGTTCTAACATTAATCTTAGGTTTATTGTAACATATTAGATCTTGGACCCTACCCTAGAACTTTGATCTTTTTGGCTTGACCATTCTAGGTTGAGGTTAGAATGATCCTAATAATATTATGCATGAATAATGTTAACTAATATGTCATATAGTTCATTTGGTGGTAATAAGATGATAAATAACTTAATTGGTTAAGTAATGAAGTTAATGGCCCATATGATATATCTCATAAAAAGAAATCCCAAAAGTGAAATCTAAATTTAAAATCATGTTCCTTGGGTCCCAATTACCTTGGGAGTCAAGTTTCACATTATTCACATTATAATAATTCATTTAATTCAGATTGGAAAGGAAAATGAGTGTTTTCACCAATATATCAAATAAAATAATAAATGACTGTAAAAGAAGAAAATAAACTTAGATTCGTAATCTACATAATAAATATAGCCTTTTGGTGAATTTACATCCAATTTGGAGAAAGTTTTCTTAAAAGGTGAAATCTGGAGATAGAAAGTGTGTAAAACCTTCAAAATATTAAATAAATATGTAAATAAATTAAATATGTAATTTTTTTGGTAAATTCAACTCTAAAACATTAAATATGACTTGTGGGTCAAGTTTCATCAAATTTGGATAATCCTAATGCCATTAATGAAGGAGGAAAGAGAAAATAGTAATTGATTTATTTAACACATTAATGTTTTCAAAAGATAAATCTAATTTTATATTCGGAATCTACATGATTTAATTAGCCTCTATGCAAAATTTTACTTAGTTTGGAGTTTGTTTGTACCCTCAAAATCGGAGAGAGAAAAACAAAATAATCGAATAAATGACTTTAGTCGGATTGGATTTAATGTGTCACGTAACTTCAGTTTAATTTCTTGATTTCGGCTTGACTCTGGGCTGCCCGAACTTGATCTGACATCACAGAACCCATCTCCTACCTTGAGTATGATGGGTGTGCGGGAACAGTACCATCAGGGTTGGTTTTTTTAGGATTTCTCCCCAATTCTTAATGTTTTTGTGAGATTTCTTCGCCTAAAATTTTCTCTCTCGAATCCGCACATTTTCATTCTTTCCTTGTGTTGTTTCATGGAAAATTTGGGAAATGCCCAAATCTTGGGCATGTAACTTTGTGGTTACCTTCCTCTTCTCCAACCCTCACAACCCACACCTAGATATATCAGTACCCCAAGCACCACTAGCACCAAAATGTGTTTTGTCTCGCTCCAATTTTTTGTTACTCACGTCACATTTTTTGTCGGAGAAGTTTTGCTTCTTGGGATTGTGGTGGATCGCTTTTACAACCCCAAATTTTGGGTTCATTTGCTAAGAAATGTAATTTCTCATATTAAAGATAAATGAACAAATAATAATGTCTTTTCATTACAATAGCCTTGATGATTGCTTTATGGGCTTTATTGGCTATTGGGCCTAATAACAAGGAAATTCAATTAGTAAATGAATAATTAAGTTTTTGAGTAAAGAAAGGTGTGCAAACCTCCAGAAGGCAAAAGAATACAATCCAAAGTTGGATTTCGTGCCTTTTGGGTTCCTTGGGTCCCAAGGAGTCCAAAGTTGCATAGAGAATGCAATAAGAAAAGAAAAGACCAATTAAGTATTTCCTTATTAAGAAAGAAATTGGAAATAATGATAAAATGTGAAAAATAAGTGAAAAGAGGTATAATTGAGTTATCCTTGGTGGATTTTCATATTCCAAGGATTCCTAATGCTAAAAGGAATTCCAATAGGAATATGGAGGAGAGATAAAGAGAAATCCTTAAAAAGAGAATTAAAAAGGAAAAGAAATTGATTAATAAAAGGGAAATATGAGAATTTGACTTCCAAAAGAAGAAAAAGGCAAATAGATTTTCCCCAATATGGGAATCCGTGCCTTTGGGATTTCTTGAGGTCCAAGGGATCTAGAATAACAAGATAATAGCAAAGGGAAAATAAATAACAATTAATTTTGAATAAATTAATGAATACCTTAGGAGAGAAGGAAGCCTTCTCATCCCTTGGAATTTGTTTCCCAAATTTCGTGCAAAGTTAGATAATGTCAAGAAAAACATTCCCTTAAAATTTGAGAAATAAAGGAGTTATGGTTTACGAGGAATCAATTTTGCAAGTTATATTGGTTTTGGGAATTAATTCTGAATTAACAGAATAAAACCTCCCTTTGCTTTGAACGCAAATAATCTGATCCATTGGATCCTAATCCAGCGCTGGGCGCTCTTCGCTTGAGTCCAACTGGGATTGTGTCTCTACGAGACACCAGAGGGACTTTCCCACTTGATTTTCTCGTAATCCTTTGGTTTTGCCAACTGGCTGAGTTTTCCACTAGATCTAGGAGATGAAATCGTGAGGAAACATCCCCGGTTTGATGCGCTTTGGTCCTGGTTTTGGGAAACGCCCAAACCAGCAGGTACCCTGCCTCGACCCTATAAATAGGGGACGAAGATCTGAGGCACTGGCATCTCTTTCATCTATCCCAAATGCTGAGAAACGGCGCAAGGATCGTGAACGTGCATTTAATTTATCGATTCGTGTCGACCTACATTTTCAACTTCTCAAAGATCATCGTCGGAGTCCGACAGGTGGTGGACGACCTTGGTGTGTCCTCGGTGAGCAATTGGGAGTGTCGTCAAGTTCGAAGGGAGGCGGTAAAGCTCTATGGACCATCGACGCGAGCAAAGGTGCCCTGAAGCCCAGAGTCAACCTCGCGGTTGACCGGCGTTGCTACAGCAACAGAGACGTGAGGAAAAAGAAGGTCAGATGGCCTTTTACCAATCTGCCCCTCCGCACTCCGTTTACTGGTAAGGACAATCCAGTCCTTTGTTTCCTTTCATCGCTGTGATGGGTGCGTGCATCCACGGCCGCTGGATCCTCAGTGGATCCGCGGACCATGGATCGGGCGGCCCTGCCTTTTTTCTAAAAATAGAAATTAAATAGATAAAAAGGGTTTTCCATGTAAAAATCATATCTGGACCTAGGAAGCTCGGATGAGAAAAATTAATACATGAAAAGTGATCAAAAAATATGAGGAACTTAATAAAAATGGTCTGGGCTCTTGAATCTAACTCTTTTTATAAAAGTATATTTTTGGAATAGAAAAAGGGTTAATTTGTGGATAAAAACCCTAATTGTTGATAAAAAGACATAATTAGTATTGCAATTAATTTAATTCAAGTATGGTTAAATTAATTACTGATTTAGATGATTATTAACCTGTTTTGATGATCGAATTACAAGTTTAGGGTTTGTAACTCCATATGTTGATTAAAATGTTTCGAAACCCTAAATTAGAGAAAAACAAAGGAAAAGATATAGCAATCTGAAAATTAGGGTTTATATGGTCCAAACCTGATCTTTAGGACTTTAATGGGAAATAGGACAAGAAAATTAGGGTTTGATGTATAATTTGATAAAAGTAGGGTAAAAGTAATAAAAATGAAATGAAACCCTAATTATGATCAAAACCCTAAAAAGGGGCAAATAACCAAGGAAACAATAGAATTAATGAATCATGATGACATGATTAGTAATAGAGAAATTGAATGCCTTTTTCAGGAACAAATTGTGTGTGTGTGCTTGCTTGATTCCTGATTGATTGAGTTTTCCTGCATTCAAGTCTGCATAACAGGTATGTGGTTAATTATGAGTAACCGCTTTAGTTTCTCGAAGGATTCCCGAATGTTTATTCGCATTGAGTGCAACTAAATAGTTTGGATGTTCATATTGCAATTATAAAGTCACTATAGTTATCACAATTATAAAGAAATGTGTATTCTCGCACCTACATGCCACCCTGATGGAAGATGCCATAAAGGTCAGGCCCAAGAGGGTAGACACATGGGCACCATGAAAGGTGACCCCATACACCAAGCTCGGGAATGAGAAGGTGGTCTATGATGCATGACTATGGAGCACCGTGAGAGGTGACTCCCAGGCACCAAGCTCGGGATTGAGAAGGTGGCCTTAAGTCAATGGAAAAAGAGAAACCCTTGAGGGGTATGCCAGGGTTAGGGCAAAGCGGTGGAGGATGACACATTGAAAATGTAAAGTGGCTTGCTAATTAATTTGTTTGTGATAATTAAATTGTTAGCCATATTTGCAAGATTTTGGTTGTTCCCACATACCAGAATATTTCGATATACTGACCGACGTTTTGTTTGTCGGCGTTTTAGGAACAACAATTGAAAGAACAAACAGTAAAGTGACACATTGTGGAAATAAGAATTAAAGTGCAAAGAGGATTAGATAGAGTAATTCAAGCTCTGGATAGATAGATTTCCAAAGTTTTCAAAGGTAAGTAAAGTTTTAATTTTATACCAAATTCCAGTTAGTTAGTAGAATTTCATAATTATTATTGATTATTTGTCGAACCTTTGATCCTGTTAATTGAATAATGGCTCTGACCTTCAGGTCTCCCTTAATTGGGGGTTACCGGGAGGCGGGGTCGTTACAATTGGTATCAGAGCGTAGGTTCCTCACTTAATCTTTAATAATTATTAAATTTTACAAATTATGTAGAACCCAAGGGAGTTATTAGAGGATTATTCGAAAGACAGAGGTGTCTAGAAAAGGATCACGACCGGGGGCTAGCAATATTTTCCTCCGCACCGCTAGTCGGAATACGAGGACTCCCGGATCCGTGTGACTGCCTGGCCAAAGTCTTAGGGTATGAATGAAATAAGATACCTTTAGGACTCTCTCATCTTGTTCATCCCTTGTCAACTTAAATTTTGTTACATACCTTAAGGATTAGGGTTTTATCTCTTCTCCTCACCCTCTTGAGGTATGGGTAAGGTTGATAAGGATTAAGGAATCCTCCACCAAATTAATAAAAAGCATGTGAATAAGATGTCATGGACATAAGCTTAATAGAGTATGTGTAAATGAATAGATACATGCTTAGGTTGTATGACATAAGTTGTCATTTCCCTCAGGGGAGACCTGAGGCTAGACCTTCTTGTCAGGAGGATGAGTAGAGAAAGTGAGTCTTGGAGGTAGAGATCTCCATTAAAGTAGAGACCTAGAACATCCTTTGAGGATGATGTTAACCCTAACCCTAAGTGAAGGTTAGAGAGATGACATGATGAGTTAGATGACATGGTTGACTGGGTGTTTGGATAGATATACTTTTGGATTGCCATACGAGCCATGAGAGGTTGGATGACCTAGCACCTTTGGCAACCCAACCCTGGGAAGGGTCAAACATGTTAGAGTGAAGGGTAGCTCCTCCATTGATGAGGTCAGTGAAGGACCTATAGGATCCCTATGGTTTATGCAAGTAGGGGTAGCATGCACCCAGAGTACATCAGTGGTACGGTAGTAGGTTGAAACCCTAGCTAGAAGGGAACGAGGGATGGCTTATGAGATAAGCATAAAGAAATATGGATAGGCTTCACCCACTTAGGGGTATGCTTGTGAGCATGAGCCTTCATGGAGAGAGAACCTCTAGTAGTATGGCTGGATGTGGAGTTAGCCTTAAAGAGAGAAAGAAAGAACCCAGCAAGGCGGTTGGAAGCCCAAAACCCTGAGACATGGGGAATAGTGGGGAATTGAGGATGATGCGACCTAAGTGAATGATAGTGGTTGCCTTATGCTTGACCCCTGAAGGCTGATGATGTCTTGGTTAGCTTGAGAGTAACCAAACCCTAGAGAGAGGATGATGCTTCTGGCACCTATGGTATAAGTAATTGCCTACTGGGTAAGATAAAGAGTGCTTTAGACCCTGAGGAGGATGAGTCACTAGTTGTGAGGCTTTATACCTAGTTAGTTTTCCTGGAAGAGGAATCAACTCCGAAGTGTTGCTCGAGTAGAAAGATCATGGGAGTACATGACATATCTTTGACATGCTTGATTCATGGTTAAGAGAATGAGCATGCAGTTGGACACTCAGAGGTGAACCTAGGGTTCCTAGGCCTAAGAGGGGAAGCAGTGTATCCGATGATCATGATGAGATTTTAGTCTTTATAGTCTTGAGCATGTGGGGAGGAGAAAGAAACCCCTTAAGTTAAGGGTATCTGTGATGAACCCCTTAGAACTAAGTGATCCAGTATTGAGGAAAGAAAACAAGTACGACCTAGCATGGTTTAATAGGTGATCAGCTTGTGCTTTAGTAGTTGTTGGGTTGGACATGCTCATGCAAAGGTAAACCCTAAGGACGGTTGCGACCTTGTCGTCAACAGTTGTAGTTTCCTCCCATCCTGGGAGAGGGACCCTTTGGTAGGGTGTATACCAGTTTTGTTGGTTTTGAGATGACCTAAAGAGGCTTCATAGGATCTTGAGAAGCTAAGTGAAGAGTACATGGAATAAGAATGAACCTATAGACCCATAGATAACCATCTCTATGTGCATGTGGATGTGTTACCATGGAGGTAACCGATACGGGGCTTGACCGAGGTAGGCAGGTTGCCATGATCCCAATAAAAGGATGAAAGTCAGCCCATGAATGCAAGAAGAAAGATGATGAATGATTGGGTAAGGTTCTAAGTTGAATAGGTACTATAAAAGAATCCTAAGTCTATCCTAGGGTCAGGTAGGGATAAGACCGATGGAAGTAGGAGTTGCCTAATTCCCTAGTTGCATATGACCATAGGGTCTGGAGGTAACAACTATCATTGTCTGAGGGCCATGGGTTAGGAGATTGATCACCTTCATGAACTCATGGGACCCAAAGGGAAGATGAGTGGGGCACTCTCTAGATGCATGAGGGAAAAGGGATGACCCCATAAGTGCTGGCACCCTATAGACCTAAAGGAGAAGACCAAGGACTGTGTTTAAACCAAGTAGGTTCGAGACCAGATTTCCATGGAAGTAAGTGATATCGTGGTGTTCGTAGAGACATATGTGGCTTGTTTCGACTTAGATGTAAAGGTGTACTGGTAAGGTGGGATGTACCATCTCTACTCTTGGAACAAGAAGAACTCTGTATTTGGACTGCAGCCAAATGCTTATTTCTTCTTGTTATGGGAGTGAGATATAGGACAGTACGCATGCCTTACACCAAGGATAAAAGATGATGCGAGTTGGAACGTTGCTACGAGGTATGAGGATAGAGATGATAACATACCTTGGTGGAGTAAATGATATATGGATGGTTTGCAAACACTAAGAGAAGTAGTGTAGTCAGCTTATGAGGATGTTTTATCAGGAGCCATGTGGAATTTGCAAGTTAACCAAGGTCGAGTTCGATCACAGTGAGGATGAGCTCAGAGCTTCTTGATGAAGATAGACTTAGAATTTGAGATGAGATGATAAGTACAATACATGGAGGTGTATGTCTTTGACATTACCCAACACCTAAGGATAAGAAGTGATAATGAATGCTCTAGTTGAGATATAGTTGGCCAGTTTAACTAGAGGCTAGAAGAAATTGAGGTTGTTCGGCTAACCCTAAGTCTGGAAAGAAGATGTGTTTCAGTTAACACATAAATGTAACAAGAGATGTTGAACAAGTTAATGGTTGTTTGGTTATCCATCCTAGTCATTGATGTAATGAAAGGATGTTTGTAGAACCTCAGATGCACTTCTTGGAAGGGAAGGTGATGAAACCCTAATGAGAGTGGTTTAGGGTTTCCGAGGTATCAAGATTGAGGAAACATGACATACAGGAGATCATGGTTTTAAGATCACCAAACACCGTGATACTACAAAGATAGTAAGTGATAGTAGCACTTTGGCTTCTTGATGTGAAGTTACATGTGGTATGTTGCCATGCATGACAAGAGGTGAAGGACGAACACCAGTAACCCAGTACATTGATATGAAGGATAAAGAGAGTTCCTGAGAGGGAATGGAAGTTCATCACTATGGATATTGTGGTAAGTCTCCCCTTGACCAAGGAAGGTCAAGATGTAATGTTGGTTATGGTAGATCGCCTTACCTAGATGACATGAGAAAGAAAGAGTATTGTCAAGGGACAGACCAGGTTGCACTACTTATAAGAGAAAGAGATGGTTCTACTACACCATGATGCAAGTTCAAAAGTTCTTGAGTATAACCTAAGGGTTCACTTCCATGAGGTAGAAGTAGATACATGAAGAGCTCAGTGTTTGTACAGTTTATCACCCCATACTAATAGACAGTATGATCCAAACTAGAGGGTCTGATGAGAGCATGTGTGATCATTTAGGGTGATACATAGAGACATTTCTTAAGATGTGATGTTAGCCACCATAGCCTTTATCGGGATGCAAGAAGTTCCATAGGGAGGTTGTATTGGTTACCACTTCATTATGATGATGTTGGTGAAGGAGGCCTCGCGAAGGTCAGAAAAGAACCACAAGTGTGTGCAGATGAAGTCACGTTGATCGTGCAATGGCTGAGAGAGAGCCCAGTGGTGACATGAGTCACGAGCTGATGCAAAGCAGACTGATATGCAGTTCACTGTGGGAGAATATGTGATGTGAAAATCCGACCCCTCTAAGCTACAGCTGAGAAAGCTGAGTCCCCAATATATGGGTCCATTTGAGATGGATTGGTGGAGATGGTTGTGTTTAACCTTACCCCTCAGGATAAAATGATGTGTTGCATGAGTCTGATCTAGAGCACTATGTGAGGTACCCAAGCCAGGTGTTGTGCCCTGAACCTATTCATCTTTTGAACGGCTGAAAAGTCCTGAGTCACCTATGAGGGTACGATATACCAAGGTAAGAAAGAACTCAGATGGAAGAAAATGAGATAATGAAGGTTCTTGGAAAACACCATGGAAAGGGTGAAGCCACATGGGAGCCCTGATGGACATAAGAAGACTTATCCTGTCTGTTCGCTTGTTTGATGGAATTTTGAGGGCAAAATTCTCATAAGAGGGGAAGGATGTTACAACCCCAAATTTTGGGTTCATTTGCTAAGAAATGTAATTTATCATATTAAAGATAAATGAACAAATAATGATGTCTTTTCATTACAATAGACTTGATGATTGCTTTGTGGGCTTTATTGGCTATTGGGCCTATAACAAGGAAATTCAATTAGTAAATGAATAATTAAGTTTTTGAGTAAAGAAAGGTGTGGAAAACTCCAGAAAGCAAAAGAATACAATCCAAAGTTGGATTTCGTGCCTCTTGGGTTCCTTGGGTCCCAAGGAGTCCAAAGTTGCATAGAGAATGCAATAAGAAAAGAAAAGACCAATTAAGTATTTCTTTATTAAGAAAGAAATTGGAAATAATGATAAAATGTGGAAAATAAGTGAAAAGAGGTATAATTGAGTTATCCTTCGTGGATTTTTGTATTCCAAGGATTCCTAATGCTAAAAGGAATTTCAATAGGAATATGGAGGAGAGATAAAGAGAAATCCTTAAAAAGAGAATTAAAAAGGAAAAGAAATTGATTAATAAAAGGGAAATATGAGAATTTGGCTTCCAAAAGAAGAAAAAGGCAAATAGATTTTCCCCAATATGGGAATCCGTGCCTTTCAGATTTCTTGAGGTCCAAGCGATCCAAAATAACAAGATAATAGCAAAGGGAAAAGAAATAACAATTAATTTTGAATAAATTAATGAATACCTTAGGAGAGAAGGAAGCCTTCTCATCCCTTGGAATTTATTTCCCAAATTTCGTGCAAACTTAGATAATATCAAGACAAACATTCCCTTAAATTTTGAGAAATAAAGGAGTTATGGTTTAGGATGAATCAATTTTGAAAGTTATATTGGTTTTGGGAATTAATTCTGAATTAACAGAATAAAACCTCCCTTTGCTTTGAACGCAAATAATCTAATCCATTGGATCCTAATCCAGTGCTGAGCGCTCTTCGCTTGAGTCCCACTGGGATTGTGTCTCTACGAGACACCAGAGGGACTTTCCCTCTTAATTTTCTCGTAATCCTTTGGTTTTGCCAACTGGCTGAGTTTTCCATTGGATCTAGAAGATGAAACTGCGGGGAAACATCCCCGGTTTGATACGCTTTGGTCCTGGTTTTGGGAAACGCCCAAACCAGCAGGTACCCTGCCTCGACCCTATAAATAGGGGAGGAAGATCTGAGGCACCAACATCTCTTTCATCTATCCCACACGCTGAGGAACGGCGCAAGGATCGTGAACGTGCATTCAATTGCTCGATTCGTGTCGACCTGCATTTTCAACTACTCAGAGATCATCGCCGAAGTCCGATAGGTGGTGGACGACCTTGGTGTGTCCTCGGTGAGAAATTGGGATTGTCGTCAAGTTCGAATGGAGGCGGAGAAGCTCTCTGGACCATCGACGTGAGCAAAGGTGCCCTGAAGCCCAGAGTCAACCTCGTAGTTGATTGGCGTTGCTACAGCAACAGAGACGCGAGGAAGAAGAAGGTCAGGTGGCCTTTTACCAATCTGCCCCTCCGCACTCCATTTACGGGTAAGGACAATCCATTCCTTTGTTTCCTTTTATCGCTGTGATGGGCGTGTGCATCCACGGCCGCTAGATCCTCAGTGGATCCGCGGACCATGGATCGGGCAGCCCTGCCTTTTTTCTAAAAATAGAAATTAAATAGATAAAAAGCGTATCTGGACCTAGGAAGCTCGGATGAGAAAAATTAATACATGAAAAGTGATCAGAAAAATATGAGGAATTTAATAAAAATGGTCTGGGATCTTGAATCTAACTCTTTTTATAAAAGTATATTTTTGGAATAGAAAAAGGGTTAATTTGTGGATAAAAACCCTAATTGTTGATAAAAGACATAATTAGTCTTGCAATTAAGTTAATTCAAGTATGGTTAAATTAATTACTGATTTAGATGATTATTAACCCATTTTGATCATAGAATTACAAGTTTAGGGTTTGTAACTCCATATGTTGATTAAAATGTTTAGAAACCCTAAATTAGAGAAAAACAAAGGAAAAGATATAGCAATCTGAAAATTAGGGTTTATATGGTCGAAAACTGATCTTTAGGACCTTAATGGGAAATAGGACAAGAAAATTAGGGTTTGATGTATAATTTGATAAAAGTAGGGTAAAAGTAATAAAAAGGAAATGAAACCGTAATTCTGATGAAAACCCTAAAAAGGGGCAAATAACCTAGGAAACAATAGAATTAATGAATCATGATGACATGATTAGTAATAGAGAAATTGAATGCCTTTTTCAGGAACAAATTGTGTGTGTGTGCTTGCTTGATTCCTGATTGATTGAGTTTTCCTGCATTCAAGTCTGCATAACAGGTATGTGGTTAATTATGAGTAACCGCTTTAGTTTCTCGAAGGATTCCCGAATGTTTATTCGCATTGAGTGCAACTAAATAGTTTGGATGTTCATATTGCAATTATAAAGTCACTATAGTTATCACAATTATAAAGAAATGTGTATTCTCGCACCTACATGCCACCCTGATGGAAGATGCCATAAAGGTCAGGCCCAAGAGGGTAGACACATGGGCACCATGAAAGGTGACCCCATACACCAAGCTCGGGAATGAGAAGGTGGTCTATGATGCATGACTATGGAGCACCGTGAGAGGTGACTCCCAGGCACCAAGCTCGGGATTGAGAAGGTGGCCTTAAGTCAATGGAAAAAGAGAAACCCTTGAGGGGTATGCCAGGGTTAGGGCAAAGCGGTGGAGGATGACACATTGAAAATGTAAAGTGGCTTGCTAATTAATTTGTTTGTGATAATTAAATTGTTAGCCATATTTGCAAGATTTTGGTTGTTCCCACATACCAGAATATTTCGATATACTGACCGACGTTTTGTTTGTCGGCGTTTTAGGAACAACAATTGAAAGAACAAACAGTAAAGTGACACATTGTGGAAATAAGAATTAAAGTGCAAAGAGGATTAGATAGAGTAATTCAAGCTCTGGATAGATAGATTTCCAAAGTTTTCAAAGGTAAGTAAAGTTTTAATTTTATACCAAATTCCAGTTAGTTAGTAGAATTTCATAATTATTATTGATTATTTGTCGAACCTTTGATCCTGTTAATTGAATAATGGCTCTGACCTTCAGGTCTCCCTTAATTGGGGGTTACCGGGAGGCGGGGTCGTTACAATTGGTATCAGAGCGTAGGTTCCTCACTTAATCTTTAATAATTATTAAATTTTACAAATTATGTAGAACCCAAGGGAGTTATTAGAGGATTATTCGAAAGACAGAGGTGTCTAGAAAAGGATCACGACCGGGGGCTAGCAATATTTTCCTCCGCACCGCTAGTCGGAATACGAGGACTCCCGGATCCGTGTGACTGCCTGGCCAAAGTCTTAGGGTATGAATGAAATAAGATACCTTTAGGACTCTCTCATCTTGTTCATCCCTTGTCAACTTAAATTTTGTTACATACCTTAAGGATTAGGGTTTTATCTCTTCTCCTCACCCTCTTGAGGTATGGGTAAGGTTGATAAGGATTAAGGAATCCTCCAACAAATTAATAAAAAGCATGTGAATAAGATGTCATGGACATAAGCTTAATAGAGTATGTGTAAATGAATAGATACATGCTTAGGTCGTATGACATAAGTTGTCATTTCCCTCAGGGGAGACCTGAGGCTAGACCTTCTTGTCAGGAGGATGAGTAGAGAAAGTGAGTCTTGGAGGTAGAGATCTCCATTAAAGTAGAGACCTAGAACATCCTTTGAGGATGATGTTAACCCTAACCCTAAGTGAAGGTTAGAGAGATGACATGATGAGTTAGATGACATGGTTGACTGGGTGTTTGGATAGATATACTTTTGGATTGCCATACGAGCCATGAGAGGTTGGATGACCTAGCACCTTTGGCAACCCAACCCTGGGAAGGGTCAAACATGTTAGAGTGAAGGATAGCTCCTCCATTGATGAGGTCAGTGAAGGACCTATAGGATCCCTATGGTTTATGCAAGTAGGGGTAGCATGCACCCAGAGTACATCAGTGGTACGGTAGTAGGTTGAAACCCTAGCTAGAAGGGAACGAGGGATGGCTTATGAGATAAGCATAAAGAAATATGGATAGGCTTCACCCACTTAGGGGTATGCTTGTGAGCATGAGCCTTCATGGAGAGAGAACCTCTAGTAGTATGGCTGGATGTGGAGTTAGCCTTAAAGAGAGAAAGAAAGAACCCAGCAAGGCGGTTGGAAGCCCAAAACCCTGAGACATGGGGAATAGTGGGGAATTGAGGATGATGCGACCTAAGTGAATGATAGTGGTTGCCTTATGCTTGACCCCTGAAGGCTGATGATGTCTTGGTTAGCTTGAGAGTAACCAAACCCTAGAGAGAGGATGATGCTTCTGGCACCTATGGTATAAGTAATTGCCTACTGGGTAAGATAAAGAGTGCTTTAGACCCTGAGGAGGATGAGTCACTAGTTGTGAGGCTTTATACCTAGTTAGTTTTCCTGGAAGAGGAATCAACTCCGAAGTGTTGCTCGAGTAGAAAGATCATGGGAGTACATGACATATCTTTGACATGCTTGATTCATGGTTAAGAGAATGAGCATGCAGTTGGACACTCAGAGGTGAACCTAGGGTTCCTAGGCCTAAGAGGGGAAGCAGTGTATCCGATGATCATGATGAGATTTTAGTCTTTATAGTCTTGAGCATGTGGGGAGGAGAAAGAAACCCCTTAAGTTAAGGGTATCTGTGATGAACCCCTTAGAACTAAGTGATACAGTATTGAGGAAAGAAAACAAGTACGACCTAGCATGGTTTAATAGGTGATCAGCTTGTGCTTTAGTAGTTGTTGGGTTGGACATGCTCATGCAAAGGTAAACCCTAAGGACGGTTGCGACCTTGTCGTCAACAGTTGTAGTTTCCTCCCATCCTGGGAGAGGGACCCTTTGGTAGGGTGTATACCAGTTTTGTTGGTTTTGAGATGACCTAAAGAGGCTTCATAGGATCTTGAGAAGCTAAGTGAAGAGTACATGGAATAAGAATGAACCTATAGACCCATAGATAACCATCTCTATGTGCATGTGGATGTGTTACCATGGAGGTAACCGATACGGGGCTTGACCGAGGTAGGCAGGTTGCCATGATCCCAATAAAAGGATGAAAGTCAGCCCATGAATGCAAGAAGAAAGATGATGAATGATTGGGTAAGGTTCTAAGTTGAATAGGTACTATAAAAGAATCCTAAGTCTATCCTAGGGTCAGGTAGGGATAAGACCGATGGAAGTAGGAGTTGCCTAATTCCCTAGTTGCATATGACCATAGGGTCTGGAGGTAACAACTATCATTGTCTGAGGGCCATGGGTTAGGAGATTGATCACCTTCATGAACTCATGGGACCCAAAGGGAAGATGAGTGGGGCACTCTCTAGATGCATGAGGGAAAAGGGATGACCCCATAAGTGCTGGCACCCTATAGACCTAAAGGAGAAGACCAAGGACTGTGTTTAAACCAAGTAGGTTCGAGACCAGATTTCCATGGAAGTAAGTGATATCGTGGTGTTCGTAGAGACATATGTGGCTTGTTTCGACTTAGATGTAAAGGTGTACTGGTAAGGTGGGATGTACCATCTCTACTCTTGGAACAAGAAGAACTCTGTATTTGGACTGCAGCCAAATGCTTATTTCTTCTTGTTATGGGAGTGAGATATAGGACAGTACGCATGCCTTACACCAAGGATAAAAGATGATGCGAGTTGGAACGTTGCTACGAGGTATGAGGATAGAGATGATAACATACCTTGGTGGAGTAAATGATATATGGATGGTTTGCAAACACTAAGAGAAGTAGTGTAGTCAGCTTATGAGGATGTTTTATCAGGAGCCATGTGGAATTTGCAAGTTAACCAAGGTCGAGTTCGATCACAGTGAGGATGAGCTCAGAGCTTCTTGATGAAGATAGACTTAGAATTTGAGATGAGATGATAAGTACAATACATGGAGGTGTATGTCTTTGACATTACCCAACACCTAAGGATAAGAAGTGATAATGAATGCTCTAGTTGAGATATAGTTGGCCAGTTTAACTAGAGGCTAGAAGAAATTGAGGTTGTTCGGCTAACCCTAAGTCTGGAAAGAAGATGTGTTTCAGTTAACACATAAATGTAACAAGAGATGTTGAACAAGTTAATGGTTGTTTGGTTATCCAGCCTAGTCATTGATGTAATGAAAGGATGTTTGTAGAACCTCAGATGCACTTCTTGGAAGGGAAGGTGATGAAACCCTAATGAGAGTGGTTTAGGGTTTCCGAGGTATCAAGATTGAGGAAACATGACATACAGGAGATCATGGTTTTAAGATCACCAAACACCGTGATACTACAAAGATAGTAAGTGATAGTAGCACTTTGGCTTCTTGATGTGAAGTTACATGTGGTATGTTGCCATGCATGACAAGAGGTGAAGGACGAACACCAGTAACCCAGTACATTGATATGAAGGATAAAGAGAGTTCCTGAGAGGGAATGGAAGTTCATCACTATGGATATTGTGGTAAGTCTCCCCTTGACCAAGGAAGGTCAAGATGTAATGTTGGTTATGGTAGATCGCCTTACCTAGATGACATGAGAAAGAAAGAGTATTGTCAAGGGACAGACCAGGTTGCACTACTTATAAGAGAAAGAGATGGTTCTACTACACCATGATGCAAGTTCAAAAGTTCTTGAGTATAACCTAAGGGTTCACTTCCATGAGGTAGAAGTAGATACATGAAGAGCTCAGTGTTTGTACAGTTTATCACCCCATACTAATAGACAGTATGATCCAAACTAGAGGGTCTGATGAGAGCATGTGTGATCATTTAGGGTGATACATAGAGACATTTCTTAAGATGTGATGTTAGCCACCATAGCCTTTATCGGGATGCAAGAAGTTCCATAGGGAGGTTGTATTGGTTACCACTTCATTATGATGATGTTGGTGAAGGAGGCCTCGCGAAGGTCAGAAAAGAACCACAAGTGTGTGCAGATGAAGTCACGTTGATCGTGCAATGGCTGAGAGAGAGCCCAGTGGTGACATGAGTCACGAGCTGATGCAAAGCAGACTGATATGCAGTTCACTGTGGGAGAATATGTGATGTGAAAATCCGACCCCTCTAAGCTACAGCTGAGAAAGCTGAGTCCCCAATATATGGGTCCATTTGAGATGGATTGGTGGAGATGGTTGTGTTTAACCTTACCCCTCAGGATAAAATGATGTGTTGCATGAGTCTGATCTAGAGCACTATGTGAGGTACCCAAGCCAGGTGTTGTGCCCTGAACCTATTCATCTTTTGAACGGCTGAAAAGTCCTGAGTCACCTATGAGGGTACGATATACCAAGGTAAGAAAGAACTCAGATGGAAGAAAATGAGATAATGAAGGTTCTTGGAAAACACCATGGAAAGGGTGAAGCCACATGGGAGCCCTGATGGACATAAGAAGACTTATCCTGTCTGTTCGCTTGTTTGATGGAATTTTGAGGGCAAAATTCTCATAAGAGGGGAAGGATGTTACAACCCCAAATTTTGGGTTCATTTGCTAAGAAATGTAATTTATCATATTAAAGATAAATGAACAAATAATGATGTCTTTTCATTACAATAGACTTGATGATTGCTTTGTGGGCTTTATTGGCTATTGGGCCTATAACAAGGAAATTCAATTAGTAAATGAATAATTAAGTTTTTGAGTAAAGAAAGGTGTGGAAAACTCCAGAAAGCAAAAGAATACAATCCAAAGTTGGATTTCGTGCCTCTTGGGTTCCTTGGGTCCCAAGGAGTCCAAAGTTGCATAGAGAATGCAATAAGAAAAGAAAAGACCAATTAAGTATTTCTTTATTAAGAAAGAAATTGGAAATAATGATAAAATGTGGAAAATAAGTGAAAAGAGGTATAATTGAGTTATCCTTCGTGGATTTTTGTATTCCAAGGATTCCTAATGCTAAAAGGAATTTCAATAGGAATATGGAGGAGAGATAAAGAGAAATCCTTAAAAAGAGAATTAAAAAGGAAAAGAAATTGATTAATAAAAGGGAAATATGAGAATTTGGCTTCCAAAAGAAGAAAAAGGCAAATAGATTTTCCCCAATATGGGAATCCGTGCCTTTCAGATTTCTTGAGGTCCAAGCGATCCAAAATAACAAGATAATAGCAAAGGGAAAAGAAATAACAATTAATTTTGAATAAATTAATGAATACCTTAGGAGAGAAGGAAGCCTTCTCATCCCTTGGAATTTATTTCCCAAATTTCGTGCAAACTTAGATAATATCAAGACAAACATTCCCTTAAATTTTGAGAAATAAAGGAGTTATGGTTTAGGATGAATCAATTTTGAAAGTTATATTGGTTTTGGGAATTAATTCTGAATTAACAGAATAAAACCTCCCTTTGCTTTGAACGCAAATAATCTAATCCATTGGATCCTAATCCAGTGCTGAGCGCTCTTCGCTTGAGTCCCACTGGGATTGTGTCTCTACGAGACACCAGAGGGACTTTCCCTCTTAATTTTCTCATAATCCTTTGGTTTTGCCAACTGGCTGAGTTTTCCATTGGATCTAGAAGATGAAACTGCGGGGAAACATCCCCGGTTTGATACGCTTTGGTCCTGGTTTTGGGAAACGCCCAAACCAGCAGGTACCCTGCCTCGACCCTATAAATAGGGGAGGAAGATCTGAGGCACCAACATCTCTTTCATCTATCCCACACGCTGAGGAACGGCGCAAGGATCGTGAACGTGCATTCAATTGCTCGATTCGTGTCGACCTGCATTTTCAACTACTCAGAGATCATCGCCGAAGTCCGATAGGTGGTGGACGACCTTGGTGTGTCCTCGGTGAGAAATTGGGATTGTCGTCAAGTTCGAATGGAGGCGGAGAAGCTCTCTGGACCATCGACGTGAGCAAAGGTGCCCTGAAGCCCAGAGTCAACCTCGCAGTTGATTGGCGTTGCTACAGCAACAGAGACGCGAGGAAGAAGAAGGTCAGGTGGCCTTTTACCAATCTGCCCCTCCGCACTCCATTTACGGGTAAGGACAATCCATTCCTTTGTTTCCTTTTATCGCTGTGATGGGCGTGTGCATCCACGGCCGCTAGATCCTCAGTGGATCCGCGGACCATGGATCGGGCAGCCCTGCCTTTTTTCTAAAAATAGAAATTAAATAGATAAAAAGCGTATCTGGACCTAGGAAGCTCGGATGAGAAAAATTAATACATGAAAAGTGATCAGAAAAATATGAGGAATTTAATAAAAATGGTCTGGGATCTTGAATCTAACTCTTTTTATAAAAGTATATTTTTGGAATAGAAAAAGGGTTAATTTGTGGATAAAAACCCTAATTGTTGATAAAAGACATAATTAGTCTTGCAATTAAGTTAATTCAAGTATGGTTAAATTAATTACTGATTTAGATGATTATTAACCTATTTTGATCATAGAATTACAAGTTTAGGGTTTGTAACTCCATATGTTGATTAAAATGTTTAGAAACCCTAAATTAGAGAAAAACAAAGGAAAAGATATAGCAATCTGAAAATTAGGGTTTATATGGTCGAAAACTGATCTTTAGGACCTTAATGGGAAATAGGACAAGAAAATTAGGGTTTGATGTATAATTTGATAAAAGTAGGGTAAAAGTAATAAAAAGGAAATGAAACCGTAATTATGATGAAAACCCTAAAAAGGGGCAAATAACCTAGGAAACAATAGAATTAATGAATCATGATGACATGATTAGTAATAGAGAAATTGAATGCCTTTTTCAGGAACAAATTGTGTGTGTGTGCTTGCTTGATTCCTGATTGATTGAGTTTTCCTGCATTCAAGTCTACATAACAGGTATGTGGTTAATTATGAGTAACCGCTTTAGTTTCTCGAAGGATTCCCAAATGTTTAATCACATTGAGTGCAACTAAACAGTTTGGATGTTCATATTGCAATTATAAATTCACTATGGTTATCACAATTATAAAGAAATGTGTATTCTCACACCTACACGCCACCCTGATGGAAGATGCCATAAAGGTCAGGCCCAAGAGGGTAGACCCATGGGCACCATGAGAGGTGACCCCAGACACCACGCTCGGGAATGAGAAGGTGGTCTATGATGCATGACTATGGAGCACCGTGAGAGGTGACTCCCAGGCACCAAGCTCGGGATTGAGAAGGTGGCCTTAAGTCAATGGCAAATGAGAAACCCTAGAGGGGTATGCCAGGGCTAGGGCAAGAGCGGTGGAGGATGACACATTGAAAATGTAAAGTGGCTTGCTAATTAATTTGTTTGTGATAATTAAATTGTTATCCATATTTGCAAGATTTTGGTTGTTCCCACATACCAGTATATTTTGATATACTGACCAACGTTTTGTTTTTCGGCGTTTTAGGAACAACAATTGAAAGAACAAACAATAAAGTGACATATTGTGGAAATAAGAATTAAAGTGCAAGGAGGATTAGATAGAGTAATTCAAGCTCTGGATAAATAGATTTCCAAAGTTTTCAAAGGTAAGTAATGTTTTAATTTTATACCAAATTCTAGTTAGTTAGTAGAATTTCATAATTATTATTGATTATTTGTCGAACCTTTGATCCTATTAATTGAATAATGGCTCTGACCTTCGGGTCTCCCTTAATTGGGGGTTACCGGGAGGTGGGGTTGTTTCAATCGCTCACACTGCTTGAGCCACTGGGTCTCGATCGTTTTGTGCGGTATGAACCTTGAGAAATTGCCTTCGTCTCTACCCTTTCAGAATTTTATTTGGTGGCCTCGTCATGATTTTCCTAACTTGAGCCTTGAGTTGTTGCTCCACGGCTAGCAGCCATGGTGTCCTGAGTGCTTGCTATTAGGGAGAGTAAGATAAGACCTTGTACTTTCTCGTTTATACCCTTTCCACGCTTGTATGCTTTGCTCTTCTCATAAGGGGCATAATGGTAATGTCGCCTGGGTTTTTTTTATTTTGGAGCGAGTCAATTTGGCCATTGAGCATGTGACTTGGCCGCCTCTAGTTGGGCCAAGTCAGCGGGTCGGTCCCCTCTCTGTTTCTCTTTGGTAAGTTTTCTTCGCATATGTGGATTTTTGGATTTATCTGATTGGTCAAACTTATAAAATCCATAACTAATTATTTACTGATCAAAAAATTACAAATAATACTCATTGGTTTCAGAAAAAGAAGTTCTTTCTATTGGTATTGTTTTGGTTGCATGAATATGATATTTTGAAGAGGTGATTTTTAACGGATCTAATTAATAAGTTAATAATTTATGTAATTCATAACTAATAATTTATAAGTCATAAAAATATAATAAAATATGTTTTGAACTCAGGAAAATATAACCTAAAACATGGCATGTTTTTATAACCTAATTTATTAATAATAAA
The DNA here is from genome assembly GCA_963693085.1 of Alisma plantago-aquatica. Classification (NCBI taxonomy): domain Eukaryota; kingdom Viridiplantae; phylum Streptophyta; class Magnoliopsida; order Alismatales; family Alismataceae; genus Alisma; species Alisma plantago-aquatica. Next base: position 377,464,888 of record OY856412.1, read on the forward strand.
AATGTAATTTTTAGGGTTTTTGAATAATTGATGGAAACCTAACCCTAATTCCACATATATGCATCATAGGTTCTTTGGATGCCTAGGCTTGGACCTAGAAGTGACTTTGGATCATTTGACTCTAAAGTTGAGGTATGTTAAATCCTCTATTACTTCATATTGAGCATTTCACCTATATTTTGTCTTTCTCTTGGTCCTATGGACAATAACATATACACATTGCTCTTATCTCTTGTTATCATGGTTTGTGTGAAATATCTTGCTTGTTATGTACTTGGATATTCTCTTGATATCTATCTTGTGCCTTGGTGCATGTTGGTCACTTATATTGATCTATGTCACTTTGAAGTGGATGTTTATATGTTTGTGTTGTCCACTGTGTGATGGCAACTTTATACAATTCTGACTATATTTTCTACTTGCCTCTACATTATACATGCTATGTGATTCACTAGCACCAGAGTAGCGTAAATTGTATTGGTTTTGTTTATAACAGATGTGATATTTCCTACTCTTTTTGGGATGACAAGGAACCCCATACCCAGGGTTTCTAACTTTATGAGGGTTGTCCCATGTTTTTATATATATTTGGGAGATTGGCAGTATTCCTTTCTCTATCAGGTTTCAACTTTATGATGGTTGGATGCCATTGTGTTTATATTGTTATAGGACTATACTTACCTCCTGTTCATGTAGGTTGATGATGTTTATGATGGGTTATTGCCAAAATTGATGATGGGTTATGTGCCCAAAAATATTGATGGGTTATGTGCCCAATTCATGATATGTGCTTATGTGGCACTAATTTATTATTTTGATTATGGCAAGTATCTTCTTTTACAAAGATGATGAATCTTATCCTTTATGCCCTCTTTTTGTAGTCCTTATATCTTGCTTGAGAAGCCTTTTATTTTGATGTCCCTTATTCTTTATAAATTGCTCAAAGTTTTTCGTTTAATATGCACATACCAGCCTTTGCTGATGTATCCTCTTTTCTTTTCCTTTTACTGGGGTATGCTTCCAACCCTAGGTGGAGGACTTGGATGACAAGACATGTTTACCTGGACATAGATAGATAAGTTTAAACTTAGAGACAATCTTGAGATGGTTTAGATTTCCTCTACATGGATCAATGTGATGTAAGTTTCAAACTCTTTTTTATAATAGTCAAGTTTTTATTCCTTTGTTATACTTTGGTCTTTTGTTACCATTATATAAACATTTGAAAATTTTACACCCACTCCATCATACCTTCTGAGTGTATTTGGACTGGAGGTTCTATTGTTTAAATTTTTAGTAAGGAGGTGATTTCACTTCTTTACAACATGGTATCAGAGCCCATGGTTGTCAGAATCAACTATTTCAATTTTATCTCCCTATAGAAACCTTGACTTTGCTAGATAGCTCTAAGTGAGATGTCGACCCTAGATTTGATCAATGATGATCTTTATATGCAATAAGGTTTGGTTTGAGGATGAGTTTAGGAAGTCTTGGTATGAAAATATTGTGACTTGGTTTCCGTATTGATTTTTTCTTGCATTTTGGTTTTACCTCGCAAAGTATTTCATCAACAAAAAATTATTTTCATTATATTACTATATATACAAAATTTTCTCTGGATTTTCATGAAGTTTTCTCAAGCTAAGTCACATTGAAGAGAAACTAGTTTGAGTAGAATCTAACCCTAGCTTGTGACTAGGATTGATATTAGGGTGTAGTTGGCCTACCTTATGACTTTTGGATTTTCATGTAGGGTTGATAGCTTGGAGACACGAGGACCTATAACTCAACCCTAGATGGTGACTTTAGTTGGATACATGAGAAACATAAATCTCTAAAACTTTCACAACTAAAAGATATGTGGGTAACCCTAAATGTTGATTACTTTGACTTGTTTGGTTAAACCCTTTAAGGGGTGGAGAGTAGTTAATTTTTGATGTCTGGATCAATAGATTTTAAGGATGAAATCTTTTTAAAGGGTGGAAAGTTGTAACATATCAGATCTTGGACCCTACCCTAGAACTTTGACCTTTTTGGCTTGACAATTTTAGGTTGAGGTTAGAATGATCCTAATAATCTAATGCATAAATAATGCTAGCTAATTTGTCATACAGTAAATTTGGTGGTAATAAGATAATAAATAACTTAATTGGTTAAGTAATGAAGTTAATCGGTCACTAATGGGCCATATGACATATCTCATAAAAATAAATCCCAAAAGTGAAATCTAAATTTAAAATTGTGTTCCTTGGGTTCCAATTACCTTGGGAGTCAAGTTTCACATTATTCACATTATAATAACAAATTTAATTCACATTGGAAAAGAAGATGAGTGTTTTCACTAATATATCAAATAAAATAATAAATGACTCCAAAAGAGGAAAATAATCATAGATTCGTAATATACATAATAATTATAGCCTTTGGGTGAATTTTCATCCAATTTGGAGAAAGTTTGCTTAAAAGGTGAAATCAGGAGATAGAAAGTGTGTAGAACCTTTAAAATATTAAATAAATATACAAATAAATTAAATATGTAAAATTTATGATAAACTCATATCCAAAACATTAAATATGACTTGTGGGTCAAGTTTCATCAAATTTGGATAATCCTAAAGACATTAATGAAGGAGGAAAGAGAAAATAGTAATTGATTTATTTACCACATTAAAAGTTTTCAAAAGGTAAATATAATTTTATATTTGGAATCTACATGCTTTAATTAGCTTCTATGCAAAATTTTACCTAGTTTGGAGTTTGTTTGTACCTTCAAAATAGGAGAGAGAAAAACTAAATAATCGAATAAATGACTTTAGTCGGATTGGATTTAAAGCGTCGCGTAGCTTCTGTTTAATTTCCTAATTTCGGCTTGACTCTGGGCTACTAATCTTGATCTGAAATTGCGGAACCCATCTCCTACCTTGAGTAGGATGGGCACATTAGAATAGTACCAGTGGGGCTAGTTTTTCGAGGATTTCTCCCCTATTCTTAATTTTTTGCGAGATTTCTTCGCCTAAAGTTTGCTCTCTTGAATCCACACATTTTCATTCTTTCCTTGTACTATTTCATAGGAAATTTGGGAAACGCCCAAATCTCGGGCATGTAACTTCATGACCACTGTCCTCTTCTCCAACACTCACAACCCACACCTAGATATATCAGTACCCCAAGCACCGCTAGCACCAAAATGTGTTTCGTCTCGCTCCAACTTCTGTGTTGCTCGCCTCTCATTTGCCATCAGAGAAGTTTTCCTTCTTGGGATTGTGGTGGATCGCTCATGCTGCTGGAGCCACTGGGTCTTGATCGCTTTGTGCAGTAAGAACCTTGAGATCTTGCCTTCATTTCTACCCTTTTAGAATTTTGTTTGGTAGCCTCGTCATGATTTGCCCAACTTGAGCCTTGAGCTACTTCTCCACGGATACCAGCCATGGTGTCCAGTGTGTGTGCTATTAGGGGGAGGAAGATAAGCCCTTGTACTTTCTCAGTTATACCCTCTCCACGCTTGCATGCTTTTCTCTTCTTGCAAGGGGCATAATGGTAATATCACCTGGGTTTTTATTCTTTTGGAGAGAGTAAATTTGGCCATTGACCACATGACTTGGCTGTCTCTGGTTAGGCTAAGTCAGCGGGTCTGTCCCCTCTCTATTTCTCTTTCACAAGTTTTCTTCGCATATGTGGATTTTTGGATTTATCTGATTGGTCGAACTTATAAAATCAATAACTAATTATTTACTGATCCAAAAATTACAAATAAATACTCGTTGAATTTAGAAAAAGAAGATCTTTCTAATGATATTGGTTTGGTCACATGAATATGATATTTTGAAAAGGTTATTTTTAATGGATCTAATTAATAAGTTAATAATTTATGTAATTCATAACTAATAATTTATAAGTCAGAAAAATATAATAACTATGTTTTGAACTCAAGAAAATATAACCTAAAATATGGAATGATTTTTATAACATAATTCACTAATAATAAAAAGGCTATTTTTAGGATTTTTGAATAATTGATGGAAACCTAACCCTAATTCCACATATATGCATCATAGGTTCTTTGGATGCCTAGGCTTGGACCTAGAAGTGACTTTGGATCATTTGACTCTGAAGTTGAGGTATGTTGAATCCTCAATTACTTCATGTTGAGAAATTCACCTATATTTCGTCTTTCTCTTGGTCCTATGGACAATAACCTATACACATTGCTCTTATCTCTTGTTATCATGGTTCGAGTGAACTATCTTGCTTGTTATGTACTTGGATATTCTCTTGATATCTATCTTGTGCCTTGGTGCATGTTGGTCTCTTATATTGATATATGTCACTTTGAAGTGGATGTTTATATGTTTGTGTTGTCCATTGTGTGATGGCAACTTTATACAATTCTGACTATACTTTCTACTTGCCTCTACATTATACATGTTATGTGATTCAGTATCACTAGAGTAATGTAAATTGCATTGGTTTTATTTATATCATATGTGATATTTTGTGCTCTTTTTGGGATGGCAAGGAACCTCTTACCCAGGGTTTTCAACTTTATGAGGGTTGGCCCATGTTTTTATATATATTTGGGAGATGGGCAGTATTCCTTTCTCTATCATGTTTCAACTTTATGAGGGTTGGTTGCCAATTGTGTTTATATTGTTCTAAGACTATGCTTATCTCACATGCATGCAGGTTGATGATGTTTATGAGGGTTATTGCCCAAATTGATGATGGGTTATGTGCCCAAAAATATTGGTGGGTCATGTGCCCAATTCATGATATGTGCTTATGTGGCACTAATTTGTTGTTTTCATTATGGAAAGTATCTTTTTTTATGATGATGATGAATCTTATGTTTTATGCCCTCTTTTTGGGTAGTCCTTATCTCTTGAATTGGAAGCCTTTTATTTTGATGCCCCTTATTCTTTATAAATTGCTCAAAGTTTTCATTTTATTATGCACATACCAGCCTTTGTTGATGTATCCGCTTTTATTTTCCTTTTGCTGGGGTATGCTTCCAACCCTTGGTGGAGGACTTGGATGACAAGACATGTTGAACTGGACATAGATTGAGAATTTAAAGCTTGGAGACAATATTGAGGTGGTTTAGATTTCCTCTACATGGATCTTTGTGATGTAAGTTTGTAACCCTTTATTTTATAATTGAATATAGTCAAGTTTTTATTTCGCTGCTATACTCTGGTCTTTTGTTACCATTATATAAAGATTTGAAAATTTTACACCCACTCCATCATACCTTCTGAGTGTGTTTGGATTGGAGGTTCTATTGTTCAAATTTTTAGTAAGGAGGTGATTTTACTTCTTTATATTTATAATGGATACATAAAATATACCACATAACTCATTTTGGTGGTAATATGAAGATAATGAACTTAATTGGATGAATAATTTAGATGATGGGCCATTAATGGGTCATATGACATATCTCATTAAAATAAGTCTCAAAAGTGCAAACAAACTTCAAATTCAAAATCTACATATCAAAATCAGCATACATGTCAAATTTCATCTAATTTAGACAACCTTAAAATATTAAGATAAGTTTAGGAGAGAGAAAATGAGTAAAAGACATAAGTAATGAATAATGTGATTATATAACTTCAAAAAATAGTGATAATGGTAAATTCATATTCAAAACATCAAAGATAACTTGTGGATGACTTTTGGTCCAATTTGGATGTTGTTTGTGCAAGTTATGCAATTTTAGGTACATTCTGGACTTTTTGTGCAATTTACCCAATTGGGAGGTTTTCTTTGATAAATCGTCACATGAATTATAATCCTTATTCCCTTACCATTCTCGATTTTTTGAACCATGGGGCACCTAGTTGTACCTTGGTTTGAAGGTGTTTCTTTCCAAGGGAATTTTAGGGATTACCCTCTTTATAAATGAGCTTATCTTTAGAATCTACCAACCAATGGGGTTGTTTCTTTGATTGGAGGTCAGTTGGGATGTCCTATAAGTGTCCATAAATCAAAATTTGATATTCAAGAAGCGTCTATGAGCTTTCCTCTTGCATGGCCATGAAATCTCTAGGCTAACGACACATGGAGAGCTCCATGGACACCTCATGCTTGACTTCTTCCTTATCCATAAAGGTTTGCATGTCCATAGGCAACCTTAGCATTGGAAACATGAAAAGTAACTTGAAACCTTATTCTTGACTTCTTCCTTATCTATAAAGGTTTGCATGCCCATGGACACCCTTATACATGACACATGGAAAGTCTCATAGACACATCATATTTGACCTTTTTCTTTATATAGCCTTATCTACCCCTTCCAACTCCAAATTCAAAAACTCTTGCTCTTCTTTCTTTCCTCTAGGTTAGAGAATAAATCCTACTTTGCTTGGCCATGAATTTTCTATCCCAAGGTAAAATAAGGTGCCTACCTTGGTGAAGAAGGCTCCTAGGGTTCCAAATTTTCTCTATTTAGGGTTTTTTAAGCTCCTCCTTAGTGATTTTGACCAAAACTAATAAGTATCCTCCTTTCCTTCCTTATTTTCATGTTTTTAGTCTTCCTCCCACCTTCCTCCAGGTCATAACCATGTCCTTCCATGGTGAAACCCCACCTAGAACCCATAAACATCTCATCTACATGTTCTTTTGTTTGGGTTTTTCACCTCTAAAGTGGAGAAGGTGCTTCTTGCTTGAGATAGGAGCTTTGTTGGAGAAACCAGCCTCTCTAAGCTTGGGAACCTTATTTATTGGACATGTCCACCTTCCCTAGAGGTTCTTTAGAGGCCTAGGCTTGACTTGGACTATTTGGACTCTGAAGTTGAGGTATGATGTATCCCTTATTCTTCTATCTTGAGAAATTCACCTATGCTTATTCATTCTCTTTGTCTTATGGAAATTAGACAATACACAATTTCTTTTTGTAAGGACCCTAACCTTCATTTTGGGCTTATCCTGTTTGCTTTGCCTAAACCTTGTGTTGAGATGCTTGCTACGCACTTGAGAGTGTGATTAGGGTTTGGTTGTGCTTTGTTGAGAGTTGGAGGTACAACTTGCAAATTATCCAAGTTTTAGGGTTGATGTGTAAGTTTGTCACCTTGAGAGATGTTTTCTCTCTCCTTGCATCCTCTAGGGTTGAGAGGATGAGTTGGGCTTGTTTCTTGAATAGTTTTGGGCCTTTTTGATCTTTGATGGGCCTTTCTTTACTTTGCTTTGCCTTGATAAGGGTTTGTATCGTGCATAGGAGAGCTTGAAGCTCTATGTCACCCACAGGGCTGTGTCGCCCAGGAGTGTGTCGACCAGTGGGGTGTGTTGCCCATGTGACCACCTTGACCTTGCCTTATTTGTGTCACCATACCCAGGACAAGTGGTTGATCCTTTGTTAGTTGGTGGCATGATATGTGCATGAGGTTTAGCAAGGTGGCATGGCTTTGGACAAGTGTCCCTAGGTTGGTAAACACCTTGACTTAGTTTCCTCTTCACCCTCTTCTATATATACATCCCCTTTCACTTGCTTGGGATCCATTTTATCTCCTTAGTTGCCTTCCCTTTCCCTTGGTGGACGATACATCTCCTTTGTAGAGCTAGCTTGGTGGTCGATATCTTGGTGGAGTCTCCTTATTCTTCTTCCTCTAGGTGGTGGCCGAACCCTTGAAGGGTCATGCTTCCTTGGTAAGCATCTCCCCTCTCTCCCTAGCACCTTCTTTCCTTCTAGCTTGTTTTTTAGCCATGGTGGTTATGAGCTTTGCTTCTCTTCTTACAGTGGCCGAAGGTGGTGTGCTTTGGAGCTAGGAGCTTAAATCTTGGAGCTTTAGAGCTTGAGGAGCTTGCTTGAGACGGGTTACATAACTCCTAACCCTATCTATACTACTTCCCTTTTATGTTGCATTTTTATATTTCATCTTTATCGGCCATGCATCTTGTGAGAAAGGTTTCTTGCTCTAGTTTGTACCTTAATCTTGTGGATATAGTGGTTATATTGTTGTTGATATGATGTTGATAGTTGGGTAACTTTAGACCTTGTTGGCCGATCCTATGAATTAGGGTTTCCTTTGGGGCAATACTTTGTTCTCTCTTTGGTTTAGAGAAGTGATTTTGAGCTCTAGTGGTGTAGGCAAAACCCCTCTCACTTGGTTACTGAGAGGTGATTCTATACTCTAGTTGTTTAGACAACACCCTTCTCTCACCATGTATTTGAGAGGTGAGCCTTTGGTTGTTGACAACCTAGTTGGGGTTGAAGTGTTGACCGATATGGATGACCTACCTTGCTGCCTGATATGTGATGGAGGTTGTGCAAAACCCCTCTCACTTGGTTGTTAAGAGGTGAGCCAACTCTCTTGATCTATTAGGGTTTGATGATGATGGTCTTTAGGTAGAAGATGCCAACTTAATGTGGTCCTTGTGCCCTTGCACGATACCCTTTTGGTGCCTTGCACGATACCCCTCATCTAGGGTTGGTCTTCGACGATATGCTTAGTTAGGTTGTGTTAACCTTGTTTCCTGATATGACCCCTTTACCATATTTGGTGTGGTTGGGCGAGATGGGTAGGCCTTGAGCCTAGGAATAGTGAAACCCTAGGTGGGCGGCATGAGGCCTTGGTTGATGGGTTTGTTGAGTGAACCTATAGGTGCTACCTTGGGTGATACCATAGCTTGCTTCTTTGACCGATATGAGTGTGATAGATGAACCTTGTGTTGGGCAGAGTGGTCTATGCTTGCACGATACTCCCAAGGTGTGTTTCCTGACATGATGCAATTGTGGCCACCTTGCCCCGGATGACTTGATGACCTGGACGATTGGGTGCTTTGGGCGACATGGTGAAGGGCAGTAGAATATTTGAGTATCTTGATGTGCTGGTTGGACGTCAGGGTTTACCCTTGGGCACCATGGCCTTGGTCGATATGGACATGAGTGATACGGTGATGACATTGTCCGATCCAACTCTGGGGTGATATGTGAAGATGGCTGCCCGATATGAACCCTAACCCTAATGGGTGATAGGGTTTTGACGGACATATCTAAATGCACGATATCACCCCTTACTCTTTGTGCATGATACATCTCTTAGTTCAAGTTGCGTGACACCACTTGGTGTTGACTCTATGCATAATTGCACGATATGATGATGGCCGATATGTGTGGCTAAGTGCCCTAGCCGATAGGCTTTGGGTGAGGGAGGTAACCCTACCTAGTACCCCTTTAGTGAGGGACAACGTTGCTGCCACACCTTTGGTGAGGGTAGGCGGAGTCTTTGGTGAGGGTTGTTGTGACACCCCGACCTCTGTGCCATCTCTAATGACCCCGAAGATTGGGGAGTCACCCACGATAAACCACTCTTAACTTTTTCCTTTCTTGATCACTTAGATTAACACAAATGAAAACCATAAAACTTGAATTGCATCGAATTATAATAAAACTGTGGAAGCGACTTTCCATTAGTCTTACTAAGAGGAAAAACAAATTTACTCGACATATTACATTTCTTATGCAGACTATAAAACACAGCAGGTAATTGAAAACAACTACATATTTCACCACATTCTCTCTCTTACCCACCACATGCCCAATGACTGAGGGGAAAGGGCTAAGAGACCTCTAACTAACTACTAACTACCTTCTATGTACTCGGGGGATACGATCCTTCAGCCTCCTCGTGCTGACATTGACCTAAAAAATGTTTCAGTAGGTTGATGAGCTACTGGCTCAGTGAATAGAATTTCACCCAACCATCACAAAAAAACTCATTTATTTTTATTATTTGGAATAATATGCAAGAGTTTCTACACTGAACAAGTCTAAGCAATATAGTTTTAATAGCAGAAGATGTCAACATTTCATTATGATAACAATTGATGCAAAACTGTAAATACAATTAATTAACAGAAAAATACTAGAATTCCACATAAAGAGTAATTACTGTGAAGCTAACTCATATCTTTATTAACTCTTTAACTTATAAAACTCTGTGAACCTATATGAACATATTTTATCTTATGCCCTGATCATATGTAGTGTACTCTACATATGAGACTCACAGTGCACTACGATCACACCGTACAAGACTTAGCCGACACCTCGGGATAGCTAAGTCTGACTGCTGTCTTGATCTTCTACAGGAACACTGGCAATCTGGCCTAAACTAGACACCTCCTCTAGCTGAGTACACAGGCGGAGGGTCTGAGATGCTCTATGGGCCTCTAGGTTACCACTGGGACGTCCGATTCATGTTGGGTAACTTATTTTCTCTTAGGAGACTTCCTCAAGGGCTTCGTCTCCCCGCATGCTCTATGGGTGTGTTCTGACCCCCATATACTGGATGCACCGCCGGGGTAGCTTGTTTCATCCCTAAGGTGCAAACCTCTCAAAGGGATTCTCCGGTGTTCAGGGCCGTAAGTCTATTATTTTATTATTCCTAGAAAAGATCTTACTACATTGCAATCTCTCTCTTTCTTGTTCTGGAATGTGGTATCTCTATGGTTTTGAATCTATTTACTTGAACTTTACAACACGACATGAATATCATTCTAAATTTGACAGAGTTGTATATACAAAACACTATAGTATACTGAGAAATCATCATACTATACATGCAGGCAAACTAAAATTCTTAAATAGACAGAATACATGTCAAGTTGGCACTTTATACACTAAAATCATGCAATTGAACTGTTAAGCATCATCACATCTCATACTGAGAATTTTGATATCATGATACTTGATTCATTGAACACCTTATCCTTAGGGTTTCAATTACCTCATTCATTTATCACCTGGCAACACCCTATCCTTAGGGTTTCAGTTACCTCATCAATTTTATTGCAGTTCAAATCACAATACAATATCATTCTAGAACTGACAGAGAAATATATTCAAATCATAGTAAATACTGAGTAATCCTTATATCATTAATGCAGGCAGATTTAAATTAAATAAATAACCCAAACTCATGTCAATTTGGCACATACATACTGAATTCATGCAATTGAACATCTTAGTGTACTGCTAAGAGTAATTTACTTCATATATAAGAAATCATCTGTAGTATTTATCAATTTTCTGAAATTTCTAGAAGAACATGCACATTAACCCAAATCCTGGTTTGTGCATAACATAACTCAATTAAGAGTTACTTACGTATCATAACATGAATTATTAACAATACTTGAGAGTTTCTAGTAATATCTCAGAGAAATGTGCCAATTCATGTAAATGTTAATTCACACACATTAACATAACAAGAAGCATGCAACTAGGGTTTTATTGCATATTTTTATGTTATCATATTTTCTTAGAAATCATGCATCTGATGATTTACAACATCTGTATTGCCTGGGTTTATACCCAAAACGTACCATTATCAGTCGTGTATTTCTAAATTCAACGTTCACACTGAGCAATTTAGGTTCCGATGAACTATGTAAATTTACAGGTCCAATCCACACTGATCAGATGCTAAACTAAATCATATGAAAGTGTAAAGTAGAAATATATGAAATAAAAAGTCAGGAAATGCCAAATACTTCCTAATGTCTGATAACTATTGTTATAAGCGGAAAATGCGCAATTAACCAAAAGTTTCCAAACATCAGAGTTTAATAATGACAGGTGAGTGAAACCCTACTCACAACAATTCAGGATGTCCAGATTCATCCGAAAATGCGTCTAGATACCAGATTCCAGGTGATTTCTGAGTCTTCTTCTACTTCGGTTCAGTTTTGGCAGGAACCTATTTTACGCACCAATTGAGGAGGAGGTTCAATAAAATGCCAAATCAAGCTATTAGCTACGGATTCTCATTCTATCCTCAAGACCAAGCTCCGTGCTGGTCTTACCTTGCTTTTTAGTGCACCAATCGAACTCCGATTTGGACCTACTGCTAGCAGCTCCTTCTATCTTCACGAACAGGTTGAGGAAGAGCTGCTAGATTGGTGCTAGATGCAGCTATGGCTATGGAATCCTGCTCAAGCTCCTTGGTCAAGCTCCATGCTAACCCTAGCTTGTTGTTCTTCGCACCCAAGGTGGCACAGAGCCACAGTTGCATCTTTGTGTAGTTGCTGCTACAACTAGATGGGGCGCCGCCCCCATAGCTTGGGGCACATGTGATGCAAATGGAGGCAGGGGAGATGTGGTTTGAATCCTAGACCATGTCCGAGGTCGAAGGCACCTTCGCCTTGGTGCTAGTTGCGCCCATGGGGCGCCTAGCTGGTGCCCCACGCAGCTATTGGTTGTAGGCCAGCCGCCCTACTTTGGGGTGCCGCCTTGCTGATTGGGGCGCTGTGGAGGAGCTAGGAAGGGGGAGGATGCGTCGACGCCTGCTGGAGTTACGGGTTTGTGCCCTGGACACTCGACCAAGCTCGATGCTAAGTTAGGTGTTGCTACTCATGCCCTAGAAGTCCATGGTTGCTGCTGGCCGGCCTTCACTGGCTGACCAGGGCACTGGTGATGGGCACTTCTGGGGCTAGCTAAAGGAAGAAGAAAGGAAGGAGAGAAGTGGGCGGAGGTAGGGTGCTGCTAGATGAAGCCATGGGCGCCCAAAATTGCCCCATCCATAGCCCTAGGTGCGGCCCCTTCCTGTTCTATCGGGCGCCGCTCAAGCGGTTTCTATTCTGGAAGCGATCATGGGAAAAAGAAAGGGGATAAGGAAGAAAACGGAAAAAGGGAAAAGATATAGCCAAACTTTGGGAAAATTGCAAATTCGACCCTAGAATTCAAAAATATCATAACTATTGACTCGAAGGTCCAAATAAGTCGATTTATTTTGCAACGTTTCAAGTGCAAGATTCTCTATAACCTCAAGGCGAGAAATTATGCTTATTAGACTGTAACAAATAATCAAAGCACTAATTACATCTTGAGTACTTAACTCAACTTAATTAACTTATTAATGTTGTGATTATCATACTTACTAGTAAATTTTAGTGTGGGTCATAACAATCTCCCTCCCTTAAAAGAATTTCATCCCGAAATTCCTAAAAGAGAAAAGGAAACTTGTTACGCATCTCAGATTCAAGCTTCCACATAACTTCATCTAAGTTATGGTTCCTCCACAGAACTTCCACTAATGGTATCTCTAAATTCTTGAGTTTCTTGATCCTCTGATCAACTATTTGTATTGGTCCCTCAACATAGGACACAGCTGATCTGAGCTGTGCAGGTTCTGGGTCCACTATCTTTTCTATACTAGGGTAACATTTCTTCAACATTAATACATGAAATACATCATGTAAATTAGCCAATTCGGATGGAAATTCAAACCTATAGGCTACAAGTCCAATCCTCTGAATGATAGGATACAAACCCATAAACCTAGGAGTCAATTTTCCTCTCTTACCAATCCTCAACACTCCTTTCCATGGTGAAACTTTTACGTACACTTCATCACCAACCTCAAACTCAAGAGATCTATGCCTCTTCTCACCGTAACTCTTCTGTCTATCCTGAGCAGCTTTCAACTGTTCTCTAATCACATTATCCTTTTAGTGGTCAAATCCACTATCTCTGGTCCAAGAATCTACTTTTCACCCATCTCATACCAATATATGGGTGATCTACACTTTCGGCCATACAAAGCTTCATATGGGGCCATACCAAGACTGGAATGGTAACTATTGTTGTATGCAAACTCTATAAGGCTCAAGTGTTCTTCCCAACTTCCACTAAAATGCAAGACACATGCTCTCAGCATGTCCTCAAGAGTCAGAATGGTCCTTTCTGACTGACCATCCATCTGTGGGTGAAAATCTATACTGAACCTCAACATTGATAATACGATTCAACTATCCCAATTCATACGGCTCAATATGTACTATTGTTATGTATTAACTCTAAGTCACAAAAGAGAGTTCACCATGTTGTTTTGAATATTACTATTATGCTACCCAAATAGCAAAATAGTCTTGAGTTGGAAGACTAGATTCAACAGCAATGGTACATTACTACTCACGACATCCCCATTGAATCATGGATGCATAAGGTGAAGAATTACCATCACATTCCATACTATTCTCAAGTATGAGCCCACACATAATTCAAGGTGTAACTATCGAATTATAGCATACTAGGGTTTCAACAACAGTATCAGAGTACTCTAGGATTGTATTAGTCATTCAAGGACTATTCATACTCAATTAATATCACTTAGTTATATTAAAGCTAGGTATAACAAGCTATACCTCATTAGGGTTACATATCAATACAATATGGTTATCATCCCTTCTATTCATATGAGTGAATAGGTAAGACTACCTTATTCAGGGTAACTCATCCATTTGTCCCATCATTATTCAATCTGTATCATCATGCCACAATTGTACAATACTAGGAAGGATTACTGGTATGAATGACTTCAACTATCAGTCGCCTTTTATTAACATATTGCTTCCACATGTACACTGAAATCATACGTAGAACCAATTTACATCCCTTAATATACCTTCAAAAAATTATACTTCTAAAAACAAATTCATATATTACTAAAAGCTATTTTTTCTCTTATCTCTCTCCTCATTCATTACTACTTACTTTTTGCTCCAAATCATTTTCATATTGTTCATCAACCTTTTAGATTAGCTAGGATTACTATCAATGCTAGTTTACTTTTCATAGTGCAAATCACATGATCTTGTTTTATAGAGATGCTAGTGTTCAAGGTCAAATCACTAGCGACATCCCTTGAACTACTACAACTCTAAACTTTCTAGGGTTTGGTCCTTATCAGTAGCACGGCGTTATTGTGATGTGACTTTGCTCCCTTAATTTGAAATTCAAACTTTGGATCTCATAAGTTTTACTAAAGTCTTCCTTATCTTATCACTAGAATTTCCTTTCTCTTACTTAGACATTCAGATAATTTACATTCTCAATTTACCTTGTGAGGATTTCATCATCATATTGTGTATCATTATATCATTCACTTAGACGTCTCTACCATGGTAGTTATGCATCACATATGATTCATTTTCTTATCACTTCATCCCACATTGCTAACATTAAGGAAGGTATGAAAGAGAAGATGATTCTGAGACTTAGAATTCTTATCTTCAAACATTCCCTTATTACATTTCTCGTATGTATGTTTAATTAGTTATCAACAAGGATACTTGACTAGTTAGCACTTACTTGAGTGTCACAATCTCTTTCCTTTATAATCTATATTACCCCCTCAAGCTTCAAACCCTTCCCTATATTTCCATAATCCTCTTACCATATCCTACTCTTTCTATCATGTTACGTATTCATGTGTATGTTCATGTATATCATGTTGCTCTTCCAAAGGCTCTTTATTTCTATGTACTTATTGTATACTTAACTCTTTTCTTCTATTCTGCCTTTGCTTTGAAGTACATTAAAGTATTTTACTCTATTACATGATCCATTCCATGGCTGATTCTTACTATCTTAGCCCTTACATACTTTTCTCATATCTTTTCCATATTCTCATATGAGGCTCCAACGTTGGGTTTTCGATATCAGTTCCAGGTACTTCTTAGTTGTTCTAATCTTTCCCTTATATCTCAATATCTTAGTGTATATACATTCTCACTATGATTCAGGTCTAAATTATCCAGATTCTACTTTTATTATATTTTTAATACAAGTGATTAGATCCCTTGAAACGCATCCCGCCAGCCGGACTAGGTCGAACCTGCAGTCCTGAAGCCAAGAGCTACTCAGGATTAACCAACTCCTATTGATCTCAAACATGTGGAAAGAATATCCACTTAGGGCAAACTTATTTAAACATAACTTCTGGTCTACATAATACAAAGAATATAAACAATAAATGAATCGCTTCATGACACACAATAATATAAAAGAATCACATTTATTCTACAAATTGAAAATCTAAATTCATATATAAGAGCATTTCTAGTGATCTCCAATCAAATAAGGAATATAAAGCAGGATTTGTATTGCATCCTATATTCAATCTCTTACTCCTACATTAATTTCTGATTTCTTAACCCTAAGATTTCTAGGGTTTCTTTCTAGCCTATCCTTCCTCTGCATACCTAGCCAGGGCATCCAGAGAAGAATAGATAGAGTAGCTTGATACTGGTCAATCTAAGTATCTATACACCTGGCCAGGGTATCTAAATACTCATACCTCCCAGATCTAAATACGCACCACTTCCTATCTGCCTCATATATAACTCTATCTTTCGATCCTAATAGTCTCGGATGCCTCAGCCTAAGCTTTCTACTTGGTTCTTGTGACCATGTCCTCTTCCTGCCATCTGCAATAGTATAACATAACACTTCCTGTTAGAAAATTGTAGTTAGAAGGAAGACACTTAAGTCCTAATCCTATTGGTCTCTTATCATCCCCTGACCTTGACTTAGAGTAACTGTGTACTCAACCTATGCTCTGATACCAAAACTGTTGTGATGCCCGACCTCCGTGCCATCTCTAATGACCCCAAAGACTGGGCAGTCACCCACGGTAAACCACTCTTAACTTTTTCCTTTCTTGATCACTTAGATTAACATAAATGAAAACCATAAAACTTGAATAACATCGAATTATAATAAAACTGCGGAAGCTAATTTCCATTAGCCTTACTAAGAAGAAAAACAAATTTACTCGACATATTACATTTCTTATGCAGACTATAAAACACAGTAGGTAATTGAAAACAATTACATATTTCACCACATTCTCTCTCTTACCCATTGCATGCCCAAGGACCAAGGGGAAAGGACTAAGAGACCTCTAACTAACTACTAACTACCTTCTATGTACTCGGGTGATATGATCCTTCAGCCTCCTCATGCTGACATTGACCTAAAAATGTTTGAGTAGGTTGATGAGCTACTGGCTCAGTGAATAGAATTTCACCCAACCATCACAAAAAAACTCATTTATTTTTATTATTTGGAATAATATGCAAGAATTTCTACACTGAACAAGTCTAAGCAATATAATTTTAATAGTAGAAAACGTCAACATTTCATTATGATAACAATTGATGCAAAACTATAAATATAATTAATTAATAGAAAATTACTAGAATTCCACATTAAGAGCAATTGTTGTGAAGCTAAATCATATCTTTCTTAACTCTTTAACTTATAAAAACTCAGTGAACCTATATGAACATATTTTATCTTATGCCCTGATCATATGCAGTGCACTCTACATATGAGACTCACAGTGCACTACGACCACACCGTACAAGACTTAGCCGACACCCAAGGATAGCTAAGTCTGAGTGCTATCCTGGTCTACTACAAGAACACTGGCTCTTTGGCCTAAACTGGACTCCTCCTCTAGCTAAGTACACAGGCGAAGGGTCTAAGATGCTCTATGGGCCTCTGGGTTACCACCGGGACGTCTGATTCATGTTGGGTAACCTATTTTCTCTTAGGAGACTTCCTCAAGGGCTTCGTCTCCCTGCACGCTCTGTGGGTGTGTTTCGACCCCGATATACTGGATGCACCGCTAGGGTAGGTCGTTTCATCCCTAAGGTGTAGACCTCTCAAAGGGATTCTACGGTGTTCAGGGCCCTTAAGTCTATTATTTTATTATTCCTAGAAAAGCTCTTACTACATTACAATCTCTCTCTTTTTTTTTCTGGACTGTGGTATCTCTATGGTATCGATCTATTTACTTGAACTTTACAACACGACATGAATATCATTCTAAATTTGACAGAGTTGTATATTCAAAACATTATAGTATACTGAGAAATCATCATACTATACATACATGAAAACTAAAATTCTTAAATAGACATAATACATGTCAAGTTGGCACTTTATACACTAAAATCATGCAATTGAACTATTAAGCATCATCAAATCTCATACTGAGAATTTTGATATCTAGATACTTGATTCATTGAACACCCTATCCTTAGGGTTTTAGTTACCTCATTCATTTATCACCTGGCAACACCCTATCCTTGGGGTTTCAGTTACCTCATCTATTTGATTGCAGTTCAAATCACAATACGATATCATTGTAGAACTGCCAGAGAAATATACTCAAATCATAGTAAATATTGAGTAATCCTTATATCATGCATGCAAGCAGATTTAAAATTCATAAATAACCCAAACTCATGTCAATTTGGCACATACATACTGAATTCATGCAATTGAACATCTTAGTGTACTGCTAAGAGTAATTTACTTCACATATAAGAAATAATCTGTAGTATTTATCAATTTTCTGAAATTTCTCAAAGAACGTGCACATTAACCCAAATCTTGATTTGTGCATTACATAACTCAATTAAGAGTTACTTACGTATCATAACATGAATTATTAACAATACTTGAGAGTTTTTAGTAATATCTTAAAGAAATGTGCCAAATGATGTAATATTAATTCACACACATTAACATAACACGAAGCATGCAACTAGGGTTTTATTGCATATTTTTATGTTATTGTACTTTCTTTGAAATCATGCATCTGATGATTTACAAAATCTGTATTGCCTGTGTTTATACCCAAAACGTACCATTATCAGTCGTGTATTTCTAAATTCAACATTCACACTGAGCAATTTAGGTTTCGATGAACCATGTAAATTTACTGGTCCAATCCACACTAATCAGATGTTAAACTAAATCATATGAAAGTGTATAGTAGCAATTTATGAAATAAAAAGTCAGGCAACGCCAAATACTGCCTAACGCCTGATAACTGTTGTTATCAGTGAAAAATGCGGAATTAACCAAAAATTTCCAAACATTAGAGTTTAATAATGATAGGTGAGTGAAACCCTACTCACAACGATTCGGGATGTCCGGATTCATCCAGAAATGCATCTAGAGACCAGATTCCAAGTGATTTGTGTGTCTACTACATCGGTTCAGTTCTGGCAGGAACTTGTTTTACGCACCAATTGAGAAGGAAGTTCAATAAAATGCCAAATCAAGCTATTAGCTACAGATTCTCATTCTATCCTCAAGACCAAGCTCCATGTTGGTCTTACCTTGCTCTTTCGTGTGCCAATCGAACTCTGATTTGGACCTTCTTCTAGAAGCTCCTTCTATCATCACGAATAGGTTGAGGAAGAGTTTCTAGATTGGTGCTTGATGCAGCTATGGCTGCGGAATCCTGCTCAAGCTCCTTGGTCGAGCTCCATGCTAACACTAGCTTGTTGTTCTTCGTGCCCAAGGTGGCACAGAGTTATGGTTGCATCTTTGTGCAGTTGCTACTGCAACTGGATGGGGCACCGCTCCCACTGCTTGGGGCATAGGTGATGCAAATGGAGGCAGGGGAGCTACAATTTGAATCCTAGACCATGTCCGAGGTGGAAGGCACATGCGCCTTGGTGCTAGCTACACCCAAGGGGCGCCTAGCTACTACCCCATGCAGTTGTTGGCTGCAGGCCAGCCACCCTACTTGGGGGCGCCGCCTTGCTGGTTAGGGTGCTGCGCAGGAGCTAGGAAGGAGGAGGATGCGTCGACGCCTGCTGGAGTTGCAGGTTTGTTCCCTGGACACTCGACCAAGCTCGATGCTAAGCTAGGTGCTGCTACTCACACCCTAGTAGTCCATGGATGTTGCTGGTCGGCCTTCATTGGATGATCGGGGCACTGGTGATGGGCGCTTTTGGGGCTAGCTAGAGGAGGAAGAAAAGAAGGAGAGAAGTGGTTGGAGGTAGGGTGCTGCTGGACGAAGCCATGGGCGCCCAAAATCACCCCATCCATAGCCCTAGGTGCGGCCCCTTCCTGTTCTATCGAGCGCCGCTCAAGTAGTTTCTATTCTGGAAGTGATCGTGGAAAAAAGAAAGGGGATAAGGAAGAAAACAGAAAAAGGTAAAAGATATAGCCAAACTTTGGGAAATTTTGCAAAATCGACCCTAGAATTCAAAAAGGTCATAACTATTGACTCGAAGGTCTGAATAACTCGATTTCTTTTGCAACTTTTCAAGTGCGAGATTCTCTACGACCTCAAGGTGAGAAATTATTCCTATTAGACTGTAACAAATAATCAAAGCACTAATTACATCTTGAGTACTTAACTCAACTTAATTAACTTATTAATGTTGTGATTATCATACTTACTAGTAAATTTTAGTGTGGATCATAACAGTTGTGCTTAACCTGGGAAACCCTAGTAGTTACTTTTTGTACCTTGCTGTTGATGGGTTGTGGATAAAAGGTTGTGACTAATGATACACGACTAGACTATGGTTGTATAATCCTTAAGGATGTATTCCTTTATAATGATCATGCTCATGAGATATTAGGGCATAATGGATGCTCATTTTTTAAAGATACAACCTTGGAATACAATCATAGATGTTGTTCCAATTATGTGCACCTTAAAAATCTTATAGCATGATAATCCTAAAGATCTATGTTTGGTAATCCAGTTATCATTCTTATACATACTAACCATGTAGACTCATCAAATGAATTCATAGCCATGTAAGAGCTATGAGGTATATGTGTTTCAGATAATAATGAATTATGATAATCTTTGTATCAATAGTATGATGTGAAAGGTCTGTTGACCTGATAAAGGCTGAATGCCTAGTTAAGGTATTTTCCTCTAATGTTGAGATAAGGGATTTCTATCCCATGGTAATGTTGATGCCTTGAGAGGCAATGGTAATTCTGAGATGATGGATTGCTATCCCAGGATGATGATGCATGATATTGATGCAATGGCATTCTGTGAATGAGGGATTGAGAACCCATGGTAATGACAGTAATAATGTAACTCAATGATGTTATGTTTTATAACTTTGTTGCCCCAACAATCCACTTAAAATATACTAATTAATTATAGAGGAACGATTCATGTAGTTTTTCCCTGGCCATAGATCCATCATCGTCAGTAGTTGGTGATGGTGAAATAGGTATATCCTGTGGGATTACCTGGAGCGCATATTGTTGAATATGCGAGGTTTCTCCTAGCTAAAAATAGGAGGATTAGAGTGCAACTGCGGTTGTAGACTCAGTACGATAGAGCATGAATGCGTTCATGGCTCAAGAGAATGGTGATCAGGCACGTGGCTCAAAGGTATACTAGCACCTATACCAAGGTGGGCTATATATATGGGTAGCTTGCAAAGTTGACCCTAATGTTGAGGCCATTTAAGCATGAGAATGCGGTCCTACGTTGGTTTTCATGCACTGACCATGAGGAGGTGAGGTCATGAAGTATGGCTCTGCCATTGACCTTGTATGACACTGGATTTGGGCTTCACAGCCGAAGGTTGGATTTAAGCAGGGACAACTCACTTCCTCAGGGCATAATAAAATGTAATCCAATCGAATAGTATACATTGCTTAGAGCAAAACACAGAACATTGGTTGAGGCCTTGCTTGTGTAGATGATCTAGTTATATCTTACGGTTACTTGTATGCTCCTTATATCTTGTGATAAGCTCTTATAAAGCTTATCTTGTCAATTATGTTCCATTAAGGATATCTGTTTATAGGCCTCATAAATATAATGCCAACAATGGTGGTAATGTTAGAACTGCTCAGTATGAACTCTTATTAAATGCCTTTATCAGTTATCTGCTTTAACCTTTCAGAGGTTTTATAGTTTTGGCGGGGAGTTATGTTTCTCATTGGGACTGTGTGTCTCACCCCACTGGTTTACAACCTTTTTAGGTGGTCGTGTTGGTCGAGGTGGTGATCGTAGTGTTGCAGATGAGCTGCAAGAAGAGCAGTAGAAGGCAAGAGGTCGATATGCTGTTGTTTTGGTCATTTTGTGATATCCTAGAGTCATCCTTGTACTCTCAGGTCCTCAGAGGTGTTTTGACGATGTTTCATGATGACTAGCTGTTGTAATTTTGTATATCCTGCTTTTGGCCTGACGTGGCCAGTAATATATGTATAAACAAATGTTGAACTCTTATGCTCATGGATAGCTGGTTTCTCTAAGCTATGAACAATATATCAAGGCTTGTGAATGTTTATATAACATGATTTTCAAAAGGATGAGTTTCTAATTGCAATAGTCCTCTTTTATCTGCTTTCTACAATCGGTTTTAATTAACCCATATTTTTGGTAATGTGAGGTTATGGTGGTTCTGTGCATTTTCACGTGGCATTTCATTATCTATGTGATAGCGAGATGTCACACTTTTCTTTTGAAAATCATGGTTCATGTGAACTACTTTATTTTATATTGATCATGTAATCATGGATATTCTTTTGAACTCTTATCTTATACTTTTTTCATGATGGAACTCTAAAATATGACATGTGATGTCTTTTGCCTACTTATGAGGTGGATGTATATGTTGGTCACTTATGTGGTGACTTGTTTATATATTCTGACTATACTTTCTACTTGCCTCTACATTTAACATGCTATGTGATTCAGTAGTACTAGACTAGTGTAATTGCATTGGTTTTTATGGCAGGTTTGTTATTTCTGCCGAGAAGATGTGATATTTTCTACTTTTTTGGTATGGAAAGGAACCTCATACCCAAGGCAAGATGTGTGATTCTTGGCCTATGTTTTATATATTTGGGAGATTGGCAGTATTCCTTTCTCTATCGGGTTTCAAGTTTATGAGACTTGGCGCCTTTGTGTTTATATTGTTCTAGGGCTATGTTTATCTCTCATGCATGCAAGTTGATGATATGGGGTGTGTGCCCTAATTCTTTACCTGTACTTATGTGAAACAATCTTATATTTTATTAATGGCAAGTATTCTTTTGTTATCATATGATTTCAATTCCTTTTCTCTTAATACCCATTTGGGTGGTCCTTATCCTTTTTATGGGAACCCTTTTAAATTTGATATCTTTTATTCCATATATTGCTTAATTTCCTATTTAATATGCACATACTGACCTTTGTTGATATAATCTATTTTCACTTCTTGTTGGGTATGCTTCTAATCCTAGGTGAAGGACTTGGATGATAAGGCATGAAGTTTTGGACTAGCTTAAGGAGTTAAAGCTTGGATACAAAGTTCTTGTGGTTTATATTTCCCTCTACTTAGATCTTTATGTTGTGTCATACATATATACCCTTATGGAATATTATGATGTACTTTTGTAATATTTTATGAAAATTAAATATAGTCATTATTTTTATTCCGTTGTTATACTTTGGTTTTTTTAATACCATTTATTGAAGTTTGAAAATTTTGCGCCTATTCCAGCATACCTTTGAGTGTGTTTGGAATGGATGTTTTATTCTTCAACTTTTTAGTAAGGGGGTGATCTCGCCTCCTTCAAGTTTGGTTTTAGTACTATTTTCATAAACATAGGAGAAAGTACTAGAACCAACTTTACAAGGGAGAGCCAATTCTTATGTAATTCAAGACCCACATCCCAGGCTATGGGTGTGGAACAATTTTGTTGCAGGGAATGATTGTGGGACTAATAACACACAAAAAAATTGTAGACATACAAGTATTTTCAGCTTAACTCTTTCCTTGGCTTCTTGTGTTATAGGTTTCGAAGGACCTAAAAATGGTGACATGCTTTAAGGATGTATTCTGTTCTCTCGAAGATGATTATGGAAGATACGATCGTACGATAATAGGTGGAGATACCAATTCATTTTTAACTCTTCCTTCTAGAAGTTTGTCATCTCTAGGGGACAACTACAACTTGCAGCTTCATCCTGAACCAGGATTTCCTATTAGTGTCAGGAAAGGCCCTTCAAGTCTTGATAGTAGGCCAGTGAAAATGAAAGAAGAGCCTAACAATCATTATTACTGTGACCTTCTACTTCCTTTTCACAATCTTGACAATGCCTAGTTGTCCAAATAAAAATCTACCATCTACATGAGGTTGACGTAGAAGTATAAAATCCTACAAAGTTCAATGAAGTCACCTTCCAATGTAATTCCCATATCTACTCTAGATTCTCAGTGTGAATATCTTGACGCTAACAATTGACTCGTGCTTGGATGTAAATCTTCAAACTTGACACCTGATGACATTTCTTTCATCTCTGATGGATGCAATGATGTCTATCAGATATCACATTCAGAGCCACTTTTTATGATTTTTGTAATATATAAACCGCAACATATGTTTTATGATTCTTTCTATATTGTTGATGAAGTGATTCAACCATATATGAATGAACTCGAAGAACTATATAACCATGAAACATGTATTCATGACAGAAATGAAGTTCTTGAAATTGGGCTACCTGAAGAATCCTATTATTATATCTAGGAATCTACATGGAGAATGTTCTATTAAGTAGTTACACTCTACCTATTGGCATAGATGATATTGATTGTCAAAACTATGTAGAGCATAGAGAGCTGTTTGCTAATACTTGTATTTTAGCTCAACTTTTTTGATATAGTGATTACAAACTTTTATACTTCTTTAGAGGAGCATTTTCTAACTTTAGTTAGCACCAAATCTCTTAGTATGTCCTCCAAAGATATTGAAGGCTCTTGTTTAACTGAAGCCAAATAAGAGGCAGATGTTCTAGAGGTAGGTCGCATGCCTTCCAAGAGTAACGTGAAGTCTCTATATGAAAGTGACATACTCACATGTTCAGGTGGTGGGTCACCCTCAAAGACTGATGGCATAGTTTCACTGACAAACTGTATGGAGAAAAATTATGAATCCAGTGAGAGAAAAAGGCTATGTCATGCTGAAAAGAGGAAACATAAAGCCACATATACTCAAAGCCAAGACCAAGGGACATGCACTTAATTTTGGATCGTGTCAAGGAGCTTCTAGTATTGGTTCCAAATGGAAATAAAGTATGCCCAAATGTTTGAATTTTTTATTGAAGATGCAAACGAGTACCTTTTTGTATATTATACAACTCAATATTGTCATTATTCAAGTTTAGCAACAGAACTTGGTTGACAATTCTTTTGTAATATAGAGTGCAACATTGATGCTCTCCTTGATCATATTGTAAAACATATGGCATTCTTAAAAAGTGTTTCCAGTCAAGATGAGAAGTTGAAGTAGTATGCTGAAACTTGACAAAGGGTAAATCTTGTTCTTTTATTTTCATGAATTTTTATGTACATTTAGCAGATAAGATATTTGTAATGTCTTATAAAAAGACCATTACCTTCAGCAATGATCGAGTTTTGATTTCTATGATCAACAAGTGATAACAAGATGAACTAAAGATGAATTTTGTAGGTTTAGAATGATGAGGACATTGATTCCTTTGCACAACAAGTTACTAAAAATAATGCAGCTTGGGCATATGAGGTCAGAAGCCAATGATCAGTCATGTCCTATAATTCTTTAAAAATAGAGATCGACAAGGTGATATGCTTGTAGAGGTATGCAAACTATCAAATTGTATTTTCCCTTAACCATATCTAAATGGTAGAGATGGCATATTATGGATTTCTATTTTCTTGCTAAAATTTAAACATCAATAGGAAACTTCTACAAAATATGTACGGATTGGACATAGATAGCACAGATAATTACAAGCTTGCCATCTGTATGAATGATTAATTCAGGAATGTGGAAGTGACATAAACAGACTTGCTCGTGATAATTATTTATACTGATTATAGGGTGCGATTTTCCCCTTAAATCTCTTTCTTAGACAGATTCAACTTTTGGATGCATAGATACCCACGTGCTTTGTGAAGCAGTATTGATACCTGTTGATCCTAAGATTCTGCAGTCTAGAAGGGTAGATATCAAACCAAACTCATCTCTAATTAATTCAAAAGATAAATAAATTTAATCCCCTAAGCATGTGCCCTCTTAAAAGACGCATTGTGCACATGGGGGCCAGAAATTGATAATTCACCTATTTTTTGTTGTCTTGGTAGCTTGACGTCGTTCCAGGTGTAGTGATGTTTATCCTTGCACATTCTGTATTGGAAAGTGAAGCCCTCTCTAATGTAACCACTAGGTTCACATTTGGGTTTGCCCATGGGGTATCAAGTTACTTACAACTTGAGCTGGATATTTTGGGTATAAATATATTTTGTTTGCACACATGTCATATGTTTTTCTTAACAAAGTTCTCTATTGATGTGGTAATTAGCATCTTTAATATTTTTTTTTGGCACCTGACGTTTACTTAGATTGTAGACCACGTAAATGCCACTCTTGAGGGTGACACTGAAGATGACAACTTGAGCTCCGCTTCATGTGGATGGTCATATGTTACTCTTACACAAGAGACATATTAAGTTGACGCCCTAGAGCATCACATTGAGAAAAATCTTCAAGCATTATATGAAAAATGGTATTTACTCAGTCATTTTGGTTGATGGATACGCTTCTTGGTTACACTTGCATATTACTTTCTTTCATTCATTTTGTTTGAGGTGTATTCTTAGTTACACTCTTAGGAAGGCATTGTTGTCATTATGAATTTCAAAAATGGTTATGGTTAAGCAGTTTGGATATGCATAATCTCTTTCCTGACATCTTCATTTTCTATGATATTGATATATATATATGCAATTTGAAATATGTTTGGAAGACATTAATTTCAACATACTACTATTAAGTATGTAAAATAATTTTCTGACTCTATTTCAACAAGTTACGAATAATCTAATACTTGAAATTTATGCTTGAACCAAACCTTGGGTGAGCTTGTAGTGTGAATAGATACTTGATAAAAATTTGGGTTTATCCCATACGTACACGTTGAAAGATAAAGATATGGTACTTTGAGCTAGTTCTATTTTTTAGGTATACATAATGTTTTTTCTGAGATCTTGAGCTAAACAAAATGTTCATGTGCAGAGATTTGACGAGGGAGAAGGCCTTAGTTGAGCTTGTCAAAGCCATTGCAAATCAAGTACTTCTTGGATTTGTGTTTGACTAAGTAAGTCGTTTTTCTAGTGGCTTGAGGAACTGCATACTCATATTGCAATATCTTTGTCTTTTACTCTGCATATAGTATGTCTTTCTTGTTGTACTTAGTTTGTTGTCTTTATCATGAACATGGCTCACGATTTATTTATAGAAGATGGTTTATTTCCCTTTGACACTTGTTCAGCCCCGTTGCTAATCTGTAACATTTCTCAATATGCTCAGGAGATGGTATAGCTGAAGTTATTCGTGGAGTCAACCAGTGTTGCTGATGTATTTCTAGAAAAGAAGGAAACGGAAAACGTCAGGAAGATAAAAAGACAAAATAGCTTCAATGGGGGTGGCGCACACATACACAAGGATACATCCAGCAAAGCATGAGAATATATAGTAGCTAGCTAATTTGAAGGAAAACGCAACGCAACTAGATGGCGCAACTTTGATTATGAGCATGTTATAGTTCTGTTTGAGTATTGTATAGAACCTACATTCATTTATTCTTATATTTTTTGTATGATGATGTTGAATATTGTGCTTGATTACAAGATTTAATGAATAAATATACTGAATTACAATCCATTTGTGGTTGCAATTTTGTCTAAACTACGAATTGCATGTGACGCTGACTGCTGACTGGTAATATATGTTAAAAAAGGCCAAACGTCTAAACCAATACTTTTCCGTAAAAAAAATATACATCGGAAGATAAAAAAAATTCTTAGTATCAATAAGGTGCCGATTATGCTATGTCTGGCACTAAGCCCCTGTTTGGTTCGCGATATCAGTAGGATTTCGACTTGTCTTCATTTGTCACGTCTGCGCCACATAAGCATAATCCAGTCTGAGTTGCGAGATGCGTGTTTGGTTGAACATCTTGAAATGGTCCCCGTTTCGGGTTCCGTTATCCTGATATCCAGATTAAGTCATTCCTGCTAGCAGCTCGATTTCGAAACCCAATCCGGATTTTGCTCTGTCTTTTGTATATTTTGTTTTATATGACAGATTGAAAAATACAAATTACGAGGCCAGTCTAATTTAATGATGGGATTGGTTTGCCAAACAGAAATATGATTGACTCCAATCCGAATAATCTCGATGACAACTGGACTAATAAGATCTAATCCGGTTCGAATTTCGAAATCTCCATCTCCAACCAAATAGAGCTAAAGTAATATCGGGTCTTGTTATATCCCGACGTCAGATTATGCGATTCCAGGCAATACTGTGACGCGGGATTTGGTATTTTATCCGGCGTCTTGAAGTTTGACGGAAATGAAGTCGGAAAAGATAAAGTTCCGTTTGCTGTTGTGGGGCGTGATGCTGACGGGAGCGGAGGGGGAAGTTAATTAGGACAAGCCTCCCCATGACGACAAAGGTCGCGGCGGGCGGGTATCCACGTCGAACTGTCCAAGTGGGAGAAGGCGTTGTATCATATACGTCGCAGCTTCCCCGTCGTTGGTGTCCATCGCGTAGGCCAATGACCATTATTGGAAAACTGTAGATATCCTGAACACCCTATATCGTAGGATAGCTGTATCCCAACTAGAAGCTGATAACTACCATTGAAGATATTATGATTAGGGGAGCCACTAGGTGCAACGCCTAGAACAATACATTCGGTAGCAGAACAAGTCCATGACGACCATGACAACGACCAGCTCAACACCATGATCATCTGGGTTCATCTTTGTAAAGATGCTATACTAAAAATCACCATTGAAGCAAGTCCGAACCAGCTGGACGATTAATACATGTTTGGATATAATAAAGGAGCATTTAAACCCAGAGGCGTATACACAATTATCTATACATGTAATAGTTGTGCATCAGAACTCTCGTTAATAATGTTCCTTATCAAGTGATATTATTTCTTTTTCTTTTTTATATTTCCCAAATCGGGAGAGGGGGGGGGGTGTTCTACAAAGCACGTGTTGTTGACTTACGACTTTGCAATTAGCGGCAGAATTGAGTCGCTGCATGAGCTGTTTTTTGGGAGCAAAATTTAAGAATACAACTACAGTTGTGAAGAGATATCATCTAGATCGCAGCAATCAATAAGCGCATCAATTACAAGTACTCGGTTTGGATAACATTGTCGCTCTGGCTGAAGATATGTTTTCCAACTCATCAGGAACTGGGCCATGCAAGCATTTCATCACCATTCCTGAGGGCAAGGGCCCTCCGCTTTGACGCAACGGTTGTGTGGGTACTCTTGTCATTGTGAGAAATCATGGATCATGTTGCTCTGCATAAACATCCTGCAAAATGAACCACAGCGGGATGTTTGCCTCCATCCTGTACTAGTCGGGTGAACCTGCTCCTAGGCATAAGTCCGGCGGCGGCGACCTCTGGTGTGGAACGGAGAAGTGAGTTGATAAGTAGATTGGCTAACGATAGGTCTACTACTCCGGAGACGATGGATGCCGGAACACACGTCTTGTAGTTTCTCAACAATGGAGAACTGATCGGAGAGGATGGGAAATATGTTGGCGGCCGGATGATGAAGGAAGGTAGAAAAAAGGAAAGTGAATCGTCAGAGGAGTCGTGACAGGGGTGAGAGCGGGGCAAATAATTGCGGGCTGTATGTGGTCTTTCCAAATCACGCCAATATTGGCGTGATTTCAAAAGCCACAAAATTGACTTGGACCGAACTGCTGCACTCGGAGTACCGGTAATCATCAATTACTGCATTAAACGTCCAAACGAAATTTTTGTCAAGTCGGTATTCAGATCACCGTGGATAAATACAATACCGCGTTCAAATGTTCTATCCAAACGGCTCCTAGTGTGTGTTATCTTTTCTGGGATTATCTCCATAATTTTTTTAATGAGAGTGGACCGAGACGGCAGTCTGTGCGACGGATAGCGTGGTGAGAATTCTGCGGCGTTTTGTAGTGGAAAGAAGGAAGTCGGAACGCTCGTGGCGGTTTGACCGGGATATGCGACTCGAATAGGAAGAAGGAACCGGAAGTCGAAGGTCAAACTTGCGACCGGGAACGCAAGCACGGGGATGGAGAGAGACAGGGAAGGCGTCACACAACGTGTATTGGAGGCTTCGTGTGGTGGAACCTACTACTTTCAACGGATTTACAACCTTTTTACTCTTCCTTCCACTCTCTCTGTCCCACAACAAGAAGTGTAGAAAAGAGCACCACAACCACTCCAACCTCCATCCCTCTTTTACTAGCTCTCTCTCTCCCACCTTTCCAAACAACTCTATTTTTTCTCGCGCTAGTGTCTATGTCCGCTGCAAGGATTCAACTGTTATGTTCTTTCTTTCACTGTGTGGCCGTGTCTTTTTCCTTTTTCAATTAAGTGGCATGTCATCATTTTATTAATATTACTAATCCATTTTTTACATTTAACTAATTTAGATCCTGACTTCTGCAATTCTTCAAATACAAAATGTATTGATTTTCAATGCCGCATCTAAATCTATAAATTTTGTCTGATCCAGAAAAAACTAGTTTTGAGGTTTGGTTGTGACAATCTAAGTTGGTATTTGGTGTTGACAAACAGAGTAAATTCATATTGTGATAGTTCGGTTCTAATTTTTGCAATCAGTTTCATTGTGAGTTTGATAAAATCTAGGTTCGCATCAAACAATTAAAACACCTAGGTCATGTTAAATTAGAATTTTGATACACCTACCTTACATATTCTAACATTGACAAATACAGATCTTGTCAATTCCATGTTCAAAATTAACAATCTACATCGTTTTCTGATTGGATAAGTTAATCAGTATCACAATAAGTTTTGCATCCGACTATTATTATCAAAGACAAAAACTATTTATTTTGTAATATTGTGTGGGTAAATAGATGACCTACTTTTACATTCCTTCTATATGTCACTAATTATTGGATGTTAATTTTATTTTTATAGTATTAGAGCTAATTTGATATTATAAGCTTGTAGGATACATCGTCGTCGACGAGATCTATTTGTAGGATACGTGAAGAATATTTTTTTTGTCTTTTCTATTGTGCTTGTGGCCTCCATTATTACTAATAGGAACAACAACATCTAGACCAATGACAATTTTCACCCATTAGCTTGTAAAGGTTTCCATAAATTCATATTGCCTTAATCAGAACAACATCTCCTTTGGTTATGGATACATTTCATTTTCAACCCTATACGAAAAATTGTTGGATTCAAGAAAACCAATCAAGATGAAGTTTTCTGAAAGCCTTGAACATGATGAACATTTGAGATAGCTCGAATAATTCCATCAAACATCTTTAAGTGGATTAATCCAATGCCAATAATTTGGCAGATAATATCATTCATCATGTTCACTATTCCTCCATTAAAGTATTCATAAGAAGAGAACCAGTCTCTATGCAGACACAGTGGTTTATGCGCTGGGTATCCACATCGAACTGTCCAAGTGGGAGAAGGTGTTGTATCGTATTCATCGCAGCTTCCCGGTCATTGGTGTCCATCGCCTAGGACAATGACCATTATTGTAAAATTTTAAATATCCTGAACACCCTGTATCGTGGGCTAGCTGTATCCCAACTAGAAGCCCACTTCCATTGAAGAATATAGTATAATTAGGGGAGTCACTATTGGAATGAAATCCGACAACAAGATTTTCCCCTTCACGGAGGTGCAGTACAATGCTGCAATGCTTCTCTGGCAGATTGTCCAAGATATTGAACATTACCTGACAACAGGCCGATATTGTCTGTGTGGACACGATTGTGACGAACCATTTGCTGAGAATCGTTACCAAGGTTGAGTACAAAACCTGCATACAAGTGTTGGGATTCCTGTCACTGATCTGCATACAGGTCTTGGTCGATGACTTGATGTTCATTCAGGCGCACGCCAATGGGGCCAGAGTTGTACCGTAATTGGCAGCTCACTACCATTGGGAATCAATATCTTGGCTGAACCCCGAATGGAAGCTTACAGGCGATGTGTGGTTACTATTGGAAAGTCTGCTCTAAAATTGTAGGGCTGCCTCAGCTGATGTGCAGGCCGCTGGTTGGGTTGCTTAACAGGCCAGAGGACATCGTGCTCGAAGCTTGTCGCCGCTGTGACAAAGTTCACCAAGAAATATGTCTACGGACAATTATTGGGCAAATCCCCAACGCATAAACCACTGTGTGGCCATCGCCAAGGAAGGAGGAGCCCAATACATTTCTCAGCTTGTATACAAAGGACACACTACTCAATAACTAGCATTGATGTTAGCCTGTTCGATCGGTAGCAGAATAAGTTCATGACGAGTCAATGATACTCTTGTCGTACTGGTCGTTGTGACCAGAAAGAGTTGTTTCCCATCTCGGAAACCCCCTCCAATGTCGCACAGCTGATGGGCTGTGCAATGGCGATCAGGGACAACAATGATTTATTTATCTCATAGAAAATGTTATATTCATGCATGAACTTTGTCAGCTCAGTGACAGCCTCCGACACCATGTGTTCCTTTCGACTATCAACAAACTGAACACGAGACCCAATTACCTCCTTCATCCTACATACAAGACCTTCATTGTACTGTGCCTTCATTCCCAACAATCGGTCGACTGGAGACTTGGGTCTTGTGGCTTCTTGGTCGATTGTGTTAGGAATTTGTCTCTTATCCTGATTGGATAAGAAATAATATCTAACAATATTAGGAAAGTACAATAATGTTAGACTTGGAGTCTAAGATATTATTTCCTTATCATTTTGTATTGTCGTTTCCTAATCCCTATAGAATTTTTGTATCATCTCGTATTGTCTAACCGGGAGTCCCTATCTATATATAGGGATAGACACCGATGTATATTGTGAGCCAAAGAGCACCGATGTGTGAGGGTTCCAACGTATGGTAACTTCGGGTGTGTCAACGTAGGACAACATCGTGTGCCAAAATAGAAAGTCACAAAGGATAACCAAAGAGGGGAGAGAACTGTTAGATAACTGATTACGGTAGTTGTTAGTTACGTAACTGCTGTAGCTATTAGCTAGTTACTGTAGCAACTCATTACTGTAGCTAGGCTATTGTGGTAATCACTTATTTAGCATGGGTTAAGCCCAATGTAGTGCAGCAAGTACATGTGAGAATGTAGTGTTGTTTCTAGTACAAATGGCAAAGAAGTTTTATCTCATATTGCTCACACCTAGAACTTTTGTGGTCCTCATATGTAGGATCACATGGGGCACTAGTGTCCAAAGGAGTCCTAGGAAGGAGGTATGCTCACCTCCTTGGTGGGTGGGGTTACCACATCACAACGTACGCACGCACGCGCGCGCACGCCACGCCTCGCCTCGCTCGGGCTCGAGCTCGGGCTTGTGGATTGTGGATTGTGGATTGTGGAGAATGTCTTCCGTCTTCTTTTTGCACTAGGATACAACTACGTAATTAATTACTCGTGTAATTAATTGTTGCTTTCTTATTCGGATTTCTTAAATCCTAATTAGAAAGTGTTTCTCTTTTACGGATTATTCCGTATTGTGTACGAGAGCAACCGAGTGTTGCGTCTAACTGGGAATAGGATTACGGACATGCATGACTATTTATATGACTCCGGTCATTAGGGTTAACCACACCGAAAACAGTTTTCCTGCCGCCGTGTGTTTTGTGAGCCCTAATCCCGAGTGCGAGAGTCGTCGTCCCCGGAGTTGCTTTGCGGAGTTGTCCTCCTGTACGAAGCGAGACTCGTCCTTCCCTTCAGACGCAGCTGTCAGGCGGTGGTACCTGCGGTGGCTGTGCTGCACTGGTAGCAGTGCGACGTGCGCGAGCAAGACGTGCAACTTCCAGGTTCGTGCCGGATCGAGACTGGGAGAACAGTGCCTATCCGCGAGGATTTCCAGGCACTGGTTTCTTTATGTAACACGTTCGTTTCTCAACGAACGATCTGGTTTGCGAATCTAACTCTTATTTTTGTTCTCCTGCATTGCTTGTTCTTCGAATCTTATTTTGGATCTGCCTGCACTGTTAATTAAATTGCACCTGTCGATGTTGCATGAACGACAATAACCTATATTATCAACATTCTTAAAGAAACCACTAATGGTCGTTAATTAACATGGCCGGTTAGGGTAGTTCAGGATGTAGGATTGATACAACCAATATGCCTGAAAAGTTTACTGGTACGAACTTTGCCCGTTGGCAGAGTCGTATGGAAATTTGGCTGAATATTGCGGGATATGATCAGTATTTAATTGAAACTGAACCTGTATCTGATGACACAATTCCTGATAATGCAAACATTATTGCTAATTGGAAGAAGGGTGATAAAACGTGTCGCGGGTTGATTCTGTTTGGTTTAAATAAAAAACTATATGATTCTTACTCAAAGCCGCCAGTCACTACGTCCAAGGTTTTATGGGAATTGTTAGTTAAGAATTTTAGCACTGAAAATCAGGGTGTTGAAAAATAATGTGTGTCAAAATTTCTTAAGTTTCAGATGGTTGAGGGTAAATCAGTTTCTGATCAAACACACGATCTACAACTCCTAGTTCATGAACTCTCAGATGCCAAGATGGTGCTGCCTGAGAAATCCGTTGTTATGTCTATCATAGAAAATTTCCCTAAGTCTTGGGAGTCGTTTGGTATGTCTCTGAAGCATCGCAAAGGGACACACACCATGGATGAATTAATGATGGATATTAATATACAAGAAGAACACTTAAAGGAGAAAGGGATCAAAGTGCCTACGATGCTAATCCAACTGTTAATCTTACTTCTACGAAAAACACCAAAGATAAGAAATCTAAGAATGCACATAAACCCAAGGAAAAGATCCAAAAGAAACCGAAGAAAAAACCTTGTTGGACTTGTGGACAGGTTGGCCACTGGAACAAGGATTGTCCTACTAAGAAGGCAAAGAAAGCTACCACATCTGCAACTGAGGAGGTTGTGGTCAACATGATGACTGCATCCTTGAACCTCAATGATGGGTACGTGTCTATTAAACATGAAATTCTCTCTATATTTGAACCACTTTACTGGATAATTGACACTGGGGCTAATGTACATGTATGTGCTGATAAATCCCTATTTGTGTCTTATCAGGCCTCTCGAGGTCGGTCTGTGACTTTGGGCGATTCCAGCTCTGCAGAAGTCAAAGGCGAAGGATGGGTGGACTTGAAGTTCCCTTCGGGGAAGGTTTTGACTCTTAACAGGGTCAGACATGTTCCAACCATTCGACGCAATATCCTTAGTGGCGTCATATTAGTTAGAGAAGGTTATAGAGTAGACTGCAAATGTAATAAGGCTATTGTGACAAAGTGGATTTTAGCAAAATAATGAGATAATTACTCTTTTGACCTCATTATATTATCTCATGGTCTCAAATTATTTTTTTCTTGTCTTCATAATCATTATTGAGACTCAAATCCAAGATATGGTGAACAATGTGGATTTTATACACATTATAACCCTTCAAATTGGATTCATTCATCACTTTGTCCAAAGAATCAAATTGGTCAATCAAACTTTGTCTTTTGATTCTCAAACATTTTCTAGATATTCTCCACGTTATTTTGAAGCTTTGATCCAAATTTGAGAACAATTGGACATTCCTGCTATTTACTATGATTTCTTGAAGTTTATATGTTAAAAATCCTTTTATTCCCTTTTTATTTGCCCTTTTCTTGACTTGCCAAGTCAAAGATCCGTGGCAAGGGATCGGGGACGCCTCTACACCCTTGGATATCCTTCCCACGGATCAGGGATAGATCCAGTGGCTACGGTATCATCTTCTACCTCCGCAATCAGCGGGAGGAGTAAATGAGGACCCGATTGAGAGATCTTGTGCCATTGACTACGAATCGAAATTTGAAGCGAGCCAAAATGACCCTCTCGCAATTTCGAACTCACCAAGCCCTATTTTGACCAGATTTCGGGCACCTTTGTGTCGCCAAAATGCTTTCCCCTCTTGGCCCTCTCTTCTCGGCGGCCATGACTGCAACTAGACCTCGAATTAGCCCTAAACCTAAGTCCTAATACTATATAAATCCCTCTCAAGGATCGCATACACTTCACCATGCTCAGAGACTCGCCCTTGCTCACCCCTCAGCCCTGAGTGCACCCCGTTTGCCTCCCCGACCTCCTTGCTGCTGGTGCGGCGCCGCCGCCTAGCCCAGTTGGGCATCCTACCTCCTCGCTCCCTCTCCTTTCTCTCTGGCCACCAATGACTCCGTAAGAGCTCGCCGAAGCCGAACGGCAACTCAGCCGCCTCCCTCACCCACTCCTTCTTTCAAAGCTGCTCTACACCGGCGAGCCCCTCCAGCCTGTTCTTGGGCTCGCGGGAGGCTCTGTGCGGGTAGGATACAGAGCCCTGAACCACCGGCTCAGCGCAAGATCGGCCGGCCCAAATGACCAGGCTGAACCGCTGATTGAACCAAGAAATTGAGCATTGAATCAAGATCGAACCAGGGCACCTCAACTAGCAAGTCACCCTGCCTACGTGGCACAATCCTGGCCATCCTTTGTGCATCCAACAGTCTTTGTTTACCACTTTTTAAGGTATTTATATCCCTGTCTACTCGAAATTGCAATTAATACTCAGATCTTGATTAAATCATAGAAATTGCATCGTAACTCCAAAAATGACAAATAAGTAGTCCATTTTGATCAGAAAAATCCAATGGATCATTTAAAAATACTTTTGAGACCATATTATGAATGTTTCTCACTGATATCTCTAGATCTGTGATCCTTTGCATATTTAAATTGTCAAATGACTCATAATCATGATTAATCTTCGGAAACCTTAGATTTGGACTCTAATGATCATATTGTAACCTATATATGATATATTTGAATCATCTACTCTTGAAAATGAATCATTAATGATCTGGATCTTTTTACTGGATTCAATCTTGGTTATAATCTTTATAATGAAGTAATCTTGATCTAAATCTTGCAAAACCTTGGTATATTCTTGAACCATCAATATGATCCTGAATTCCAACTATACTAAGTATCATGATGATGATTTAGAAATTTGATGATGACTTGGATAATGATCATAAATTAGGGTTAACACATATGATCCTAGAAAACCTAGGTAAGTCATTCACACTCGAATATATTGTACACTTGAAAAAAATGTTGGACATATTGAAATATGGTTTGATTATAAGTGAATGACCCAACCCTAAGGTTGAAAAAGGGAAAAGTGTAACCCTAATCTCGAATATTGAAACCTGATATTCTGAACATCATGATCTTGACCCTTGATCCAATCTTGATGATTTAGGATCTGACTCGAAGTGTTGACCTATTGATCGGATATTGATTATACTCGAAATCTCGGTGAAAGGTACGCTATTTATATAACTCCTCCTTGATTGTATTGAAGATACTTTTATGTATCTCTTGACTGTATGCTTGGCTATTTACTTGGATGAGCTATTTTTCCCTATGATTAGTCTTCTGTTTTTCTATATTATATTTTGAAAAACATGAAAACATAAATTGAATGCCCATTATGACTGCCCGTATATTGATGTTGATAATGATGATGATATTGATAATGTTGATAATGTGGATATTGAGTACAACAATCCCCTCATTTGGAAGTGGGACTTGTACTTTGGCTTCCTATGTTCCTATGGTGAAAAGGGGCCTAATGACCTTCCCCATCGCGTTGGGGTAATAGAGTCACACAAATTATATAAGCATGCTTCTTGAATTACAGCATAATGGGAACTCGTAATAAAATTTGAATTGCTTGAAAAACTTGTCGAATAAATGTTGGATTTGCAAATTGCTTATTATTCTTTGAAATATAAGTCCTGCCAAGCATACTATTTTTTTATAAATCGTTTTACTTGATTTTGATAGCGTACCGTGCAATTGCATGATTGTGTCTTGATTTTCTTGATTTTAGGCAATATACACAGAAATTGAATATGATCGCTTCCGCACTCATATACTCTGATGACAAAGACAAATTGGATATATCTCCATATTGGGTTAGTTTGTTTTTCTATTATCCAGTTTTTGAGTTATTTATTTCTTATTGTATATGCCAGTGTGTTAGATCCTACGGGGCCACTCAGGGACGGGCACTTCAATCCCTTTATCACTGTCTAGGCAGTGAGATTGGGATTGGGGTAAGAACGGTTCCGTGACAGTTGGTATCAGAGCTTACACACTCTCATATACTTTAAGTAAATAATTTCTCAAGTCTTACACCCAAAAACCCTAAATGGTGAAAATTGAGGTGTCTAGTCGGGGTCCTGACATAATTTCTCCTATCCGTCTTCACGGTGGCTGAGATCCCCCACTCTACCTGGCCTTAATTGATCCAGAACTGGACCTAAAGGTTCTCTTGTAAAACCTTAGAGAGTCTTCTAGCATCTCATCTCTTCATTAGGGACTATCCTAAGCCACCCATGTAGATGAAGATTAGGTAGTTTTCTCATCTCCTCATGTGGTCCTTTCTTGTGACCTTATACCACATGATGTCTCGATTATGGGTAGCTTACGAATGGGAGTAATGAATATTTCTAAATCTTGAAATTTAATACCATGATCTGACCTAAATTTGAAAACTCGATTTTGATCAATTAATTTTGAAAACAAATACTCATGTACACTCAATTTAGCCAAAACGTGACTACATGTTTGCTATGTTTGAGGTCAATATTAGTAATCTTGATATGGTGAAATAAGAAGGACTTATACCTTATACCTCATTGTTGATGAGGTCTCGATTTGATTAATGTCCATGCTGCCCTATTATTTTGACTAAACCTCAAACATAGTTAAGCAAACTCTTATCCTATTTGATGCTCATCATGACTAGATATGAATTGACTAAGTCTAGGACTCCCAAAACCATGATGTAAGACTATTGATGCCTTTTACAATCTTGATTTCGATATGATGATTATGGACCTAAATTTTGCACCATTATGCTCTGATTCCTTGAATGCCAAATTTAAATCCTTGATTTCCAAATTATATGACTACCTTGATCATGAAAGTAAAGAATTGCAAATCTTGACATTACTGCCCTATTATCTTGAATTTTGATGTTATGACCTTGTAAAACATGCTTTGATCATTGGTACTCTCCCTATTTGAATAAGCTCGATTGATAAAGACTAATGTAGGTAATGTGCTAGATTAGGGTAGTAGTTGACTCATGACTCCCTAACCTAGGTCACATCCCTATTTTGACTACCTCTATATTTTCATATTGTTGATTATTTAGAGTTTGGAAAGGTATTCCCTTCCACCCTATTTTGATTGGTTGACCTAAGCCTAATAGGTTAAACCCATGGTTGATACTCGATCCTGAATATCGATTTGATAATGATCTTGATATATGTCAATGTTGACTATAGCTTGTGGTTTATTTCCTAGATAGACCTAGGTCTAGATCATTCATCAACCTTTTGGAAACATGATAATGAAATTATGATATGTTGCTCGAATATTTCTTGAATAATGTTGCTCGAAATCGGATATAGATGAATGATACCCCCTAAGGTCTAAATAGGAATCTAAACCCTAGCTTCAAAATTTTAGACCTATAACTTTTGATTTCTAAAATCTCGACTCTTGATATTGATATATAATATTGTGACTCACGATTATCCAATCTCAATTATGATACGAACTCTATGATCACATTTTTTGGACCTACAAATCATACTAGATATATGACTAATGACTTCAACATCCCAAATCCTGACAAATTTTGAAATGATGACTATATTGACTCTCTCGATATATGAAATAGGGTTTAGCTCCCATTAGACTAGGGTGGGACCTCCCAGTGATTTTGAGCCCAAAAATCATGATATTGAAAGTAT
The DNA here is from genome assembly GCA_963693085.1 of Alisma plantago-aquatica. Taxonomy (NCBI): domain Eukaryota; kingdom Viridiplantae; phylum Streptophyta; class Magnoliopsida; order Alismatales; family Alismataceae; genus Alisma; species Alisma plantago-aquatica. The sequence continues at coordinate 377,504,357 of OY856412.1, forward strand.
GATGTTGTCTTGAAATGTTGAAATGTGAAATCTCAAATCATGGACGCATAACCCACCTAGACCAATGGAGAAGCTATGACCCTGAGATATTGGGATTGAAAGTCACCTTGTACACGTGAACTCTATTTGTTTGACCTAAAATATGATATGTCCAAATTGGTGATCAATATGATGTTTTCCATATTTGTGACTCATATAATGACTTTGGACAATATATGTGCTGATCTTGATACTCAATTGCTCGATGACGAAATAATGTTAGTACTAAGTTGATTATGATATGGAACATGGAATCTCAATTATGATGATTGTACTAATTGAAGTTTGAGGACATGATTTTGATTTTATACTTGAGGATATCCCAATATTTGAGGAAATTACTTAGGTTGAATAATTTTTTTTTTGAGGTTGTTTTGAATTTTGGGGACAAAATTCCTTTTTAAGGAGGGAAGGATGTGACAAAGTGGATTTTAGCAAAATAATGAGATAATTACTCTTTTGACCTCATTATATTCTCTCATGGTCTCAAATTATTTTTTTCTTGTCTTCATAATCATTATTGAGACTCAAATCCAAGATATGGTGAACAATGTGGATTTTATACACATTATAACCCTTCAAATTGGATTCATTCATCACTTTGTCCAAAGAATCAAATTGGTCAATCAAACTTTGTCTTTTGATTCTCAAACATTTTCTAGATATTCTCCACGTTATTTTAAAGCTTTGATTCAAATTTGAGAACAATTGGACATTCCTGCTATTTACTATGATTTCTTGAAGTTTATATGTTAAAAATCCTTTTATTCCCTTTTTATTTGCCCTTTTCTTGACTTGCCAAGTCAAAGATCCGTGGCAAGGGATCGGGGACGCCTCTCCACCCTTGGATATCCTTCCCACGGATCAGGGATAGATCCAGTGGCTACGGTATCATCTTCTACCTCCGCAATCAGCGGGAGGAGTAAATGAGGACCCGATTGAGAGATCTTGTGCCATTGACTACGAATCGAAATTTGAAGCGAGCCAAAATGACCCTCTCGCAATTTCGAACTCACCAAGCCCTATTTTGACCAGATTTCGGGCACGTTTGTGCCGCCAAAATGCTTTCCCCTCTTGGCCCTCTCTTCTCGGCGGCCATGACTGCAACTAGACCTCGAATTAGCCCTAAACCTAAGTCCTAATACTATATAAATCCCTCTCAAGGATCGCATACACTTCACCATGCTCAGAGACTCGCCCTTGCTCACCCCTCAGCCCTGAGTGCACCCCGTTTGCCTCCCCGACCTCCTTGCTACTAATGCGGCGCCGCCGCCTAGCCCAGTTGGGCATCCTACCTCCTCGCTCCCTCTCCTCTCTCTCTGGCCACCAATGACTCCGTAAGAGCTCGCCGAAGCCGAACGGCAACTCAGCCGCCTCCCTCGCCCACTCCTTCTTTCAAAGATGCTCTACACCGGCGAGCCCCTCCACCCTGTTCTTGGGCTCGTGGGAGGCTCTGTGCGGGCAGGATACAGAGCCCTGAACCACCGGCTCAGCGCAAGATCGGCCGGCCCAAATGACCAGGCTGAACCGCTGATTGAACCAAAAAATTGAGCATTGAATCAAGATCGAACCAGGGCACCTCAACTAGCAAGTCGCCCTGCCTATGTGGCACAATCATGGCCATCCTTTGTGCATCCAACAGTCTTTGTTTACCACTTTTTAAGGTATTTATATCCATGTCTACTCGAAATTGCGATTAATACTCAGATCTTGATTAAATCATAGAAATTGCATCGTAACTCCAAAAATGACAAATAAGTAGTCCATTTTGATCAGAAAAATCCAATGGATCATTTAAAAATACTTTTGAGACCATATTATGAATGTTTCTCACTGATATCTCTAGATCTGTGATCCTTTGCATATTTAAATTGTCCAATGACTCATAATCATGATTAATCTTCGGAAACCTTAGATTTGGATTCTAATGATCATATTGTAACCTATATATGATATATTTGAATCATCTACTCTTGAAAATGAATCATTAATGATCTGGATCTTTTTACTGGATTCAATCTTGGTTATAATCTTTATAATGAAGTAATCTTGATCTAAATCTTGCAAAACCTTGGTATATTCTTGAACCATCAATATGATCCTGAATTCCAACTATACTAAGTATCATGATGATGATTTAGAAATTTGTTGATGACTTGGATAATGATCATAAATTAGGGTTAACACATATGATCCTAGAAAACCTAGGTAAGTCATTCACACTCGAATATATTGTACACTTGAAAAAAATGTTGGACATATTGAAATATGGTTTGATTATAAGTGAATGACCCAACCCTAAGGTTGAAAAAGGGAAAAGTGTAACCCTAATCTCGAATATTGAAACCTGATATTCTGAACATCATGATCTTGACCCTTGATCCAATCTTGATGATTTAGGATCTGACTCGAAGTGTTGACCTATTGATCGGATATTGATTATACTCGAAATATCGGTGAAAGGTACGCTATTTATATAACTCCTCCTTGATTGTATTGAAGATACTTTTATGTATCTCTTGACTGTATGCTTGGCTATTTACTTGGATGAGCTATTGTTCCCTATGATTAGTCTTCTATTTTTCTATATTATATTTTGAAAAACATGAAAACATAAATTGAATGCCCATTATGACTGCCCGTATATTGATGTTGATAATGATGATGATATTGATAATGTTGATAATGTGGATATTGAGTACAACAATCCCCTCATTTGGAAGTGGGACTTGTACTTTGGCTTCCTATGTTCCTATGGTGAAAAGGGGCCTAATGACCTTCCCCATCGCGTTGGGGTAATAGAGTCACACAAATTATATAAGCATGCTTCTTGAATTACAGCATAATGGGAACTCGTAATAAAATTTGAATTGCTTGAAAAACTTGTCGAATAAATGTTGGATTTGCAAATTGCTTATTATTCTTTGAAATATAAGTCCTGCCAAGCATACTATTTTGTTATAAATCGTTTTACTTGATTTTGATAGCGTACCGTGCAATTGCATGATTGTGTCTTGATTTTCTTGATTTTAGGCAATATACACGGAAAATTGAATATGATCGCTTCCGCACTCATATACTCTGATGACAAAGACAAATTGGATATATCTCCATATTGGGTTAGTTTGTTTTTCTATTATCCAGTTTTTGAGTTATTTATTTCTTATTGTATATGCCAGTGTGTTAAATCCTACGGGGCCACTCAGGGACGGGCACTTCAATCCCTTTATCACTGTCTAGGCAGTGAGATTGGGATTGGGGTAAGAACGGTTCCGTGACAGCTATTATTACACGCCTTCGTGATTCTTTGTTTTTTGGCAAGGGGTACTTATGTGATGTGGAGAACTTGTTTAAGATTCATGTTGAACCTGTTTCAAATTCCGTTTTAAATTTGAATGATTATAGTTCTGTTTGCATGAATCTTGTTTCATTCGATGTATGGCATTCATGTTTGGGACATGTTAATGTTGCCTCAATGAAGCGTATGATGAATCTAGATTTGATCCCTAAATCTGAAGTTAGCAACAATAAATGTGAAATCTGTGTACAAGCTAAATTGCCTAGGAAGCCTTTTCATTCTGTGAATAGGAATTCGGAAATTTTGGATTTAGTTCATACAGATATCTGTGAATTTAATGGTGTTGCTACGAGAGATCAAAAGTGTTATTTTATAACTTTTATTGACGATGCGAGTAGATATTGTTATGTCTATTTACTTAGAAGTAAAGATGAGACATTGGATAAATTTCAAATTTATAAGAAAGAAGCTGAAACTCAAACAGGTAAAGTACTTAAGCGATTAAGGTCTGATAGGGGAGGAGAGTATACCTCGAATTTGTTTTTGGAATTTTGCCAATTGCATGGTATAGTTCATGAGGTAACTGCTCCTTATTCACCACAATCAAATGGGATAGTGAACATAAAAACCGAACCTTAATAGATATGGTAAATACCTTACTCCAAACATCTGGATTACCCAACTTTATGTGGGGGGAAGCTTTGAATACGGCTTGCCATATTCTGAATAGAGTTCCCCATAAACATTCAGAAAGTAGTCCGTTTGAGTTATGGAGAGGAAGGAAACCGAGTCTTAAATATCTTCGAGTGTGGGGGTGCCTTGCTAAGGTACTTGTCCCTGAACAAAAAAGGAAGAAATTAGGACCGAAAACGGTTGATGCCATATTCTTAGGTTATGTAGAGACAAGTTATGCTTATAGATTCCTGATTGTAAAATCAGATATCTCTGGCATTGAGGTCAATACAATTGTGGAATTACGTGATGCTACATTCTTTGAGGATGTGTTTCCTATGAAAACTGGTGTGCCCAATGAAGTTTCTCAAGAAGATTCATTTACCACAGGTTCCATTCCCGAGCACGTGGAAAGGATGACAAATGTGGGGGGCGACTCAGAACAAGCTATTTATGAATCTGATGATTCTGAAGAAATAGTTGAACCAAGGAGAAGTAAACGGCCTAGGACATCAAAGGACTTTGGAAGTGAGTTTCTCACTTACAATGTTGAGGATGATCCTGTTACTTTCAAACAAGCTATGGAATCTCCAGAAGCTAAGTTTTGGAAAGAAGCCGTTAACGATGAAATCCAATCAATTCTCTCTAATGGAACTTGGGAATTGGTGGATTTGCCTCCTGGTTGTTCTACAGTTGGTTGTAAATGGATTTTTAAGAAGAAACTCAATGCAGACGGGACAATCAATATGTATAAGGCTAGGTTAGTTGCTAAGGGTTACACACAAAGGGAGGGAATAGATTATTTTGATACCTATTCACCTGTTTCCCGTATGACCACAATCCGAGTGCTTATAGCATTGGCTTCCATTTATAATCTCTATATCCATCAGATGGATGTGAAGACCGCGTTCTTACATGGTGATCTTCAAGAAGAGATATATATGGAACAACCTGAGGGATTTGTGGGTCGTGGGAATGAGTCCAAAGTGTGTAAACTTGTTAAGTCATTATATGGCTTGAAACAAGCCCCTAAGCAATGGCATGAGAAGTTTGATTCTGTGATATCATCGTTTGGCTTTATTTCTAATGAATTTGATAAGTGTCTCTACTGCAAGGTTGTCGATAATGGATTCATTTTGTTATGCTTATACGTCGATGATATCCTGCTTTTTGGTTCCGATATGAAAGTAGTAAAAGAGACAAAGTTATTCTTGTGTAGCAAGTTTGAGATGAAGGATATGGGTGTCACTGATGTGATTTTAGGGCTTAAAATCATAAGGTCTACTGATGGTATAACTCTCTCTCAGTCTCACTATGTTGAGAAGATACTGGAGAGGTTTGAGTACACATCACGTAAACCTGTTAAGACTCCATATGATTCATCCAAACCCTTGTTCAAGAATGAGATTGGGGTTCCAGTGTCTCAATTACGATACTCTCAGATTATCGGAAGTTTGATGTATCTTATGAACTGTACACGTCCAGACATTGCGTTTGCTGTGAACAAGTTAAGTAGATACACCAGTTGTCCCGACAAGACCCATTGGGAAGGTCTTGACATAGTTCTGAGGTATATCAAGGGAACTCGTTCCCTTGGGCTGCATTATGGTAAACATCCTTCCATAGTCGAAGGATATAGTGATGCAAGCTGGATTGCCGTGAATTCTGGGAGTAATGGTGTCTCAGGATATGTATTCCTGTTGGGAGGAGGAGCTGTTTCCTGGAGGTCTAAGAAACAGACCATATTGTCTCGGTCCACTTTTGAGGCAGAGTTGTGTGCTTTAGATGAAACTGGATTGGAAGCTGAATGGCTACATGGACTTATGTCTAGTTTACCTATGGTAATGAAGCCGCTTCCTGCAATTTCAGTTCACTGTGACAGCACTACAACTATTGCTAAGATAAAGAGTTCCAAGTACAATCAAAAATAGCGTAGACACATCCAAGTCAGATTGAAATCTGTAAGGGAGTTAGTGTCTAATGGGGTCGTGGTTGTGGACTACGTCGGTACCAAAGATAATACAGCTGATCCTTTCACTAAAGGTCTTACATTGGCTTTAGTGGAAAAATCCAGGTTGGGAATGGGACTGAAACCCCTATAGATTTGCAGGCAGTAGCAACCCAACCCAAAAGAGTGGAGATCCCACAAATTGGGTTCAATGTGGTAATAACAAGCTGTCGGGTAAATCAGATGACACTATGTAATCTTATTTGATGCTTCTCTCATCTGTGTGTCTATTCCTTAGAAAACCTGTTAGTGTCATGACTGCAAGTTAGTAAGAGAGTAGTCTCTTAATGGTGTCAAGTCTTAGGACAGGATGTTAGCAGTACATCCTTGGAGACTCCAGCTAAGTGATTGATGTTGTGTAGGCCGCAACAGGAGAATTGGGTTGTTCTCTGTTATCAATCATGATTTATATTTTGTATGCATGGCCTTAATGCATTGTTTTTCTTTACTACCATGTCTTTATTGTGTTGTTACCAACCTATACTCTTGTACCCAAGGTTCAGGTTCAAGACTTTTGTTCACCTAGTTCCTACAGGGGTCACAGTTGGATAACTCAGGTAGATTCAAACCGAAAGGTATCTGCTGAAAGCACAGTATGGAGGACTGAATGGTAGAGCACACTACACATTAGACTTTGTGGGGGATTGTTAGATAACTGATTACGGTAGTTGTTAGTTACGTAACTGCTCTAGCTATTAGCTAGTTACTGTAGCAGCTCATTACTATAGCTAGGCTATTGTGGTAATCACTTATTTAGCATGGGTTAAGCCCAATGTAGTGCAGCAAGTACATGCGAGAATGTAGTGTTGTTTCTAGTGCAAATGGCAAAGAAGTTTTATCCCATATTGCTCACACCTAGAACTTTTATGGTCCTCATATGTAGGATCACATGGGGCATTAGTGTCCAAAGGAGTCCTAGGAAGGAGGTATGCTCACCTCCTTAGTGGGTGGGGTTACCACATCACAACGCACGCACGCACGCGCACGCGCCACACCACGCCTCACCTCGCCTGGCCTGGCCTGGCCTGGCCGGGCTCGGGCTTGGGCTTGTGGATTGTGGATTGTGGAGAATGTCTTCCGTCTTTTGTCTTCTTTTTGCACTAGGATACAACTACGTAATTAATTACTCGTGTAATTAATTGTTGTTTTCTTATTCGGATTTCTTAAATCCTAATTAGAAAGTGTTTCTCTTTTACGGATTATTCCGTATTGTGTACGAGAGCAACCGAGTGTTGCGTCTAACTGGGAATAGGATTACGGACGTGCGTGACTATTTATATGACTTCGGTCATTAGGGTTAACCACACCGAAAATAGTTTTCATGCCGTCGTGTGTTTTGTGAGCCCTAATCCCGAGTGTGAGAGTCGTCGTCCCCGGAGTTGCTTTGCGGAGTTGTCCTCCTGTGCAAAGCGAAACTCGTCCTTCCCTTCAGACGCAGCTGTCAGGCGGTGGTACCTGCGGTGGCTGTGCTGCACTGGTAGCAGTGCGACGTGCGTGAGCAAGACGTGCAACTTCCAGGTTCGTGTCGGATCGAGACTGGGAGAACGGTGCCTATCCGCGAGGATTGTTGGGCACTGGTTTCTTTAAGTAACACGTTCGTTTCTCAACGAACGATCTGGTTTGCGAATCTAACTCTTATTTTTGTTCTCATGCATTGCTTGTTCTTCGAATCTTATTTTGGATCTGCCTGCACTGTTAATTAAATTGCACATGTCGCTGTTGCATGAACGACAATAACCTATATTATCAACAAGAATGAGAGTGGGTTACATGATTCTATTGTGGGTACAGGATTGTGAGGGAGCGACAATCCTTGTAATCTTCTTAGAGTTGCTTAATAGAATTTTGCGAACTTCTTCGCCAATCATGTTCTCTGTTTGGTTATTTATTTGGTGGTCATTGACTTTGTCGACGTGGGCGGTCATGACTTTTATTGTGCATGCTTGGGTTGTATCTCATGTGGCATTTTTTCTGGGCTTGAAGTTTCCATATATCTCTTCAAGTGGTATCAGAGCAGGATTCATGAGAGACGATCAGAAAGTATTGGAAGCACCAAAAAGCATGACAACGTCGACAACTACCGTTGGAGGTCATCCGATACTAAATCTTGATGGCAACATCATGGAATCAGGTGGGCGTGCATCTAATGGTTGTGAAATACCAACGTGAGGTGGAATTACGCTATCTACTTGCAAGAGGCAAGTGGTCACAGAGGCTACCTGGTTCTATCGATTGGTTGGATTTTTTCTAACCAAAATAGGAGTGGATGATGAGAGGTCTACCGACTCGGAAGGTGTAGATAAAGCAGTAGCATGGGTGGCGGGTGACATGAACCCGAAGATTACTACTTGTATTCAACTCTCACAGTCAGTTTGGTGTGATATTGCAAACTCGGCTGTGAATTTCAACAGATGCAGAGGTGAAGATGTCAACTGTTGGAAAGAGGAAGTTGTGGTTAGGCCGACCACACAGTGTCTTCAAGTGAGTTTGACTAAAAGAAGACACAACCCTATGGCATGGGGGCCAAAGGTGCGAAGGATGCGATTATTTCAACTACAGGTGGAGGCAGTACAATTTCTCAAACTGTACAATACAAGGAGTTGTCACATGAAGGGTTTGGACAGTCATATCTAGACACACACTCGATGCAGACCTGCATGGTGACACGCTTTAGGAAACATGAGCAGCTTCCGAGGGCGGAAGCACAGAAGAAGAACGGGAGCAGACTTCTTGGAGGAGGAACTTTAACGGATAAGATACAAGGTGGAGATTGTAAAGAATTTGTCTCTTATCCTAATTGGATAATAAATAATATCTAACAATATTTGGAAAGTGCAATTAATGTTAGACTTGGAGTCTAAGACATTATTTCCTTATCCTTTTGTATTGTCGTTTCCTAATCCCTATAGAATTGTCATATCCTCTCGTATTGTCTAACCGGGAGTCCCTATCTATAAATAGGGATAGACAATGATGTATATTGTGAGTCAAAGAGCACCGATGTGTGAGGGTTCCAACGTGTGGTAACTTCGGGTGTGCCAACGTAGGACAACATCGTGTGCCAAAACGGAAAGCCACAAAGGATAACCAAAGAGGGGGGAGAACGAGAGTGGGTTATGGGATTCTATTATGGGCACAGGATTGTGAGGGAGCGACAATCTTTATAATCTTCTTAGAGTTGCTTAATAGAATTTTGCGGTCTTCTTTGCCAATCATGTTCTTTGTTTGGTTATATATTTTGTGGTCATTGGCTTTGTCGACGTGGGCAGTCGTGACTTTTGTTGTGCATGCTTGGGCTGTATCTCGTGTGGCGTTTTTCCTGGGCTTGAAGCTTCTGCATATCTCTTCAGATTGCATTGTCACGCCTACCATTGCATGCAATCTCTAGGAGAAGGTTTGCAACATTGTATTGGATCGTTCTGTTTCCACTGTCGATGAGAACATGTACATGAAGAAAAAGTTAAAATAAGATGTTCTTGTCCAAGGCATTCCACATATATAAGTCATCATTTTTCTTCAACAACAGCCACAGTGACCTAATACCCATCGCGATTACAAAGTGATCATGGTTATAGTAGAGGGTGAAATTGATCAGGTATTTCCCAAGTGGTTCTAGAGTCTTTCAGGTGCCTGAAATGGATTCCTGAAATGTAGTGTGCTGCCAGTTGGGATACGACCCAGGCTGCATTGGCATGTACTTCAATGGATGACCATTTATTATTGAGGACACTGGGCAATATGGAGCAGACCTTGCCTCCGTCCCCTGCCAACGTCATGACGTTGTACATGCTATATAGCCGAGAAACCTGATCACATTGATTGTGCTTTTTTGGGTGTCCGCTCCACCTTCTTTGGCTAGTTTAAATAGTGGCTCCTCTCCTCCCTCCTAATGATTCCACAAAATCGAGAGTTTTGAAAAAATTGGAGGATCCCCTTCCAGATCGAATAGAAGGTGGGGTTGTCGATGGAGAGTGGAGGCACACCAATGTAACCATATACATCATCCACTTTGACCATCCGTCAAGAAGAATCACAGATATGAAAGAGCCAACATCCGTTGATGATAAAATCCTCGAGCTTCACCATCATCATTTTAAATGATTTAGTGGAGATGGTGGTGAATACCTGATGAGCTATGCTGCTAGGACTGTTGCACTTCTTGACGAGTGTTGCGCTACTGAAAAGGGTTTCCCCAATGCGGGCACTGATGCATAGCATGGGCCACTCATAAAGATCGTTACAGGATGCTATCCAGAGGACCATAGTCAACCAGTCCCCCTTGGTTTTGAGCTATTGGCACTCTCTATGTCATTTGCTTAGAGTCCCAATTTCTCCTATTTTTATGACCAATATGTCTTCTAGGTGGATAGCTTTTTCTAACGCCACTCTCGTGGATGGTAGTAGATCTCAGATATTGGCAAATGTGGTGTTGAGTATTCCAGCTATCGCAACCCAATCCTCCTTGAGCATGGTATCAGTGCGGCTGCATGCTTTGTCAACGGTCTGCCTAGCTTCTAAAGTTACTTCAACAATAGCTGCATCTTCAAAATTAAGAAACCTCAGGGACAACCTTAGACAGGGACAAAAGAATGTTAAGATGCTCCATTTTTGTATGCAGATTTGTGGCCAATTCCTTTGCCAGATCCTTATTATATTAGACAATCACAGAACTAGAAAATGAAATATGGGAATTACAAAATGAATACCTTGGGCATATTCATATCATGTATAGAATGGCATTAGTTTCTTTGGCAAATTCATTTTTGATTGAATGGCAAATTTTGTTTCGATATATATTACAAAAAAAGACATACTAAATGGAAGAAATAAATGAGGAATGTCTATGGAATCCAGACTGACATAGGTGAACTTTGATTTGGTAAAATAGAAGGTGACCAAAAGAAAGATGGAGACCGAATTCCTCAGTTTCATTTAATATTAGAAAATCATCTGGGTTGTATTTGTAGTCAAAGTAGGCTATCAAGATGCAACAAGACAAAGATGTTGATTCTAATTCCTCGAATTCTGATGCAACTGTTGAAATTCATCGACAACTTCTTTCCTCTTCAGCGTCTATCTATGGACTGTAGAGGTTGTTCTACCAGTAGCTGACAAAAAAAACTACCAAGATAATTACCAATAAAAGCTTGGAGATTTTCATGGGCATCAATGGATGGATATACCTCACTTGATCACTGAGCCGACGTTGAAGTTTTTCAGGACAATAATGGGATTTGTGCTTGTACAAGGTTCCTACTTGTGGTGTCCAGTGGTCAATGCCGAATTTTAGGTCAACCAAGGATAAACATGCTCCTGATATTGTGTGATTGGAAGCATGCTATTTTACGGGAGATGTTCAAACCCTCCAAATTAATGGAAACCAAGCAGTGCTTTTGTATAAAGGAGACATGTTGTTATTCTTCTATAACCAAAATTCATTCATAATATGTTCAAAAATTCAACAAGGGAGATGTGTTGTGATTAACTTCTTGAATCGATGCTCACCCTCTGGTTTGTTTGATAGACGGCTTGGTTTAGAGAGGGAAGGATGGTTAAAGCTCACCAACCTCAAGACAACCATGACGACCACCATCACATGCCCATTCACCAGGCAACCCACCCAACTTCCACCATGTTAATGTTTTCTGGCCCTTGGGAATCTTATGATAGCTGGGAGCAGGTAAGTCCGCATCTGTGTAGTCTTTGGCTAGATGCGGAGAAAATAACAAGACTCCTAAATCGGATTACCGTGCCCAAATGGGGCTAAAGAAAGCATGTGAAGTTGATGGTTGTATAGGTGGAGATTGTAATTGCCAACATTATCAGATCTAGTACCGGTTGAAGCCATTGTGGGTGTAGCCAGACAACAAAGTGCATGTTTGATGTACATTTTTACATTGGAAACTCACACAATTACACCCTACTACATCAAACCAAACTAGCTCTAATCTGTTTAGCTAGTGAACCTAGTATCCAAGATGCATGACTGGAAAGGTTTAGGTTCAGCTGAGCTGGAAAAGAGTGTGCCAAGAGTTGAAATATGCTACGGAGAAGATGGCCAAACTCCTATATGAGAATCTAACAAGGCGTATCGTGGCACATGTAGATGGAAACTTATGTGAGGCCGCTGATTTATGGCCCCTGGGAATCTTACGATAGTTGGGAGCAGGTACATCCGCATATGTGTAGTCTTTGACCAGATGTTGGCAAATTAACATGACTCCTAAACCAGATTACTGTGCCCAGATAGGGCTAAACAAAAATACAAAGGAGATGGTCATACTGGTCGATACTGCAATTTCCAACATGATCAGATAATGCATGTCAGGAGAGGTTTAGGTTCAGTAGATCTGGCACAGAGAGTGCCAATAGTTGAAATATGTTTTGGAGCAGTAGGTTGAGCTCCTATATGAGAAACCAACAAGGCATATCATGGCACATGCAGATGGAATCTTACGGTAGCTGGGAGAAGGTACGTCTGCATCTGTGTAGTCTTTGGCGAGATGTGGGAAAAATAACATGACTCCTAAAATGAATTACCGTGCCCAAATGGAGATAAAGAAAGATGTGAAGGAGATGGTTGTACTAGTGAAGAACAACTGTCAACATCATCAGATCTGGTAGGGGGAAAAAGTAGTAGTGGATCAGCCATTCAGCTAGTGGACCTAGTGGCCAAGATGCATGAGAGGAGAGGTTTAGGTTCAGAAGAATTGGCACACAGAGTGCCAAGAGTTGAAATATGTTGTGAATTGTTGGCTGAGCTCCTATATGAGTGCCCAATGAGGCGTATCATGGCACATGCAGATGGAAATCTATGTGAGGCTACTGATTCCTGTCCCATGGGAATCTTACAATAGATGGGACTACTACAGAACACACCTTTGGTGTCGGTTGTTTAACCCCCCTTTGGCGACGGTTTTCAAGCGACGCCTATGTGGGTGCCGCTAAAGGTCTAACTCTTCAGCGTTAGTTTTTTTCCCGACGCCTATATGATCTATCGGCGTCGGTTATATATAGTTGGCCGACGTCTATAGGGTTCGCGCCACAAAAAAGAGCACCACCTAGGACACTTTATGCATCGGTTAACAACTAAACAACTGACGCCATACTCCCAGACGACACGACCGTGCTTCGTTGCATGACCTTGTTTAGTACTATAGGAGTCGGTTTTATACGAATAAGTGACACCTTTTCCCCCACGGTCATGCTTTCCTGCACGGTCGGGTTGTTTGTCATATTAGGTGTCGGTTTTTAACTAATAACCAACGCTGTATGCCTTTGATGATGGTTTTCTATAAATAACTGACGCCTATACTTTAATTTTTTTTCTCTTATCAGTTTGCAGGCCTACTGTGGCTGGTCAGCAGGATGAGAACCTGCAGTTCAGTTTTCTGAACTGCAGGTTTACGACATCCATTGGTATCAGCCTACAAACAGGCCACAAACTTGCAAAATCAACAAATATTATTTCATACAAGTAGATACATTCATACATCAATTCAATTCTCACATTCACACATGTAGAAACATTTAAATACATGTAGAAACAGTCAGACATGTATAAACATTCAAAAATATTCATTTACAAAATATCATTCAGCATCGCTATCAACATCCCAATTATATCTTACAATCGCCACTGCTTGTATGGCTTTTTCCCATTCTTCTCTTACTTCATTTAATGCTTCCATCGTATATGGAGCATGTACATTTTTTAAGCGTTTACCTATACTGTAGTCAGTTTTAAACACCTGCAAAGAGAATGATGTATTATATATAAGTAATAATATAAAAATAAGATTGATATATTTCATACTAACTAATGAGACTATATATAATACCTCATGTATGGTATTAATATCCAATGCGGCATGTCGGATAATCATCTGCATAAATCGCATCACATAGTATGTGCATGCCCAACCATTGTCTTGTGTAGCACACTATAAATTGAAACATACAAAATATTAAAAAATACAACTAAGCACAATTCACATAAATAATATATACATTGGAGTCGGGAACTTACTTTTACGTTCTATCAAATTATTGGCTGGTTCTTTCTCCTTGGGACCGTTCCTCCATCATTTTTGAATGCATCTAAACCCCTACATGAACACAGTACATTGCGTAAATAAATAGTAATGTAATAAAAGATGTTAACAGATATAAAAATAAAATATTTCTCACCAGAATAATGGCATTCTCATTACATGTCCAATTTTAGTGTTCAATGTACTCCCCGCAGGATCTAGATAATAAACAGTGAACATCCCGGGGACAATAACTAGTAACTCCCAATGCCTACTGCTAGAGGTAAAAAAGTTAAAAATTAATAACTCAAAATGAACAATAAAAATGGAAATATCTTAAGTCCAAATTATAAATAAAGTAAACTTACTTGACATTGAATGGAGCTATTATTATCGTCTTCTTTTGCTGACTGAAAATTGTAAAAGCATCTATACAGTATTATTGAACACTATCAGGGTCTTTAGCTACCGTACTAATCAATGATGGAATCAAAAATCCCACATGATCAAATGCAAATTGTTTGCATTGATCTTCGACTAAGTAGCTGCAAAACATGTATTACGTATGCATTAATATATAAGAAACCAGATCACCAGATCTTACACAAGGTATATGGATGTATAAACAAGATCTCACCTTATCCATTTCTCTATCATTGATGTATTCAGCCAATCATACATAAACAACTCAATAATATCTTGTATAAATAAAGAGCTATCGTACGATTGACCTGCATAATCTGCTTCTAAAGAAACAATTATAGGGCAATGTATATTATGTGCCCGTAGCCAACATGCCATTCCCCTACAAGCAGGACCTAACAGGTATTTTAGGTCAGTTAGAACCCAACTTTGTAATGCAGGAAGTGGAGGTGGAGGCCTAGGTGCTCCGGGTGTCTTCTTTTTAACCTGTATATATAATTTCAGATCAGTTGACCTCATATATACACATTAACAATCTAAAGTAATGTAAATTTATCTTACAATTTTAGTAGTGTAGACGACATCTGCTTTGGGCCACAATGTCACCCCGCCTTCTTCCTCACCAAGTGTATCAATATCTGGGTGGGTATATGGCAATGCAACTTCCCTCCAATCGGGTAATACACATATCGGGCTCACACGAACGTAGCCCTACGGCATTAGAGTCCCATGAAACGTTTCCCCAGGAAGGGACTGGTAAGCATGCGCCTCTGCAACGACATAGTCTTGCATTCTTAAGCGGCATGACTTCAATGCCTACAAATTTACGTAAATAATGTTATACATATATACATATCATGCAAAACAACATAGCGTGCAAACGAAATGTCTCTCTTCCTGAAGCATCATAGGTCATCACACCTTCATCCCAAAGTTTCTTTAAGTCATCAATCAGAGGTTCAAGATAAACATCGATATCATTTCCGGGTTGTTTAGGGCCCGATATCAACAACGACAACATAACATACTTATTTTTCATACCCAGCCCGGGAGTAAGATTGTATATAACAAGCATGACTGGCCAAGTGCTATGATGGCTGCTCAATATCCCATACATATTCATCCCATCTGTACAAAGCCCAAGTCTTAGATTCCTATCTTCTTCACCAAATTTGGGGTACAATACATCAATCTTCTTCCACTGTGGGGAATCAGACGCATGTCGTAGGATCCCATCATTATTTTTCTTAACATCTGCATGCCACCTCAAATTCTTCGCATCTTTCAAATTTGCAAACAAGCGTTGAAACTGTGATATTATAGGTAGATACCACAACACCTTGGCAGGAGAACCAGTTTTGGACTCCCCCGAAGTCGTCAATTTATACCGTGACGCACCACATTTTGGACAATCTTTCAAATCTACATAGTCCTTTTGAAATAATACACAATCATTCGGGCATGCGCGTATCTTCTTGGCCTCCATTCCCATTGGGCAAAACATTTTCTTTACCCGGTATGTTGAGATTGGCAGCTCGTTTCCTTCAGGAAGCATTTCTTTCAACAAAGTCAACAATTCAGTGAAGCTTTTGTCGCTCCATCTATTGTTAGCTTTCAACTTATACAATCTCAACACAGCGCTAAGCTTTGTAAACTTAGCACAACATGTGTATAACGGTATCTCAGCATCATGCACAATGTTTCTAAAGATAGGAGGTGGATCGGTGTGCTCTACCCTACAACTATCTAGCATCGCATCAACAATGTCTACTGGAACTGGTTCATTCACATCTACGTCATCGGAGGCAATTTCTTCTTCCACCCAAGCACTGCTATCGACATCTACTGGTTTCAAGTTTGAAATCTCTCCATGCTAGTGCCATTCTGTATAGCCTTGTACAATCCCATTGAACATGACATGACTTTTGATTTCCTCACCAGTGTTGACTTTCAAGTTGTTACCGCAATGCCTACATGGACAGTAGAACCTATCTATAGGTTTTTTCCTATGTTCCTCGGCAAATCTAACAAACTGATCAAGACCAGATATAAACTCTGGGGTGCAGCGATTGCGAATGGACATCCATGATCTATCCATTCTATGATCAAAGAGAAAACAAGTATATATTAGGACAAGATTAGGGTATACACTTACATCCTATCCAATATTTACTCCAACAAACACATGTGATGTCATTCTTATATATAATAAATGTGTACCACCTATCCCATCCTTGAACACCTAATCTCACTAGTAAGTGTATAATGTGTATTGGGTTTTTGAGAAAATTTCGGCAGCATTTCCCCGCTGTTCTCTAAGTACATATGTACTTAGAGAACAAACGGGGAAATGCTGCCGAAATTTTCTCGAAAACCCAATACACATTATAACTTACATCCTAAGTGAGATTAGGTGTTCAAGAACAGTCCCAAACTGGGGACTATCCAAGATTTACTCCTAATGAGTAAATCTTGGATGGGATTCTAGGCCAACAAACACAAAAATAGATATCTACAATGAAGCCGGACTCCATACAAACAGTATATAATTTAGTGATTGTTCAATTCTAATTTATACCAATGTACAAGTAATATAAAGAACAATGATTGTTCACTTTCTAGGCCAACAAACACATGTGATGTCATTCTTATATATAATAAATGTGTACCACCTATCCCATCCTTGAACACCTAATCTCACTAGTAAGTGTATAATGTGTATAGGGTTTTCAAGAAAATTTCGGCAGCATTTCCCCGCTGTTCTCTAAGTACATATGTACTTAGAGAACAAACGAGGAAATGCTACATAAATTTTCTCGAAAACCCAATACACATTATACACTTACATCCTAAGTGAGATTAGGTGTTCAAGAACAGTCCCAAACCGGGGACTATCCAAGATTTACTCCTAATGAGTAAATCTTGGATGGGTTTCTAGGCCAACAAACACAATAATAGATATGTACATGTTAGGGTTTCATCACAATTGATGTTAGGGTTTCATCAATGTTAGGGTTTAATCAAATCAAATTAGGATGCTAGAATGGACAAGTTTAAATCTTATTTCAACATGCATCAAAATTTACTGAATTAGGTCAAGCATTAGGATTAGAAGCACAAATATATGCAAGCAAAAGATTTGTTCGTATCCTAGAATTTACATAAAGCATTACATATAGATTTGTTCATATCCTTACCAACAGCAAACACGACTGTGGCTGTGTTGGCCTACCACGGTCGTGCTGCCCAGCACGGCCGTGGTAGGCCAACATAGCCACAGCCGTGTTTGCTTGATGTAGGTAAAAAGCTAGGGAGAAAGGCTACGGCTAATACCTAGAGAGCAGACCGAAGCTAGGCGGCGCGGCAGGCGTGAGCAGGGAGGAAGGAGAGGGCGGCGCCGGCGACGCAGGAGAAAGCTAGGGCGTGAGCAGGGAGGAAGGAGTGGGCGACTAGGGCGGCGCAGAACGAAGCTAGGTGACGGGCGGCGGCAGCGACGCAGAGCAGCAGCACCATCGGTGGCGACGGCGTGGCGAGGAAGCACAGGCAGCGTCGGCGACGGCAAGAACCAGCACGCTGCTAGCGGGCGATCAAGCAGCAGCTAGCGGGCGATAAAGACAATGAAACAGGTGCCTAGCGGGCGATCGATCGTGGGTCTATTAAGTTTGTCAAGGCGTCGGTTATCAAACACAAATGACACCTAAAGTCTTCGGCGTCGGTTGATAGTAATACACCGACGCCCAACTAGACAACCTTTACCCTAATTTTTTTGGTGGGAACCATTATCAGCGTCGGTTGTCTAAGGATAACCGACACTGAAAGTGGGATTTTTCGCGCAAAATTTCATTTTAAATAGGCGTCGGTGAGTAGTTAAAAAACCGACGTTGTAGGTGACCTAAAATGTTTTCGCTCGAAAATTGGATTTCGCGGGCGATTTTAGGCGTCTATCTGTTATAAACGACCGACGCTGAATACAAAGCGGTACCCGTGTCTGGTTGATCTTAGAATATAGATGTCGGTGTGCATAAATAACTGATGTCTAATATTACAGGCGTCGGTTTTCCTAAATAACTGACACCCATAAAAGCGACACTGAATGATGTTTCTGTAGTAGTGGTACATTCACATCTGTGTAATGTTTGGCCAGATACAGGGAAAATAACATGATTCGCCCAATGGGGTATTCCTGTGGTGTTGTTCTTAGAGGGAGGCGACCATCTAAGCGAGACAGACTACATTCAATGACTTGCGGCTTGCTGGCTGCCAATGCGTAGATAGTTTTACAACGTGGAAGGCTAACAACAACCCATCCTGCACCCACATCTAATGGATTTCTACTCCTTCATTCCAGATGCCTTCCACGGTATCTCCTCAATGGGGGTGGAGGGGCAATGGTCTTATGCTCAAAGCAATGTTAGTGTCAAGGATATTCATTGATTCCATTAGAGATGAGCCATCTTCCATGGGATACTTCCCTAGGGTTTGGATTTGCTGGTACTGGTTATAATCAGGATCACATTCCTCCCTTCCTATATGAACACAATTAATATACTATCTTAACCGACACACCCAGTCTGTTTCACCATCTATATCCTAGTAGTAGGCAACATTAGTAAGATGATATATGATTTGTTGAGTAAGGAGAATACAAATTTTTAGCCTGTGTCTGGTCCATTTTTCTTACAAGTAGTAATGTATATATGATTATTATTTTTTTTTCTTTGAGAATTTTAAATGGTGCATTTCAATAGAGACTCATATTAACATTTTTTTGCACTAATACTTCACATAGAACTGTTACAAATCATAGATCTAAACCAAATCAAATTTAGGATGGTTACCACTCTAGAAAAATCCAATATGGGTATTTCTAATTTTGACGAGTTTTTGTCAGTTTCTTGTTGATTAAAATTTACACTATGGTTTGAAACATTTTCGAGTTTTATATTAAAAAATACTTATTACTTCTACTTTTAATAAAGATAATTGAAATATGAGTCTCGATTGGTTGCAATAAAATTGGTAAAAAATATATTCCATCTTTGTTGACCATGAACCGACACACAGTACAAATTTTTAATAGCCTAATTTTATTTGATTTAGTGTTATGGTTTAATTCATTTCCTATGAAGCAACAAAAAGGGAGTTAATGTGAAATCTCCAATAAAATTTTCGTGCTTTGTTAAAACAACCAAACACAAATACAAATTAAATTGAAAAAAGTAAAAGTACGTATTTGTCCTTGCACGATAAACAAGGGAGCATCTAAATAGTATCGATAGTTGGGTGTAGATACTGGTGGATTGAATAAAATGCATCGTCTCTGGTAGGAAACTAACAATGTTAGAAAGAATATAATCAGGACACACACATCATTAGTACATGGAAGGAGCAGCGCGATCCAATCCCCTATGCCATACAATCCTGAGAGTGGCTCTGATAGGGGGCAGATTGTCTAAGATATTGAACATTACCTGACAACAGGCCGATATTGTCTGTGTGGACACGATTGTGACAAACCATTTGCTGAGAATTGTCACCAAGGCTGAGTACAATTCCTACATACAAGTGTTGGGATTTCTATCGCTGATCTACATAGAGGTCTTGGTCGATGACTTGATGTTCATTCAGGCACACGCCAATGGGGCCAGGGTTGTACCATAATTGGCAGCTCACTACCATTGGGAATCCATATCTTGACTGAACCCTGAATGGAAGCTTACAGGCGATGTGCGATTACTATTGGAAAGTCTGCTCTAAAAGTGTTGGGCTGCCTCAACTGATGTGAAGGCCACTGGTTGGGTTGCTTAACAGGCCAGACAACATCGTGCTCAAAGCCTGTCATCACTGTGACAAAGTTCACCAAGAAATATGTCTACAGACAATTATTGGGAGAATCCCCAGTGCATAAACCACTTTGTAGCCATCGCCAAGGAAGGAGAAGCCCAATACATTTCTCAACTTGTGTACAAAGGACACACTGCTCAATAACCAACATTGATGTTAGCCTGATCGATTGGTAGCAGAACAAGGTCATGACGAGTCGATGATAATCTTATCGTACTAGTCGTTGTGACCAGAAAGAGTTGTTTCCCCATGCCGCAAACCCCCTCCAATGTCGCACAGCTGATGGGCTGTGCAATGGCGATCAAGGACAACATTGATTTATTTATCTCGTAGAAAATGTAATATTCATGCATGAACTTTGTCAGCTCAATGACAGCCTCCAACACCATGTGTTCCTTTCGACTATCAGCAAACTGAACACGAGACCCAATTACCTCCTTCATCCTACATACAAGACCTTCATTTTACTGTGCCTTCATTCCCAACAATCGTTCGATTGGAGACGTGGGTCTTGTGGCTTCTTGGTCAATTGCAGTGTCACGTCTACCCTTGCATGCAATCTCTACGAGAAGGTTTGCAACATTGTATTGGATAATTCTGTTTCCACTGTCGATGAGATCATGTACATGAAGAAAAAGCTAAAATAAGGTGTTCTTGTCCAAGGCGTTCCACTTATATAAGTCGTCATTTTTCTTCAACAACAACCAGAGTGACCTAATATTCGTCGCGATGATAAAGCAATCATGGTTATAGTAGAGGGTGAAATTTATCAGGTATTTCCCAACTGGTTCTAGAGTTTTTTAGGTGCCTGAAATGGATTCCTAAAATGTAGTGTGCTGCCAGTTGGGATACGACCCAGGATGCATTGGCCTGTACTTCAATGGATGACCATTTATTATTGATGACACCCTTCCACTTCCGGGCAAAACCTAGCTTCTTAATGATCTTCAGGGCATGGCCACCTCCCACACGATGTTTCATTATAGCAAAAATGTTGACATTCTTTCTTTAGCCCCATTTGGGTACGGTAATCTCGTTTAGGAGTCTTGTTATTTTCTCCGCATTTGGCCAAAGACTACATAGATGAGAACGTACCTGCTCCCAACTATCATAAGATTCCTAAGGGCCTAAAAATTATAACATGGTGGAAGTTGGGTGGGTTGTTTGGTGAATGGGCATGTGATGGGGGTCGTCATGGTTGTCATGAGATTGGTGAGCGTTGACCATCCTTCCCTCTCTAAACCAAGTCATCTATCAAACAAACCTGAGGGTAAGTGTTGATTCAAGAAGTTAATCAGAGCACATCTCCCTTGTTGAATTTTTGAACATATTATGAATGGATTTTTGTTATAGAAGAATAACAACATGTGTTCTTTATACAAAAGCACTGCTTGGTTTCCATTAATTTGGAGGGTATGAACTTCTCCCGTAAACCAGCATGCTTCCAATCACATAATATCAGGAGCATGTCTTGGTTGACCTCAAATTTGGCATTGACCACTGGCCATGCAACTAGGAACCTTGCACAAGCGCAAATCCCTTATTGTCCTAGAAAACTTCAAAGTCAGCTCAGTGATCAGGTGAGGTATCTCCATCCATTGATGTCCATGAAAATCTCCAAGCTTTTGTTGGTAATTATCTTGGTAGTTTTTTTTGTCGGCTACTGGTAGAACAACCTCTACTCCCCATAGATACACATTGAATAGGAAAAAAGTTGTCTTGATGAATTGCAACAGTTGCATCAGAATTTGTGGAATCAGAATTGGAATCGAAATCAACATCTTTGTCTTGTTGCAGCTCGGTAGCCTCGTTTGACTACAAATACAACCCAGATGATTTTCCAATATTAAACGAAATTGAGGAATTCGGTCTCCATCTTTCTTTTGGTCACCTTTTCCTTCTATTTTACCAAATCAAAGTTCACCTATGTCAGTCTGGATTCCATAGATATTCCTCATTTATTTCTTCCATTTAGTATGTCTTTTTTGTAATACATATCGAAACAAAATTTGCCATCCAATCAAAAATGAATTTTCCAAAGAAACTAATGACATGCTATACATGATTTGAATCTGCCGAAGGTATTCATTTTATAATTCCCATATTTCATTTTCTAGTTCTGTGATTGTCTAATATAATAAGGATCTGGCAAAGAAATTGACCGCAAATCTTCATACAAAATTGGAGCATCTAAACATTCTTTTGTCCCTGTCTGAGGTTGTCCCTAAGGTTTCTTAATGTTGAAGATGCAGCTATTGTTGAAGTAACTTTGGAAGCCAGGGAGATCGTTGACAAAGCATGCAACCGCACTGATACCATGCTCAAGGAGGATTTGGTTGCGATATATGGAATACTCAACACCTCCTTTGCCACTATCTGAGATTTACTTCCATCCATGAGAGTGGCGTTGGCAAAACCTATCCACCTAGAAGACATATTGCCATAAAAGTAGGAGAAATTGGGGCTCTAAGAAAATGGCATGGAGAGTGCCAAGAGCTCAAAACCAAGGCGGAATGGTTGACTATGGTCCTCTGGATAGCATCCTGTAATGATCTTTACGAGTGGCCCATGCTATGCATCAGTGCCCGCATTGAGGAAACCCTTTTCAGTGGTGAAACACTAATCAAGTAGTGCAACAGTCCTAGTAGCATATCTCATCGTGTATATACCACAATCTCCCCTAAATCCTTTAAATTGATGATGGTGAAGCTCAAGGATTTTATCATCAACGGATGTTGGCTCTTTTAGATCTGTGATTTTTCTTCACGGCTGGCCAAAGTGGATGATGTATATGGTTACATTGGCGTGCCACCACTCTCCATATATCGACAACCCTACCCTCTATTCGATCTGGAAGGGGAATCCTCTAAGTTTCTCAAAACTCTTAATTTTGTGGAATCTTTAGTGACCCTCACTTGTGACACTGAATGGTATGGTAAGATAATCATCGAGGAGGGAGGAGAGGAGCCAGTGCTGAAACTAGAAAAAGAAGGTGGAGCGGACGCCCAAAAAAGTGCAATCAATGTGATCGAGTTTCTCGGCTATATAGCATGTACAATGCCATGATGTTGGTAGGGAACGGTGGAAAGGTCTACTCCATAATTCTAATACTTCCCCTCCTTGTTAGTTGTATGAAGATTATCACTTGGAACGTACAAGGTATCTATGGTGCAGATACCCAACGAGCGATGGAAGAGATGAAAAATCATCATGGTTTTTGAGTTAAAAGTGGTATTTTGTGTTTCTCTTCACTCACTTGCTCAAAAACTATTTCTAATTCTTTCATAGTGCATTACTAGCTTGCTTGGACATGTTTGGATATAGTTTGTATATTTAGCATGACTTTAAATAAGTTTTTATGAAAAATATGTGCCTTTTGACAACAGCTCTATCGGTCGAGTTTGTCCTGATAGAAGCTCGACCGATAGACACCAATGGGTGTTGCCAGCAGCTATCATCGGTCGAGTTGTCAATACATAGAACTCAACTGATAACACTATGCACAATATATACTTTTGGCTTATTGAATGAGAATTTACCTCTCAACTAGATTTTCTCAACCAATAGCCTTATTCTTTAGCACTTTCATTTACTACCTTTATATGTACATATTGCCAGGCTTTAAATTGTCTATCTTTCTTACAACTCTATGTCTCTAATTTCTCTAAATTGGTATATCTATATCTGGCAATTACTTGCTTTGAGTTGTTTTGCAGGTTTTGATGATGATCTCTTTGGATCTCTTGGTTGTGTCTAAAATTGCTTCCGTTGTACAAATACTTGCTATATCTATCTAGGTGCATATCTTGTGTTGATACAACCTTGAGGTTCTTAGTGGTAATCATCCTTTAGCAATGATGCATATTTATGTGTGAGTTATATCCTTTCATGCTACTAAAATTTCTTATCTCTTTGTTTGGATATATCTCTACATCTACTCATAGCTTGCTTTACCTTGTGTATCTTTTGATATCTCTTGCTATGATCTAGATCCTACTAGTAGTCCTAACTTGTGATAACATCTACTAGTAGTTCATATACATGTAGTTATAACCTTATTTATAATTGGTAACTTTGCTCATCTAGTGGTATTTTACTATATGCTAATGCTTGTATCTTGTCTCAAACTTGCTCAAGCTTGTTCCTTGAATTGCATATCTACTATCTTGAGTTGCTTGCATAACTTTGTGATGCAGGGTACATAGATCTACATTGTATGTAGAAATTGGAGTATTTTTTGGATTTTATGCAGATTTTGCTCCAATTTCAGTTTTTTTTTGCAAGACTAGTGTTTTTCATGTAGGAATGACCTTCTGAGCAAGGCTCATCGATTTGCCATGAGCGCTAACACTTTTTGGACAAATTCTGTCATTTTGAGGGTCAAAATTGTGATTTATTATTTTTCTACAACACTTTATCTTGCATTTTGGGTTGTTCAAGTGCATGCTTTAAATTGCTTTTCTTTCTATGCTTGGACAAGCCCCTATATGTGCTCTTCTACTCTCCTTATATAATTTGTTATCTCCTTTTTCTTAACAAGTGGTGTTTCTTATTTCTTCATACCCCCACTTTTTGAAATGACAAAGGGGGAGAAAGGTATGTCTTCTTTTGACAAAACAGGGAGAAGGAATGTCTTACATGAAGAAGAAAAGTATGTCCATGTAAAGGGAAGAAGGTAAATGGGAGAAGGCATATATGTGTAGAACATATATGAGTAGAAGACATAGTATTCTATAAATGTTATGAAAGCTAACCATACATGAGAAATAGCATCAACTGAGGGAGAGTATGAAAACTCCATGTGCATCAATTGAGGGGGGGCATATGAGCTTAATCATATTGAAACCCCCTAGGTTTCTCCGAAGGTATGATTTAATTAAAAGCTTTCAATACATTTATGGAATGGTTTGTCATCTTCAAAAAGGGGGAGAATGTTGACTCAAGGTCAATTAGGTCAATGTTGACTCACGTCGAAATTGACTAAACCCATGTTTTGATGATGACTACCCTTTCCACATATTGGTGTCTAATGCTTCTACTTGAGTGTTTTCAAATTAGGTATAGACACACTCCAAATGCCCTAACTTGCACATATCAAATTGGAGAAAAGACAAGTCAAAGTCAATCCAAGTGCATTTTTGTAATACGATGTTAATCCATTAGAATCATGTTGTAAATCACTTATGATGATTGTATGACTTGTAATTAAGCTTATAAAAAATCAGGAGAACTTACATCGAATGTTTAAGAACTCAAAAGTCATTTTCTAAAATTCACATCAGGATGTTCATCAGTCGAGTTTTGTGAGTTGCAAACTTGACCAATCCTAATTGGATCTTGAAAATGACTTTTGATCAGTCGAGTTTACACTTCACAGAACTCGAGCGATGGAGTACCTGACCAATTCAATTTTCATTGGCCGGTCGAGTTTCCCCACGACAAACTCGACCGATGGTCGGAATATCGGCTTTGTCTTTTACTCTATCAGTTGAGTTACCCATATAGAAACTCGACTGATTGCACTGTACGGAAGAGTGCAGAAAAGTGCTTCTAACCATTGTGGAGTTGCAACAAGTGAAAATATATCTGTTGCAAGCCACAAAACGACTAGTTTTTGTTCTCAAGTGTTCCCAAAGGCTAAGAGGCATCCCCAGCTATAAATAGGACCCCTTGGGCTTCATTCTAAGGTTGAGTATTCAATGCAAACTCTATGTGAGGTTCCTATTCTATAGTTGAGTGCTTCCTACAACCTCCTCTCTCTCTAAGCTTAATCAATTGCTACATTCCCTAGAGTGAGGAGGAAATCTATAAGAGATCTAGTCCTACATGTATATCTTGTGAGGCTCTCACTTCCACCACCTCCCTATCTCTCATTTCAACCATGAAGATGAAGGATCTCTCTCTTGACTAAGAAAGGTGAAGAAGAACAAGGGAAGGAATTCCTTGGTTAAGATCAAGGCTGAAGACTTAGAGCAAGAGTGGGTAAGCCCTTTGTGAAGGCAGAAGACTCCTTGCTCAAGTGGGTAAGTCCCTGGTGGAAGCTTCTCTGAGTGAAGGTGAAGTCAAAGGAGGAAGATCAAAGAAGAGTGGGTATTCTCTGCAAGGCTAAAGACTTGTGCAAGAGTAGTTAAGTCCTTGGAAGAAGGCAGAAGACTCCTTACAAAGTGGGTAAGTCCTTAGTAAGGTTGAAGACTCTTTGTATTGGATAGGTAAGTCCTTTGGTGGTAATGCATTGTATCTCTTATAATTAATATAACAAAGGTGCAAGGTTAAAAATTCGTAGAGGTTGACCTCTCTAAGTAGTGGACTAACTGACTTCTAGTTTGAAGTGTGGAACCACTCTAAAATAGTTTGTCAATTGGTGTATGTTCAATCTCTCTCTCCCTTTCTATGTATGATTTAGTTGCATATAAATTTCCTATTTAGCAACCTTATCTTGTGATATATCTTGAAGGTCAAATGAATTTTATTTAAGTGCATTCAGCTCTATTCACCCCCCTCTAGAACATCTAATCACCCATCTAGGATCCAACAATGGGTATCAGAGTAGGTCTTCTCCAGGCATATTTCCACAAGTACGAGAAGATGGGTGACTACCAAGGAGGGAGATACTTGATCAGCCTTCCAATCTTTGATGGGAGCAATTTCCTCTATTAGAGAAGAAGGCTTCAATTGTACATCCAAGGATCAAGTCTTGAGATGTGGAAAATGGTGAACAGCCCATACAAGCTACCAACGAAAAAGATTGACGAATGGGATGATGCTACCTTTAAGAAAGAAACCTTGAATGCTAGAGCCATGCACATCCTCTATGCATCCATGACCCCCACCGAGTTCAACCATATTTCTTCATGTGAAACAGCCTATGAGGTATGGAGAAAGCTATGCATCACTTATGAGGGGACAGATCAAGTGAAGGAAAGCAAAGTCTACATGCTCAAAGGGCTGCTTGAGAACTTCAAGATGGGAAAGGAGGAGAGGATAGCCAACATGTACTCAAGGATCAACACCATTGTGAATGGTCTTGCTGTTCTAGGACATCCTATGAGTCGAGGAGAGATCAACTCTAAGATCCTTAGAACTCTCCCTATGAGGTGGGAACCCAAGGTGACTTCCATTGAAGAAGCAAGGTCCCTTAAGGATGTCCCTATCGAAGCGCTCATCGGAAATATACAAGCACATGAAGCCACACTTGGAAAGAGCGAGGAAGTAGAAAGATAAGAAGAGAAAGCACTCAAGAGAATGAAGAAGGTTAAAATGAAGGCTCAAATTGAAGCTATCATGGAACAAGATTCTCCATCCTCTCAAGTTAAAGAAGATGCCATGTACTCCAAGGGTAAACTCTAAAAAGGCAAGTCCTCCTCCATTCGGTGCTTCACATGTGGAAAAAAGAGTCTCTACAAAGAAGATTGCCCACAAGGAAAAAAGACCCATTATCACAAGAAAAGAAAAGATAAGTGCCACTCAAGCTCAAGTGACTCCTCCAACTCAAGCTCAAGTGAAGAATCAAGTGAAGAGTCAAGTGGTAGCTCAGGATCTAGTGATGAAGGAGAATTCCATTTTTCTCTTATGGCATTAACAAGTATGGACTCAAGTGAGGTAAATATAAACTCTTTAGATAAAGAATCTTTGATTTCTATTATTCATGATACATGTGCCTCTCTTAAGTCTTATAAAAGGAAAAAGAAAAAGCTTGCTAGAATTGTTGATAATATGCATGTAGAATTAGATGATCTTGAACTAGCTAATTCTTGCTTGCTTGATGATAAAAATGATTGTCTTAGTCAAGTAGATTCTATTCAACTTGAAAATGCAAATTTGTGTGATAAGATTAAATTTCTAGAAGCTCAACCTCTCATGCCTAGTTCTAATGAAGAGCATACATTAATTGTTGATTCTCTCATGCATGATATTGATGTTCTTAAATCTAAAAAAAAAAGACAAATATTTTGTTTTGCAAGGATTAGAATCTGAAAATGGTGATTATCTTTCTAAGATTGCTTTGCTTGAAATAGAAAATGCCTCCTTGCTTGCTAAAATCAATGTGCATGAATCTTGTTCTAGTTCTACTAGTAGAGAGAATAATGTTGTTGCTCTTCATATTGATAGATATTCTTATTTAATTAAAGCTCTTTGCTTAGAAAATGATCTTTTGCATGCTAGAGATAATATCAATCATTTGTCTTCTACTATTACTTCTCTTATGCATGATAATGATGGTTTTAGATCTTCTTTGCAAATATTCTTAGTTGGTAAAAAGAATCTTAATGATATCCTACACCATACTACTAAACAAATTGGTAAACATGATTAAGGGTATGATAGTAGTCAAAAGAAAAATAAAGATAAAGGACCTCAAATATTCCATGGAGAATCCTCTAGTTACAAGACTATGGGCACATGCAACTATTGTAATGATTTTGGTCATTATTCTCCTTGTTGTCCTCTTAGAAAAGAACCCAAGAACACTAGGACTTGGGTTGCTAAGCTAACCCCTCCAGACCCAAAAATATGATTGGGGACCAATTCATCTTTCTTCTTGTAGGTACTTGCAAATGGTTTGATTTGAGCTATTGAGTTACATATTGACTTCTCAATCCTCATGAAAGAAGAAAGGTGAGATGCGTAGAGGGTGATAACAAGTGGAAAAAGAAATGGTAAGAACAAAGGTAAAGTTTTCTTTCTTATAACAATTTCTAAATTGTTCTTGACAAGTTAATATGCATTATGCATGTGGTTTTTGAGCTAAATGTGGTATTTTGTGTTTCTCTTCACACTCTTGCTCAAAAATTGTTTCTAATGCTTTCATAGTGCATTACTAGCTTGCTTGCACATGTTTGAATATAGTTTGTATATTTAGCATGCCTTTAAATATGTTTTTATGAAATATATGTGCCTTTTGACAGCAACTTTGTCGGTCGAGTTTGTCCTGATAGAAACTCGATCGATAGGAAACAACGGGTGTTGCCAGCAGATTTCATCGGTCGAGTTGTCAATACACAGAACTGGACTGATAACACTGTGCACAACATATACTTTTGGCTTATTGAATGAGAATTTACCTCTCAATAAGATTTTCTTAACCAACAGCCTTATTCTTTGTCACTCTCACTTCGTACCTTTATATGTACATATTGCCATTCTTTAAATTGTGTATCTTGCCTTCAACTCTATCTCTCTAATTTCTCTAAATTAGTATATTTATATCTGGCAATTACTTGCTTTGAGTTGTTTTGCAGGTTTTGATGATGACCTCTTTGGTTCTCTTGGTTGTGTCTAAAATTTCTTCCGTTGTACTCTAACTTTCTACATCTATCTAGCTGCATATCTTGTGTTGATACAACCTTGAGGTTCTTAGTGGTAATCATACTTTAGTAAAGATTCATATTTGTATGTGAGTTATATCCTTTCATGCTTCTAAAATTTCGTATCTCTTTGTTTGGATATATCTCTACATCTACTCATAGCTTGCTTTATCTTATGTATCTTTTAGTATCTCTTGATATGATCTAGATCCTACTAGTATTCCTAACTTGTGTTAACATCTACTAGTATTTCATATACACGTAGTTCTAACCATGTTTATAATTGGTAACTTTGCTCATCTAGTGGTATTTCACTATATGTTATTGCTTTTATCTTGTCACAAACTTGCTCAAGCTTGTTCCTTGAATTGCATATCTAATATCTTGAGTTTCTAGTATAAATTTGTGATGCAGGGTACATAGATCAACATTGTATGTAGAAACTGGAGTATTTTTTGGATTTTATGCATATTTTGCTCTAGTTTCAGTTTTTGATGCAAGACTAGTGTTTTTCATACAGAAACGACCTTCTGAGCAAGGCTCATCGCTTTTCCATGAGCCTTGACTCTTTTTGGGAAAATTATGTCATCTTGAGGATCAAAATTGTGATTTATTATTTTTCTACAACACTTTATCTTGCATTTTGGGTTGTTCAAGTGCATGCTTTAACTTACTTTTCTTTCTATGCTTGGAAAAGCCCCTATCTGTACTATTCTACTCTCCTTATATAACTTTTTGTTATCTCCTTTCTCTTAACAAGTGGTGTTTCTTAATTCTTCATACCCCCACTTTTTGAAATGACAAAAGGGGAGAAAGGTATGTCTTCTTTTGACAAATCAGGTAGAAGGCATGTCTTACATGAAGAAGAAAAGTATGTCCATGCAAAGGGGGGAAGGTAAATGGGAGAAGGCATATATGTGTAGAACATATATGAGTAGAAGACATAGTATTCTATAAATGTTAAGAAAGCTAACCATGCAGGAGAAATAGCATCAAGTGAGGAGGAGTATGAGAACTCCATGTGCATCAATTGAGGGGGAGCATATGAGCTCAATCCTATTGAAACCCCTAGTTTTCTCTGAAGGTATGATTTTACTTAAAAGCTTTTAATACATTTATGGAATGGTTTGTCATCTTCAAAAGGGGGAGAATGTTGACTCAAGGTTAATTAGGTCAATGTTGACTCACGTCTAAATTGACTAAACCCGTGTTTTGACGATGACTAACCATTCCACATATTGGTGTCTAATGCTTCTACGCGAGTGTTTTTAGATTAGGTATAGACACACTCCAAATGCCCTAACTTGCGCTTATCAAATTGGAGAAAAGACAAGTCAAAGTCAATTCAAGTGCATGTTTTTGTAATATGATGTAAATCCATTAGAATCATGTTGTAAATAACTTGTAATGATTGTATGACTTGTAATTAAGCTTATAAAAATCAAGAGAATTTACATCGAATGTTTAAGCATTCAAAAGCCATTTTCTAAAATTCACATCAGGTTGTTCATCGGTCGAGTTCTGTGAGTTGCAAACTCGACCGATCCTGATTGGATCTTGAAAATGACTTTTGATCAGTCGAGTTTACACTTCACAGAACTCGACCGATGGAGTACCTGACCAATTTGATTTTCATTGGTCAATCGAGTTTCCCCTGGACAAACTCGACCGATGGTTTGAATATCGGCTTTGTCTTTTACTCTATCGGTCGAGTTACCCTTATAGAAACTCGACCAATTGCACTGTACGGAAAAGTACAGAAAATTGTTTCTAGCTGTTATGGAGTTGCAACAAGTGAAAATGTATCTGTTGCAAGCCACAAAATGACTAGTTTTCATTCTCAAGTGTTCCCAAAGGCTAAGAGGCATCCCCAGCTATAAATTGGACCCCTTGGGCTTCATTCCAATGTTGAGCATTCAATACAAACTCTATGTGAGGTTCCTATTCTATAGTTGAGTGCTTCCTACTACCTCCTCTCTCTCTCTAAGCTTAATCACTTACTACATTGCTTAGAGTGAGCAAGAAATCTATAAGAGAGCTAGTCCTACATGTATATCTTGTGAGGCTCTCACTTCCACCACCTCCCTATCTCTCATTTCAACCATGAAAATGAAGGATCTCACTCTTGACTAAGAGAGGTGAAGAAGAACAAGGAAAGGCATCCCTTGGTGAAGATCAAGGCTATAGACTTGGAGCAAGAGTGGGTAAGCCCTTGGTGGAGGCAGAAGACTCCTTGCTCAAGTGGGTAAGTCCTTGGTGGAAGCTTCTCCGAGTGAAGGTGAAGTCAAAGACGGAAGATCTAAGAAGAGTGGGTAATCCCTGCAAGGATGAAGACTTGTACAAGAGTAGGTAAGTCCTTGGAAGAAGGCTAACGACTCCTTGAAAAGTGGGTAAGTCCTTGGTAAGATTGAAGACTCTTTGTATTGAATAGGTAAGTCCTTTGGTGGTCATGCATTGTATCTCTTATAATTAATATAATGAAGGTGTAAGGTTAAGAAATCCTAGAGGTTGACCTCTCTAGGTAGTGGACTAAATCAATTCTAGTTTGAAGTGTGGAACCACTCTAACACAGCTTGTCAATTGGTGTATGTTCAATCTCACTATCCCTTTCTATGTATATTTTATTTGCACACAAATTTCCTATTTAGCAATTTTATCTTGTGATATATCTTGAAGGTCAAATAAATTTTGTTTAAGTGCATTCAGCTCTATTCACACCCCTCTAGAGCATTTAATCACCCATCTTGGATCCAACAATTGGTATCAAAGAAGGTCTTCTCCAAGCATACTTCCACAAGTAGGAGAAGATGGGTGACTACTAAAGAGGGAGATACTTGATCAGCCTTCCAATCTTTGATGGGAGCAATTTCCTCTATTGGAAAAGAAGGCTTCAATTCTACATCCAAAGATCAAGTCTTGAATTATGGCAAATGGTGAACAACCCATACAAGCTACCAAAGACAAAGATTGAAGAATGGGATGATGCTACCTTGAAGAAAGCATCCTTGAATGCTAGAGCCATGCACATCCTCTATGCATCCATGACCCCCACCGAGTTCAACGAGATTTCTTTATGTGAAACAACCTATGAGGTATGGAGAAAGCTATGCATCACTTATGAGGGGACAGATCAAGTGAAGGAAAGCCAAGTCTACATGCTCAAAGGACTGCTTGAGAACTTCAAGATGGGAAAGGAGGAGAGGATAGGAAACATATGCTCAAGGCTCAACACCATTATGAATGGTCTTTCTATTCTAGGACATCCTATGAGTACAGGAGAGATCAACTCTAAGATCCTTAGAACTCTCCCCAAGAGGTGGGAACCCAAGGTGACTTCTATCGAAGAAGCAAGATCCCATGAGGATGTCCCTATCAAAGAGCTCATTTGAAATCTACAAGCACATGAAGCCACACTTGACAAGAGGGAGGAAGTAGAAAGACAAGAAGAGAAAGAACTCAAGAGAATGAACAAGGCTGAAATGAAGGCTCAAATTGAAGCTATCATGGAACACGCTTCTCCATCCTCTCAAGTTAAAGAAGATGCCATGTACTCCAAGGGTAAACTCTGCAAAGGCAAGTCCTCCTCCATCTAGTGCTTCACATGTGGAAAGAAGGGTCACTAGAAGGAAGATTGCCCACAAGGCAAAAAGACCCATCATCACAAGAAAAGAGAAGATAAGTGCCACTCACGCTCAAGTGACACCTCCAACTCAAGCTCAAGTGAAGAATCAAGTGAAGAGTCAAGTGGTAGCTCAAGCTCTAGTGATGAAGGAGAATGCCATTTTTCTCTTATGGCATTAACATGTAAGGACTCAAGTGAGGTAAATCTAAACTCTTTAGATAAAGAATCTTTGATTGCTATTATTCATGATACTTGTGCCTCTCTTAAGTCTTAGAAAAGGAAAAAGAAAAAGCTTTCTAGAATTGTTGATAATATGCATTTAGAATTAGATGATCTTGAACATGCTAATTCTTGGTTGCTTGATGATAAAAATGATCGTCTTAGTCAAGTAGATTCTCTTCAACTTGAAAATGCCAGTTTGCTTGATAAGATTAAATATCTCGAAGCTCAACCTCTCATGCCTAGTTCTAATGAAGAGCATACTTTAATTGTTTATTCTCTCATGCATGATATTGATGTTCTTAAATATGAAAATAAGGACAAAGATTTTGTTTTACAAGGATTAGAATCTTAAAATGGTGTTTATCTTTCTAAGATTGCTTTGCTTGAAATAGAAAATGCCTCCTTGCTTGCTAAAAGTAATGTGCATGAATCTTGCTCTAGCTCTACTAGTAGAGAGAATAATGTTGTTTCTCTTCATTTTGATAGAGATTCTTATTTAATTAAATCTCTTTGTTTAGAAAATGATCTTTTGCATGCGAGAGATAATATCAATCATTTGTCTTCTACTATTACTTCTCTTATGCATGATAACGATGGTTTTAGATCTTCTTTGCAAAGATTCTTAGTTCGTAAAAAGAATCTTAATGATATCCTACACCATACTACTAAACAAATTGGTAGACATGGTTTAGGGTATGATAGTAGTCAAAGGAACAATAAAGATAAAGGACCTCCAATATTCCATGGAGAATCCTCTAGTTCTAAGACTATGGGCACATGCAACTATTGCAATGATTTTGTTCATTATTCTACTTGTTTCCCTCTTAGGAAAGCACCCAAGAACACTAGGACTTGGGTTGCTAAGCTAACCCCTTCGGACCCAAAAACATTATTGGGGACCATTTCATCTTTCATCTTGTAGGTACTTGCAAATGGATTGAATTGAGCTATTGAATTGCAAATTGACTTCTCAATCCACATGAAAGAAGAAAGGTGAGATGTGTAGAGGGTGACAACAAGTGGAAAAAGGAATGGTAAGAACAAAGGTAAAGTTTTCTAGCTTATAACCATTTCTAACTTGTTCTTGTCAACTTAGTGTGCACTATGCATGTGGTTTTTGAGTTAAAAGTGGTATTTTGAGTTTCTCTTCACACTCTTGCTCAAAAACTATTTCTAATGCTTTCATAGTACATTACTAGCTTGCTTGCACATGTTTGGATATAGTTTGTATATTTAGCATGCGATCAAATATGTTTTTATGAAATATATGTGCCTTTTGACATTAGTTATGTCGGTCAAGTTTGTCCTGATAGAAACTCGACCGATAGGCACCAATGCGTGTTTCCAGAAGCTATCATCAGTCAAGTTGTCAATACACATAACTCGACCGATAATATTGTGCACAACATATACTTTTGGCTTATTGAATGAGGATTTACCTCTCAACTAGATTTTCTAAACCATTAGCCTTATTCTTTGGGACTCTCATTTGGTACCTTTATATGTGAATATTGCCATGCTTTAAATTGTCTATCTTGCTTACAACTCTATCTCTCTAATTTCTCTAAATTGGTATATCTATATCTGGCAATTACTTACTTTAAGTTGTTTTACAGGTTTTGATGATGATCTCTTTGGATCTCTTGGTTGTGTCTAAAATTGCTTCCGTTGTACTCTAACTTGCGACATCTATCTAGGTGCATATCTTGTGTTGATACAACCTTGAGGTTCTTAGTGGTAATCATCCTTTAGTAATGATGCATATTTGTATGTGAGTTATATCCTTTCATGCTTCTAAAATTTCTTATCTCTTTATTTGGATATATCTCTACATCTACTCATACCTTGCTTTACCTTGTGTATCTTTTGGTATCTCTTGCTATGATCTAGATCCTACTAGTAGTCCTAACTTATGATAACATCTATTAGTAGTTCATATACATGTAGTTCTAACCTTGTTTATAATTGGTAACTTTGCGCATCTAGTGGTATTTCACTATATGCTATTGCTTGTATCTTGTCTCAAACTTGCTCAAGCTTGTTCCTTGAATTGCATATCTACTATCTTGATTTTCTTGCATAACTTTGTGATGCAGGGTACATAGATCTACATTGCATGTAGAAACTGGAGTATTTATTGGATTTTATGCAGATTTTGCTCCAGTTTCAGTTTTTTGTTCAAGACTAGTGTTTTTCATGCAGGAACGACCTTCTAAGCAAGGCTCATTACTTTGCCATGAGCCCTGACACTTTTTGGGCAAATTCTCTCATCTTGAGGGTCAAAATTGCAATTTATTATTTTTCTATATCACTTTATTTTGCATTTTGGGTTGTTCAAGTGCATGCTTTAACTTGTTTTTCTTTCTATGCTCGGACAAGCCCCTATTTGTGCTCTTCTACTCTCCTTATATAACCTTTTGTTATCTCCTTTCTCTTAACAATTGGTGTTTCTTATTTCTTCATACCCCAACTTTTTAAAATGACAAAGGGGGAGAAAGGTATGTCTTCTTTTGACAAAACAGGGAGAAGGCATGTCTTACATGAAGAAGAAAAGTATGTTAATGTAAAGGGGGAAAGGTAAATGGGAGAAGGCATAGATGTGTAGAATATATATGAGTAGAAGACATAGTATTCTATAAATATTATGAAAGCTAACCATGCAAGAGAAATATCATCATGTGAGGGGGAGTATGAGAACGCCATGCGCATCAATTGAGGGGGAGCATATGATCTCAATCCTATTGAAACACCTAGGTTTCTTCGAAGCTATGATTTTACTTAAAAGCTTTCAACGCATTTATAGAATAGTTTGTGATCTTC
Organism: Alisma plantago-aquatica; assembly: GCA_963693085.1. Lineage (NCBI taxonomy): Eukaryota > Viridiplantae > Streptophyta > Magnoliopsida > Alismatales > Alismataceae > Alisma > Alisma plantago-aquatica. The sequence goes on from OY856412.1 coordinate 377,540,643, forward strand.
AAAAAGGGGGAGAATGTTGACTCAAGGTCAATTAGGTCAATGTTGACTCATGTCTAAATTGACTAAACCCGTGTTTTGATGATGACTAACCATTGCACATATTGATGTCTAATGCTTCTACTTGAGTGTTTTTAGATTAGGTATAGACACACTCCAAATGCCCTAACTTGCGCATATCAAATTGGAGAAAAGAGAAGTCAAAGTCAATACAAGTGTACATTTTTGTAATATGATTTAAATCCATTAGAATCATGTTGTAAATCACTTGTAATTAAGCTTATAAAAAATTAGGAGCACTTACATTGAATGTTTAAGCACTCAAAAGCCATTTTCTAAAATTCACATCAAGCTGTTCATCGGTCGAGTTCTGTGAGTTGCAAACTCGACCGATCCAGATTGAATCTTGAAAATGACTTTTGATCGGTCGAGTTTACACTTCACAAAACTCAAACAATGGAGTACCTGACCACTTCGATTTTCATTGGTTGGTCTAGTTTCCCCTAGACAAACTCGACCGATGGTCTGAATATTGGCTTTGTCTTTTACTTTATCGGTGGAGTTACCCTTATAAAAAAACTCGACCGATTGCACTGTACAGAAAAGTACAGAAAAGTGCTTCTAGTCGTTGTGGAATTGCAACAAGTGAATATATATCTGTTGCAAACCACAAAACGGCTAGTTTTCATTCTCAAGTGTTCCCAAAGGCTAAGAGGCATCCCCAGCTATAAATAGGACCCCTTGGACTTCATTCTAAGGTTGAGCATTCAATGCAAACTCTATGTGAGGTTCCTATTCTATAGTTGAGTACTTCCTACAGCCTCCTCTCTCTTTATTCTTAATCATTTGCTACATTCCTTAGGAGTGAGTAGGAAATCTGTAAGAGAGATAGTCCTACATGTATATCTTGTGAGGCTCTCACTTCCACCACCTCCCTATCTCTCATTTCAACCATGAAGATGAAGGATCTCTCTCTTAGCTAAGAGAGGTGAAGAAGAACAAGGTAAGGCATCCCTTGGTGAAGATCAAGGCTTAAGACTTGGAGAAAGAGTGGGTAAGCCCTTGGTGTAGGAAGAAGACTCCTTACTCAAGTGGGTAAGTCCTTGGTGGAAGCTTCTCCGAGTGAAGGTGAAGTCAAAGGCAGAATATCCAAGAAGAGTGGGTAATCCCTGCAAGGCTGAAGACTGGTGCAAGAGTAGGTAAGTCCTTGGAAGAAGGCAGAAGACTAAAGTGGGTAAGTCTTTGGTAAGGTTGAAGACTCTTTGTATTGGATAGGTAAGTCCTTTGGTGGTCATTCATTGTATCACTTATAATGAATATAATGAATGTGCAAGGTTAAGAAATCCTAGAGGTTGACCTCTCTAGGTAGTGGACTGACTCACTTCCAGTTTGAAGTGTGGAACCACTCTAAAACAACTTGTCAATTGGTGTACGTTCAATCTCTCTCTCCCTTGCTATGCATGTTTTAGTTGCACACAAATTTCCTATTTAGAAACCTTATCTTGTGATATATCTTGAAGGTTAAATGAATTTTGTTTAAGTGCATTCATCTCTTTTCACCCCCCCTCTAGAGCATCTAATCACCCATGTGGGATAAGGTTGGGTTGCTTATAGCCATCACCTGAACCCCACCAATCCCTTATTCCAATGAATATAGTTTGTTGGAATATTCAAGGATCTTGCTCCAATGACAAAGTCCAATTTATGAAGGAAAAACACACTCACTACCTACACCTACTGGTTATAATTGAATTGTGGTGCAATGGCTCTATTGCTGACAATATCACCAATAGAATTGGTTTTCCTTCATCATAGAGTGTAGGCCCTCAGATTCTTTAGTGACATGGTTCATGTGGGACAAAGAGAGATGCAACATTAAGGTCCTCCTCAACCATTGATGTTTCATTCATTGTCACATCAACAACTTCAATGTTGTCTAGGGAATCCCTAATCCTTTCGGGAGATGCTTACTTTGGCTATGCCTCCTCACCTAAAGGTCACTACGCGAAGAGACTTGGTTGGTCACTAGAGACTTCAATACCATGCAGAATAGGTTTGAGAAAAAGGGAACCAAGTTATTTGATTCTGCTTCCTCAGCCCATTTCCATGACTTCCTCCCCAACATTGGATTGGTTGACTTAGGAGCGGTTAGTCGGTCGTTCGCCTTCCAACCCTAGTGGATGTTTGAGAGGTTAAACATGGCCATTGCTAATGAAGCATGGTTGTCTAACCACCTCAACACCCAAGTGGTGGTGCTCCCACAAGTCACTTCAGACCACAACCCTCTCTCCATCTCTCTTGCTGGTGCTAACCCTCCAAGAAATGCCCTTCTGCACCAAGACTAGTTGGAGCCTGAACAAGGACTTTGCTTCTTGCTTGATGTCCAACTGGGGTCCTCATGCATCCTTGTTTTCCGTTCTCTCTACCTTTCAAGTAGAAGCAACCCAGTGGAACTATGAATACTCTTGTGAAAGATACAAAGATAAATTGATCACACTTCAACAATTAAATCACATTCAAACCCACCTCAGATTTATCAACTCCATCGAGGAGCCTATGCAAGTTATGGATATACAAGAACACCACCACTGTCTCCTCCAAGTAGAAGAAGCAAATTGGCAACAGAAGGTTCACATAAACTGGCTTCAACATGGACATTGCCAACACAAGCTTCTTTTAGTACTGCATGGCATGCCTGATGCCATCACAACAGGATATCCCACTTGAGAGGTCCATATGGAAGTTGGATTTTTGATCCAACTAACATTCAATCTCATGTTCACCAGTTTTACAATTTTCTAACCACTATAATCTGTGTGTCTCTACACTATACTACTTTCTTTGCAGGTGATTTCCCAGTCATCCTAGCCTCTACGCTGACTATCATGGAATCATCACCCTTGAAGGATGAAGTTCGGTGTGTCATATTTGTCATGGAACTGACCAAAGAACCAGACTCGGATGGCATCATTGTCGACTTCTTGCAACATTATTGGAACCACACTGGCCCATCAGTTGTCCATATAGTACAACAAGCCTTCTGATGGGTATATCACAACGTTGAAACATCAAACAATGCTTACCAATGTTGAAAGAAACATGTGTCATCTCAACAATGTGTTCTAGATGTGATTTAGCTGAGAAAACAATCATTCATTACTTTCGTGATCGTCCATGAATCATAGCAATATAGAAAATTCTATATATGGGAACATCCTGGTGGAAAGGGAGAACATGAACATCCAAAAGGAAACCACAAATGTTAGCCAACGATGTTGCTGAAAGAACATATTCTATGGACAAAGAAGTGGGTTCCTAGCTCCCTGCTAGTAAATCAAGTTGTCATTGCCCGTCTGGAGTTTACTGTGACTGTGCTCCAACCTTGCTTGCATGAGTTTATTCAGGGTAATGAGAAGCCAGTGTACTTGTTGGTCGGTGAGCCAAAGTGATGGTTGGGGACCAGTAAGGGGTGTGTAGGTTGAGGTGACCTCCTAGGATTTCTAAGGGCTCGACGAAGTGCCGACACACGAGCCATGGGACTTCCTGGCTATTCTCAACCGCAGAACATCCCGACTAGCTAGTCTGCATTATTGGTTGAGAGAAAGCAGGTTGCCACTGGTGATGAGGCTGGATCCCGCTGGAGGCAACTTTGAAGCATTGGGGTTGACCCCCTTTTTAGTAGTGTGTCCTCTTCAATAATGGATTGAACTTCTATTTATTGCATCCATAGTTCTATAGCACAAAAGCAGGCAAGTTGGGTATTGCTCAACAAGGTTGCAATACCATTAAGATACTGATAATATAACTAAAACTAATTGCAATATCTTTTATATAATAAGAAGTTGAATTTGTTTAGTTTTTGATTGTATATTTGGACCAAATATGTTAAATAAGACTATAATGATTAGGATTGATCATTCACTTAAAGTATTATTATTTCTTTTATTAATGTATTAGGATGCAATATGCCAAGAGGTTAGGATCTCATTTGGAGCTAGACTTCGAAAATCTAAGATTTTTGTTGTTAAGCATGTGGCAAACTTTGATTTATCTTCTAGAACATTGAATGTGTCTCAATAGGCAGCATGGGTGTGTCTCTGTTTGAAAAGGCTTCCAAAAAACTTGTTTCTCTAGAAAAGCTCATATTTCTTATCTTATGGTTCTTCAAAAGGAAACATGGATAATGTTGTCAAAAACAAAAGGTTTGACATTTACTGTTGTGTTTTAGATGCAACAGGAAGGTAGATAGAAGGTAGAAGGAGGAAGATACATGTCAAATTGGTTTTAGAAGTGGAGATAAGAGATATTGATCTGGCTGTTACATCTACAGAGTTGACAGTTTCAACAATATCATTGTTAGAACTAACAGTGTTAAGGCAGTCAAGGTGCTTCAAGGGAACAATAGTAGACATTTGAGGTGTGGTAGAATAAGATTTAATGCATCTATGAAAAGAGATAGGTCCATTGATAGTCCTATGAGTAATTTTCAAGCTAGTATCATTGTTGATGCTTTGCTAAGTTCCCTTTCTAAAAACCCAAGGAGCCATGTCCAATGCACTCGCCATAGGACCGTCTTAGTAATGCTAGCCCTAATTATAGATGTAACGGAAGTACTTCCAATTGACCATAAAATTTTCTACACGTCTCTCATTACACTATTGCTTTCTTACATTTCCTGACCATAGTTGATCAGTAAACTAAGAAGTATCCGTTGGTGGAGAAAGAAGTGTTCAAGTAATTTGAGAAACACAATAGAAATTATGATGGAATGATAAGAAGAGTATGACTGGGTGAATTGAGAAGTAGTTGTTGGTGGAGTAAGAAAAATACTGGAAAATATTCAGTAAAAATGGGAGATGTAAAAGGAATTTGTTTAAAAGAAAAGAGATGAAGAACAACAATAGGGAAGAAATGTACACAATGCCAACAAAGAAAGAGGTGATAAGTTATTTTCGGTGGCTTCAATGGATGGTGATATCTCCTTCAGCTGCTTCCACTGACACCATCGTAGTTACTTGCAGCGGCTCCAACTTCTCCCATAGTGACATTTGCATATGTTGTTGGAGAACCATACTTCATTGGAGCCGTAGTGGCAAGGCAGTGGAAGAACTTTCATTTATATATAATGAGGTTGGCATCAATACCATGTTGAGACTACTACACAAACTCTAATGAGGATAAACATATGATATATTTTGGAAAAAACATCATATTGTTGTTCAATGTTAGTTGGAAGACATGTGATTTTTTATAGAAAAATTAATGAAAAAATTAAGAGACGTATTATTCTTTTACAGTCAACTCACTTTCTATGGCAAGCATTACTTTCTAAGATGAATTGTTCAAAAATGAATTTAGTGTGGTAATATGGATCAACATGGTCACCCTACAATAACACCATCCAAAAATTTCCTACACATCATAGACCAAATATTCTTAAAATTGAAGAGAAATAACGTTGGCTAGAAAAGTGCAGACATGAACAAGTTTACATGTTTCCTACAAAATGGGTCTTTTAGTTTTCCCCTTATATGTCCTTCCATCAAGATTTTACTATTTTTTCACAAGAATATAATGTAAAACATGTAACAATACTTGTTGCCTAGCATAATAAGTCTTTTAGTTTTCCCCTCACATCCTTCCATCAAGT